>JAKEPQ010001005.1:46692500-47440000 GCA_024500445.1 Entomyzon cyanotis
TGGAACACAAATAACAAAGCTAGCGGTAAAGCCAGAGTTGTCGTGTGGGAACCGAGCTCTTGTGGGGTACTCAAGATGATACTATTTCTGATTTATAGGTTTAGTTCTGCTTTGGCCTAATATAAGTGAAAAACCACATAATGTGTTTGTAGTATGTAGAGAGATGTTTGTACTCACTGTTGATAATGTTGAGTGCAGCATCATTTAAGCAGGAAAATGCTAATATAACCATGTTACTGTTCTATTGCAAGCACCATTAAATTGGACAAATCACTGAAAAGTGTTAGTATCTTCCATGAACTAATTTTTGTAATGAAAACCAATTTTTTTAAACAAATACCTAAATAAATCTGAGAAGAAAGAGAAATTGGAAAAGCCCAACTTGTAAAGCACGTTTACGGAGATTGTGCAGCTCTCCATGAAAATTCCCCACAGTCTGCAATGCAAAGTAAGACTTGGCTTAAGTTTAGTTGAAGTGCACGACAGTGTTACTGGAAATCTTTGTGCTGTGTGCTTACTGAGGGCAAAGCTATTGATTGTTTAAAAATTATGAGCTATCCTTGGAAACAAAAGTAGAAGTATGTAAACAATAAAACCTAATTTATGTATTTTGCAGGTGCAAACACTGCGAAAGGAGGAAAGGATGATGAATTATTGACAACCATGGTATGTTGCAGTATTCTTGGTGTGTTCAGCCTAATTCAAAAGGTCATGCAGCTCCCATAAGTTTTACAGTGTTTTACCTTCTGTCCAAGTCACCTTTAGAAAAAGAGCTTGTTTATGGTCACTAGACTGGAACTGACATGCTTTGATACAGCAGTAGTTCTTAGACTAGAAAGTACTACAAATAGTGTGGTGTGGAAGCTGTACTGACTTCTTTCAAGAGTTACCCATACCTTTGTTTTATCAGCAATGAATTAGTAAAGTAGAGGGAACAGCTGCTTAGTTACTGACAAGCACTATGAAGTGAGGAAAACATGGATAGAACATGGTACGATGGAGGTGTCAAATTACTAGTAGAGGCAACCATGAAACATTTAGTTGGGGATGTGTATTTGTGTTATTCTATTTCTCCTTTCATTATGCTGTAGCTTTATATTTCCCTACAGCTTACTCCCTGGTGATGTCATTAAATTTGGCTGGTTATTATCTTTATGTTCTTTTATAAGAAGTTTGAGTACCTTTTGACATGACTGACAGAACTCCATGGAACCAGATCAGTTGTAGTGTTTTTATCTCTTTCTGCAGTACACAGGCAGCAGGAGCACAAAGTTGTTCACTGTTTCCAGGCGTTCTGTCTGGGAAAATGGAGAGAGCTACATTGTTATTTCTTTGGAAATTGATTGTAAACAGTCTTGTTAAAGTCAACTTGAGCAATATCAAACCTAGTAAAGAAAGAGACAGTTTCTGCCACTTAGTGAACTATATTCATTGTATCAAATGAACAAGCATAATAGTGAGGGTTGCCACAATGCTCATTGGTTTCTCTCTTGTTACTATGTGTTGTACTTTTCCCCAAATATTACTTTTGTGTCTCATTGTGTTTTGTTCTGTTTAAAAATGCATGTGTTTTCATCTTTTTGCTTAGCTTAAAATTTTGAAACTACATTACCAGCTCCCAGTAATCTTTCTTAAGAAGTGACTCTTTCCCTCCCCTCTTTCTTTGTTTCCCCATCTCAGCTGAGGAGTAGTGCTCCATTTACCAGGCTGCCCAGTGATAAGCTGAAAGCAGTGATACCACCTTTCCTACCACCCTCAAGCTTTGAGCTTTGGAATTCTGACCGAACACGACTCAGCAAAGATGGCAAAGCTGAACAGATGAGAACTGCCTGGCCACAGAGAGCAATCAAGCATGATTTTAACAGCAGTGGGAACTCTGATATAGTAAGCAAACTAAATGTATACAAAAATGCTGTGTTATGCCCAGGCCCTGCTGACTCATGAGCCACTCTCTTTCTAATTAGAAATTACTTTTAACCCACTGTCTCAGCAAGGGCTTGTCCTTTTAAGCAGTGCTGCTTAGGAAGAATGCACATCTGTGTGGAAGGAACATAATGGAACAAAAGTTTCATATGAAATGAAATAAGTTTATTTCTTGTTTTGGTTGGGTTTTTGGGGGGTTTGGGGGTTTTTGATTTTGTTTGATTGGTTTTTTTGTTTCATTGTTTTGGTTTTTTTTCTTTGGTTTTGGCTTTTTTTTTTTTTATGTTAACCAGAACCACCAACAGTGTGGTGGAAACTGCTCTGATTTGGACGAAAACCAGGGACAGAAAAAAAGAGTGAAAATTGCTCAATTTTTAGGAACTGAGCAGGAGGGAAGAAATAGCAGTAAGATCAATCTACAGACATAATGTTCTGAAAGATTAGCAACAGATAAAATTGGCGCGTGTAGCAATCAAGTGGGCTTGAAGACATACAGCCTTAAACTGCAAACACTGTAAAACTGGAAAAAGTCTCAATTATTTCTGGTTTTTTGCAGAAGGAGTTTGCCTGATTCTACAGTGTTTTCAGTAAAAACACAAACCAAAAGAAAAATAGGTGGTTTGTTTTGACACAGGAAATAAAACCTTCACAGCCTTTTCTTTCATAGTAGGAGAAAAAGGAAAAGAGCTTACTCCCCTAACTGTATATTGTAGCAGCCAGGTGTAGAGAAGGCCAGTCCAGAACTGTGTTTCAATGTCAGTTCTAGAAATGGGACAATGACCACATTTAGAAGAAATTTTTTTCTCTTTTTTTTTTTTTTTTTTAAAGTGACAATTAGCCTAATACCAGTGGAGGTGATTTATGTGGACTAAAGCAGAGTATTAGAAGGAAAGTGACATAACTGGAAGGTAAATGTTTATCATCCCAAAAAAGATGGTTGTAATAACATAAGTGGATAATTGGCATGTGTATAAAGTGAGGAGCAGGGCAAGTAGGGGAGGACTAGCTATCAGTCCTTCTGTGAAGAAAGAAGGGTTTTGCTGAGGGGAAGGAAGGAGAGAAACAGCAAGTCAGAGCTGGAAGAAGTGATTTGAGCAACAGGATAAGAAACATGGAAAAACTGAGCTGCAAACGCTCATACATCAGATGGCTGGCAGTGGCCAATGGCGTAAAAGCAAAAGAAATGAAGGTGGATGTGGCTGAGGATTTGGCTAGTGTTATATCTAGATCAGTAGTGCCTCAGTAAATAAAACTCAATAAAGTGGTGCAGCTGGCTGTTTAGATTGCAGAGAATATAAAAATGCAACTGGTGGAGAGAAATTTTATATCACTTCTTGCAGGTTAGTTTGTAAGAAACAGGGATATGATGTATGAGAAGTTGGTATCTGTTTTGTAAGACAGGAGACACAAAACCAGGATTCTGCAGGAAAGAAATTTCACGTGATAATTTTTTTTCTTCCCCACTGCTCATAGTACTGTGTATATTATATCTCAGCTGCATCATATATGGTCATTTGTGTTGGCCAAAGGTCAAGAAGAATTAGTGGCTTAATATGGTCTAATTTCTTTCATTGAATAAATATATTCAGTGTATATATATTTATATAAGTATATATTCAGTAGATATGTAAAATATCTACTGAATATATATTTTCTGATATCCCTTTTGTTCTTCAGTGAAAGTTTCAGAACTTGGGATAAATAAAATAGCATTTGAAATTTGATCTTTATTTTTCCCAGTCAAGAAAGAACAAAATTATTTTTTCATTTTGTTTTCCAGACATCTGTTAATAAAGGTACTAGACCAGTCAAATTACCAACATTTGCAAGAAGACCAGCATCTCCTTCAAATTCTAACAACTTCAACCATTCTCCCCATTCTTCTGGTGGATCCAATAACATTGCAGGAATTAACAGGCATGGAGGAGAACTGCATAACAGATCAGGTACCATTTTTAATTAGAAAGTAATTTGTGTCTGGTTGAGTTAAAAATTAGTGTTTGCAATGGTGGTAGCAGATACTAAACCTTTTCTGAGCACTCCTATCACTGTAGAAGCAAAGCCTGTGTAAATTTAGTGGACACAGGATTGGACTTCAAATACCTACATAAGGGAAGAAAAGCCTCACATCTGTTACTGGTTCCACCCATGGTGGGTCAGGTGGATGCTGGTTCATTGCACCATGCCTGCCGTGGAGCTGACCCCTATGCATGTTGCTTAGCTTTTGTTTAAAATAAAAATCAGTTTTCAATTAAAACCAAAGCTTGCAAGCATTGTACCTGGTAGCTGTTGAAGACAATATGATGAAGTGGCTCATGAAAGCTATATCCAAGAGTATGAAAGTCAGCTCTTTGTGTGTACAGACAGGGCTGGCTTCTCTCTTCTGCAATTGACTTTTGTTCTTTTTTCTGAAAGCTGCTGGACAGATCTGAACCTTAGAATTCTCCCTTGCTTCGTTCAGTCAGTTTTTAAATGAAAGTGAATGTTTGAGAGTAAACAAACATTTCAAAATTATGGCTTCGTTACTGGGTTTATTTTATTTTTTGTTTTAGGTGGCAGTGCCGATAATGTTTTGTCTCAGATTGCAGCCCAAAGAAGAAAAGCAGCAGGCTTACCTGAACAGAAACCCAGCCAACAGCACAGTCCAGTCCAGTCAACGCCTTCATCTACTCTGTCTGATTTGCAGAGTGCTCGGATAGTTGGCAACGGACATGTTGTGAAGGTAATGGGAAATGTAAAATTTTGCACATCCAAATGGTCTAATTTTAATAGGTCCTATCGCAGTCATGGGTGGCTGATGCATGACATTGCACAGCCAAAAATGAATAAACACTTGTTAGTGGAAACTTTTCAGCTCTACAGACTTTACTTTTAAGTGAAAGTCTGCAGCAGATGAAACCTAATAATAAAACATGATTTTACTTTATGATTAATTTCACTCTATTAAAAAAAAAGGTAAATTTAATGCTTGATCTTAGGGTAGCTCTACACTGTTATGGTTTCTCATTATTTCTTTCTATGGTCCAAATCCAGTGTTTTATGTTAGTTATTCCTGGATTTTACCCTGAAGTGGTATAGGAATTTTCTGTAGCTGGTTCCTTTCAAAGGCTTGATGTGAATGCAGAGCATGACCACACAGAAGCAATGCACAGAAGCAAATTTGTACCAGGATATGCTGACCACAGCAATATGCATGTATCCAGTCTGCTTCATGAGGTGTTATTTTTAAGCAGTAAGTCATCACCAAAGTCTGGTTTTGCTCCCGAGGCTGTATTACTTGCATTGACTTACCTGTCAATTCTCTGGAGTAGCTTTGACCTCATGACCTGCGCATTTTTGTGGATGTACTTTGAAGTTCACAATTGCTTTGTACAAAATTATTGAGGGTTAAGATTTTAAATCTTCAAGATCTGCAGAGACAAAATTAAAAAGCAGCATCATAACAGAAGATGTGACACATGATTGAGAAATAGATGGGTTTATTTACACAGGGAAACATTGCATTTCAGAGAGCAAGAGAAAGAAATAGAAATATAACATAATTTGGGGTTCGTGTTCTAATGTCCAGTGTTCAGGAAATGTTAGAATACATGAGCAAGAGCAAGGTTTCTCCAACTTTTGCTTGCGTAATCTCTAAGCAGCTTGTTTTGTTTTGTTTTCTTTGCATCTTTTAATGAGATTCTTGAAATTTTGCCTGAGGAAATGAAAATGGCCAGAGTATAAAATTAATATTTTGCCATCTCATTCTGTGATGTCTTATATGGCAACAGGACACAATATTTGTATTTCATCAATATATAAATGATAAAAGAAATTTCACAGTTGTTGAGAAATTTCATGGAGATTTCTGGAGGACAAAAATCAGATAAAGAAAAGGTGCAACTACCAATGCTGAAACAGTTTCCATGAATAATCACTTTGTCTCTGATCTGTCAATTCTGATTCCGAAGGGTCTACTGGTTGCTTTTCAGAGATGAGATGGGGAGCTAGAAATTTCTAACTCAGCGGGACCACCAGAGTCTAAGGATTCATACCAATTCTTGGCATATGATAATTTTTCCTCCCTTTCTATCTCATGGAGCTGCTCCCTGAATTATAAATGATCCATCTATTTTTTCCTGTAGACAAAACCCCTTTATCATCCTGTTACCTCATAAGAGTCTTCTCTGCAGAGCAGCTACCAAATGCTTTTTCTTTCAGAGGTGGTCTGACCAGTATGTTTTAATTAAATTCTCAGCATGTCCTCTCTGCTTGTTTTTAGCTTGGAAATAATTTCAGAAGAGCTCCTTGTGTGCCCCCCAAAAATCTCATTTTTCTCCAGTTATATTAATCAGCCTACCAAGAGATAATATGTGTGCCTGTGAGCTTTGGGCTGCAAATCCCACAGCCTTGTGTTGCAACAATGGTGCCACTAAGAAGTTTAGCTACCATTCCCACTCACAGTGGGAGACATTCGGGGATAAAACAGTAGTGCAGTGCAATGTGCTGTAGATCATCTTGTGGAAAGGCTGTTCATCATTTTGTTGAAAAGATTTTTAAACAACATTTATGCCACTGTTTTGGAAAGGCAAAAGCTTTGTCAGTGCTCTTTGCTTAGATGTCTAGATGGTTTTCATTCATCTACCAGTAACGAAACATGTCATAGTGTGGATCTCTCTACAGATGTTTATGTATCACGTAACTTAGATGATTTTTGGAGCATCAGTTTAGGTTGGGAGAACACAGTCAAATATGGATTCCCACTGGCTGCGAAAGCTATCAGTCTACTTTGTTGTTGTAATCAGCAATGTAAATGCTAGAATTTTAATGTATGTATCCATTGAGGAATGGCTTGTGTCCTCCCATTAGGGTCATACTGTCTAAACTTGGAATTAGCTAATCTAAAAATGCAGTGATATTGCACTCACCAGTTTTGCAAAACTTATCCATGAGGGGTTAGATTGTGCAACCTCTAAAGAAAGGAAGGAAAAGAAGAAAACGAATCACCTATTACAGGATGATGGATTTTAAACAAATGCAGACAATGTGCTAGGGAGGGAAGACCATTCTGAAACACAAATGGCCAATAACAATTTAGATGGAAATTTGGGACAGAAAGTTGAAATGAGTTCATGATGCTCTTCAGAGACCTCTCAAATTTGTATCATTCTAGTCAATTTAAGGCAGGGCTAAGGAAGTATTATATTCTGACATAGGATAGAGTGATGGAAGAATGGTATCAGTCAAATAAGTTTTATTTTTTACATCTGCATCTCTTTCATTAACTAGAAAAGTTCCATTTGTGCCACAGCACAGAAGCAAAATTGTAGAGACAGGAGCCACTGTCATTCTCCCTTTTTGTATTGTTACCAGCTCAACTTTTTTATGAGTTTGTTGTAGTAGCCTGAGTGACAAAAGGTATTTAAAGTTAAACTCTGAATTCAAGAAAAAATCACCTTCTTTTTGTATCACACAGTGCAGACATCAAAATGTATATGTAAATTGAGGAATTTAGGAGATGAGGTATGATGACTGTTTTCAGAAAAGACTGATGATATGTGTACACATCATTTTAGCTCATGTATTTGTCCTGTTTTCCATGCTTCCAAATGTGTTAAATATTTGTAAAATACTTAATAAATCACTTGACTCCTGTTAGGTAATAATGAGTTTGTGACTTGGCTGGAAACTTCCATTCCAGTGCAGCAAGGGGTTTAATGCACCCAAAACTTTGTTTATGCTTGCTACATGTTTCTGGTTAATCCAGCGTGAAGTGCTACTTTAAATTAGCATCTGATATGCTTTGAAAATCTTTAATTGAGACTTTATTTATTTAATGAAATCTCTGAATGAAAATCCCTATTTTCAGAGTCAAAGTAATTTACTTTGTTTCTGTTATTAAACTGTTTTTGTCTCAACTGCAAGTTTCACTTTTGCTTCTCCTGCCCATTCCACCAGAGATGGGGAGGTGAGTGAGAGGCTGTGTGGTGCATAGTGGCCAGCTGGACTTAAGCCACTATGGTCCTTTTAGAAAAACAATAACTGTAGTGCTTGTGGGCAGTATTGCTTTACAAAAAATAATTTAGTTATTGCAAAATTACAGCCTTAATAAATGTATTTTTCATGATGAATTTGAGAAGACAGACTTTCACCTGGGATAAAATCACTATTGCTCCAATTATTTCATGATAGATTTCAGTATTATTTCAGAAACTTTTTGTTGTGATTACATGCTCTGAAGAAATGATATGTAACTTAAGTAATATTGAAGCATCATATATAGGTAAACAATTTTTGATTATTTTTTAACTGAAATGATTGTGTCATTAACTGCAGCAAAAACTGGAGATGAACAAAAGACCTCCATCTGGGACTTCATCTACGTCTAAAAGCACATCACCCACTCTCACACCTTCCCCATCACCTTCTCCATCTCCTAAGGTTCAAAATGCAGAGTCTTCTGTCTCTTCTTCTCACAGACATGCCAAGAGCAATGGCTCTAGCAGTGGTACTATTACAGAAGATGGTGAGTAGCTCACTGTAGTTACAGGAGATTCATTCATCAAGAGCACTACATGTTTAAAGTTATAACTGTATTGGACTATTGTGTATGTGTATGAGAGTGAGGTCTCTTTTCTTTCTAGAAAATGTATTGTGGTGTTTCTTACAGTGAGATTGGCATTCCAGCAATAGCTGCCTTTTTCTCTCCCAAAACCTGTGATTCTTTCCATTTACAGAGAAACTGGTATCACCTCAAAGCTAGCATGTAGGTAGCCACTCTTACTTGGCCTCCTTCCTTTTCCCCCTTTATGTCATAGATCCTGTTTTTCAGCCATTGCTGAGGATACAAAATGCACTTTCTCCACATCAGAATTTTTTTTTAGTAAATGCAAAGAAGCACATCATTACAGAGATACATTTTTTATTCATAGCAAGTCATATCTACATAAAGTTGACTTTTAAGAGCTGTAGTGCATTTGTTTTTCTAAATCACAAGAATAACCTTATTGAAACCTCTTTTTAACTTAAAGTCATAAGAAAGAATGATAATGTTATTATTTTTCCAGTAAGATTAATACCTTTTAAATTAGACTTTTAGGTCGAAATTACAAGTTTTAAAAAGTCATTTTACTGCATTGGAAACAGGATATCATTAACTTGGTTTTCTCCTGTAAATATATCAGAAAAAATGAAAAAAAAACTTGACTCAGAACCTTTTAAATAAGAAATGGAGGTACCTTATCTGGTCTCTGCAAGATGCACTTTGTACTATTTTTGTTTATTCTGAAATTGTCTCTATTGATTTTGGTTTGTTTTCATTTGTGCCAGCTTTGTCCATTAACACTGTAATTCCATTTGACACTGAAGGTGTCTTGACCGTCTTTCTGTCTTTTCATGGCTTAGCTGTAACATATTCTAGTGACTGCTGGAGCAAATCCTTTCACATTTAGTGCCATTTTATAATGATGTCTTGATAACTTAACAATTGTCGATTTAGAAATACATAAAAGGAAGAGAACTTACTGTTCAATAACAAGGCGAATTCCCCAAGCCATCAGCTGTTGCCATCTCACCCAGTGAAGCTGGGCTTTGTGACTGCACACTAATGCTAGGGTACAGTGAGTTCCCTTGTAGCAGAGAAAAGGTTGTCTGTCAGAAGCCCAAGTAGTTCTGTTTTGATGTGTTTGTAAGCTTTTGTACTTAAGTGGTCCTTTAATTCAGGGGCTTCTCTTACTGTGATTTGATTCAGCAGCAGAAGTACAAATGCTGATATGCTGAGCAGTAATCAGAAGAATAAGTAGAGAAGGTCTGCAGTGTTAACTTTTCTTTCAAATGAACTTAAATGAATAAGAAAATTGATTTGCATTGACTGTTACTGTGAAGGAACAGTAGGCAGCAGGGTTCAGAGGTGTTCTTTGTTTCTTTTTAGGCAACCACTTGGTGGACCATCAACAGCTTGGCTCTATTCTGAGAACCAGTGATGTAGACAATCATGAAGGACAAAACCATGTGAGAGTAAAAGAAGGCTGTGAAAACTTGGAGAAAGGTAATCTTACCTTACTGCTGCTGAATAGTACAAAGTGAGGTACTTTATAGGAATAACATGACACAAGCGGTAAGAGGTCCAAGAACTTTTCCTTTCTCCAGGGATGGAGGTAAGGAGACAAGGAAAGTGTAGAGCAAATGAGAGTGATAAAGCAAAGGACAAACATGTTAAGCAAGGGTTGTAAAACTCAGAGTTTTCAGGTTTTGTTCAACCTTAGTGTAATAATACAGGAACTGGAAGAGGAGTAGAGGAAGAGAAAACATAAAGTGCCTACAGCTTGAAAGCATTCTCTCTGTGTGTGAAAGGGGTTTAATGTTACTGTTGTTTATGACAATAAGACTCTGAGCTCAGAGACCCTGAAAGTTTCTTCCCATATTATGGCCTACAGTCTAAGCACACCAGCATGATGAAAAATGAGAAGGGTAACTAACAACCTAAAAGGAAAAAAAAACCCATTAATAACATATCTAAGGTCTTCTAATGTGAATTGTGTTTCCGTTCTCTAAGATGATATTTTTCATCAAACAATGTGGAGAAATTCCCATGATACAATTTTAAAATTGGTTAGCTTTTCCCATGGATTAATGTCAGGGTACTAAAGCTTTTAACCTGAGACCATGTCAACTTTTGCAAAACATGTTAGGCATACCAAATTAATTGAACTTGAGTTAAAAAACACCCAACAAAACCCTAGCAGAAAATAAGACTCAACTAGAATTTTTCTCTTGAGTTTTCTGTGGACTCCTCTATGTAAAGAAGAAGTCTTCCAGAATAGTACGCAGAAGTGTGTTTATCTCAATGTACTTGATGTCTTTTGAGAAGCTTCGACTGTGAGATCTTTCATGTTTCTAGGCATGATGAAAGAAAACGGACAGTCAAAAGATAAAGAAGTGAGATAAATAGAAGCAAAGTATATTTTGTAATGGATTACTGATACATTTAAAATGAAAGTGAGTTTATATGAAGACTATTAAATATAGTTTCATTTTAAAATGTAATAATGCATGTTCTTAATTTTCCTCTAACATCTTAGTTTAACTGACCACTTCGGTACTTAAGGGGGAAAAATGATAATTAGTTGTTTGTGACAGCAAAGTAATAAAAAGAAAACATTTGCTGAAAGAGGTAGAGTGTAATTAAGAAAGGTAATGTCACATTATTCTGAAACTGCACTTATGCTTTTTAAGTAATCTCATTTGAAATGTGTGGGAAGAGTCACTGTCAGGTCCTGCAGCTTTTAATTTCCTTAGACTTTGAGCGGAAAGACAATATTCAGTGCTCCTAGCTTTGGAAGGTGAGCCTGGAAATCATAAATTCTGTCCAGTTTTCATCTTAGCTGGACTTCAGCTGTCTGTGTTCAAGATGCCTGGATGCTGGGCACATAAGAAGAGGGTTCAGAAACAACTGTATTGTATTGGTATTTTGAATGAGCAGGTGTGCAGTTGCTTCCTCTACGTTTTGCCTTCCTGGATGATGAGATAGAAATATGCAATTCAGTTCCTTGCCTGCTTGAGGAGTTTTTCTGTCTAACCTGCACAATCTGGGTGAGCCATCTGGGGCCAAGCACACCTGCATTTTAGGCATTGAAGTGCCTAAGTTGTCCTTACTGCTTTGGTTTTGTAAGATGATTTAATGAGGTAGAAAGGGGAATTCAATGGTGTTTATCATAGCAAGGTAAGACTAGATTGAATTACGTTATATGTAAGTGGGTGAGGACAGAGTAAGCCAGTATTTCCATTTCTGATGGACAATAAATATAGTTGGTCTTTTGTTACCGTACATGACTATGGGAATATAGGTTTTAATATATATTTTCAGTTCATAATGCTGAGATCATGAAAATATTTTCTAATCCATGGAGTTGATTTCTTTTTTTTCCTGTTATTACAGATGAGCTGACTGGCATCCTTAAAAAATTGTCCCTTGAGAAGTATCAGCCTATATTTGAGGAACAGGAGGTATGTCTTTTCTAAAAGATGTTATTTTTTTTACTGTTTTAGCATGAGTAGGGTACAACACATGTTACATCAGATTTGTGATCCAGAATCTCAGATTTCAAGTTTTACAACCATTCCTGGCTGCAGGGGATATTTGTGGCATTCTCCAGGATACTGCAAAGCAGAGCCTTTTACACTTAAATTACAGCTTCTATATAAATAGGGTTTTTTTTTTCCTCTCTGTTTTTAGTCTCTTTTCTATATATGTCTGTATCCAATGTGGCTAAACAGTTTATAGGACATACTGTATCATCCCTGGAATCACAGCTGGAACCTCATTTGCAGATGGAGAACAGCAGGGTGTGAGTCACTGAGATGGCTCTTTATCTTCTTTATGCACTCTGTATAAGCAACAGGAGAATTAAATTGGAGAATGTAGGCATCCTGGCAGAAGAGACCTGTGACATTGACTTGCTGAAGGATGCAATGAAATGAAATGTTACTGAAAATAAGTAGAATTAATTCATTACAATGGTTAAGGCAGGATCAGATGTGAGCAAATATCTGCAATCAGCAGTATGAGTCTGTTTATTTGGTCAAAGCAAAGGGTGTAGTGAATGGACATGCACTAAGTTGACATTGCTAGAGAGTTCAAAATTCAGCACAAGCCCAGATAGCTTAGCTGCATCACAATATGTTGGGTTATTATTGTTCCCCTGCATGATAGGCAAGGGAGCATTGTGTAGAAATCAATATGCTTTGTGTGTGAAGGTTATATCAACATGAAAAATTTGAGATACTTGTTCTTATCACAGCCTTATGGATATGTTGTTATAATAAAAATTGATACATGAACAAAACCTAGGTTTTTCTCAGGAGACACTGGAAAAGTAAACACAATTGTCTTGGTTTGAAAGACAGGCATCTGCCAAAAGAGGTTGAACCCTCCCCCTGGACAGAGAATGTGATTTCCTTTCCTCCCTCCCTCCGAATTATTCAATTTTGTAAATCAAGGGCTTTCAGGCAAAGGTATGGGAAAAAAGGAATATCAGTTCTTTACTAGTATCTATAAACAAGCAATAACAATAATAGCAACCAGAACTAGAACCAGAAAACCAATAGCAGATGGCTTGTGAGCTGCTGAACCTTTGCCCGTGTGGTGTAATCACGGTTGCAAGCAGCAGGGGCGCTGTTGAGCTCCCGGCCAGGCAGGGCAGGCGCGATGACTCCCGAGCGGCTGCAGGTGGCGCTGTGGCGCAGGGTCAGGTCAGGTAGTGGCAGCCGATAATGGCGGAGAGATGAGAAAGCAGGCAGCAAAGCAGCTCGGAGCGGCGAGCGGAGCGGCGGGTCAGGAGTTGGCCCTCTCCCCAGCCAGCCAGCGAGGATTTTCTGCAGTCACAGCAGACGCCGCGGTCTCGTGCGGCAGAGGGCGGGGGCAGGCAGCAGGGGCCGCGGGACTCTCCCGGCAGCGGCTGCGAGGAAACGCAGCCCGGGGAAACGTGCCCTTTCCCGTGGGGAGAAAAGGTTGAATCCAAGCTCACCCAGTCAGGAGAAGAGAAAACAGGGCACAGTTGGATTCCCTCTGGTCCCAGCCGAAAAGCAAAGAGCAGCCTCTCCTCTCAGCGTCCGAACCACGAGAGCGCGAGACTCCCGTTTCAAGGGCCGGGTGTTTCCTTACCCTGCCTCGCCCAAGCCCACCTTTGTCTTTTGATTACTCTAAACATCTAACTATTTGTTGCTTAGTAACAGGAATGGGAAGAAATTCTCAACCCCCGACAACAATATTCTGAAATTCCAAAAATACTTCGGGGGAAAGGGTGAAGAAAAGAAAAGAGAGAAACCTTAGAGTTATTCAAGTAGCAGAGGAATTTCTTGGGAGAGTATATGTATTAATAGAACTTGATGGGAAAAAACCTAAAAATCCTTTAATATTTTAGATGTACTATCATGATTAGTTGAATGATTAACAGCAGATTAAACGCCTTACAACAGAGTGGTAAAATATGTACCATTTGGTGCTAGTGATTCATTAAAAATTCTTTTTGCACAATATTTACAGTAAGTCTACACAATTTAAAAAAAACAACAAACCCCTTTTAACCATAATAATGAATCTTTGCATAGGTGAATTTGTCTTATATTTTTTTCTTCTATTTCTTTTTTTTTTTTTTTTTTTAATATGCAGGTGGATATGGAAGCTTTCCTTACACTTACTGATGGTGATCTGAAAGAGCTGGGTATCAAAACCGATGGATCAAGGCAGCAAATTCTGGCAGCTATTTCTGAACTGAATGCAGGAAAGGTACATTTTGAAGTACTGTACATAGTAAATTATTTCAAGGTTTGTTTATATAATTAATTCAACATACATTTTGAAATTGAGTTGCAGATGTTAGTTAGAAAAGCTAAATTATTTTCTTCCAAATAAAGTGTTTCAGGTATTTGATCAGTGAAAAATCTTCCTTTGTGGCACTTCCTGTTCTCTTTCAATAACTCTCATAGTCCGGTGAAGAAGCTACTTGTAAACATGAGCAATACTGCAGTTTCTGAATATTGATTTCAGTGGTGCTAAAAAGAATCATCTGGTTGCAATAGTCCAGCTAGAGAATACAACATAAGAGGAAAGGTGTCCTTTGGTTAACATAACAGGTTTTGATTCCTCTGTGATTAGGTAAATAGCACTACTCTAATTTCTTACACCTTTATTGCCTTTGGATTTTATATTGAAATGAACAAATTTACTAAGAAAGGTGTACAGTAAACACTGCTCTTGTCAGAGGGATTTTGTACTGGAACATGTCTTTGATTAAGCCTGCTGATGCTTCTTAGCTTCTTTTTTAGAGTTGAGGTCCATTCACTCTCTGATAGTGGAAGCTTAGACAAACAAAATACAAAGGCAATTTCCCTAAGTTAAGATCAACAGTAGCAAGTGATGAGGCTTAAAATTAGGGGAGGTGGATGATGTTCCATGTTAAGATATGCCATAAAGATATGAAGAAAATAATGATAATGTTTCTATTGCTGTCTGGTAGTTTCAGGGAAAGATTACTAGGTTTTCTGTATGTGTCTGTGAGGTAAGGATTTGTTATTATTTCTAATAGTATACCTAACATAGATACACATATTTACACATTTGTTTTGTACTCTTAATAAATTCATTGCTTAAACAGAAATTTAAGAATATCTTATATCGTTGTTCTTTTACAGGGTCGAGAGAGACAGATTTTACAAGAAACTATACACAACTTCCACTCTTCCTTTGAGAGTAGTGTTAGCAACACACGACCACCAGGTCATTCCCAATGTAAGTAGCACCTGAAATGAATTGAAAAATGAATTACAGGTTGAATCACAGAATCACAAAATCAGTTAGGTTGAAAAAGACCTCTGAGATTATGCATAGAGTCCAACCTGTGACCAACGACCACCATGCCAACTAGACCATGGCACTGAGTGTCATGTCCAGTCTTCTCTTAAAGACCTCCAGGGATGGTGACTCCACCACCTCCCTGGGCAGCTCATTCCAATGTCTAATCATTCTGTGAAAAAAGTCTTCCTAATGTCCAAATGTGTGAATATTTTATTTAATACTGGCTGGAAGACAGAATGTGACAAACGAGCCAGTTAGCTGCTTTCCTGGTTAATGATGTGTGTCACTGTCTCTTGCTGAGACTGTAGAGGAGATTTCAACATAAAAAGTAGAAGTATCTGTAAGATGTTTATACACCCTTCAGTACTATCTGAAATAAGCATAAGATCTTTGTTATGCATTTCTAAACACAGAAAATGGATGTATGTATAGCAAACCAGAGTATACAGTATACTGTCTATAGTGTCTATAGGTGTATATGTAGCATCAGTGGGAGGTGTTTATGTATGAAACATAATTAACTTCTGCATAGTCTTCATAGGAGACACTTCAGTATAATCAGGTAGTATAAATATATTCAAGATTTACAATTTAGTGTAATGGTTAGGCAGCTATGTTAATTATGTATTCATGTATGTGTGCTTTTAGTTATTTTGCATAGGTGGAATTTTTATGAGATTATCTATAGTTGGTTTCTTTGGAATGCACGTATTCCAGCCAACAGTGTTATCTGCTAGCCAAGCTGGAGAAACTGCCTTTTAAAATGTACTGTCTGTAACCAAAACATACAGGAAGGTGTTGCTGACCTGTAATTAATCAATACGTTTCCTACAATCTCAGATATAAAAATTGAAAATCTCTGTCCTGCCAGCCACCTGAAACAAAGACAGATACTCATCTGTTACTCCAGATTAAGGAATGGGGCATAACCTATTCACATGTGTACTGTATCCATGTGTTAGCAGGAACAACAAAAGCCATTGAATAGCCTTGAGAGGGTCACCATGTTAAAAGTGCCTCTTCTTCAATTGCCTATTTTGCTGCTTTCATCCACTCACAAAATAATTTCATTTGTTTAGGTACTATATTAAATAATTCAGGTATTGTATGCTTTAGGAAACCTTAATAATGAGCAAGTCCCAGTTGTTCCAGTCTCAGTCAGCTGCATTTCACTAGATACGTGAAAGCAGGTGCTCACTGTTGACCTGCTGATATCTTGGGGAAAACTGGGAATTGCTGGGATAGTTAGTGAATGTGGGCTACTTCCAGTATTCTGTGTAGTCTGCTTGGTTGAAAGTCACTGCCAGGTGTCCCTCTATGCATTGAGCAGCTTCCCATTCTCAGCGTAGTCAGCATGTGTGGGCACTTCTGGATGTCTCTCGATAACATCCCAGAGCTGAAGAACCTCTTCTGTAGGTACTACTAGGTGAGCAGAAGCTATTTGGGATTTGATTACATGGTGCAAAGAACTGGAATTACTCAAGAACCGAAGAAGCATAGAGGTGTAACATATCTCCAAGCAACTTGCTGACCTTAAGTGTCTTGAAGACATCAAAGGACAGGAATGGTGGCACAGAGTTGGGGAGAACACATCCTTTTGTAAGAATTGAGGCAACAGTTGCTCCTGTTGACCTTTTGACAAGATGCTGCAAGAAGGCTGCCTTTAGAGATGTAGCTTTTGGGTATTTGTGTGTGAGAGCTCCATGATATAGATTTGTCTGTGAAACAGAAGCACTAACAGAGAAGAAAGAGGAACAGAACATGTTGATAAAAGAAGTTTCTGCACCAGGTAAGCTGCTTTTTATTGTAAAAAGTAGCAGTGGAACCCTTATGCAGTCTCTGGAACTTGAAGTAATTTCCAGGAATGTGTAGTATCTTAGAGCATAAGAGCAACTGTACCAAGTCAGATCCAAGGTCCATACAGTAGTGTTCAACTTTTTCATCAAGTCTCATCTGACACTGATGTGAAGAGCTTCTTGCTTTCATTTGCTCTGAACTTGCCATGCCCTGACTTCTTTTGCTTCATCATACTGGACAGAAGATACAGTGAGCAGCTGTTTCCTCTTCACTGCCTCCATGCCACTGATGGTTTTACAGATCACTGTGATACACTTCTTCATTCATGGCTTTTTACAAGTGGAAGCCTTATGGGCTGCTTTATCATTCTCTATACCATAGTTTTTCTAACCTCTTTTCCTTTTCTGCCATTATCTTTTCAGGCTTGGGAGATACCAGCCTAGCATACAATATTCAAAATGTAGGCATATTATGGATTTATGTGACAGAGTGATGTTTGTTTTTCAGTTGTGTTCTCTACTTTCCATTCTCTTGCCCTTTCCTAGTTATTTCTGGTACTTTTCTGTGTTGGCTGTAATTGAAGACTGAATTGGTATTAATTGGAATTACCTCTTATAACCCAGCTGATCTACTGAGTTTTAGCTCACAGCCTCTAATTTTATATAAACACACACATACATCTTCTTTTCCATTTGTCTTACTTCATATTACTTCATATTTATCTTCACCAAATTTTGTCTGCTTGTATTGTTTAGGTGCAGATGTCACAGGAAGTCCTTTTGCCAGTCTTCTGTTTGTCTTTCTTTTTATTTACATGAATACCTTAGGAAGGTTTGTCCCTTCACTCAATATGCCCTTTCAAAATCATATATTCAATATACTGTTCATATCCTGAATATCCTCATGCAGATCCCTATGAAATACTAGTGGTGGATCTCTCTGCTGTGGAAAAAATCACTGTTCAGTGCAACCTTCTGTCCTCTGCCTCCCTAGCAGATTATTTATCCACACAAGATCCACACAAGAAATTTTATTTTTACCCTGTGGGTTCCTTATTATCTTAAGAGCTAACCTTGGACCTTGTGAAATGCTTTTGCAAAATCCAGGCTTCAAATGAACCTCTTTAATCTACAATACTGTTGGCACCTTCAAAGAAGTCTAGTAGGTTGGTGAGGCAAGACTTCTGAAATCCCTTTTTGAGTGTTTTCTACAAAATTTCAGATTCTTTAACACAGTTTTTGCTAATCTGGTTGGTATTACTGTCCATCTCATTGGTCTCTGTTTCCCAACATTTCCTCTTGAACCATTAAACAAATTTGCATCACTGTTATCACATCTCAGTTATGTGACAATTTAAACAAGCTGTGCTCTGTACACAGCAGTTCAGCTGCTTAATCCTTGGGCTTCTCTAGGACATCTGGCTTAGAAATTTGCTATTACTTGCTTTGTATATCTGTTTCGTATTTTTTTTTGTACTAGAGTGTAGTACTTCAGGTTAAGATATTGGACGTCCACATAAAGAAGGCTTCTGAAATGGAATCCTTCCAAAGTTTTTTCATGGTGAATAAAATTAGTTTTTTCTGACGTGAACTTACTTCTCTAACTCACTACAGTCTAATCATTGATTGACATCATGTCATCTGTAACTGGCTGCCTTCTCTGGTGCATTTGAAAAATAGTATGTGAAATTTTTATGCTTTTTGTATGGTCTACAACAACTGGGTTCTCTACAGCTCTTCATAGGAGCCTGTCGGACACCATTAGCAAGAAAGCCAAATCATGATTTGCCCTTTTAGAAAGTTTGCGGCCTGTAGGGGTGTAAAGAAGAAAGTGAAATACAACCGAAGTATATCCATATGAATAATAAATGAAAAAGCAGGGGGAAGGAAACTTAATTCTCACTTCCTAGAAATGTAGTTTATAATTTTGGGAGGTCTGTTGACTGATTGTCATCACAAAGCCTGCAAATGTCTACAGCTTCTACACCCTTCCACATCCATAGCTCCAGTGCCCCCTTAGCTTTTGTTCTGCCCAAAATGCCTCACCCTGCCCAGGCTCAGTCCCTCCCCTTCTCCTGCTGGGTCAGGAGTTATTGCTGGTAAGAGATTGCAGGCAGCAGAAATAGAAGTGCATCTGCATGAGTGTTTATAGGGTGGAAAGGAGAGCTGCTATGATTATCTACATTCACCCTTCTAGGGAATACGTAGCAGGAAAACAAGGAGAGGCAGAATAAGTTAAAGCAAGACCTTCAGAAGTAGAGGATTGATGATATGACTGACTTCACACAACAGGCTTGTTTAGGGAACATGCTACAATTTCTTCTGGATTCTTCTTTTTGGCAGTTCAAAATCAGTTGCTGACTTCTTGTAGCTTCTGGTTGAGCACCTCCTGCTGAGATCATTGCTTCTGAGCTCCCTGTGACACTACAAGAACTCGTGGAAAAGTTGTTGAGTGTTTGTTAGGTTTTGGCAGATGAGCTATTTCAATTATAGTAAAGCTCACAGCTGGAAGAAAGTGTCTTTTGTACGTCGGTTGCTGTGTGATCCCTGGCCTGGAAGTGAGATGATTCTGCATTGCAGAAAACAACTGACTACAAGATGCATTTGCATTCTGTCAGAAGTACTGAGTCTTCTTGCTCCTCAGCCCGTGCCAGGGATACTGGGTTAGGCTGTGGGAATTCCATGTTCCAGTCCTTGCCTGAACTGCATAAGGCAGAGCAGTGTAAGTAATTCGGAGGTAACTGGACCTGTAAGCCTTTAGGTTGGGAGGCATCATGAATTCTGAATAGGCAAACAGTACCTGCATGGGGAGTGTTGCCTCCATCTCTTCTTTTAATGGAAATGAATTGGTTGCCTTTAGGAAATTCTGGTGAAATTAATCATTCCAAGAGTGAACATTTTGGCAGGTTTTGACCCTTTGGTAGTTTGGCTATCATTATGGCTTGGAAAATTGACAATGTACCCTGTCATTGGTAAGAGAAACTACTAGGAATATACTGCTTCTCTATAGCCCAGTGAATGTGTCCAGCAAACACAGGATTACCTTGGTGCTTTGCCATTTAGACCAGATGACCAGCCCATGGAGGCATGAGGCAAAATGACTGCTTTGAGGAGCAAAATGCTTCCCCTTTGTCTGGACTCCAGCTTCAATGAAATAGCAAGTGGCAGCATAAAGTCCAGCTTTCTGAGAGAATGGGATTTAACAAATTAAATTACGCCAGGAAAAGTTTGTGTTTGTGGTTTGATGTGACCTTTTTGCTTACATGATTCTGGTAAAAAACTGGACTTTCTGAATGCCTAATTGCCAGGACTAATTGTTTAGTTTATTTTGGAGGGCTGTGCCAAGATTCATGCACCCATCAACTGAGTGAAATCAAGAGGTTGAACAGATCTGGCAGTAGTCTGCAGGTTAATTGAAACAAATGACACCAGAGAAGACAGAGTCGCATTCCAGCGCAAACTTTCCAAATCAGAAATGGAAGCTGAAAAAAGTTCATGTAGATTCTATGGGGAAAAAAAAAAGGAGCAAAGCAACTGAAATAATTTCCTCCAGAAGACAAGAAATAAAATTGTATACGCTAGTTACAATAGATGTGTAAGGAGGTGTATTACATGTTAAATCCTCTGATAAAAAATGGAAACATTCCACAGAAGTTCCCTTGCCAAAGTCTATGGCTTGCAACAGATTTTGCCATTTCTTCAAAAATTGTATGAAAAATGCAAGAGAGCATCTAAGGTTTATACTCAGAAGGACAAAAGCTTTTTGTGCTAAGGCATTTCTTAACCTCATTATGAAAAAGAAACTATTAAGATTGATTGGAGATAAAGCTGTCAATTAACTTAGTTTGCCTTCTACTGCCAAGTTTATTGAAACGTTTGATAGAAAAAGATGAGCCTTGTCATTTGGTACAGGCACTCAGCTACTCTACCCCATCTAAACAACACTTCTAATAGGTGGGAAGAAAAGAGAACATCCAGATATCTGGTAGGGGCAATGAACAAAGGCAGGACATAGATATCAATATAATAAACTGAATATTCTCCAAACAAATGTTTAAATGAAGAGTAGTTATGCCTATGATGAAAAAAGAATATGATGCCATTCAATCTATAGTTAGTGGAAATTCTGGTCTTCCAGTTTCTCTATGTGTTATAGTATGTTGTATATATTGATATGTATGTATCTGCAGATACAGAGTTGTTTGTGTATTTACTTTTCACTTTTGGATTCAGAGTCAAAAATATCAAGCACAAATTATCCAGAGGATAGCTTTAGAGACTGAAGAGTAAGAAGTAAAAATAGGAGCAAAATCAGTGTAATACAGACTTGCAAATAAAAATCACACAGGATTCAGGTAGTTACTTTCTAGAAAGGTGAACATGGATAAAAAATGGGATACTCCACACTGTGTGCCAGTAGGTGACCTTTCCACGCATGAGTTTGACTTTTTATACCTTCTCCAAACAGGAGACTGCTTAGGATGAGTAAAATAAATTACAGGATCAAATTGTTAGATTCTGGTATAACACATTGGAAAATGTGGGCTCTTGTTTACTGTTGTGAGTCTTGCTGGTTGCAGTTTTTCAGACTTCTTTCTTTTCCCTCTTACAGCACCTGGCTGCTCTTTAAAACCCCAAGAAGCTGTTTCTTCTAAAAGGTAGCTACTGGAAAAGAAATTTTTTTTTTTCTTATCGTGAAGTTTGGCATCTGACTGAGTAAAATCAAGTGTAGAAATGAAAATTTGAAAACTTACTGCTGACTACACCAACACAGGACTTTCTGCAGTAACATGCTTAAAATACAAAACCCACAAAAAGTCAAATAAAATAATAAAGACATTGCTTCTATAGTTCAGCCTAAGTGTTGAATTGTTCAAGGTGTCAGTAGTCTGGATTTAAGAAGAACAAAGTCAGAAGAGCAGGAAGAATGGAGGAACATGCAAGAAGATGGATGTTTCATTCCACTCTTGCCCGTAGATGAAGAACCCATGGGAAACCTGCATGGGCACAGTCAAGAGTAACAAAAGCACTGAAGAAGGCAAGACCACCACAAATTGTGACACCTTCTACATGGGGAAATACAGAAACTGAATGTGCCTCTATTGACTGGATACAGATAAAGGAGTCCTGATTGAAAATATAGTTGTTTCATGGGAAGAAATATAAAGAACTAATGCTGCATTCTTCATTAACCAAAATACACTTTATCTATTCAATATTATGAGGTTAGAACAGCAGTAAAAGTAAAAACTAAATACCTGTTTGTAAAAAAGCACTTTATTTGAGGAAATGCATAATCTGTCACCAATATTTAAACAGAAAGAATGTTAAAATATTTTATATTGCTGACTTTTTTTTGAGAATAAAACCATTTATCTGGTATTGGCTGGGGTTTTTTTAACAGTTACACTAGCATATCCTTAAAAATACATTTTTATAACTTGATTTTGTAGCAATTTTGAAATGAAAGTTAGAGTAATTACAGGTATAAATAATTTTCTGTTCAGTAAATATCATGTATTGTTGAGCAGTTAAAATGCAAATCATCAGGAATTAAAATACAAATGATCAGAAGCCTCTGACACCGTATTTATCATCCTGAAGACTCAAGTACTGCAGGAAGAGGCAAGATCTTGTAACTCCAATACATTATGTGAGTGATCTCAGTACATAACTAAAAATTTTACATTTCTCCACGCTTCTCACTGTACTGCTTTTGTAGTTTTGCAAAATGAGGGATAGAAGTTGGATGTAGTGATAAAAATAATAGCACCAGTGAGAGCAGTGGTGTCCTGCTGTCCCTCAGGTGTCTGGATATGTCAGCTTGGGTGTGCCAGCTGGTTCTGGGATGGCTTCATTGGTTTGGCCATCTGAGGTGCCACTCCAGGATGCAGGCAGAAAACAGCAGAGTGGCTGGGCTGCATCAGGTTATGCAGCTGTGCTGTGTCAGAGCTGGCTTCGAACACTGGCAGCTTAAATCCTCAGGAGGAAGAGAAGAGGTTTTAGACAGGTATTGCAGAAAAAAAGGTGGTTATGAGCTGATTAGGGCAATCAGGGCCTGTTAGTACTCTGAGGTCCTCGGTGGTCATGCTGATATTTCAGGTGTAATGATATAGCCATGTGAAAAATATTTTTTGTTGCATTTTTTAGTGCAAATGTGTCACCAAATTTATAACACTATCAACATTTAGTGTGGCATATTATATTTCTGATGTGTCTTAGGCTGAAGAAAACCATTCCTTATGCATAATTCTGCTTCAGGATTAATTTCAGCTTTAGCATAAAACCACATAGTTTCTACTTTCACAGTTTTCAAGAACTGCTACCAAAAATGATATGGCAGCAGACATCTAGTGAAGTGTTGGGTGCAATCTGTATAGCATTAAGTTGATGGCCTTGTCCTTTCCTGAAATGTGGACAGTTTTGGTTAAAGGACGTCAAAATGCAGCAGAGAAACAATTGCAGGTTCTTATTAACAGTAGAAAACAGTAACATTGCTGCTTTTGAGCCTCACTGGAAGAAGTACTCACCTGCAGTAGATTGAGGTGTGGGTGTTCGGGGCTTTTTTCAGGCCCTTTTCAGTAAAACATTGAACAGTTCAGTGCAGAAAACACTTTGCAAGGTTGAGAGACATTTTCTCTACAATCCAGGAGGATTCAAATTCATGTATGCTACTGCCTTGAAGACTGTAGTAACCTTAGGGCTGTAAGGCAAGACAGAGGCATGTTTTATTCTTCTGGATGAATGTGTCTCACTGTGAAGAAAGCAATTCAAGATTCATGGACTGTGGCCCCATAAGACATTGGTCTAGGATAGGGAGGAGTTAGGTTTTAATTTCTATATCTGATAGATACATTAACCAATTCCTAAGCTAATAGTGACAGAGAATAAATAGTGCAATAAATTTGGGAATGTTAGTCCAAGTGCATCAAAGAACAATCAGAAAAGAGATTTAAATGAAATGGAAATTGTCAAAGGAGACCAACTGGCATATACATACAGGCTCTTTGTGTTGACACAACAAGCAAAAAAGGGTTCCTCAGACTGTCCCATCAACGAGTCCCACTATGTGAAGACTTGGCTTTATTAACACAGGAACAAAAACAAGTGGATTAAGAGTTTGGGAACTTGTTATATCTTCTGCTGCACTTGGTTCTTAAAGGTCTGTTTGTTCTGCCTGATTCAGCTGTCATTGTAAGTGGAGAGACCAAACAGGTTGTTTACCATGGCTGGTTTTTCTGCCTTTGAGAGGATGAGAGTTTGAGACAGAGTCCTGCACAGTGTGTTTGTCAGGGCTGTGACAGGCAGCTCTGCTGTAGGCAGTGGAGGTCTGGTCAGTACCATCACTGGGGCCTCAAAACCCAGTATGTCACTGGCCTAGACCAGAAGTTTTGATTCAACTGTCCTGACCTCCACTGGCATTTGCTAGGCCCTAAGGCATACAAAGCACCCAGAAGGGGTGCCAGACATGACACTACATGAAGGTTATGATCAGGTTGTTTGTTGCAGCCACTTGGACAAAGAGACCATTCAGAGATGGTGACTGTTGGACATTGACTTGTCCTGATTTGTCACAGCCTTTCAAAGGTGAAAACCTTTTTTTTTTTTTTCTTCCCGTTTGCTGTTCATTTTTTGTGTCCTTTTCAGTTTAAATGAAAATCTTTAGTGACAAACTTTGCTTACCTCATAGTGAAAAGTGATACCTTTTGGGTTTTACCAAAGAAGGAAATACTACAAAAACCAGTTTTTGTTATGATTCAGTTTAGAGTTATAGACTTGACTAATCTGTAGTTATTAACTGTAAGATTTTGCTGAGGAGTAGTTCTTTTACAAGAAGCTTTTATAAGTTCCTTTGAATTTAATTTTCTTTTTCTGTGCTTTGAGTATTAATGAAGATCAGATTTTAAATAAAGATACTTTGTTATCTGGAAATGATTCAAGCAGTCATCTGTAGTATTTCTCATGCTTCAGCAAATGCCTCAGAAGCCAGGTAGCTTCTCAAGGGAATAACTCTGGTTTCCAGAGTGAAGGAGAACATAAGAGTTCATGCAAAGAGATTTCTTTAATACTGAGATCAGCTTAATTTACAATTTCTTGGCTGGTCTGACTCTGACACTAATAGCCTCAAACTTGCCACTTTATTTTATTTCAAAGCCCTCTTGGCAGTACAAGGGTACATTTAGTGGGAACAGGCTTTGTCCATTAAAACTGAAACTTCTAGTGCTATGTTTAAAGCTCATTTGGAACACTTAATTTCCAGTCTCTCAGAAGTTTGTATTACTGAAATAAACTGTTAATGCAATGTCCTCCTTAAAGTGTCACAGCAAGGAATTGTTTCAGTGCAATTTTTGCCACTTGTCATTCACAGCATTCCAGCGTGCATTAAAACTTAATGGAGTTAACATGCAATCATAGAAAAAACAGCAAACAGATTTTTCAACTATGATTGCCATATTCTCAGCATTGCATCTGTAGCATTTAAATTAGCCTCTTCTGAGTTTTTATTCGTAAGTATGTACAACACTCTCAAAATAGGTCTGTCTGGTTTTAAGAGGAGTGTGATATCAGAGCTGTTATCAGGGAGGTATTGATGTACTGGAGCAGGGTTCTACAAGGTGATAAACAGGTTAGTATGAGTGTTGGAAAGCAGGCCAAGTCAAGATGCTTCCTAATAAATAACGTAAATAACCTAAAAATGTTCTGTATTCATGTATATACTTGATCCGTGGCTGTGAGTTCTTGTTTTTAATTAGCCTAAGTCATTTCTTACCCCACAGAATCAGTGGCCTCCAATTAGCTGGTGCAGAGATTTCCTGTTTTTCTGAGTTGTGGAACAAAACTACTGCACAGACAGCAGCCAACAAAGTGCAATAGATTTCAAAACAACAGGCCCGATTTCAACTGTTCTCAGCAGAGTTCTCCATACATGTTTTTAACAAGTCACTCTCTGCCATCATTATTTCCTAAGAATGGGAAGAATGAATAAAAGGAGAACAAATTGAATAACAGCTGGAGATAGAAGCACAGCCACTAGATTGGGATTTATGGTTTCCTTTCCAGGATCTGCCTCTCTTTTAGGTTGTTTTTTGAATAGTCAGAATTAATATTGAATACCCTGGGATTCACTTTTTTCAGCAGCTCAGGACTCAAAATGACTTACTGTTCATCACAGACTTAGTTCAAAATCTTTTGCTCATATACCTTTACTTAGAGCAAACAGAAAGCATCATTCTCTGTGCTAGTAATTGAAAGGTGTGTGCAGAGATCCGCTTTTCCAGCTGCTTGGGCCACAGAATACAAAACAAAGCTCTAGTTTATAGATGCTCCTAAAACATTGTATTGTTTATCTCCTATCATGCATTTTGATTGCTTATTTAGTGTACGTGTCAAGCACACACACAAACTAGCCCTTAACGATGCCACAGATGCATTTTACAGAATCACAGGATGCTGAGGCTGGAAGGAGCCTTTGGAGTACATCTTGTCCAATGCCACCCTGCTGAAGCCAACCACCTGGATGTGGTTGTCTGGGATCGTGTCCATTGGTCTCCCCTCATCCAGTGAGATGCTCTTCATAGCAAGCCATCAGGTTGGTTGGACATGGTTTCCTCTGTTGTAAATCTGTGCTCACTACTCCCAAACACCATTTCAAATAACTGGAAATTATTTTCCAGGGTTATTTTCTCCATCACATGCCCCAAAGTCAAGGGGAGACTGAAAAGTTCCCATTCCCTGAATTCTCCTTCTTGCCATTCATGAAGATAGGGATGGCATGCTTTCTTACATTCTGCAGGAACCTTGGCCAATCACCACAACCTTTTAAAGATAACTGAAGCAGATTTGCAATAGCACCAGACTACTCCCTCAGTACTTGTATGGTGCATCCCATCAGGTCCCATGGACTTGTCTGTGTCATTCAACATCTCTTGGAATGCCATGTAAGGATATTTTGTCATATTCATGTGTCCCTCAGAAAATACCATGGGTGTTATGCATACTACTACCTTTGCTAGTCCTTTGGTGGTTTGCAGACATCCTCTTATATTTCACAGTAGTTTGTTATCTCTATGACAAGCATCCCATCATTTTCATTGCACAGCAACAGCATTCATGGTTACCATTCTCTGGGCATGTTGTGTTGCTTCTTAGTCTACACAGTGATATATAAACTTTGGGGTTTTCCTTCCAATTCCTTGGACAAAGAGAGTGAACAGGTTGCAGCTAAGATTTGCCAACACTTTTTTTGTGTTATCAGCATTCAAGCAAATCCGGCATCATCATCAAGTGGGCAAGGGTCTTTTAAGATGCTGAGATTTTGGTAGGCTCTGAATATTCTGAGGAATAGGACCTAGTACATACTGAAGACTGCAATACCCTGTGTTTCCTAGCCTGACATAACTTCACTCTTGGCACTCATCACACTGACAAGTACAATAAAACAAATTCATTCAAATCAGTGCACAGTTAGGAAGCAAGCTATTAGATTCAGAAACAGATAGCAAATCCTGCAATAATAGAATGCCTTTCCTTAGTGTAGCCACAGGTGGTTTCCTGTGTTTTACCCAGATTACAGACTGTGAAATCATGCTGACTAGTCCTATGATTCAGCCAGCCAGCAGACCTGGGTCCAACTCCCAGGGAAGCCAGTCGCTCCAGGTGCTGTTTTTCTGCACAGCAGTAATTATTTGCAACTGAGCTCTTCCTTATTTCCTCTGCCTGAGGAGAGGTGTACCTTCTGAAGTGTCCTGAAATGTAAACTTTGATGATCAAAGATATTGACTTCTAACACTAACAGAGTTAATTCATTACTCAGTTTAGACAACGGTGTTCTTGGATTAGGCATTGCCCTGTGACAGCTCCTAAATATTCTGAGTTTTGTGATAGAACTGCTTAAACATAATAAGGGTTTTCTACTTGTGGCAAAATGCTTGCTGAGAAGTAATAAAAAAAGAAATGTCCCTTTTTACCTTTCAGTAAACAAGTATTGAACTAAAGAGCCAGAGCCTGATTTGTACTGGTGTAACTCTACCACATCCAAGCCACTGGATTTAAGTGCAGGGAACTGCAAAAGAATCCAAGCTAAAAATAATCTAGAAATGGAGTATCCCATGTTGGTTGCAATTTCTGTGCAAACACAGTGTGCGTGCAAGGAGACCACAGGTATGTTCTTAGACAAGGAGTTGCAGTATGTGTTTGATGTGTTGCTTTAGATATCGTTTTAATTTTATTGGTGTTCACCTCCCTATTGGCATTCATGATACCATTGTTTAACACCTTGGAAGGCCCTGCCACTCTCTAATTTCATGAGTAGTTATTTGATAAGTATATAAATGTTATTAATGGACTTGTTTCATAATGCCCTTCTTTTCTGTTGGATCAAAGCAACACAAGGAGCAGTTCATTTACAGAGATGAGGGGACAAAGAGGACAAAAGAAAACTAAAAATAAAAAACTACCAGAAAACCCTGATTAGGTTGGATATATCAACAAAACTAAGCAACTGATTTAGCCTGTTTATTATGTAGGAAATAGCAATAGCCTTCTCATATGTTAGCTATTATGTACATGTGAATATTTTAAATTAATTTGGGAGAACTGTGCATAAACACAGCATGACAAACTCCTCATTGCTCTCCTGGAGACAACAGCCAGTATAGGAAGGGTTGCACAGCCATTTCACAAGCAGCACATGCCAAACAACAAGCAAATACAGAAGGGATAGCTGATGGTAGAATGGAAATCCATACTATGCTGTTTTCACCTTCTATGTCTGGCTCCCCATGTTACATTGGATTCATTTTAATTTACTCACACACACACACACGTGCAGAAAACTTATATTCGTTGTTTCATACCTTTAAGAAGACATCTGGCAAAGACAAACCAGTGGTTTCCTAGGTGGAACAAGGGTGATCCAGGAAGGGAATAAGAGGAGAAAGATACTGTCCTATGCTTTTTGCATTTTCAAATTAAAAATTTCACAGAAAGTTTTAAAACATGAATGAGAGCTATATAGTTATATTTATGTTAAACGGTAGTATTTTTATAATCAAAATAAAACCACACAGATTTAGAAATTTCCCTTAAAAACATAAAATAAATGTTTACTTTCCATTTCCAACAACAATATTTTTGCCAGCTTTGCTGTCTCAGACTGCTTTTTTCAGTCTGTCATCCTAGGTTTTTTAACATTCCCCAATGAGCTCATGTTCCCTGTAAGTGCTTATTATCAGAGCCAAGTGCATGTTGCAATCCAGATAATTCACTTCACCATTGTGTTGCTTTTTTGTTATACATGCTAGACATGTATATTTATAATGCAATGGAACCTTAAGCTGAGGTCACTGGATGGGAGAAGTATTTATTTGTCTCACAGATTGGAATGGAAGAGTGTGTTCTTGGCAGTAGTTACCATGTGATGAATTTTGGGATGAGTATGTGACCAGAAGGAAGTACAACCTGAGTTTTCTTCCTGCTTGACAACAGACACGTTGTGTGATGTTGAGTAAATCACTTTTCTGCCAGAGTTTCCTTTCACCAAGAGACAGCTGGTAATGTTTCATGCTTAGCTGGTTATGCAGCCTTCAACACCACCAACAGAAAGCTCCAAGGACAATTAACATTGGCATTAGAGGCAAACTGCTCTATGACATTCTTGATGTTTTCTAGGTGTTGAAATGAGAAAGTAAAACCACTACAAAGACATTCATAATTGTATTGGTGCCCAGATAGGAACACTACCATCCCCAGGCTTTGGAACATGCTCCTTCCCAAGATTCATGGTGAAAGCTGCAAGAGTCAGCATGAGTTTGCCAACTGCTTGACCAGTCTGTGACAAAATGTCTGAATTTGTGGATGCAAGGGCAGCACCTTGACTTTTGCAAAACTTTTAACACCCTGGCTCACAATATTCTTATATCCAAGGTGAGATACCGCAGTTTGGATGAATGGATAACTAAACAGATAAAAAATTGGTTGGATGGTCAAGCTTAGAGAATAGTAGTAATAGCACCTCAGTGGTTTATCCAGGAGAAACTTTACAAAATTCAACAGGGACAAATGTCAAATCCCTCACCTTGGAAGGAAGAACCCTGAACAACAATATAGGCAGAATGGGGAGCAGCTCTGTGGAAAAGGATTTGGGGGCCTTGGTGGACATAAGACAGGAGCACAGACTGTCTGCAAAGAAGGCCAAGAGCATCCTGTGCTGTAACAGCCACAGAATGAGAGGAGACAATCCCTTTCTGATCACCATTTGTTAGGCCCTACTGCATCGAGTCTAGGGATCCACAGTGCAGGAGAGGCATGGATAAACTAGAATGAGTCCAGCAAGGGCATTAAAATTATTGAACACTGGAGATCTTGCCCTGTTAGGAGGGGCTGAGGGAATGGGGTTTGTTCAGCATGGGGAAAAGAGGGCTACATGGGACCCTCTGATGGCTATGCAGCTAGTGAAGACAGCAGCCTTCCTATTCCCATGAGGAGGTTGTCAAGAAGACAGAGTCAGGCTCTTCTCAGTGCTGCAGGGTGGGAGGACAGGAGTCAGTTGTAACCGTCTTGAAGCAAGACTGCCCATCAGTGATGCTTTTCCTCACGAAGACAGCCAAGCAGAGCAGCAGGTTGTCCATAGGGCTGTGCATGCCCCCGTCTTGCAGGATTTCCAGAGCTGAGGGGATGAAGCCCTGGGCAGAGAGCTCCCAGCTCCCAGCTGACCCTGCCTTGGGCAGCGAGCTGACCAGAGCACGGGACCGCCTGAGGTCGCCTGCTGGAGCCTGCATCCTCCAGCATCCCACCGGCACCGGAGGGGATGCACAGAGCATTCCGGCATGGGAACTACTCCGCGAGGACCGGCTGAGACAGGGATCGAGTTTACCACTCTCCACTTTCAAAAATTTGGACCCTCCGCTGATCTCTGGATACCCTTATCGCGGGCTACTCAGCCTCCGCGGCAGCGCTCTAAATTATTAATGGCTATCGACAGTCCCAGAGAGGAGAGTTCCCTCAGCCGAGGCGCGCTGCAGCACCGTGATAACAATGATCCCCGATGAGGCGAGATTGCCGGCAGCCCCTCACTCAGCCCGGGGCCCGGCCAGGCCCGCAGGGGCGCCATGGCGGCGGCCGCCCGCCAGGTGGCGCTGCCGGCTCGGCGTTGGCTGCGCGGCCTTGGCCAGCAGGCGCCTCGGGAGTGAGGGGCAGCGGGCCGGGCTGGGGGAGCTGCAGCGGGATGGCTGCAGCAGGAGCCTGGGGGATGAGGGGCAGCGGGCCGGGCTGGCGGGAGCCTCGGGAATGAGGGGCAGCGGGCCGGGCCGGCGGGAGCTGCAGCGGGATGGCTGCAGGGCGGCTGGCCGCCGGCGTGGCACTCTCCTCAGCGGGCTGCTGTGGAGCTAATGGGCTCTCCCCTGTGCTTTGCCTCGGCTCGCCCCCAGCGCCACGGGCGGCCTGAACGCTCTGGGTTTCCGAAATCGAGCGGGGAGTTGGTGGGAGCTCCGGCCCTGAGCTGTGCCCCAAGGACCGGCAAGGAGGCTGGGGACGTGTCACTGTGACAGCCATGGCCTGGGTGGCGAGAGAAGCTCCTAAAGCACCTGCAGGGCCTTGTTTTCGCTTTGCCCTGGGCAGAGCCCCCAAGTTTACTGGGAGAGGGTGGCTGAGGAACCCACCTGCATGGCACAACTAATGCTGCCCTCGGAGCGTTTTCTGGCACTGGCTGCCTCGCTTAACACAATTGCTCAGTGTAGGATGATCCTCTGACAGCTCCACGGGATGGTGGGTGAACTTTCTGAACAGACACAGGGGTCCAAGCCCTCTCCTGTTCGCGTACAGGAAAGGAGAACCCACAAAATAATACCGGTGAGTGAATGCCAAATCAAATTTTATGTGTTATCTAAAATTGCCCTTGTGCATTCTCTGCTCCAGCCATTATATAGTGTATTTTCTATAGAAATATGGTACAGAAAGCTCAAGGAAGGGAACTGTGACAGGGACAGCATATTCTCAGGGACGCTTCAAAACACACCAGTGTTGTTCTCTATTGCAGTCGGCATTCCCATTGCAATGGGAAGAAATATAAGTGATCTGAACTCTCCAGTCTGAGTATCTATTAGTTTGAACCATCTGAATCAAAAATATTTATTGTAGTGAAAAATCTCTGATCTGCTTAAGTTTTTCTGAATTTAGGTTTGGCGTTGAGTCATCATTATTCCTTGTCAAATGGTTTTGTGAAGTCACCCAAAATAATGAGATGTCACTTGCCTAGATACATTAATAATTAGAAGGATTTATTGTAGTAGGCATCATGGGAAAGTGTAACTTTCCCATTAGATGTCCTTAATTAGAAAAGAATGTGTCAGATTTCAGATCAACGTAGGGGAACTACAACTATCCATTAAAGAGAGAAGGACAAATAACGCAAGTGACAGCTCTTGCAGAAGTACAAAGATTTAAATACTTTATAAATTAAGGGGATTCAAGGTGCTCATTTTCATCACTAAAGCTCTGTGACCTGTCTTCATCATCAAAAGGGTGCAGTCTCCAAACTGAATTAAACAATGTAAAGAGCAAACGCTCTATATAATTCTGACAATAGAATATTTGTGTAATCAGCAGTTATTCGTTTTCCTGTCTTTCAGCAATGGCTCCTTAAGGTGGGTCAAACTACTCTTGAAAGTGCTCAATTATGCTAATATGAAAGTTTTATCGTGACAGTGGCGTCTCTTGAACCACAGGAGCCATAGCTAATACACTTGTTCAATTGGCGACAAGATGTGGGATAGAGAAGTGGGCTAACTGGCTTTAAGATAAAAATTGGAGAGCTGTTGGGTAATTGTAACATGTGGGAGGCATTACTGTAAATCTAAGCAGAATGAGGTGCCTAACTACCTGGGCATGTGCAGGAGTTAATTTTTAAGTACCCATCTTTTGTGTCTTCCATTTGGCTCTTGGTAATTCCTCACAGACCCAGGCCAAGGGTTTTGCTGGGTGTTACACAGAAGCTAGAAAGTAAGTCTTACAATGCTTATATTCACTTAGAGTCATGAGTGGAACCAGTTCATGCTCATATTTCTGCTCAGTGCTTTGTTAACGTTCAGACATGTGTTTTATTTAGGCAGTCTTAAAATCATGCCATAAATGACATCAAAGCAAGCGTAATTTACAAAAGGGGAACTTGTGTCCGCAGTTTGTTTCAGCTTGCAAAGAGATGATGTTCTGAGATGGGGATACTTAAAACTTTGTACCATAAGCAAACTACTCATGTGGGACATTGGATCTATTAATCCTATGTCAGTTACACCTGAAAGTTTCTACAAGCTGATTTCTGTGGCCTACTCCTTTTTCTTCAGCCTCTGTGAAATCAGTAATGCTGGACCAATGCCCAACTGACAGGTGGCCACATTACCACGTTATCAGCTTGTTTCCTGCTCTTGATAAGTGTTTCATTAGGGATGGTTTTGGGAGGAAACCTAAATTTGTTTCTTATGGAGAAAGGAAATCTTTTAACAAGGAGGCCGAGCCACACAAACAGGGCCTTGTTAAATAAGCTTTTCAGTTCAACCATTTTGGGCAGCAATTTGCTTGAAAAATATGTTTCTGGTTTTTTATGAACTTTTATCTGAAGAATAATTACAATCATTAGGTTTGGATTTAGAAATGGATATGTCTAGTTTACCTGGAGGAGATAGGTACTCAAAACTTACGTAGTTCTGTGGGATTGAAAATGTGCATGTTTAAAACAATGTTTAGGTAGAATGCTAAAGACATGATTTAAATAGTCTTTTGAAGTACTGTGTTGGAAGCCTTCTCTTTTCTAAATTCAACCTTTATCACATATTAAATCCTAAGAGTGCTAGGGAACACAGGGTGTGTTCCAAAGAGATACATAAAAAGCACCTTACTTCCATAAGTTATTAGCAACCAGCATTTGTGTTTTTAATGAGCTGAAATGAGAAATCTTGTAAACTAATTTGAACAAATTACAGTGTCTTACTCAGAGCAAGGTGCCTCAAACATCAATCAACTCTTAAAAGTTTGTTTGTGAAATACTTCTCTAAGAACCTTTCATCCTAAAAATGACACTTGAAAACTCGGCAATAGATCTTGACAAGATTCACATGTGAATGCCTAAGAGATAAGTGATGCATTATTTTACTGAGGAAGGTGGTATAAATGTTCCAGTTCTGAATGTAGGACTAAACAAAGCTCACCTGCTCATTAAAAGGTACTGAAACCTGACTATTTTACATACTGTTTTGTAAATGAGAGAGTTCCTCATTTACATGCCTTTATTTTCAAACCTTCTCTGAAAAACCTCTGGGGATAAGCAAGGTTTGGTATGACAAAGAAAGCATTTTTTTCAGCTGTAAGAGCTGGGATGTCTGACTCAGGAGAGTGTTATGTAGGGTGCCTACACATCACACCATCAGTACAGTTGGCTATTCTTGTAGTAGTGGTATTTTTAGTTTTAAATTAAAATCTGCCTGAAGCTGCAGATGAGTCCTCAGGACACTGCTCTCTAACTAAGGATGCAAATCTAAATTGAAACTTTCCTTAAAAAGCCTCTTTGAAGGTTAGCTGCCCACTTGGACTGAGTGAAGCACCTTTTACTTGAGGAAGACTAAAGTGCTGCAGGTGTTTGCACTTTAAAACATTGGACAAGTTATGCCAGAGAATGAGACAAAGAAAGAGGTTGAAGCCAGATCACTGCCTGCTTGTTTCTTTAGCAAGCAAAGGTCTTCATGTATCTGATCAGAATAATATTAGGGTTTCACATTTTAAGAATCTCTGTCACGTGAATTCAGGTTGATGAACCAGCACATCTGTTTACTTTTCATGTGTTAAAACACGAGCCTGACCTAATTTTGCCAGTAAAAGCAATGTATTGAGTAGATTATACAACGAAGAAGTTGCCCAAACCAAATGGATGATTTAGCTATGCCTGCTAAGATTGGAAGTTCAGTTGTTCAGACATCTTAAGTTAACAAATTACACATCTGCATATTTGAGGAGATATGAAATATGCTAGATGCCCCTTGAAATCAAACCAGATATGCTGAGTAAGCCATGCCAATTTTTTGGTGGTATACCCTGTACGACAATCATGAATAATTATACATGTCATTACTTATGGGTAGCCATGTATGCTCACAGTCAAAATAAGTGCTCAGACACCAAACATCTTCCTGTTTACTGGGCTTTCAGGACCTTGTTTAATATGAACAGCTGGAGTTTATAGAGCTCTGCCTAGGCAATGGACTGTTAGCCAGCAGAGAGCTTTTGGGTATCAATTACTGATGCTGTAGTAGGTGTAAGCTACAGGTGGCATAAGCAGGAAGAACAAATGGAAAAGGCCTTCTGCAGACAGAAGAAACCTCATGGTGCAGGCTGTGGTCCTCATGCGGAGACTTCAACCACATGATATCTTCCAAAGGAACAGCACAGGTGGACATACACAATCCTAGAGGTTCCTGGAAAGTGTCCCCTGACCGAAATGATGGTGGATTGAATGAGGACAGGTGCTCTGCAGGACCTCATAATTACAAATGAGGAAGGGCTGATTGAGGATGGGAAGGTTGAAATCAACCTTGTCTCCAGTGGCCATGAGATGATGGAGTTCAGAATCCTGAGAAGAGGAAGCAGGGCCAAAAGCAAAATCATGACCCTGGATTTCAGGACAGCAGCCTTTGGCCTTGCAGGGACCTATTCAGGCAAACCCCTGCGGGATAAGGCTCTGAATGGAAAAGGGGCCCAAGAAAGCTCTTTGATATTTGAGGATTACCTCCTCCAAGGTCAGGAACAGTCCATTGCAACAAGCAGGACATAAGGCAGAAATGTCAGGATGATTATATGAATTCACAAGGAGTTCCTGGCGAAACTCAAACATAAAAGCGAGAGACACTGTCTGAATATGCAGAAATGATTTTAGGAAAGCCAAAATCCATCTAGAATTGAATCTATTGGGGAATGTTAAAGGTAGCAAGAAGACTTCTCACAATACATAATTAGCAAAAGAAGGCTGGGGAAAATACATGCTGCTACTGAATGGGGCAAGAGCCCTGGTGACACATGACATGGAAGAAGCTGAGCTACTGAATGCCATTTTCACCTCAGTCTTTACTAGACAGACCTTCAGAAATCTGAGGGCTGAGAGACCAAGGGGGAAGGCTGGAGCAAGGAAATCTTACCCTTGCTGGAGGAGGATTAAGTTAGAAGAGTTAATCAAACTGGATGTATGTACATCCGTGGACTCTGGTGGGATGCACCAATCAGAACTGAGGGAATTGGCGTCATTGAGAGGCCACTCTTGATAATCTTTGAATGACATGGTCACTAGAAGTGTCTGAGGACTGGAGGAAAACAAGCGTCTCTTTTGTCTCCGGAACGGGCAAGAGGGAGGACCCCAGGAGCTACTGGCCAGTTACAGTCATCTCAATCTCTTTGGATGTGATGGAGCAGCTCTAATCCTTGGAACAATATCCAGGCATATGAAGGGCAAGTAAGTCATCACCCCAGGGAGTCATGCTTGATCACCTTGATAACATTCTATAATGAAATGAGTGCCACGGTAGAAGAGGTAGTGGATGTTGTGAGCCTCAAATTCTGTAAGGCTTTTGATGCTGGCTCCCTCAAGATTCTCATGGAGAAGGTGATGAAGTGTAGGTTAGCTGAACAGAAAGTGAGCTGGGATGAAAGCTGGATGAAAACTGGTCCAGCAAAGGACCACTAAGGGCATTTCATCAGCACATAAAAAATATTTGAAAGCAAAGTGCAAAGAAGACAGAGCCGGGTGGTTGTGGAGTCTCCATCCTTTCAGATACTCAACAGTCATCTTGACATGATAGTAGGCATCTAGTTTTAGGTGGCCCTGCTTGAGCAGGGGGGTTGGACCAGATGACCTCCAGAGGTCCTTTCCAACCTCAGCCAAGCTGTGACTCAGTGAATTAACCATGCTTTTATTTTGGGTATGAAGAATGACCAAATAAAGAATAAATCTATATTTGCAACCTAATGTCTGAATCCCAAAGTATAAAACAAAAATGAGGAAAAGAGCTGCAGAAGGTCAAGACGCTGCAACAAGTAGGGTTGTGCTCTCTGACAACTAACTAGTAGTTTCATTTCTCACTTTGGACTCACTTTGATTGAGTAAAATGGCTGAACGGTATCCAAAATGATGGTGAATTAAACCCCATGAAAGATGTATTCATTTCTCTGTTATGGAAAGAGTATACGCAAGATGTTTAAGAGAGGCCAGAGAGAAGAGACAGTACTTCCTGGGAGGTCTTGGTGTTGCTTCAGGAGTTCTTACCTGTTGTAGAGAGTTGGCAGAGCCACTGCTGATCTTTTTCTACTGCATCAACAGAGCCACCCTTATGGCTTACTGACCCATGAGCTCCACACCAGGATTCTGGAGACATCTGGAGGTAGGGCAGAAGTCAATTATGTTCACTTCTTCCGTTTAAGTCTAGATACTGCTTGCCAAAATATTTTACTCTGTGTTTTCTCAGTGAGGAAGAGGTCCAAGGGCTGTTGCCAGGGGAAGGTTTGTATATCCATATTGATATACAACTTGAGCTGCATAAGTTTGCAGTCATCTGCAAAGAAGGCCTCAGACCTTAGGCTAGATGAAGTGGTTTGGTGCAGATAGGGATCAGTCTGAATCCTGTGGGAAGTGAGTTTAAGCATCTGCCTTAATCCTGTAGAGCAGGGAACGTAGAAATGGACTTTTCTAAACATTGTGGAACAAAAGAGGGGCACATGAAAAGGATTTTGCAAGGAGCCCGTCTTCCTTTGCATTGATTTGTGAAGTCGATAGTTCCTTGCTCCTCGATGTGCTGGCCACAAATGCTCTCTGTTTAGAGGTGGGGGAAGTTGATAGAAACAGTTAACATGTGCCCAGGCCCTTTTTATCTGCCTGGCTGTAAACATCCGTGGATATTAGCACAGATTGTGTATATTTTTCCAATTACCATAGAAGTGAGCATTGCTGCAGTGTAAGCATTTTCATCCATTTGTCTTTTGAGTAAACCCAAGAAAAATAACCAATACCAGAACATTGAAAACATTGCAAAATCACTAAGTCATCCAACTCTACGGCTCATACAGATGTCCACTTTGACCTATTGTAATGCCATCATAAAATTCTCAGTACTTTTGCAGGCTTCATTTACCTAGTTTCATTATCTTTCTAATCAAATGAGATTTCAGTTTGTGTGGTTTTTTGGTCTTGGTTTTTGGTTTTGTGGGGTTTTTCTGGGTTTTTTTTTGTTGGTCTTTTTTTACATATGCAATATGAATGTGGTTGGAAAGGTTGTAGTTTTTTTGTCCAGTAAATGTGACTGTGTACATGGAACAGCCCAAATATAATTACAAGTATGAACAAAGTCACCAAAACATTTTCTATTCCATGTGACCGACAGGGCTGAATTGGCTATCACTGCTCTTGATGAGTGGAGCTTCTGCTTTGCACCCCACATTTTTTCAAAGCATAATGCAGTTTCTATTTCCCTGTTGTTATGATTGTATGAGACAATCCCTAGCTTTAGAAAAGGGAGCAGCAAGTCAGGGCATTAAAATTAAAGGGAAAAAAATCTACACAAACCACTTAAGCACACTCATTATTATGGCCCTTGCTACCTCAGGCCACTGGAGAACTTATAATTTAGTCAGCATTATGCAGTTTGAAGTGTTTTATGTTCTGCATGGGAGCAGGCTGCAATTCAAATATCAGTGGCCATGAAAAATATGCACATACGTTTAGTATGAAAATCTCCAAGGGCATAACAGGAGAGACGGGCACATGTAGCTGCAGTGTGATGGAGAATTTCTGTGAATTAATCATTTGGACATAGTTTATCACCATTTTATATTTTGCCAGAGATGCTTCCTTGCCATTTGTTAGAAAAACTTATTATACATGCACATCTTAGAAAGATAATAAGGCCAAAGCCTTTGATGCTTAAAGGCAACAGCCTTTGTTAGATTCTGTTATGACACAGACAACTTCTCCACTGACAGAGCCATTCAGATAACAAGAGTAATTGCTTATTTTATCGAGTTTAGGGAATTGTGCTCCATTCTCCCTCCTTGCCTACTACATTAGCTATTATGACCCATCTTCTACCGTAATTTAGGGGGAGTGGAGTACGTGCGTTTTTAAAGCTTTTCTTGAAAGAATAGAGTGCTGTACTTACATACTTCCTTCATTATTCCACAGGGCCAATACTTTAATATATTCCTTCTAAAGAGGCAGAGTGGCATGTGTGTGCCTGTGTGCAGCTCTTGCTGTGCCTAGGTGTTTGTGTGCAGTTTAGTCTCTGAGTGGGTAGGGGAATGAGAAGGGCTCATTTAGTTGTTTCTTTATACCTTCTTCTGACTGGAGACAATACCATTGTAATTGGTATTAGCAAAACTACAAACAGAGCAATCGCTTCTGACACTTTAAAAGAACTTTATTGACATCTCCAAACACGTGAGGAATTTTAAAGTAGAACTTCTTCGTCTGTAAGGCTTGGTCTGATCAAAAGCCTGATAGTAGCTCCCAGATGTAGCAAATAAGGCTACAGAACAGATTCCAGCTCCTTTTGGGGAAAAAAGAATAAAAGAAAAAAGGCTTAAGTTTGATTCAGCCTAATCCTGACAAAACTATCAAAAAATAGCATTACAAGGAGAGGAAAAAAAAAAAAAAGATGCTTTCAAAATTTATGTGCCATCCAAAGGTTTTAATAGGTGCAAATCCAATATTTAAATGTAAGGTTTAATATCTTAAAATGCTGCTGTGCTTTACAGTTTTATTACTTAGAAAAACCAATTTTCTCCAGTATGACCATGTCTTGGTTCCAGTCAGGACAGGGTTAATTTTGCAGTGGCCGGGGCGGGGCATGGCCGGGACCCAGAGGTTATTCTGTACCTCATTGTGGGGTGCAAGGGGAAGCGACTCTTCTGGAAGGAAGGGCTTCCACTGTCAGGGTGGCATGGCTGGAACTGGTTTACAGGCTCCACAGTGAGCATTTTGCCACGTGAATCATTCTTTTGCACACTTTTGTTGTTGGTATTGTTGCTGTTAGTGTTAGTTTTCTTGTCTCGTTGCTTCCAGTAAATTGTTCTTTGCACATTATTCTCTGCCTTTTGTGCCTCCAATTCCCCTGTCAAGTGCACCACAGGGGAGGGACAGTGGCATTGGTTTTGGTGGGAGTGCTAAATTGGAGAATATCAGTCTTAAACCACAACAGACCACTACAGCAAAGTCATGAAATGGTTAGAATCTGACTTCTGAAACAACACAAACCAATGCTGATGTTCACAGAAGGACAACTTTCAAATGGAAGTTGGGAGTTAAATGGAAACCAAAGTGAGTTATACATCTTCCCTTGTATACAAATAGAATAATTTTCCTGAAGTATAACCAAATATGAAGGCCAGTTCTGAAAAAATTCTAGCAGCTTTTTCATGAAGCAGAAGTTCGTGATTTTTTTTTCCCCAACAGGATGGTGCACTTTCACACTCCAGAAACACTGGTTAAGAGGCTGTTATAAGAAAGAACTTCGTGTTCATTAAGTCTTCCTTTTCCTGATCCATGTGAATGCCCTGATAAACTATCTGAACTGACTCATCTAGCATCACTGCTATCAGCTGGGTACACTGGATGCCAGCTTCCTTTCCCTGATGCTTGTTCTGCTTTTGTCTCCACGAAAAGGTCTGGTTAATACATCCACCTTTGTGTTTGTCATATTTAAATGTGCAGCCAGATTCTCTGTTTTGCAAGGACGTTTTCATCGTCTTTTGAAGTCACTCTATGAGCTTGGTAACAAATGATGACTTGCCAGCTATGGAGTGGGTATTAACAATGAATTTTTCATAGCAGACATCCATGCGATTGTCTTGTGACTGACTGAGAGGACACAAGTGTGTACTGCATCTCAGTGGAGCAGCTGGCAAGATAAGGAGAGTGTCTGGATTAATGTGCTCTGCTCTAATTAGCTCCACAAAGAGGCAATTGGTCTATGCAGAAGGCTATGCTGGATTAATGAAAGTACACCTTTCTCAGGACAGTCTCTGCATAGCAGTGGCTCTTATAGATGGACCAACTCATTTGGGCCAGCTTATTTATGACTGAGCTATCTCCATTGTGCTTGTTGCCTTGTAATTTTCAACTGCTAGGTCAAGAGTGACATAACATTTCTGCAGATTTGATATCCTTGGCAAAACTAACATCTACTCACCATGTATTCAAACAGTTTCATGAAACTGAGAGAAAGAGCAGCAGTAAATTAATCAATTCAAGTAGCAAGCAGTGTGTTTTTCCAGGGCCAACATTTCCCAGGACAAAGTCAGGTAGAACTGGGCAGAATTTTTGATGGATAATCCAGGAGAGTATTTCCTTTTGCAGTACTGAGCTGTGTTTCAAGGCACTTGCAGCCCTTGGTCTTTCTCTTACTTTTGATGTAGATTTTTCCTTTTAAAAGCAACCAGTGAGTGTATTTTGAACAGGAATCTCTGAGAGTTGTTTTGTTTTTCCGTATTGCCATATCCTTTCCACTTTGTGTCACTGTAGCCTCTCTGTTGGGAATGTATTCTCACTCTTTCAGGTCGGTTATCTGGTCTTTGCTGCCCAGCTTCTGACTATTCATTTGCTCTCTGCTGGTTCAGGCTGGGTTCTAAACATTTTTTTTATGCCTTAGAGTTACAAGTTTGGCATTGTACATTGCTGTTCCTTCTTCTCTCCAAATTAATTAACTGCTACTTTATATATCCTCTGAAAAATGGAAAATCCACATCACTCTGTAATCTGAGCATAAAGACTGTGGTCTGAGAGAGCACAAGGCCTAATAGAGCAGAAAGCCTGTAGCCTAACTCTATTGCTTAATCGAGGTTATATATATATTAATAACAGAAACTGCAAAGGTAGCAGAAATTGCAAGTAGGGACAGGCAAGATCAAAATGGCTCTGGAAAAAGTTATTTTAGTCACGTAGGTTTTTTTTATTTATTGCTTGGGACAAAGTATGAGCGCAAGCTAAAATTGCAGCAGCAAATAACCCCAGATCATGGCAAGTTATACTTAGCTAGCATTAAGGTAATGTCATGTAGAAGCAGAATATTTGTGGTTAGCTAAAGTGACAAAAATACAGCTGCACTGATATTAATCCTGTATTAATCTTGTAAAGAGATGGGATTTAAGAAGTAATGGTCTTTGGAAGGGATCTACCTGCTTGCTCTGCATAGACTAGTTTTCTCTTAGGCGTGAACTGTACTTTTTATTCTGATTTTATTATTGATAACCTGACCAAGCTTTACTGCTCACTTATCTGTGAGTTTTATGAGTTTATTTAAAATCCTTGTAATAGTCCTTAAATTCTAGTGCCCATTAGAAGTTCCAGTTTGAGAGATTTATTGATGTTTTCATGCCTGGTCAGTAATTCAGGATGTGTTTTTAAAGATGCAGCTGCTGGCTAAATACTTTTCAGTTGCAATGGGAACGTCTGAACGGATATTCCATAAAACATGGTCCTAACTTAGGAAAGAATTAAACGTGTGCTTTAAGTTATGTGAGTACTTAGATAACAGTTGAATGTTTCTAAATCTATTGTATATATTTTATTAATGTATCATTTTTTGGAAGAGAGCATCCCAGGTGGTATAATTTCATTCTGTAGAGGGCAGTATATATGTTCGTGTATCTAATACTTAAATATTTGTATTGCTCTTTTTAAAGTCACTTTCACTTAAAAAAGCTGATAAACTGTATAGTATGTAGCTGTTATTCAATATGGTTAAAAATTGGGGTTATTTGCTGAGATGTAAACAGGAAAATTCTAATATTTAAAGTAATTTGCTGTAGAAATTGGCTAATATTAATCTTTGACAGCCCATGCAATTTATACAGTGCTGTTACATGCTATAAAAATTAGATTGGAACTGTAAGGTGTTTTTAAGTTCAAACTCTTCTTTTGTTAATATAGGAGAGGTGTAATAATCTGACCTTGAGATGAGACTTCATGTATTTGAAACAAAATAGAAGCTCTCATGTTTTTACTCTCTTCTAAGGAGTTAATATCCCATTCTGTTGTTCTATCTTATAATTTATTTTAGTTCTTCATTTCCCTGGAAAGTGCTTAGGTGAGAAATGTTGGAAGTGAAATGGAGACAGCTTTGGTAGGTCTAGAAACCCTTGAGCTTACATTCCTGGACATCAACCTTTCTAAGTAAATAACTACTGAGCAGCATTTACACTCAGTGGAATTTTTTTCCAATAGTAAAAGGAGAGGAAACATGATCTTGAAGGTGTTTATAGGTTTGGCCTGTGTCCTTTTTCGCTCTTCTAGTTTCCACTCATGCCACTGTGCCTTTGGAACTCTTTTCCCCCAGACAAGCATGCTCTGCAGTGTTTAAAAACTGTCTGCACCACAGTTCTTTGAAAAATTGGTGTCTGTTTGCTTCAGATCTTTTATTTTCTGTATTACTGGGTTCATGGCTATTGTGTTACTGGATTAAAAAACCAGACTGGTGAGGAATTCTGGGATGTTCATGATCTATCCCTCCCGGGAAATACAGTGCTAAAATGTAATTTCCCTTTAGCACAGCAAATATTGCAGGTGTCTGTTGAGTTTTCAAATGGAAATTACAAAGCAAATTTGGGACTTCTCATGCCCACATTGTCATTTTTAAAGCTGTCACATGGGTATCTGACATGGACGTTCAAATTGTATCTCAGGTATCAGTCCTAGTGGAATTAAAGAATTGCAGAGGGAAATGCTATTTAATTTGGACTATGTGCCTTAAATTGTAACCTCTGTAGTTTAAGTGAGGTAACTGGTGAGAAGATATTGCATAGCCAGCTGTTTCTCATGGCTTCCCCTGAAGCCTCAGCTGCTCTGGGATGAAACAGCACTTGAGGTGGGGGATTTTCAAGATGATTCACGCTTTAGCAGGATGTGGACATATTTTATACAGATGTACAAACAGAAAAATGTACAGAATTTTTAAGGTGTTGGGTGCTGTTACTGCTACTTTCTGACCAACTACAGATACTGATATTTTCTCAGGTGGTATCCTTCTGGTAGAAATCTAATTGATTTCTGGGTTGGTTTATTGGCTGTTCATTAGCATCCTCCCTTGATTTTCACTTACAATACTGTCTAGCACAATGAATACGTAGTCCAGTTTGTTTCTGGTTTGGTTTGCTTCTGTTAAATGATGTGCAAATTCTGGTCAGTATGGTGCCACAAATCCACCACTTATTTTTAATTATGTGTCCTTAAAGATGAAGGAAAGAAGAAACTGGGTTATTCCAGGTAGCTTGAAAACGTTTTAAACACACTAGGTATCACACACACTAGGAGAAGCAGGGATGGTAAAATTTTCTCTGGTAAAAATGAGCATATGCAGACATTTATTTGGACTGCTATATTTGCCTTTTTTGATGTAGGTTTGGACACTTGCCTGCTAGTCTTCTCCTTTTCCACAGGGCAAGGGAGGTCATTTCCCTGTTGTCCATGTAAGCCACAGAGGCAGGAGAAGAGGATGGTAAGTGGCTCTAAAATCATCTTGGGTAAAGAGAGGTTAAATGGCTTCCTTAACGTGGTCCACCTTGTGGAGCAGGTAGGAAGGAGAGAGACTAAGGATTAGCAATCAGGTACATCTGCAAATTGACTGACTGAGTCTTCTGGAGGGACCATCCATGTAGAGCAGGTAGGAAAAAATCATATTCCCTGACCTCAGTGTGAATACAGGATGACTGATCAAGTTGTTGCTGGTGTTTGTCTTGCAAAAGAAACGCTTACTTGAAAAGTGGAGGAAGCGCCTTCATACTTACATAGTTAGTGACTGATAATAAGATCTTTTTCAACTGTTGGACAGTCTGAACTAGATTTAAGGTACCCATTTAATACATGTTTCAAATAAGAATTTGAAAAACAAGTCTTGCTACCAGCAGACATAAGAAATATAAAGAAAATAAACCCAGCCCTTTGGTGTTACTTTGCTTTCCTTACAACATAATTTTCCAAACTGGTAATTATGTGATGTAGTATGATGTAGTATAATATAGTTGGCACAAGATAGAGTGCAATAGTAACATCTTCAAGTTTTCTAGCTGAAACATACTGAGATCACACAGAGTGTGTCTTACATTTCGTGTTGCAGAGTATTTAGTCACTGGCAAATGTGAAATCAGATGTACTTGCAAGGAAAGGAAGGAGAGCATGAGTATAGTTAAACACAAGCTACAGTAAGTAGCTTTAGAGTGAATGTCTGACTTGGAGGTCCAGATTGTACAGTGGTTAAAATTTCTTCTTTATGGTAGATTACTGTTTTATTTGTTTTTAGAAATCCTGATTTGTGCTTTTTATAAAATTCAGTATTTTCCAGAGTGATAAACTAGGGGAAGTCTGATATATTTCTTGTGCTTGCTGCATGGCAGACACTGGAGTCTGGATGCAGAATAATCTTCTTGCAGCCATCTCATTACTGGAGTTTTTATGTGAGAGTGAGGCAGAATATGCAAGCCAGAAAAATTTCTATATTGGCTTGTGCACTGAGAGGTTCGTTGTAGTAAACAGACAATAAGAGAGAGAGAGAGAGAGAGAGAGAGAGAGAGAATAACGGAGAAGAACCTGGGAATGAAAGTTTTACCACAACTTCCCTGACTTACGGAAGTATAAATGGCTCATGCAATGCTGACCTCTCCCTGCATATGATGCATTCAGGTTTGATGTAAAAGCCTTAGCAGGGGAGCCACAAGCCAAATCTACACCCTCTCTGTAGCTAAAGGAGATGTTTTTTCAGAGCTGTCAAGCTACTGCTGTTCATAAGCAGTAAATTTATACAAATTAATTATAAGAGATGGAAAAAAGTTGGGTTTGCTCACAGGTAATACATTTGGACTTCAACAATGTGAAAAATTTAAGAGCAAGTGAAGAAAGAGAGAGAGCAGGCTGTATTTTTTCCTTATATTTAATGAAGCACTATGAATTTCTGCCTCTTTGGGAAAGGTGTATTACTAAGAGTCATTAATGGAACCTAGGCTTAAAATACACTCAGCTGAATTGCTGACTGAAGAAATGTCTATGTAAAACTTAATGTTTTCCTTTTTGTGAATATTTTAGAATCTTTAAAAAAATTTTGAAGAAAAAAGATCGGTGTTACACTTCTTACCATTTGCTTTAAAAAGGATTTTCCACTTGCTCATTTCCAGAAGGTCATCTCTGAGATGTACAAGCTAGCCCTTCATTTAGGTCTCCTCTTACATTCATATTTAACTTTCTTTCATTCTGTGGCCTTTATTAGCTGAGCTCAAGGAGCTTGTAGCACATTTTAAACAGCAACACTGGGAGGATGTAAATGCAGAATAATGTATCAGGACTCAAATTTGCATGGTCAAATGTCAAAAAAATTAGGCCTTCCCCAGAACCATGTCAAGAGAAATAACATAAGTGGCCAGCTCAACAGCAGGCATGCCATTATCAGTTAGTTCAACCTGTCATCACTGACTGGGAGTGGAAGCAGTGGTCATTAGCTTTAACTCTGCTGGGGAAGGTTGCGCTTCTTTTTATTTTATTATATATATTTTACGCCATCTGACAGTATTTCACAGAGCACCACAATGTTATGGTTTCCTCCTTGACAGGGGAAGGAGGGGGAAGTGCAGGTGAGGGAGTAGAAGAGAACACTTGCAATCATCTGTTGTCAGCCGGAGGAGGCAGGAATTGCATTGCCTATCGGATAAATACTCATTTAGAGTAATCACTTTATTTCAGCCCTGTAATGACATTAACAAGCTTGGAATACAGGGAATTACATGAGTCAGAACAAATAATTGAATATTCCACTGCTGGGAAATGCAGCACAAGTCTGACTTAATGTCATGCCATCTCTGAAGCCAGCACTACCATGCAATTAGATGATAAGCTTAAACAGCATATAATTGGCACTACTAGTATGAAAAACATACAATTAATTGTTAACTTCTTACCTGCTTGTAACTTTCATGAAATAAAAGTATCTTGCATGTCTTTTTTAAACAAAAAGAACCAGAGAAAACACTTCAGTAAGTTTTTGTGAAAATAGGAGAAGAACTGGAGTCCGGGATCTGGAAGGAATAACTACGACATGAAAAACTACACCTTTTTTGAGGGGGGCAGAGTGCAGGATTTAGAAAGCCTTAGATTGAGAAAAGTATGAGAATTATTAATATATATCAAATGCTACCCTGTTTCACATCCAAAGGAAAGATTCCTCACTTGTACTTTCTTGGGGATGGTCCTGTTCAGGAGTTGGACTTGATGATCCTTGTGGATCCCTTCCAACTCCGCTTATTGTGTGATTCTATGATTTGGTCAGCTCACAGTTTTGTCTCCAGATATTGTTGCCTGACAAACTGTGATCTCACAACCCTGAGCCTTTTTTCAGTCACTCACTGTTCTTAGTTAATAATGCAAAGGCCTTTTTATAGAAATATGCCAAAGTATCAAAACCTACTCTGGGCACTGGTAAACAGGGAGCTGGAGGAATCTTAAAGTGATTGATTAACACAACACCTTATAGTCTGTCTGTGTTATCAGCAAACTCTAGGTTTGATTTTTGAGACATTCTTACAACATTCCAAGTCAGTATAATTTGGAAAATTCCATCACTTTAAGCATCAATTAAACTGACTTAATCCATCAAATTATACTGTCTATGATGGAATATTAAAAGGATTCAGTTGCATATATTGTATGCATTGAGTGATTTGATAGCAGTTACCACAGGCAGCAGAATTCCTCAAGTATGTGCCAGTTCGTGTAAAGATTAATGTTGGACAGATAGAATGCAAATGCAAAAGCAGCATCATCTCCATCAACTACCTAGATTAGCTCTGAAAATCACAATCTTATCCAACAGATAACACATTAAATTTGCAACACTTGAATTAAACACTGCGGAGAACTTCTCTCATTTACTACAACAATTTAAAGATATTGCCATCTTAAAACTAAAATCCTCTTCTGGATCTTTGGCCACTGATGTCAGCAGCATTGGAACTTGCTTATAGTTGAACCAGTAATTGGTACTGGGGTTGCCATTTTGTTTTCTCACCAGTCTATCGTCAGCCGCCTCTGACTCTTTCATTGAGACTTGAACAAAATATTGTGCTGTAGGAGCATGGCAGGCCTAGGGAGCAACTCCTTTTTTTTTAGAATAGTTTTGTGTTGAAGCCCAGGCCCTGTGTGGCACTTCAAGCTAGCATATAGGTTTTTAGTTCAGAAGGAGAGAGGAATCCAAGCTGACGGGGAATTGTGGGTTCTGATAAGTGAAGCTTTGCATGGCCAGCTGAGTCTCACCGATCTGAGGCCTGTCATGTTGAACACTTATTTCTGTTTTCTTAACAGAAGAGAATGACCCCACCTATTGCTTTCCTTTAAGATAAGGCATTCTGGGTGATCGTACTTCAGATTATTGCTGGCATTTGGAAAACGAGACCCATGTGTTTGACAAGTTGGCTTGAAGAAAAGCTGACTGTAAAGTAGCAAGCACAAGCTTTAGATTAGAAGGTCAGGTGAAATATCTATTATAAAGGGATGTAGTTGATCCCTGGATGGAATCCAGGTGTGCTGCTCCTGCAGTGGTGTAGCTTTGAAATACTGAAGTTTTTCTAAAAGGAAATATTTGGTGCATTGCTACTAATTAGTAATACAATTTTAATTACATTTACATTATGATTTTAACTCAACAGATGGCATACTCTCAAGTAATTTCATTTATTCTATGAATAAAAATACTTGCAAACCTCTCTTGATTTTAATAATTCTACAGTTACAGAATGCTTTTGCATTGTATAACAAAATTTAGCTTACTAAAACAATATTAACATTTAAAAACATTGCAATTACTATAATCAGTCAGACCATTTATATTCATCTGCTATAGTGTTCTACCTCTATGTATATATATTTTCTATCTATACGTATTCATTCCAAGAAGACAGTACTTTTAGTATATTAGTATTATACATACATATGTCTGGATTTTTTATTACTATGCTGATTCAGTTTTTTCACCCTGGAACTGTACTAGCACTCCTGAAGCAGCAACTAAAAATGTTAATTTATGCCAGAGTACTAATTTGTGGATAATACTTAATAAAACCACAAAAACATTAGTAGGTACCTACTGAAGAAAAGTAAATGAAAGCTGCACTGGTTTCCATGTCACTTTCTATGTGTTTGTTAGGTCTCCAAGTGCATTTATTCCACTCAGTGGGTTTGGCAGCCTGAGTTTAAAGTCAGTGCAGCAGTGTGGCCTTGGATCCAGCTGCTGCCAAGGAAGACTGAGAAAGCTGTGAGAAGGCTTACAGGGGTTTGTTTCCATTTCACTTGAGTGCTGTTTTTAAACTCAGATCCTTGCTCTTTGCTGCTACCTGACCTTTATTGCAGCTATGGCCACATATCCCATTGAGCCAGACACTTATTTGTGCAGTTAACTCCCTGCTCTGGCCGAAGACCTGCCTAAGTATTGCAGACCTGTCCCTTAGTTTGAAATCTTGTTGCCACTAGACCTGCTTTGCTGTTCCTTTTTGGGTACTGCAGGTTTGTGCCCTTGCTGTCCGCCTTACTCTCTGGCTCGCCTTCCTTTATGGAGAAACCAGCCTTGGCTGCTCCCTGTTGGTCACTTTGGACCTTCTTGTGCCCTAAGCACCATGGAGAGTGGCCCTTGGACTTCAGAAAGGCCAGATTGTGCCTTTCCATTCATAGATGGATATACCTAACTTATCCTTTACAGATACCCATGGAACATTCTTTGCAGAAGCTTTGATGACTGAGATTCTGCAGCCTCTCCAGTGTGGAACAGTTCTTAAAATTATGCCTCAAAGGTAACCTGAGTCTCTTCTGCTACCAGCAGAGCAACTTTTTACATGGACAAAGGGGGCACTGTATTAAACTAAAATAGGAGAATCTTTAATTAGATATTAGGAAGAAATTCTTTACTAAAAGTGGTGATGCACTAGAACAGGTTTCCCAGAGAGGTGGTGAATGTCCCATCCCTGGACATGTTAAAGACCAGGCTGGATGGGGCTTAGGGCAACCTGTCTAGTGGGTGACATCCCTGCCTGTGACAGGGGGATTGGAACAGGATCTCTTTGAGGTCACTTCCAACTCAAGCTGTTCTTTGATTCCATGATACCATTGAAGCTGATTACTTTTTGTTTCCCTCTCAGTGAATATGAGAGCATATTGATAAGGTTATGTTTTACTACAAATCTTAATATAGTTTTAGAGATTCTCCTCAGTAGTTTTTTTCCAAGGCTGAACGATAATTTCTTCCACATGTCTCAATAGGCCATGTTTTGTAAACCTACCACCATTCTTCTCCTGAGCATTTATCTTATTTCTCTGCTTTCTTGAAGTATGATTCTGGGAAGTGGCTGCTGTGTTCCAGCCAAGCTGATTGAACACAGAGTAGAATGATCTTTATCACTTTGGTCATATATATGACAGTCCTACCAGTATATGCTAAAACAGATGCTCCTTTCACAACAGCAACATTACTTAGTTGAGTCTGTCAGTTTAAGGTCCTCTATGCTCTAGCTATTCAGTCATTTATATCCTGTTATGCATTTCACTTCTTCATGCCACAATTCTTTGTGTTTGCCTATGGAATATCTTCCCAACATATTGGGATTATTTTGATACCATGTCTATCTCTGGTGTGAGGCCTTCAGATCAGTGACATCTGCAAACTGGTAATTTGGTTTTCTCTGACATTCAAATTTTAAATTATTGTGTTGAAAAGAGTTCGACCAAAGACAAATTCATATTCTATTCCAATTGAAATGTATTTGCAATCAAACTTTTATATAACTGATATGCACATTTCCTATCAAATAAGTGGTCACTTTATTATAAATAAATCTTCACTGCCTTTGCTAGTCCTCTTACAAGACTGTCATGACGGAATATCAAGTTTTAAAAAAATGAGTGTATCACATCTGCTGCTTCTCTTTTTCCCTTATGCCAGTTATGCTGTTGAGGAAGATAAGTTGTCGCTGTTGAGAGGCTAGCTGAGGACTGACCCAAGTTCTCAGACAAGCGAAGAGAGGAGAAAAGGCACTTTATTGTTTTGAATTCCATATATATAGAGTTTACAGAAGTGCCCCAGATTGGTAAGCCCGAGACCTCCCCCTAGGCACAATTGGCCAAGCCCGAACTCACTCAATCCGGAGAAACTGTTTGCAAAACATCCAAACTTTATCTTGTTTATGAAATATAGCAAAATGTTCCCACGGGAAGAACCTGTGCTAGCCACAATAAGTGGCTTGAACTTATGGAGTGTTGGCGAATTCTTTGTCTTCTATATGTTTAAATGCTGATTGCTGAATAGATAGTACCAGATAGTCCTTGAAATAAGGCTGTTTTATAGCTCCTGTCAAGGTTTGAGATAGGACATTTCCAGGGGGAGGCACAAAAAGAGGGCAACCAGGCTCCAAGCTTAAGTTGCAAAAAAGTGATTTAATTACCTAACAGAGTTGGAGGATAGATGCAAGGCAAAAATAAACTTTTCATACATTATTTTGTTCACTCCCCACCCCTCCCTCTTACGAACCTATAGTATTCACCCCCTTTCCTCTTTTATACCCAACAAGCCCGGGTAGGGGGCAGGGCGTGGGGCATTCTCTCAGTCCACAGAGCAGGTTCTTAAATCTATTCATCACTACAATTCTTCCACTACAAATACTCTTTGTCTCTACTTCTCTCTCTCTCCAGACAGTTCTCCTGCTCTCACCCCCCACCCTCTTAAGAAGCAGTCTCTGCACTCACCCCCCTTCCCCCTTTCTAAACCAGCAACACAGACAGGGGGCAAGGTAGGGGTTTTCTGGTCAGTCCAATCAGGGAGAGGGGTTCTCTACTTAGCCAGGGGGTCCTTCTCACGAGAGACAGTCATGTGGGAACTTCTTTGGCGTGGGTCGAATCTCACGAGCAACATCCCGCCTGAATTTTGCTGCAACGTGAGTCCTTTTGTCCATAGGGTGCTGTGCAGACTCTCCTGAGCCGAGGCCAGGCTGCTTCCATTCCAGGAGCAAGGAAAAGGCCTTTCTCTCTCTTGCAAGGCCTTTGCAGTTTTAACTCTTAAATGAGACTCCTACTGGTTCACAGTCTTTTCCAGGCATCCACCTGCTCCTCTGGAGTGGGCTGTGGGTGGATTTCTGCACCCCTGTGGACTCCATGGGCTGCAGGGGACCTCCTGCCCCCCCATGGCCTTCACCACGGCTAGCAGAGGGTTTTCAGCTCTGGCGCCTGGAGCACCTCCTCCCCACCTTCTCCACTGACCTTGGCGTCTCCATGCTGTTCTCCCTTCACATATTTTCACCTCCACCTCCTCCTCCTCCAACTACAAAGAAGTGAAAGAAGTGCGTGCCTGCTTTGTTTTGATTTTTTCTTAAATATGTTTTCACAGAGGCGTAACCAGCACCTCCAATTGGCCCAAACTTGGCCGGCAGCATGTCCATCACCTTCAGAGCCATCAGAGATTGGCTCTGCTGGGCTTGATGTGAAAACTTCCAGAACTTATACTCAGGACACACAGGAGCCATCTTTGTGCCACTCGCCACCCCTCAGACACCTCCTCAGGCCTACCACAACAGCTTCTGATGGGTCCAAATTTCTCCTAGATGTTAAAAATGCTTTACTGATGTTTTGGGCCAATCAAAACCACCACACTCCCCCTATCTTCCTTTCCCTTCCTTTTAAGTACTGCTTCTCTTCTGCTACTCTACCAATCTGTTCTCAAAAATGAATGGTTTAGAGATCACAGTGATCCTAAGTGTTGCAGGGCACTGATTACTCAACAGCGAGGCCAGTTTCTCACCAGATGGTGAGCGATAAGGTGGCAGGCATATTTTGAGGCAGAAAGGATAAGGTACTGATTCCAAGAAACCATGTCCAGCACATTCTTGTGGTAGAGGAAGCACAGCAGCCATATTGAGCCTGAGATAGGAGGAAGAGGTGATGAGCACTCTCTGCAGAAGTCCAAAATGGTTCTAAATGTCTGAAATATGTTTTGATGACAGAAAGGTTGGCAATCTTGTATAAATTATATCTGCCAGGTTTACTTTTTGTTTGTTTGTTTGTTTGTTTATTTTTTGTTGTTGTTTGGTTGTTTGGTTTTTTTGTTTGGTTTTTTTGGTTTGTTTTTTTTGTGTGTGTGTGTGTGTGGTTGTGATGTTTGGTCTTTGATGAGAATTGTATTTGGCTTTTGGAAATGACTGATATTATTAAGAGGTAAACCATGCTCCCTGTAGGGGAACTGAAAGGAAGATTCCTGTTGAAGGAATTAATCTTTCCTTCCTCCTTTGGTTTTGATGTTTTTCAGAGGAGAAGCCACCTAAGTGTGCAGCTGTTGAATGTTCTGATTTTCTGCTATTTCTCCACCTCTCCCCTTCAGTAAGCAACCAGAGCAGCTTTGCATCCTGCTTATCCTCTGATAATTCAGAATTCAGTGGGCTAATAATATTGGTATTGAGGAAGCCTGGAACAGAAAGTCTGCTTGCTGACAAAGCATAAATAAGCTTTAGCTGGTACTTACAGACAGATGTATATAGCAGCTGGATCTGAAAGAAGATTTGGAGTGCTCAGCACTTGTTTGAAGGCTGCATCCATATATGGTTTTCATGTCTGGATGAGCAGCACTTTGTGTTGTCAAATACTGCATGGGGGAGAGAGGGAGAAATTCTGGCAGCATTTGGTAGTTAGCTGCGAGCAAGCATTTATGCCAGAAAATGTTTCAACATCAAAAATAGCTGCATTTCTGTACAGGCTTAAGTGAGACCCAAGGGTTCAAAACATCAGATTCTTGTTTTCACTCTGCAACTTGTGGAATAACAGAAAGGGGACATCAACACAGGATAAAGGTAGTTCTAAATGTTTAAATTAAGGTTTCCTTTTATTTGGAGTCACCTGTATGATCTAGTGTTAGGCAAGATTCGTTATGAATCTTCTCTGGCTGTTCAGCTGTTGGCTGTTATAGATTGTTTCTTAAAGAGCAGGAGCTTTTGTTCTGCAAACTTTGTTTATTGCTAAGGTGGCTGTACCCTCATGAATGCAAGTACTCAGACTGATCACATGCCACAATGTGAGCAGGGAAATGAGAGATTTTTATTTCATATCTAAAGACAGGATGATGCAGTTGTGTCTGCAAGAATGTTAACATTATAAATTGAAAGGTATTTTGTTTTAGAGTGCTGTTACACCTGGAAGAGCCAAGTTTTCCTAAGTTCTCTTTGCCAGAAAAGGAAGGGACAACAGACTCTTTTTTTCTTCTTGCTCCATGAAGAGCACCTTTTTTTTTTTTTTGTTTAAGAGATTGTGGACAATAATTCTAAAAACTTAAAGAATCTTTAATGAAGAAATTTGAATAATCCCTGAACAAAAAAATAACTGCCACAGGACTCATAAAAAAAGTTATGCTTAGTGTATTTAGTAATGATTCACCCAGTATTTGCCTTTCTTGCTGATAATAATAAAAAATGCTCCAAATAAGTAGTTTCCAGCTGGCAAAGAGGACTACTACTTTCATACATTTCCAGTATGTCAGCAAAGAAGTGTATCAAATTACAAAAAAACCCCCATAGTCTAGTTCTGTGATACAAACAATGTGCTTGTAAAGATTATGAATGTCTCTGCTCTCCCAGGGACTTTGCATACATTTCTGAGGAGGGGCTGGCATTTTCACGGAAATGACAACTTTTCAGTGTCAGACTGGCAAAAGGCTGATGAGATGGGAAGCTCTCCTGATGTGTTTGCCAAGACAGATGTTTAAGAAGAGCACATTTCGCAGACATCTGCATCTCCATGGCATTCTGAGTTTGTGCTGCTTCATGGCTGTTCTGCCTGCTGGTTCAAAGGAGGCTGACAAGACAGAGAAGTGCAACATTTGGCTCACTTGCTTTTCTGTTTCTCCTCACCTCAAAGGTTTTTTTAAACATTTCACTGACCTTGAGAAGGATCAGGACAAGGGATTTTAAGTCTTGCAGTCCTCATTCTATTGGGTTAAGTGGTTCAGTGAATATTTATACAAATGTCTGTGATACGTCATGCTTTAAAAACCTATCTATGAGTGTCTTTCATGTCTGTACCTTAACATAGGTGCTGCTTCTTCTACTTCACAATTTTATGCAAAAATTCCAGCTTTCTTGCTTTTTCTGTTCCTCTAAGTGGAATTTTATAAACCATGTAATAGTACAATCCCTGCTCTTAAAATATTACCTATAGATTCTGAAGAGATGTGATATTTGTTGTGTCTGTAATTTCAATAAAGATTTTTCTTTTTCTCTGGTATAGATCTGTGAAACATCAAAACTTCTGATATTCGAGTCATGGTCTGTTTTGTTTAAATTTTCCCTGGTATTGTAAATTTGATTCTGTGGCAGTATTAGCTATCAGTCCAAGGTTTGTTCATGATTTGAGGAGAGTGGTTCTGCATAGGAGCTCCAACAAATGTCCATGCAATCAGGGTAAAAGCTGTTCAGAATATAGTGATTTTACTTAGCCTAAAATCCAGACCATGATTTAACTTGACTGATATTCAGCTGACAATTACTGCTGTTTGGACAATTACTGCAGTAGGACAATTATGGTCCTAGTGGTTTCAGTGTATTTGTGTAATGATGTGTTCCCCTTGAGATCCCCATATGTTACCCTAGAAACCATGTTTACAGATTGTAATCCTTTGTACTCTACAGATTTGAGTAATTAGATTACCATACACCAACTTTAAAGAGATTTCCAGTTTAAAACTGAATAAACATGAGGCAAGAATTCAGGACTAAATTTCTATCGATATTTTTCTGTTGACTTGTTGAACTGTTGTTACAGACAAGACATTGCTATGGTGGTCACAAGGTGAATAAACCTTGTGAAGAGTTTTGCAGCCTGAAAAGGTTGTCTCTTAAAAATATATATTTTTCCATTTGTTATTCATGCACTGTGATATTGAAGTGCTGTTTGGGAACATCTCAAATAGTTCTTGGGAGTTACAGTTTCTGATGGATGCATAGGTCAATGTTCCCAAAAAATGGATCACAAAGAGCATCCAACACTGTGAATGTTTAAGTGATGATCTGTTTACTAAGATGGTGGTACTGAGACGAGAGTCTTCCCACCACTGCCCTTCCAGTTCCAAACAGAAGTAGGACATCCAGAATTTTTAAAACTGTGATAGAACTGGTGTCACACTGCAGATGAGTTTATATTAATAATTACAGTAGGGCCAGGGTCCTGGTCCTTTCAGATATATACTATTTATTCCTAGCTGCTGGAAGAAAGGAAAAAAAAAAAAAAAGAAAGAATACCAAACCCCCAAAATTCTGTTCATATCTGAGAAAGCAGGTACAAAAAATACTAATTAGAGCGGATAGTTTGAAAGCACTTTTTTTTTAAGGGTCTGTGAGAAACAGAAACTTTGGGTAGGTAGAAATATAATTTCCAATTAATTTTGAAAACACATAAAGCAGCTTTCTGTGTTTTTACAATTCAAAGTTTAGCCTTTAGGGCTGCTGCCCTGCATGTAGTCTTTTCAGTTGCTTTGACTGCAGTTACAGAGGCTGAAAAATACTGGCTTCCTTTGCTATAGTTCAGTCTTTCTCATTAGAATGTGAGACCTTTTTTGGCCACTGTGCTGAAGAAATTCAGGGACTTTTACCCATGCATAGGTTTAGACTGATGTTCCATTTTTCAGAAATTAGTTTCTCATCAACTCTATTAATTATTAATTATTATATTTTACAACAGCTGTAGTTTTCTGGTTTAACATTAAAATGATCCTTACATTGTCTTGCCACAGTTTTGTTCAGCTGATTAACCCGAACTGGTTTATTGCTGTGCCATCCATTTAAATTAACAATCTGCAAAGAAAGCCAATAAAATGCTTCACACATCCCATTACTGGGGTAGTAATAGTTACTCAGTTAGTCACAACTACTTCAGTTTCCAATCTGTTCTTTAATGATCAACAGAACACATTAATTTAAAATATTACTAACCAACAAATCTATTTGAAGAGATGAATTTTAGCAGGTAGAAACATTAGTGGGGAGGAAAATGTTTTACTTACTGAGCATCTGCACTACAACTGCTGTCACAGCTATGAAGGAGTAGAGTGTTACAAACTTTCCAATTGTGACCTCCAGCTGCAAGAGTATATTCTGCTTGGCTGTCCCTTGACTTTCAGAGCTGATGAGCTGGGAATGTCTCTGAACACTTTTTGCCATCACGTGGATGGGGATGTGTATGGGAGGAAGCTGAGGATGGGGTCATCTTGCTATAAAGTTTATCTAGCATTTGCTATGTTTTGGGAACTTCTGTGCAATAATGGTAATAAATAACCTTTAACGGTTATTTAACCAAGCTGTTATGTTTGCAGTCTGATAACAATAATGATCATAGGAAACATAGTTCAGAACAGGATATAAAGACATATAGCAAGTCCTGTTCTTAAGCATTGGCTTTTTTTATACACCAGAGAAAAATATAATGGAACATACTGCAAAAACTCTGACAACTTTCAGTCTCAGGAGCACGTTATAGAGCTGTATTTATACCTTAATACACTTCCAGTATACTCAGTGCTGCATTAGCAAAATGGCAGCTCTGACCTGAAGAAATGTTCTGTCTCTGAAATGCAAAAAGCATGACTCATTAATAATTTCAGTGTTTAAAAAGTGGAACTTCACTCTGTTTTTACAACTCTGTTGATGCTGCAAACATAGGAATCAAATGTATTGGTACTTCCTACATATGTGTTGTTGGGATTCTGAAGCTGAGTGCTTCTATGAAGATTGATTAAACATCCTGCTAATTCTGCACAATCAGCGTGTTACACAGTTTTTGTAGGTGAGTAAGCCAAAGCATGGAGAATCTGCTTTGCCAGACATTACACAACTAAGTCGATACCCTTGACATCACCAGAAAAAGAGTAAAGTAAGGAAAAAGCGTGTGAAAGTGTGAAATTGAAAAATAAAATTGCCTCAGCAACTGTTAAGTAGGAAAAAAAAAGTTGTGGTTTATTGAAACTAAAACACATAATGAAATTTTGCAGTGAAATGCAAGAAAAAAAGTTCAAACTCACTTGACGGATATCAAATTTCCTTTTGAACTTATCTCCTTGTTGTATCCTTGCAGATGTATTTTTAAACTATGTTCTTTTCATCAAACATCCTGTAATACTTAAACTTTAAATTGATTGGTAGTATTATTCTCTACAATTTAAACAAAACTGTGCTTGTCAAAATAAAGGAATGAAGTACCCTCTGTGATGCAGTATCCTTGACTTTTTTAATCCTGTTTGTTTATTTACGCACTAATTGCAAAAATTGATAATCCATATGAGGCCACCTAGGTCCATGCAAATGAGGTTTTACTGTAGATTCTGATATTGTAAATATTTATTTTGCTGTCCAAGTTACTGGAACTAGTCAATACAATTTTTCTGTAAAGGACAGGTTTCTCTGTAAGAGCTTCCTGAAGGGGAAAAGACAGTAAAAGATGAGTTATTAGCAGAAAGGTTATTTTTAATTTTAATGTACAATACAATGTGTATTTTGTACAGTTATGTAAATGTGTAATAATAATATGATGTATAATATCATCCACGTATATCAGAGTGTAATATACTATGACATAACCAGTCTTGTTTGCCATGTTCAAAGAATGAATTGTCAGTTCCAAAACAAGTTGCAGTCACCTTGAAGTTTGGGGGGAAATACATGAAAATACATTTTAGCACATTTCTAGATTTTCCACTGGCTCCCTTTTTAGGTGTTAGACAAACATTTTTGCAATGGACTGAGGTGAATGAAATCTCAAACACTGACGAATGTAAGCTTTATATCACGAAGTTGCTTCAAGTACCATATATATTTGATGAACATACACTGGTTATGTCAGATACTATTATTTTTAATAATAAATAATGTCTTCCAAAAGTCATTAAGCCTTTGTCATGCATTTGTCCACATATGTATCTTGGCAGGTTGGAGTTCTATGGGAGATTTAGAAATATCAAGAACTTCTTTAACCTGTCTGATAATTATCTTTAACACTTCTGTTACAAATGTATAAGGTGAGTCATGCTATGTGTTTTATATTAAAATATACCTATAAATGTCAAATGCTTATTCTCTCTGAAATATTTCAGGCTTCATTATGTGTAAGAATGCAGAATTAAGTGGGCTTGGACTTAACATTTTTCTCCAGTAAATTAATACTGCAAAGGATTACAGTTTTTCTGTTAAAAAGGCGTGTCAGATCTTTTGTTTAGAAGAATTTCAGTCTCTTTTTATTGAATATCAGATGAAGCTGTAAAAATTAACCAGAAAATAGGTTTTTTAGTAATTATGCTGAATAAAAAGAGGACATGTAGTTGTTTTGTTGTTATATTAAAATTCAGGGTTCTGAACCTACATATTTGTAATAAAATGCAGACATTAACAATTGTATACTTCTGCAAATAAAAGCTGCAGGCGTGAACCAGACTGAGAGTACAACACACAAGAATTTGTATATGGTTTCAAAATCAGTTCTACATGAAAATATTTTGATATAAGTATTATTAAGATTGAGTTTAAGTTAATTTTAAAATTAAATTTATTAAAAGGCCTCCACTGCATCTGCATAAAAATATTACATCTGCATGTACATCTGGGGAATATCTGCATTCATAGACAACAGAGTTCTCTCATTCTGCAAAGTAACATCTGCAAATTGATACGTTTTAAGATCTTCCCTCTAGTGTTAAAGATACAAAGTGTGTATGAACTCAGGTTTGCTCAAGGGTAGGCACACAATTATGCAAACAATATCATTTGTGATTATGTTCCTTAACCTCTGAATAATTGCAGAATTGTTTATGGTTAGCTTTTGGTCTCGTTGATAATGGCAGTTCCATTCTTCCCCTTGGCCACTAAAACGTTTTTTAATACTAAACATGCACCATTATTCTCTGTTGTTACAACTTTAAAATGTCAGGTGTAACATTCTTGACATTTAAATCATGTACCTTATTTGTATTGTTGACAAACAATGGATTCAACTGCCCATCTTTAACAAAAATGACTTCTTTTTTTTAAAATTTTTTGAAACACGAGTAAACGAGATGCTCCAATCTTTTTCAGAAGTAATTTGCTATATATTATCTAGTCCTGAAAAGGCTTGGAATCTAAACTACTGGAATTGATGTCACACCTCTTGATCATGAAACATGATATAAAGCAACACAACTATCATGTTTACATCAGTATAACCTTGAAACACTCTCAGAAATGCAGTCCTTCTCAAAAATGACCAGGTGGGGCTAAAAAACACATTGGAAAGAAGCTTTCTGCTAAAATCTGCTGGAGAGAAAGGAAAATAAATGAGTAAATAGGTATCAGTAACTTGTTGAGACACTGTTCCTTTGCAGGAGGAGTGAAGTTCACCAAATTACATATTTCATCTGCTCACTTTGTTGTCTTTCCTGGAAATACTTTAACTTTTTCGTCTTGAAGTACCATAGGATGATAGCTGTAAGGATGAGACTGTAGACATTTCTTTTGCTGTCTCAGTAAAATTGTGATATGTTAGCTTTGGTTTATTCCCTACTGACACCTCCTGGGCTGAGTTCTGACATTTGTGTTGATTCTGATTCTTGATCTTTGAGTTTCATGCTCTACTTGACCAGAGATGAGTTTTTCTGGCTATGCTTACTGCTCATAGTTTCTTTGTGGAGATATCAAGTTCCTTGAGAATTTACTTTGGCTCATATGTTGACATTTTCCTCTCTCAACTCCAGATGCATCATCAACGGCTCCCTTTCTGAAGCTTCTGAAGTTAAATTCTTGGAAAGTTTTTGTATGCATAGACTTAAAAGCCTCATCTCCAGTGTTTCATAATTTAGCAATGTCTTAGGTCTGACATAAAGGCTGTTGCTCTTCATGTATGAAGATCAGAGCTGTTCAGACTAATTTCTAACATGGAATCTATTACGTTAATTCGTATGCAAATTGCGGAGTGCAAGTAGCTTGTTTATGGTACACTTTGTTACATGAACAGTTCTGTATGAATAGTCTTGGAGAGTTAACTGTTGAACTGTTTTCTTCAGCTGTGCACTCTGTGCTGTTCATTCCTCATGCTGAGTGAGTGGTCACTGCAGCTGCCAAGGACTGAGTTTTCTCACTGACTGAGTGACTGAAACTTTCAAAATGCAATCAGAAATGAATAATATATGATGAATGCGTGTATTTGCACGTGGATAGCCTGGTTTGAATGCAAATACTGGAATTCAGGTTGCTCTTGGTGTGTTAGGGTATGTCTAGGAATGGTCAAAAAACAGGAACTTTCATGGTGCATAATTCTAAGAATTCACGCCACGTCAGTATAAGTGCACTTCCCACACACCTTTCAAAGTCTTAGAAGTTTAATGGACTTTTCTTTGTTGCTGTTGGGGTTCCATATCATTCATCTCTCAATCCAGTTAATAAGATTGCCTTCAGTTTTGTTTCATAGAAGGAGATGGTAGTACTGCTCCATTGCTGCTGGAATATAGGGAGGTGATTGGCAGCACCAGAGATCAGGAATCCTAACTCTTTTGACTGGTTAGTTCATAGTGGTGTGTTGTGTTGTCTTTTGTTGCATCACCTCAAGGGAAAAATCCGGATGATAAAAAAGCAGTAATGAATTGAATTTTTCTACATCTTAATATAGATAAATGTGTGTATATACAGATACAGAATCATGTATACATAAATACATAAACAGATATGTAGGTGCATACATACATTTGTGTGTGGGTGTATCTCATGGTGGAGAAGACGAAGAGAAACCTGTTACTCAGCCTTCACAAGTAATTTTGAAATTCTTTATCCTCTGTGTAAATGTTGTAACTTCACTCTCCTAAGATCAGTGGTTCTCCCTGGATGTCCATTCATGACAGTCATCCTAACGGGCTTCTGGGGTTATGAAGCTGGCAGGAAACATAAGGGAAGGTACACAGTGCCTTCCCCAATGTTGCTGCAGTGTGAAGATATTCTTAGGATAGTATAGTGCCTGGTGTCTTAAGTATAAGCTCATATATGATTGGTCTGAGCTGACCTTCAGGAAGTTGTCCTAGAAATTCTTCAAGTGCTTTGTTGATTTGTCTTGGATTGAGCTCTCCTGTCTCACTGCTAGGGTTTAAATCAGCAGGGGAAGCCTGCAGCAAGATAGAGAATTTGTCAACCAGTTTGAACCTGAACACTTCTGTATGGTCAGAAACCCAGCTTGAGAAAATGGGAGGAAAATGCATGGTGAGAATGCAATTCAGTGCATGAAGTGACATAGAAAAGATAGTCAGAGGTTTCAAAATCCTGGTTCCATAGTGTAGCTGTTTCCTTCAGACACTGGGTATAATAATGTATATAGAAACTGCTTCATCTTTTATAAAGATTTCACCCTCTCAGCTGAAGGAAGTAAGTATTCCCTGCATGTTCCACATTTTTCAACATTGAGATGTTTTAAGTTGAAAAAGGTAACTGAATCTACCCAGAACATCTGCATGCCACATGGGATTCCTGTGGCCTTACTGTCTCTCTTTACGAAGAAATCTACATGATGCTTTACATTATACATATTTGTGTATGCATAGTGCCAAATAAAACCTTTAATTATATCGGCATAGAGAGGGATACAACAGCTATCAAACATCAAAAGTTTTTACCATCATGTGCATTCCTATCACAGCTATCTGTTGACTTCTTGGACTGTTTTTACTTAGTACAATATATCTATATTCCATATGCAAATTCCACTGTGAGTGATTTGCCTGTTTTGTAAGCTAGACTGCACCTGTAACATATGGGATTGAGTTAAAAATGACAAGCAGACAAGCACAAGGCACATTATCTTGACAAACTCAGCCTCCGAAAATTAGCCTGTGCCTGAATTATTAAAATAACAAGGAGTATTTCACTCAGCTGTGGAGAAATGCTCCTAATTGTCCACTTTAGCCAACTTCTTTCAGACTTCACGATCGGTCAATTTACAGTAGCGGCTTGCAAATTCCTGAACTCCCATTAGAGAAAAGTGCAACAGCAGTCCAACACACCCTCATTTATTTTAATAACCTGCCAAGCAGACATGAAAATGTTAAAGTTGGAAGGCTGTAACATGACAGGAACCTGACTTGTCACAGCCACATTATAATCTAGTTAAACTACTTTCTTTCTGCCTTTCATGTCTTTTCAGGTAAGTGGAAAACTAATTGTCAAATTACTAATTTTGTTGGCATTAATATCAATACTAAGGCTAGAGAAGCATGAACAGATAGGCCTGTGGGTTTTCTTCCTACTATGCTTGAATGCTGGAAAGCATTCTGAAAATACAGAAGGATAAAATTGGAGCCCAGTCTTTTATCAACAATGACCTATTTATTTTAAGAGGCATTGAAGCTCTATAAACAGGCTAGTTAAAGTCTCTGGGTTCTTTTATTATTATTTAATGCATGGAAATCTTGTTTACTTCAATCTTGTTTTCTTTGTGCATAATAGTGTACCTGGTGTAACAGGGCCAGTATTCAAATCTAAAGTATTAATGGCAGAGTCTGATCTTGTAAGAGACTACAAGGAACTGCACTACCGTGAAAAAGTCTTCAACAATGCCAGGGTCACACCGTCTTTCACAATGAACTGTAAGTAGGTCATGCTTCAGCTGCAGGCAGGGTTGAGAACATTACTGCACAAAGTGCTTGGGATGGCTGAGGAGCTTGTTGAGAGAACTGGGGACAGCTCAGGTGACTGGGAGGAGGACCTAATTGCAATGAACATGGAGATATGAATCCATCTACACGATGAATCCATCTACAGATACGCTGCTAGACCCTTATACAAGGGGTTGCTTGCCCTACAGGGCATGTAAGTTTCCAGGTGCTTTCTTAAGGCAGGACAGAATCTGTTACTTGTGTCTGAAATCCATTTTTCTGTTTGTTGTTTTTCAGGGTGGGGTGAGCGTGGGGTGAGGGTGGGGTGGTGGTTGCTTGTTTGCTTGCTTATTGTTTTTCTTCTCCATTTGATGATAACCTTTCTGGGGAATTTGGCTTGGCTTCATAAGTGTTTGCACAGATTTTACTGTCCATCATAGCACAGATAACTTCCTATGAGTAATAGGCCTTCAAGAAAGAATACTGAGATACCTTAGTAATAATGTTTCAACAACAGTACTTGAAAGCTTTTCCTACTAATAGTTAGCTTTGCCTCTATTTCATCTGGAATGAGCCCATTATTAGCTGTGGTTTTGCAGGAAACTGAGTATTCAGATTGTAGAAACATGTTACTATTTCTTGCACAATTTGGGTAAGAATTTACTTTCCATTGTCTTTTACTTGCTCGTTTTTTCTCTGCTGAAAGGAAACATGCAGAAGCCCATTCTCAGCACATCAGTTCTGCAGAAACCAGAAAATGTATAATCAGAAGACTAAATGCTTGATGTTGCTGACAGGATTATTAAGAATATGTGATTGCACTTGAGTGAGTCCTATGGCTTTCTAAATACTCTCTTGAGGAGAGTATGAACCTAGGCAAACACATAACAGCACTGAGCACCAGTAGGTCTCAAAAATCCAACTCAAAGATTCTCTATTACTCTGTCCATCTTCATCCTCTCTTCTCACCAATCTCACCATACTTTGTGCAAAACGGGTAGGCAAGGTTTGGAGTAGAACACAAACATTTGCCAAGTGTCATCATTGCAATGAGCAGGAAGAGAAGAAAGAGAGGAGCAGGGAAGCAGGTCTGCTGAAGCACAAGCAAGGACAGACAAAGCTAAGAGGAACAATTAGCTTTTCAGTTTCCAGAAGATAATAAGTATCATGAGCAAACTTGGGGTGGTAAATGAGGCAGCTAAGGGTTTAAGAGCAGCCAAGCAGCACTGAGGATGGGTCTTACAAATAACTGATTTTCTGGTGTTACCGTCAGAGGAAGGAAAGTTTCTGTGTCCCCTGAGAACGGGGTCACCTGAGAGCAGCTACTACAGGGCTTCAGTCAGAATGAAATGGTAGCTACCTTATGAGGTGTTAAACTCAACTCACTGAGCACCAGAATGACTGATATATTGGGTAGGATGAAATTTTTGCTAAAGCATTTTCCTGCCTAATTAAAGCTTTCTGAATCATTAGAAATTAATCAAAATACAATGATTTTTTTTTTGTCAGTAACACTGCCTTTGTGTGTGACACATACTCTACTGTACCTAGTTCTTTCTTCCTGTCAGCAATCTACAAAACACTTAAAAATGTGCTTTTTACTGTTCTCATTGTCTAATTTAAAAATGTCTCCATTTTGAGAGAAAAGAAGACATCCGTGAATGTTTAACTTGCCATTACCATCTATATTTTATGTTTGAAACATTTAAAAGCTTCTGTTTTAAATAAAGATAAACACATTCTTAAACAGCTGTGCAATGCATGACACAGAACAATTGAGTAAGCATCAAAGTGCTTAATAGATAAAACTGTGCTGGATGTGGTAAAATAAACAGGACTTAATCCCTTTATAACTTGAGTAAATAAATGCAGCTTTAATTCAGATACAGTTTTGCCTTTAGGTTGCTCTGTTCTGTTAACACCTATCTGTCAGCAGTAATACCATGTAAATGAGCCACTCTGAGCCTTTCCCCTTGCATCTTGTTTAATCCTCTTCCATTCTTCTAATCATCCTACACACAGAGGCCAATATCTATTTTCATCTGGCAAGATAGGATCTCCTAAGGAATTAAAGACAGTTTCCACTTAGCTCCACAGTAGGCAAAGGCTGGGCTGTGATCTAGGGCTTTAGGGACTTCTCATAATGCGCTGGTGCTCGCTAGATCGAAGAATTGAGTTCTGGCTACTGGATTTTTAATCCTCCTGTGGCTGATGTTGGGCGCTCCAGTGATTTAAGATCTTTGATTGCTCAGAGCTTGGCCCTTTGATTGAGTGAACTTCTGAAGACAGCGTGTGACTGATTTCAAGTTAGTGGTTTTAAGTAACTACTGGAAAAAACAGATAGGAAAAGCCCTGTGATTAAGATGCACCATCTCTCTTTTTAATTGACTTTCTGAAGCTATCTGATGCTTTACTCTCTGTATACAAAAGAAAAACTGTATAGATCAGTATTTGTTCTAATGAAGAACTCAAGTGTCACAGTATTTGTCAGTGCTTGTTTGCAGTGACACGTCTGTTAAAATTGTAGACACTAAAGGATATATTTTAGAAAAACACTTCTCACAGGGCACACATTAGAAGTATCAGCAAATAAAACCTCAGTGCACAGAGCTAAGATAGTTAATATAGTTTTGGTTTGTAATATATTTTCAGATACTATCTATTTGCCAGCTGAGGAACAGCACATGCATAAAGGCAGGTAGGGGTCATGGAAATCTGTTTATCTTGGCCATTTGAAGTATTAACAGTTTGTGAAACTTTGAAGTGACCTCACATATTTCTTTAATGATGAAGCTAGGGCTTATAAAGTAAGACAGTGCCTGGGAATTGAACAGCTTTGCTAGCTGAAATCTAAGTTTTCCTACTCCTGTCTTACTTGCTGCTTGTCAGGTTCACAAAGCATTGCAGAAGGCTGCCCCTTTTGCTTAGTAAGTCAGACACAGGGTAGTGACCATGTTTCAGGGAAACTGCAGCAGTTACAGATATAATTCCTGTTCACTGGGTTTGTAATTTAGTTCTGTTCCTTAGACCTCTCTGCAAAGACAATAGCATTGGGATATTTGCCTTACAGCAATTCAGACATTTCAGGGATGCACCAAGGGCTAGTTGTTTTAAAAAGTGTGACACTGCATCCCTTCACTGACCTTGTAGATAGAGGGGTTTTAGTATATAGTCATATGGCACATTTTGTATGTTTTGTGTATGTTTCTGTCTATAAACCATGTGTGCACATCCCCTCACTCCCATATATGTGTGTATATGAATGTGGTAGCTTCAAGAGCTATGAAAATCGTTGTAATTTCTCCTTTAGTGAAATAAAGTCTTGCTTGTCTTCTCCAGTGAGGGTCTCTTTTGCATTCCTTCACCCAGCTGCTTGTTCTGAACAAAATGTCAGGTTTTCCTGCATGTTTTGCTCCCTCGTTGCTTTTGCTTTGTTTAGACTCTCTTAGCTCTCTGTTTTGGGTGTCTGCCTCACATTAGTCTTATGTCTTTCCCACAATTGTCTTTCACAAGCTAAGGTTTACAATCCTCCCAGATTTCAGCTTTTGCATTGGAGCTGCACCAACTGAAGAATGGGAGTGTTTAATGCTGATACCCTTTTGTTCTCTGTGAACATCCTCTGTAATCTTCTCAAGCTGGCTTTAGGGAATGCACAACTTTGCTTTTGCACTTGAAACTGGGTTTAGTGAATATGCTAATAAACTGTGCATATGAGTTTGGGAGCCTCATTCATATAGTGTAGACCGTTCTACTGCATTTCTGATGGGCACATACTTGGTCATTTGGGCATGCTTTTACATGTGCACATGATGTGGCAAATCTGCATAACCAAATATTGGGCAGTCTAAGACTGCCTGTATAATCATTCATTAATTTTATTAAAGGTGAGCTGGGACTGGAATGAGGATTAATTATAAAAAGTAAAAAGCATAATTAGTAACATACTTTTCCTCTTACAGCTTTCTTTTTCTCTGAATTCTTTTTCCTGGTGCCCTAATTATTTCCCATCTTTAAAAATTCACTTTAATATCAATTTAACTCTCCCTGGGCATGCAAACTTGACAAGTATTTTTTTTTCCTCAATGATTGATTGACAGCAGTTTCGAAACTGTCACAGTGCTAATTAAAACCTTGAATCTGTGTCTTTATGAAGCCTGAAACACACTGCAGTGTTACAGGATCCAGGATCTTGTGTCTTGAATGAATTTTTTTAACAGCTACTATGAAATCATTATTAGTTGCCTTTCCTCAGGCTTGATATCCAGCTCTCTAACACTGAATTTAGAGCTTGTGTTGACAACATGAGAAAGAGAAGCCCTCTCAGGCCGTGATACCTGCTCTGTCTAGCCCATGTCATTTTACACTTTGCCTTTTCTGCTTGGCAGAGCTGGGCAGAGTTGGCCCTTACCAAACGGCAGCACAGTTTGACTCACAGTCTTGTATATTCCTGGGGAATTCATGCTGGGAATACTGTGGTCAAATACAGTCCATCTCTGGACTGACTGTCTCTACTGAAACTGTGTTGTTAGCAATCTTCTGTCGTACAGTTAAAAGAAGAATATTGTTAGCATACAGGATTGAGTGCTGTATTCCTCAGACTTGGGTCCTGCCTTCTAGCTTGCAGACTTTCCAGAGGCCAGAGTATTCCCAGAATCTTGGGATAAGCATTGCTGGAAGCTAAAGTAAGCATCTGCCAGTAAGCCACAACTGTAAAGGCAATGTGTCGCTGTTGAGCGGCTAGCTGAGGAATGACCCAAGTTCTCAGACAAGGAAAGAGAGGAGAAGAGAACTTTATTGTTTTGAATTCCATATATATAGAGTCTACAGAGGTGCCCCAGATTGGTCAGCCCGAGACCTCCCCCTAGGCCCAATTGGCCAAGCCCGAACTGACCCAATCCGGAGAAGTTGTTTGCAAAACATCCAAACTTTATCTTGTTTATGAAATATAGAAAAATGTTCCCATGGGAAGAACCTGTGCTAGCCACAGCAATGTAGAATAACAATCCTAGCATTCTGTTGGTATACGGTTGTTTTCCTCTCTCTAACCCCAAATTAGTCAGTTTTACAGTAAAACAGAGAAATTTATGTAGAGGGTGAGGATTCAGCATTCCTTTCTTTGTGGCAAATGGGTAACTGCAAAGCTGTGTGAGAAGACACTATGCAGCAAACATGCTACCAGTCCTGGTCAGAACATCCAGAACAGGTCTTGCTGCTTTTCATGGTCACGATAGCGCTGTGTTATTTCTTTGTAAGTACAGTTCACTTCACACAATAAATACTTAGTGTGACAATATTGATTACATGAATAAATCAAATGAAACTGGAGGGACTACTTCATGTTTTAAGAATCTGCTTAAATATGTTGCACAGCAACATTAGTATAAATAATCTGTGTTACCAAATTTTGGATTTTTTGTGGTGGATTTTTTTTTATTGCCTGCCTGACTGTGACAGGGGATATATTTCTGCAATCTTACACAACACTTAAAAATGGGCTATTTTCTTTTTCCAGTTCTCATTAACATAACTTTCAGCGTTCTGAAAGATTGTTGTATTTAAAGATTATTTTAGTTTTTAATACAGAGTGATCAAAAATGGAAAATATTACCCTTATTTGATGTAAATATTCTTGTACTAAAATGTGTGAAAATAGAAAGTTCAACACTGTCTTTTTTTTAAGTCAGTATTGCTATAGGTAATAATTCTTGCAGAAACAAAATCAAAACTTAAACAGTTTGGCTAAAAGTTCTTTCCTCTCTCAGACACTCAACTTCTGGTTTATTATCTTTAACATTCTAGTAGTTGCTAGTTCTCCCTGTTGCCATAGACCCTGATTTTTCTTTTCTAGATATACAGCCTAATCATCAGGATCATCTGCTGGAGAAGATGCTGCCTTTTCAGTGGCTGAGTCCTTTCTGAACATGATACACTATTAGACTCAGCCACCTCACCTGTGGGCCTGAATACCCAGTGTAAATCTGTTTGTCTGAGAGCTTTTGCTCTCTGAATACTTATGTTTTCATCCTCATCATCTTCCTCTGATAAATCAAGGTCAGCAAGTCCATCCAGAGGGAAGGACAGAAAAACAGCATAGTGATGAGAGATAGCAGAGCTCTGTGTGAATTGATTGGTAAAGGACGATTTTGAAAGATCTCAACTGTTGTAAAAACAGCCAGTAGAAAAAACCCCAACATCTCTAGTTGATAAGGATGATCTGTCTCTTGCCTCTCCATCCCCCACTGCATGCACACTTGCTGTATGTATTTAGAATGTATGTATTTCTTAAGTCCCTGCCTGCATCACTCCTCTGTCACAGTAATTTTTATGGGAAAAATTGCTATCCATCAATTTGTGAGCTGTTGGACTATTTTGGAATACATAATAAGCATGGGTATAGAGAAGAGAGGTGAAAATGCGCTTAGCTATGGAGGGCAAAAAGCAGGTGTCTGATACATTTTCCCCTTCCCTATGCAAAAACCTTTCTGGCAAAATTATCGTAAGGAGCTAACACAGTTATTCTTAAGTAGCTGCCTTTGCCACATGTATTCAGTCTTAGATAGAGGGGCTATTGCTTGCATTTCCGATTTCAATGTGAACATCTGCACAAGAAATTGCATCTGGTGATAGTAACTGCCTGCTGTGGCAGTGATTGTGCCTAATTGCAGACAAGAGATACCCATAGATCCACCCTCAGTCAAAAATTCCTAATTTGGGTCACCTATGCTCATAAAAGGTGGAAGTGATTATGTGATTTTGACGCATTTTTACCTCAAAGGAACATTTATCAGTCCCTGAACATCACATTTTCAAACAGGAAAATTAAAATTAGTTAAATATAAAAATATTTATTTCCCCCCTTATAAGTTATTGATAGCACTTACAATAAAAGTGTCCTGATTAAGAAGTGCTAGGCTCTGTGTAACACATATTATAAATAGTCTTGCCTACAAATGCTTATAAGGTAATTTTATGACAAGCACAATAGACTATGGCCAGCTAAATACAGGATGGGAAGGTGGTAGAACAGCATAATGATCTTGTTTTGCATGAAAAGCAATAATTTTAATTGATCATGCTCTGAGACAGAATATAGTGCAAAAAAAATTAATGTGTTAAATAAGACAAAATATGGTAAATTATTTTTTCTGAGCAGGACTTTCTTATCAGCGTGCAGACACTGGAGCATCCCTTCTCCTCTTGATGAGTATCAGAGTGCAAAAGGTCTAGCTGATAAAATTCTTTAATGATCTAAAGGTAACTTTGGGAAGTAAAGGATATCAGATATTGGAGGCTGAATGAACTATTGCTTTCTGTATAACAGCAGAGGCTTATCTTTCATACAGTGAAAAAAGTGAGCAAAGTTTGAGGCAGAATGGCTGTCTATTTGGCTTTGTGAATCTGGCTCTAAACAACAGGTGGAAAAGAGAGAATAGACAAGTGGTAACCACTGTGGTTTTCATCTTTCCCCAATGAATTTGTTTCTGGTAGTGTTCTTAGACTGAAAAAAAATCCTGACATTGTTATTAATCATATTTATTATTACAGTGGTTGAGGGTCAGTCAAGTATTGATCACCATTTTTCTAAGCCCTGTTACACAAAGTTGACAATCTAAATAGGCAAGTTGAAAATAATGTAGAGCATAAATGGAGTAAGCTGGTCATAGCAGGACCTATCTTGTCAGTTCTACAGTTAATTTTAGTAGGAGATGAATCATTCAAAAAGAGAAGCAAAGCAAATTGGTTAGGGAATGATGGAACGACAGTAAAAGGAAGAATGTGGAAAAAGTTAAGTATGTGTTGGAGTCATAGAGCTGCTTATAAATGAAGAACTGCACTGTTATTAAGAGACAATTATCTACTGTGAAGCTGTTTCTTTCCTGCAAAACAGAAAGTCTTATGGCTGACATTGTCTGTGTTCAGAACCTCAGTAATTTGGCAAGAAATTATTGAAAGCAGCATACTTTCTATTGTGTTACCAGTGCACAAGTAATTTGTTTTCACCCATTTTTACAGCATCATTTGGTAGCATACAGAAAGTTGAAGGGAACCTGGAGCTGTTTTCAGCTTTTCAGTGCCTCTCCACTCTGTTCTTGTTTCCTCCAATAACAGCATAAGCCAGTTTTTAATATTCCAGATCAATTTTTTTGTATCACTGACACTATTCCACCCCTTCAGACTAGGGAATGCTCAGCCACCAGTAAAAGACTTAGGTTCTAGTGTGGCCAGGAATTGCATGTGGTTGCAGAACCTTTTACTCTTCAGTATTTGTAGAGCTCTCTCCTCTGGGGGGTCCCCCCCTTTTGGGGGGCCCCCTCCCAAAAAGTCCTACATAACATGGAGTCCTGCATCACTTACTACTGGAAGGAGAGGAAATCCTTGATGTCCCAGTGTCTGTCAGATGCTTCCCATTGCTTGCAGTTCTTCTAGTACTGTTGCTGCATTAGTGCACTGAAACAGTTGTCTGGACAGGTTGTGAAATGCCAATCCTTGGAGAGCTTCAAAATGAGATTGGACAAGGCCCTAGGCACTCTGATCCAGCTTTGATGTTAAGCATGCTTTGAGCCATATGTTCAACTGAGTGGCCTCCCATGAACCCTTCATGCCTAAATTACTCTGCAATGACCTGAATTACACTGTCAGTACATCTGTAAAATCTCTGGGCAAATATTTTGATTTGATCATCTTTTAAATGTTTAGGGAGGCATGGAGAAGATGAGGCCTGTGTTGCCTCCAAATGAAACCCCACATCTTCCAAAACTGCATTTGAAGCAACTGCAACTGCTCCAAAAAACTTATCATTAATGTCAGAGACTTTTATTGATTCAGTTTTCTTTTGTGGATTTATAATTTCTTGTTCATAGAGTTTAAAATAGCTGGTGCACAATTCTTCATTAAAGATGATGTTTTATTTAAGGACTTTGGTGGATTGAATGAGTTCTCAAAAGACCTTAAGTTTATGCAGTCTATTTCATGGGACCTTTACTGCCACTTCTCTATGCCTCTTTCAGAGTTTCAGGAAGGACTTTCTGAGTTCTAGAGTTCTAAACTTCTAGGTACTAACAAGTATTCTTCTTGCACAAAACTGACATCATCTGACAGTGGATATAGATTTGTAGAAAAATCTGTCTTAATTCTTTCCTCTCCTGAAATAAAACAGAAGAACTTGTGTGGTTTTAACTTAAACAGCTTCAGGTTCATGCACACTGCAGCAAAATTTGGTTGTTTATTAGTCCCAGCTTCAAGTTCAGCATGTGTAGAACCCATCTAGAGAAAGGTAGTGATAAACTGGAGTAAGGTGCAGACGGACTAAGGGGTAGTTGTACTTCCCTTTCAACTGAACTATTCTGTTCTATTCTATTCTATTCTATTCTGTTCTGTTCTGTTCTGTTTTGAGGTTAAACACAGGGTGCAGAAGGTTGGACTTGAGGCCTCTTGAAGTCCCTTCTAACCTGAGTTTTCCAAAGAACCATTGCTCCTGTGCTAAGAATCCCTTTAACAGTGGACAATCCCAAATACTCACAATACATGTGCTCTATGTGAATGCTCCTGCTATGTGTGTCTTTTCATCTGAGGAGGATAAAGAGAGAAATAATATTTTTTTAATGCCTTCACAAAGGTGAAGGTAATTTTACTACTCTTCGTCTTCTTGTTTGACTCAGTGGTGATCTGTGAAATCTGCAGTTTTACTGCCTGGGTGAACTTTGTTTCTTATGTCCCTCAGTAATGACTCATGCTATAAATCTTCATTAGACTTTGAAATATCTATAAACAAAATAATTATGAGATACAAAATAGGTAAAACTTTAGGCTGAACTCGTTGTTAGCCCTATTTGCAGATCCCCTAATTTATAGGTACTTATTTGAACCAAAAAATCTTAAAAAGTGTATATTCTGTGTTTCTTCATAAGCTGTGTTATATGCAAATATCTATTTGATAGATCTCATTAAAGAGTCTCCTGAAGATGTACTAAAAAAGAAGTCTTGTTTGGGTAAGAATAAATTATTTTCTTGAATAATGAACTGAAGGCTCAAACCAATGTGAATGTGGTTACAAAAATGAGAGAATGACAACTTAAGCAAATGCTGTTCTTTTGCTTCCTGTTAAGGAACATCTCTTGGTGTCAGCACTGATTGATTGGCCTAACAGCTGAAACTTTGTCTAAGCAAGGATCTTTTGGATTATCTGAGAAAGAGACAGGACACAGGAGGAATGTACTCTTTTTTGGGATCTTTCACTTTCCTTTAGCTTTTTACACAAAATCAGACCACAGATACAGCTAAGGGACAGAATAATTCTGAGGGACAGAATAATTCTAGGGGCCAAGCTTCAGTGAAAAAGGGCAGCATGGAGGATACAAATCTGTTTCAGAGGTTTATGAATAGAGGGAAATGGCGTGTTGGATTTCTTTACAGACCTACAGAGTTCCTGGGCTTCTCCTTCCTGAGGAGATACTGAGTTATGCAACAGGTGTTTAAAACCACTGAGAAGTTCCAGATTTTTCATTGTGAAAAATTGATAATAGTAAAACAAGAAGTTTCAGTTAGGTACCTAATTCTTTATTTGACCACCTAAAGGAGTGCAATTGGTTTCCTTTATGTCACACAGGTAGAACTTTAGAGCAGATTTGTACTTCAAATACACTTGTTAAAACAAGTAATTTTATTTCATCTTAGTGTCCTTGGCACTTGGTGATTAAGCATTACTGATTTGTGTAGCCAGTCTTCAAAACTGCTCTTAATAATGAGAAGTCTTCCGATGGAAATATTTTTTTAAGAGACCGTAGTTTTGCACTTTTTAGCGAACTAGAAGTAAATTCTGAATTTGCTTTCTTATCATGTCCCTACTCTGGCTTTGTAATAGGTTATTATATGTTTCAAGATCTTGAGGTTTTGGATATGGTAAGAAAAAATGTAACTGTCACTTCTGGAGTATAGGGTAGATAGTTTACTTTGTAAAAAGCCAATAACTTGGCTTTTTTCTTCTCCCTCCAAAATATAGGTGACAGGTTATTTTTAAAAACACATCTTAGGCAAGTAATTCAAACCTCAAATTTCTATATTCCTTTAAGTGTCATTTTTTTTTCCTAAAGGCTGTTATCAAAATAATCTAAATCACTTTCTTTCTATTAATCAAAGAATTACAGCACTTAAATTTGTAGTTGTCACTCACATAGTTTGTGCCTAAAGCATTTTGAAATTGTTTTGTGTGGTCTTTTCAATCACTCTGTTTTTTTTTCTCAAGACATTGTCAACATGCACAAAGAATGGGATCACAATGGTAATGAATTTCATTCCTCTGGGACTTACAAGGTGAGATGTAATCTGATCTCCAAGGGTTTTAACAAAAATAGTCATTGTTTCAGAAATTCTAACATTAAGCACAGTCAACAACTACTCAGTCAATGGAATATCTTTCCCAGCAAATTGGAAAACAAACCCAAGAGTTTCCCACTCAGCTCAACAAAACCTAATGAAATCCTTAAATTAGCATCTTCAAGAAGTAATTTCTAGTTTTTGTATTGAAAGTTTAAAGACAGGTAATATCTCATCATTACTTTGGGCATTTTATGTTATATCAAAATTCTTAAGACAACACCTGCATTATGAATCTAGATTAGATTAGATTAGATTATTATTACTAGGAATTATTTGTTCAATTGTAGAAACTTGGAAAAGCAGGCATTTCTGTACTAAAGACCACATGATCTTCTTGAAGTATTTTACCAACAAGGAACAGAGACTGATATAATGAAGAGTTCAAAGACTGATAGATTAGATCCATTTGAATATTGGAGAGTCGTGCATAAAATAAATGTTAACATAATATTTCTAGTACAGGCTACTGCAAACCGTGTAGGAATTTTAAGGAGATTCTTTAATTAACTGGACATTGTTGAAGTGTAATGTATTCTTTGACTGTGTATGTTCTTAATTAGCTCACATTCAACAAACAGAATTTATCTAAAGACTTATGGGATAAATAAACACAAAATTTAGCACAGCATTGTAGAATTTCTGGAGTGATAAAGACTTTATTTATTACTTGTAAGTAATTTTGTGAATTAAACAGTAAAGTACAAAAGAGAGGAATATTAATTATTGTTTATTATTGAATATTATTTTTAAAAGTCTGTTTTACAGTTTCACTCTTTTCTTAGCTCACTGTAAATTAAGACAGTTAACAGAAACATAATTCATAATGAAAATAGTAAGTATTAGTATTTAATACTTGGCATGGCATGTTGATATAGAGAGCAATAAATACATGTAAATTATCCATTGAAGTGGACCACCACTTGTGTAATCAGACACATCCAAGGTACTTATTAGTGACATGTAATCTCCTTAAGATGTATTGAATTCATTTAAAAATTAGGCAATAACATCAACACTGGTAGAAAAAGCTCAAGAATGAATTATGTTTGGAACTGGACAAGCACATTGAAAGAAATAAAAATATAAATTAAGGAAATAAACGTGTTCTTTTTTTTTTTCCTTGATTTTATTCAAAGAACAGGCAGAACTCTTGGGTAATTTTCTCCACCTTTCTGACAGCCCTGACAGAATTGAATGCCAGGTTTGATGCCTTTTTTTTTTTTTTTAATCAGTAGGACAACAACTACGAATTTTACCCATGACAGCCAAAGAGTCAGAACAAGACAAGAAAGGTAAATTTCCTCTGGTTACTTTTGTAAAGTTACAGGGAACTCTGCAAAGCTTTGAAAGGTTTATGATTTTCTAATTGTTTTGTGGATAATGTAATAAAATTGTAGATTAAAGCAATGAAAAATAAATTTCCTGGACAATTTGCACGTTTCTTTTAATTCTGAGAATAAAAATATATGGAAGCTAATCAATTGCTTTGTTTAAATGGTTACTTTTGGGAACCTTTGGCATATTAATGATGGGGGGGCAAGTCCACTTCTCAGTTCTGACTGTGACACATCACAATCAAAATTTTAATAATAGCATCTTTTTAAAAATATTTAAAATATTTTCTTTGCTATTTCTTCTTGTTTTAGTAGCCCATTTGAATTTTGTAATAAGGTAATCTTGCTTTTTTCCTTGATTTCTCTTTTTTGCTTCTTTAATCATGCCTTTGATATCTCTGGAAGCAGGGAGAGGGAAAGCGAGAGAGAGGGAAAATAAGAAAATGAAAGTATTAATTGAGGAAGAAAACAGAATTTGGTAAACATTTGAATAATCTGTGTTTATTAGGTGACTTGGATCATGTTTTCCTCTTCCCACCGAAAACCCTGGACTGTTCTAATATATTTTAAGGAAGCTATCTGAAATCACACAAAGAATTGAGAGATCAATAGTCTAGCTTAGTTGCTCAAGCAGTAAAAATCAATTTTATGGTCTCTTGTTTTCTAAGCAAAGTTTGTGGAATTACACTGTAATTATGGAAAAAGTATGCAAAAAATTAACTTGCATGAAGGACAGAAAAAATGCAACTGTATATTTCTTCTCTATCAAAGAGTACTAAATTCCATTCCTTAATGACATTTTCAAACAAAAAAGGTTATCACTAAGTACAGTTAGCTGTCCAGTAAATAAAATAGTTAATATTTTCCCAATATATATGTTTTTTCCATTATTATATAATGTTTATATAATAATATGTATTCATCTTCATCCTTTGGATGTAAAATGGGGGGAAAAGGTGTCTTTGATTACCTTATTTATTCTTATTTGAAAGACAGACCTTTCCTGTCATGAGTGGAACAGATCTGCTAAGGGGGGAAGTGGCCAATTCATTTTTTTTTTTTTTCAGTAAATCAAGACTGCCTTCATACCAGCAGCAACAAAAGAGAATGAACTGTCACATGAAAAAACTGGATCTCAGATCTGTTGTGTTCAGTGAGAGGCTATCCAGTGACTAGGATTCAGGGAACAACTGACTACAGTGAGCTCTGTTTTTAAATTTCAATTCGATCCCCTCTCAAAGAACATATAGAAAGGTTAAATATGCGTCATTCAGCTTGGGCATGCATCGTGCCTGTTTCTGCATGTGAGATAACAGCTGCTAAGTGGCCAGTGTGGATTTGAAGGATTCTGGATATTTTCATGGCAAACAGATGTCAAAAGTTAAATCACTTTTAGGTTCATATTACAGTAAACTACCTAGGAGATACAGAGTCTAGTCCTTAGGTTGCATATAGAAAAGGTTTGCTTAGCATTTTAGAAAGGAGATTATATCCCTCTTCCTAGGATTATTTTATAGAATTACGACTTGGCCTGCCCAAGAAGAGGAAAGACTGACTGTTCTTACCTCTATGAGAGATGAATGCTATATCTGCTAGGTAAAAGTTAGATATTGTATATGAAGCAGTATCACTGTCTTACCATTATGTTTTGTACGGTGTCTGAGAATACCAAAATAATCAAAGTGAACCCTAGGGGTGAGATAGGCTGGGATACACCTAGTTTGAAATTCCGGCTGTTGTGTGAAGAGTGGCTGCAAAAGTCCTGTGTGCCACCAGAACATGGGTACCTATGTTCATAGCTGGTAGGAAAGCAATTAGAGAACAGTATTAGGATCACTGAAACCCCAAGGGACTTAGAGAGTCATAGTATGGTTTGATTTGGACAGAACCTTAAATATCATCCAGTTCCAACTCCCCTGCCATGCTAAGGGATGCCACCCACTAGATCAGGTTTCTTAAAGCCCCTTCCAACCTGGCTTTGGACCCTTTCAGTGGTTTTCATGATGCTTCTGTGTCTTCAGCTTTGACATCAAAATTAGAAGGTAACAGGTAAATTTAATGTTAAAATTTTAGAGTGTACAGGGCACCAAGAACATTGAAAACTAACACAAGTGCAAGAGAAAAGAAAAAGCTGTGGCCCTGTGCAGGGGATGCAACTAGAAAATGGGGGGTTTAAACCTTTGTTCCATCCATCTAGTGCTGTTTTTTTTATTCCTGAGAAAATTCTATGCTGAGGGGAGAAAAAGTACAGCAGTGGATAAGATCCATAGTTCAAGACAAACATTTCACATATTTAAAGAAGTGAACACATTGTAGACATCACCATGTTTAAAAAGCCTTAGTAGGCTTGTTTCTTGTGTTTTTAGAATTAACTCTACTTAAATTGAACTCCAAAAGGATTTTAACAGAATGAAAGATTCACTAGTAGTATTTATCAACATTTAGTATTAAAGTGGCCTGCTCAGACCAGTGCACTGATGAAAAAGAAAATCCAAGCTTGCCTTTTAGAGTTCTTTAAACAAAAGGACTTATTTTGATTGCAACAAAACCACCCATAAATCTATGCCCATATATATTGATCTTTCTTCCCTCTTAAAAATGACTCTGTCCCAGTAAGTTGGCATATTTCATAAACAAACCAACAAATTATTGATCCATCATATACTCTAAAAATCCTGTGAAGAATCTAGGTTGCTTTTAAGTTCATGCAGTACCTAAGGGAATGAGAGACTCCAAAATGAAAAATAGATGTTTAAAAAGAAGCACAAATATTAGAAGACTTATGGCTACTTTTGCTCCTGCTTAGCCTTTCATTGTAGTTCGTTAAAAATTTTCTTTATGAGATAATAGATTATGTTATTTAGTAATATGATTCTTTGTGGTGGCAATTAGTTACTACATTAATTACATGTCCCTGCAGATATCTCTGTTCCTTTTTGGCAAATGCTGTGACAGCACATACTTTCTTGTGCAGGAATCATACAAAATTAAGACTGCCTGACATCTTGTTATTGAAAGCAGTGTTATGCTCAGCTTGGATTAGAGATGGATTCTGGTCATGTGTTCCTTTGAAAAGGAAATAAAGTAGATTACAGATGTTTATTAGTGCTAATTTAATTAACAATGCTGTGAAAAGTTAGAGCCAGGTAGATTTTCCGTTATTCAACCTGTCTTCCGTAGAGCATTTGGAGCAGCTGACATGACACACGGAGTCACCAGGAGCTTAATTGTGAATGATTTCCTAAAGAGGAATGGCAGTAAGCTAAAATGGCTTTTTGAAAAGGAGAAAGAATTAAGGATATTAGTTAATGGTAAAATAAACCATTTGTTAATAACATTGTTAATTTATTCAGTCACTTATTAATTAACCACAAAGACGCAAATCTCCACTGAAGTGTAATAGCAGGGCTGCACAAGCAACGACTATTTTTGCAAAACATTTGCCTTGAAGTAGCTGAAATTCCTGTACTTATGGAGATACCAAAAAATAAAGCTTGGGTACCTCTGCGAAAATGTGGTCTGAAAAGTTCTTCTCTCTTAGCAGCTGTCTAGTACTGGTGCTGTTTTCCAGTTAGACCTGAAAGGTCCCAAAAGCAACACTTAATAGAAACACCTGAAAGATATTTCCAACAGTTAAAAAACACCAAGAAAATTAAGTTTCTTTGTAATCATTTAACAGCACACCTGAAACACTAATCACAGGGCTGACCAGAGATTGTAATTGTTAGGTCTTTTCTCCCTCTCTCTTGCACCACAGCAGGGTAGAGCTGTGTAAGGCACAAGCCTTTGTAACTAATGGCCATGTGAAATGTGGATGCTTACTGTTTGTGTAAGTATCTTATGGCAAAGGTTGTGTGAGTACTATGAGAAGGAAAAAAGTCACTGACTGCAACCTAAGGGTCAGGGGACTTATCAGAGTTTTCTGAACTCTTATTTGACTTTGCCAGCCTGTGTGTTGAAGAACATCTCCTGCTTCACTATTGTACCACTGCTGAGGGGCTTGTAGAGAGGAGATTCTGAGCTGTGATGTGAAACTGGAAATATAAGTCATCTTTTTCTGAGCTTACAGTAAGGCCCAGCTGAAATTTTCAGAGAACTGTGGTGGAAAACTTCCTTCAAGCCAGATATGGACTCACTTATATGAGGAGAGAAGCATAAAGCTTTCCCTGCCCTGTCTGAGTGAGGGGGAAAAAAAATCTCAACACAACAAACAGGGACATGTATTATTAGTATTCACCCCATCAGAGGGATATCAGAGTGAGTCATACTGAGCTGCTCCTCTGAAGGCTGTTTTATATTCTCAGCCCAGCTGGTCTAAGATCAAGGCTTCTCAAATAGGAGTACTTTACACTCATGGGCTTAACATACTTTATACTTGCACTGACTTTTTAAAAAACAGGATCGTAAGTTAAAAAAAAAATTGTGAAACTATAAATATTAGTAGCTTTGACATTCAGAAAGTTGCATTTAAAATGTATTTGTAGAGCAGTTGCTGTGCAGTCAATGTGCTGGGAATCTAAAGACAATTATATTTATTTTTCAGGGGCTCTTGTATTTATATTTGTCATATTGATTTTATGGGACACAATACTTTGAATTATTAGTTCAGTACACAACATATGATAATGTGTGGTCATTGATATGAAGCTGAGCCTAAGTATTATTTAGCTGCTTTGATTGGTAAATGAAATGTGAACGTATCATAACTTTGACAGTAAATTTAAAAGAAATATTGCATCAGTCTTCCTTCAAAAATGAAAGAAGACTGCTTTGAAAAAAAAGAACTCAAGGGCTACAGATAATCCAAAATACAGAAAGATCAAATGTTTCTGATAATTGTTCTGCGTTAAATAGTCAGAAAGTATAAACTACTTTTTGCTTGATTAGTTTTGAGAAGAAATGTTGCATTTTCCACAAAGATGAACAAAGTATTTTTCATGTCAAAATTTACAATGATTGATTAATAATTGTTTAGTTCTTCATGAAAGACTGCCAGATGCAGAAAGAAAATGCAAACATAAATAATAAAAGTAATTTTTTATATAATAAAAGGACACAATTGTTGAAACAATTTTGCTACTAAGAAAACTATGAAATGTATGCTACCAGAGTCACTCCTACGGAGGATTAAATATAAGTACAGTGAGTGAGTATAGTGAGTGCTTTAAAGTTATGTTTAAAACAGAGAAAAATCTGTATATTGTCAGCAAAATGCCAGTTCCTTTGTCAGGTGAGAAAACAATAATTAACTTGGTTGAAGTGTGAATGTTTCTGTATTGCTGCTAATATTTCAAAACAATTGAAATATGCAATGTTTCTAAAAACACTTAAGAACAATCCACTTCTTTCCTTTTTTTTTTTTTTTGACAGCAATCACATTTCATTAGAAATATTTGGTAATGTAATAAGTTTAAGTGAATTAGAGGGGTTTCTTGGCAGCTTTTTATTATTTAGTGCCTACCGTGCTACTGCTAATTTGGGGAGGATTTGAGGAGTTCATGATAAATAATGAAAAAGATTTGCTTCTAGCTAATTACTTAGCTCATATGCTGCATAATGCAACAAAGTGTGTGATAGATTAGTCATCATTTGATCATGCAGAAAACAGAAGTTTTCAATTACACTGTATGGCAACAAGTTTTCCAGTTGCTGAAAATATTTAGTTTTCCTAACTTAAAATACATAGAAGTGTTGAGCTACATCACACTAAGGGTTTATGAGGTTGACAGATTCTTGATTATTTTCCAGCTATTAAAAGTTAGCTATCAACTGTCAGATGAAACTAGGTTTTTCAGTTCTCTGAAGATGGAGAAATGGGAATGATGGTATCACATGTGGTACCTGAATACTAATTGCTTTTCAGAGTATGTCAAAAGATAAACTAGGAAAAATGTAAAGTGTCTCCATTTAATAATATGCAATTGGTCTCAAATATCCGACTCCACTTTTTGATTTGGCAAACAAAGCTATGCTTACCTGATCCAGTCTCCTTTCGGAAAAAAAGTCAAGCATTCTCAAAGGCTTGGTAATGAAAAGGGCTGGATATAGAGTGCTTGTCAGGAATATTGTAATGAGATGCTTAGCAGAGCGTGCATACAGCTGCAGAAGTGTTGTATTAGGAAACAACATTTCAATCTTTAAATCTTGAGTATGTTAATTACCTAAAACCTGTGGATTTTTTTTTCACTCTAATACAACAGTAAGAATAATATTTCCTTGAGTAAACAGGATTGCTACGAATACAGAAATTTGGTAAACATGGATTCTGTAGAGACTGTTTAAATTTAAATTTTATTTCACTTATACATGACAAAAGTTTTACGAATTGATTTACAGCGCCTATTTGCATGGAACTGCATTAAGCAAATATTGCTTAAACTTTACAGCTACAGTACTGAATTGTATGTCTTGAAGTTATGATTTAAACATTATTTGTGCAGTATGTACACATACAGATGCAAGTATAAATTAATATACTCTTGTACATATTACTTGAAAGATGACATTTAGATTTATATGTAGTTAATTTCTCATGAAATTATAACAGTAATTACCATCTCCATATTCCACAGATAATGGATAGATATTAATAAGCTGAGTAATAATACTGTTCAGAAGCCTATGCTTCCTTTTGTCACCAGTCTTTGAATGAGAATCTAGTTTGCCATCTTGCAGTTCTTTCATATATGTCAGTGGTGAGTGACCAAAACATCAGCCTGGTTCTTTATTGCCCGGTAAAGAATAGGACTGGATGCAATGTGTGAGGTTAGTACTTCAGTACCAACCAATTAGTCTTAGGGGAAAACTATTATATGTAGGTGAGAACTATTTATTTAATAGATCAAAATGATTCAGCCCTGAAAGAATGGTGGGAAGGCAGCAGAGGGAAGCTGTTCGCAAGATTATCCTATTGGAAGGATTTTCAGTACATGGGATTATCTGTAATGAGATTAACCACTGGGGGATCAAATTCTGAATGGATGCTTCAGGGAGACAAAGTGCCCACTAAAACAAAAGAGAAGTGGGAGGTAAAGGCCACAGGATTTAAATAAAGTCTGGTCTTGAAAGTCCTGTTGTTCTGGCAGCAATAATGGGAAGAAGACTGGTTGGCAAACAACCAGGAGACACGCCAAGTGCTCATCAGTAAAAAGACAATGTCAGGAAAAGGGTTTCTAATGAACAGAGCAGGGCAGATTTATAATAAAAGGTGGCCACTGATTCTTCTGCATCAATGGCCAGTTGAGAATTCTGTGAGCAGCAAGATGATGCTGCAAACAATCACCCTGAGTGTTAACATTTTGTGTACAGTTACAGAGATCGGCTTAGACTGGATTTTAAACGAGAACCTAGAATGGAATACAAAGCTACAAGATGTGCAAAAAATAGGTAACATTGATGCTTCAAGTCATGCAGAAATTTGACAGATACATTTAACAAGTGATTAGTATTTCAAGTAAATAGTCATTAAACAAATTTTGGAACTTATTTTCACTGGTGCAACATTTAGACAAAACGGAAACTGATTTTACGGAGGTAGGAATCAGTATAAACATATGTGGAAAGAAGAGTCAATAAATAAACTTAAGTCAAAATCAAGACACTTTCCAGAAGGTTCAGTCCAACTCAGTATTTTGGCATGTCCAATTAACATCAGATTCTGCTAGTGGGAAAGGTTGTTTTTTTGAGGTATAGCCGAAAACAGATGTAGAAATTAATCAGAAAATGCAACTGTAGATTTGCCTCTCAAGCCCTTGGTATTCTGCATACTTTGTCCTCCTCTTGGAGCAGAAACTCACTTAAGGTATATTCAAGCTGCAGTGACATTGGCATATCTAGTAGAGACATCTGAAGGCTACTTTAAAAAAAAAACAACATGGAAGATATTGCTCAGAAAAAGTACTCTGTCTATAAAGAAACAATATATTGTTCACAGACTTATTTACAGTTTTGCAAGCCATAAACTATGGGACTTTGGTTTTAGGTAGAAATTATTATATATAACAACTGGCTAAAAAGCCATGTCTTACCCAGGCCCATCACCCTGTCTGGTGTCCATTATCCCTCTCTCACTCTAGTGAGACCTGTCAACACACAGCTCCTCTGTTGAAATGTCTTGAGCTATTCTGCATGCCACATGTAGGAAGGGATAGGATGTATCTGGTTTTTGTGGCCTGGTTTTGGTAGTGGAAGTGGGCTACAGGGGTGGCCTCTGTGAGAAGCATATGTTTTACATATCTTGATGTGTAAATAGCAGTGAAAATACAAGTTTAAAGCTTTGAGCAGTCTGAATCTGCTTTCCTGCTCGGGTTATCCAGTTATAACTTTCTCTGAGAACTGGAGAGTTAGGAAAATGCCATAAAACGTGTAGCAAAGAACAGGGCCAATTTTTGTTAACAGGCTTTTAACTATTTTTTATTAGGTGATGTCTAAGATTTTATTGGAATTTAATGCAGCTTGTCAAATACTTGAAAAGAATATTCCTCAAATAAATTGTTCAGCAAATATTGCCATTATACATGAAATAATTTAATTCAGTGAATAATATTTAGCCAGCTACACAATTGGTCAAATGCTGCTAAAAGCTGTTTGCTGAAGAACAGTTTTGATGAGTAACAGCAGTGCTCTTTGAATAATACATTTGGCAAAGACTACCTGACCAGTTCTATTTTTATCAGATTGGAGTTTTAGAAGACTTCCAGCTGACCATCCATGGAAGCTCTAGTTACACAAGACCAATGTGAAATCCAGTTATTTAGTATGTTTTGCTAATGCAGTGAACTTGGGAATAGTGAATATTTTGCAGTGGTTCACATACCATTAATATTTTCTGAAAATTGAGTTTGCAGGATAGCTGAATCCACAGATAACTGTCAGGTTGTTTGGGCTATTTAGTGTAATGCTTAGCAGAAATTTTATTCTCCGATCTTTTTTTCTGGCTGCATCCTTCAGGAGATTCAGGACTTCTGTCTTCTATCCTGCAGCTCCAAGAAGACAGTGGAAGTTGTATTCTTAATGACTTTTGAAAACCAAGGGCAGCTCTATTTGCTCAGATCCAGACTTATCATGGGTCTGTCTTGAAGCTCTTAAAAAATAGTGTTATGGTTGTGGAAGAGTTAGATCATGCTGCAAACAGTGAGAAAGCAAGCATCATAGACCATGAGATTTAGAGGGATTGAAATTCTGTGAATGAACAGGTTTAGCACTGGCCTTGTTGACAAGCAAATGCATATGATCTGAGAAAATGAAATGGGCATGGTGTGGGGCTGTGTTTATGTGGGTGGGTATAATATAGAATTTACATGATTTAGCCCTGGAACACCAAGCTTTGAGCTTCATTCACTCCAAAATATCAGGGCATTAGGTAAAATGCTGCTTTCAGAGCAGCAGCAGGTTTAATTAATCCAAACCAGTTCAGACTGTGATTGCTTGACTATTCAACCCCGAGCTTTTATTCAATTCAGAAGTCCAGGACTTATGTTTCACTTCCTACTCTGCAGATTCATCCTGCCCAATATTTGTCAAGGGACTGATTTGACTTGGTGTGTTCAATTAACCCTACAGAGTTCATTTGAGCTACGGTCAGAGCTTGTGAACATGACTGAGGAAACTGGATTTAAAATATTCTATAAAACAGACATAATAAAACACATCTGGAAAGTAGGCTACCTGAGCATGGATCTGTGTCTTGCTGGGCTCCATTTGCCCAGGCTGTCCTGTTGTTATGTACAACACTTTACTGCTTTTCAAAACGATAAAGCTGAAGCATATCAAGATGATCTGTTCTCAGAAGTTGGGCCTATAGGCACACCATCACAGACTATGTCAATATTAACCAGTAAATTAGTCCAACACGACAGGAACGTCCTTCTAGGGCTAGAGGATATGACATCTCCACTGTACGTGTTTCCATGGGGTTTACTTTTGGCTGGTTCTGGTATGATTCCATGGTCTGAATGCCCAATTTCATCTGGTATGCATTAAGTTTGCTACTTGGGAGTGAGCACTTTCTAGTTTGATTTCATCCAAATAGACTTTCTGAGACTGCTGCACAACACAAATGAAAACACAGTTACTTGGGTGCATTCCTCAGTTGAACAAAACACTAAAAGACATGCTCCTTATTGCTCACGGTAGTAGGTTTGCTCTGTGTTAAATTTTAGATAATCATGGAACCAAATTAGTGTTTTATTATACTTTCTCATTTAAAAAGGCAGGGAGAAAACCAGTCACATTTTACTGCGCTGTACTCTTCAGATTTCTTTAAATGAGCTTGCAGCGGTGAGCGGGTTGAGCAGAGAGGTGAAGTGAGGTGTTGAGGATTTGAGAAATATGTTTATTCCACAAATTAATTAAATTTGGAATTACAAATGTGTTATTGTTTGTCAAAGCCCCACAGCATTGCATATACTGTTAGTCATGAAAATATGTTACAAATGGTATCTCTTGTGAGCTGCAAAACAATATTATTAGGCTCAGTTACAATGCCAAAATGAATATATAATTTAAATCCTCATTTCTACAAGTTTTGATCTCTGTTTTTATTTATTAACTGAGAAAATACCAAATGGTATGACAAGCAAATACATTTAAAACTGCGCTCCCTCTGGACTATAACAGTTTAACTCTAACTGCATCCATGAGTAAGAAATATTATGGGTCAAAGGCAGGCCTAGGAGGCCCTCAAGACTGACCTAATTATCTACAGTACATTTCCACTTTTCTATATCTGGAGGCCAATTAGTTTTCACGCTACGTACAGTGGAGCATATTTTTGTGTCTCTTGTAGTCACTTGAGCCTTAAGAATACTATAATATTTCAATATAATAACCGAACATAGCTGAGATATTGTGATTTAGTAATAGAATAAAGAGCTCAACATCACAGCTAACTACTATATGAACTACACCAGAAACATTCAACTGTATGCCTAACATTTTAGACAGATTCAGGGTGAGGAATAATAAAGGCTGAGCCTATTCATCTAAAATCTACTCTTCTCCATTTTGGCTGTGTCCTGTGCACCACCAAAACGGCCATACTGCAATATACTAACATGATAGCCAATGAATCAATCTAATCTAAATGCCTTCGAAAGCCATTATTTTTTTTTTTTTTGTGTATTAGTCTGATGTGTAAATTGGAGCAATTTAAACCTTCTGTGCCTTTATTTCCTGGTGATGACATTCAGTTCTGATTTGCACTGCTTTGACATAACATTATGGATTATTTCAATGTAGGAAAACAAAAAATTACTAGTAAATCATCCTAGGTTTTGCATTCTGTATTAAAAAATACGAATCCTTCTAAATAAGTGCATCCTCCTCTAACATAAAGCTGCTTCCTTTTCTTTGTCTGTGGGGTGAGTTGAAGAGAGCGTACGCAGTACTGCTCACCAGGAGTGAGCAACACCACTTCTGTGTCGAGGCACGTAAGAACTGAGAGCCAGAAAAATGTGGTAGCCAAAAAGTGGTGGAGGTACACAAAAAAAACCCCAAACTAAAACAAAATCCCCACTTAACCAAAAAACCCCTGAACTCAGACCCACAACAAAACAACAAAAAACACAGGAAAGAAAAGGACAACAATAAATTAAGGCATGAACCAGGGGAACCACATTAAAAGAGACAGCAGAAAAAATATGATGATGCACAAATAAAAGATACAAGGTGGAATTTCTAAAGCACTGCATATTGGTTCGATGCTATTCCATGAATGGATACTTCCCAAAGCCCCATATAAAATTTATTCAAGTGTACTTTACATTAGCTGTTGTCTGTCTTACCCACCGTGGTGACCTAATGCTTTCCAAAGTATTACATGGAGTTTTTTAACATTCAGCCCACGTAAGTTGCCTGTCTGTACACGCACCTTGACCTGGAATCACAGTTTCTCACTATTATTTTAGAATTCAGTGAAGAGTGGTGTGATGAATGGTTAAAATATTTCTTTTGCTCACTGAATACACACCATGTGCTCTGTTCTATTAACAAGCCTGTGGCTGAGCGGTCCATTCTGTTCAGGATCAGGAAAACTCTCTAGACAGAGGGGAGGTTGTGTATTTCCTTGGGAATAATCTTGTTGTGCAGCTGGGAGAGGCATCCTGCCTGGTATGGCTGGAGGTGAGGTGCATTTTAGTAATGTGGGATCTGTGTGAAAGGAGGGTAGAAATGCAGCTGAGCTTCAGGTAATGGGGATGATAAGAGATTGCTGTAGAGCTCCAGAGGGTATTGTGAGGTTGGTGCATCTTAGGAGTTCAGGGCTAAAGGGAAGGGCAAGGAAAAGTAGATAAAGGGCTCCAAACCTCTAGTTTCAAGCTGCTTTATTCAACAGTCCTGAGTGTTAACTTAGAGCTTTTGCTGTATTAACCCTACATTTAGAGTGCGGGTTCCTTAATTCTGCATCCTTGCTGTGAGGAGGAGGATTCTCTTCTGAGTGCTGCATTGAGTGCTGGTGCAGGTGGGTCTAATTCTGTGTCTGGTTCTTGTGGTGCTTCATGGCCAGATTACATGACACTGTGGGACTTTGTTTAGTAGGGGACAACTTGCTTATCTTAATGCTGGCTAGGCTTTTTACTTCTCTTAAATAAAGTGGCTATTGATTCCTTTACCTTAGCTATTTCTGTTTACTGTATACTTGCTGAAAGAAACAAAATAGTGAGTGAATGTTATTGGGTAAATGGTCTGATGAATTTTTCTCCCTAGCTCTGTAGATACCAATATTATAGTGAGGAATTTTAATGTTTCTTTTTATTTTCAATTTCTGAGTCAGCATCAGAATAGTCATTGGTAAAGAATTAAAAACTAAACAAACAAGCATATAGAAAATGACCCTTTTGCTATTCATGGACCTATAATCTCTATAGGAGAAAAAAGCATGGACTACTAGAGGCAAAAGCCCCAAAGTACGTGGCTACTGAACTGAAGCAAACACTGCCTGGAAAGCAGGAGATTAGAAACATGTAGGTGACAGACCTTCGCCTAGAAAGCTTTATTTCAGTTGTTCAAATCTAGTGAGAAAGCAATAAAAATGGTGACAGCTGAGAAAATAGTGACCAGTGTTGTGCTGTCAGAGATTTGGTGAAATATAAGGAATACTAAGAAACTGGAGACTGAGTGTTATAAGAACTTCAGGATGCCCAAAGCAGTGTATCAGCAGTACTGGTGAGTCTGAGGTTGTGCATTCCAGGAGTGATGATTCCACCACATCCATGGGCAGCCTATTCCAGTGCTCCCAAATCACTCTTTCTATAAAGAAATTGTTCCTAATATCCAAACTAAACTTCCATCGGTGCAACTTCAGGCCGTTTTCTCTTGTCCTGATAAATATAAGCTTCTCATCAGACCAGGGCATATCTGAGTAAAATGTAATACTTTGTATTAGACTGTCCATTTTTCTGGTTCCTTCTGGCCTTAATATATGTAGATTCTGATCTTTTTTACTGTACCAGGTGCAGATGCCCAGACACTGCAGGGACTTCTGTGAAGAGTGGCTGAACACAACTCATTCCAGCCAGCTCCAATGGCTCCACCACAGGGCATGACTGGGCTCTGCAGCCAAGGTGGTGGCACCTCGGGGAAAACCTGGAAAAGAAAGGGTGAAAAAATGCTGTACAGGCAGGATGCTGAAGGACTGGAATCCATGATGGAGCAGTGGAACAGTGTGGGGGGAAGGGGGGCTAGAGAGGAACTGCTGTGTACTGAACACATGCCTCTCCTGTTCCCTCCGGTGCTTCTCCAGGGGAGAAGGTGGAGGAGTCTGGAGTGTGCGACTTCAAGCTGCGCAGGGCAAAGTGGGGAGGACTGCTGAAGTCTTTGTTTCTTGCTACCTGAATCTCTTTGTAATTCTCTTCATCCTGACAGGGAAATTTCTGATCCTGTTTTCTCACCTTAACTGACTGGGGAGCAGGTATGAGTGAGAAGCTGGATGGGTATTTGGCTGCTAGGCATAGCTGACCCACACATTGACACACAGAAGTGAAGGTCTGGGTATGCCACATGAATCTAGAGTATACTTCTGTGTCATAATCTTTAACGGGGTTTACTACAAAAACGATGTGCATACAATGTTTCATTTGGACAGATTTGAAACACTTATACATCACCTACTGAATTGTATAAAATATGATGTTCAAATTTTAGGTTCAAGGAGAAATCATGTTGGTAGATATCCTAATAGAGGATTTGCATTATTCTGAAGCTAGCCCAAAACAGGAAAGATCTAAAGTTTTCCTATAAGACAATGCCAGAAAAACCATTTCTGTGACTATAAGAAAAGTGGCTGGAGAACACGGTATTGCAGGTCAGTGCATGTCTATTTCCATGTAGGTAGAAGTGTGTAACTATAATCTGTAAACAAGGTGGATGAATTTATTTGAGAAATTGGAATGAAAAATGAGAAACTGTCCTACCTGCATAATGTACAGACAATGACATAAATTTGAATGTGTGTGGGTTTGGTCTCTCCACTGTCTGTTTGGAAGAGGTATAAGTACACATTGCTATTGTGTTTTATCCAAGTAGAACCAAAACAGTAATGCAACATGAGCAATTTAGATAAGGAAACTAATCAGAACACAGCTTAATTGGTAAAGTAGTGATCTTACAAACACTCAACAGAAAACCAGCCCAAAACATTACGAAAAGTTTGAATGGGGTTTTACTTGGTTAAATTTAAGGTTAAGATTTGTTGGTTAAATCTATATGGCTTTCCTGATAAGTGGCCACAAAAGTGTTTGTGACATGATGTGTTCTGCACTCTGTCCACCTCCTGGGCATTGCAAGCAGCTGAGGAAAACCTTGCCTGGGTATGCCTGGCAGCATATTAACCATACAAAGCTTTCCGGAGTCCTTAGGGAAATAGGCTTCTGCATGTTTTAGAGCATGGCCTTCTGCTTTGCCTAGGGCTTCGTGTCTGGGGTTGCTACCTAGATAGATGGTGACTGTGGAATCGAGCGGAGAGCTGCTTTCAAATGGTGGTCTGCATGTACTTGTGGGCACCAGATTGATATCTGGCCGGGCTAGACCTGGGAAGTTTGCAGGAGTTTTGAACAAAAAGCAGTGCTGGGCATGTGACACTGAAGGTTATGGACCTAAAATAGAGCATATTAGGTTCCAATCACAGACATTTATTTTACAGTTTTGAGACATTAGGCCCTGTAAGGTGTTTGTTGTGCTTAGTGGCTATTCTAAAGTTATTTTGAGTTTCCTGGCCCTTAAAGATACCAGTAATTTGTTGGCCAGTTGATATACATGTGCTGTAGGAGCAGTAGCAAAAGACATTAATGGATATTAGAAAAAGCAGGGAACATAGAAGATGGGATTCCAGGTGCTGGAGACAATATTAAATATAAAAAATTATTACTGTGGATTTGCGGCAATTTTGCCTCCAGAGATGCATCTGTATGGTGTGCTTCTAGGGCATACACTCACTCTCCAACTTTCATGAATCCTAAAATCCAGCAAATTTTTGATATTATCTTTGTCAGACCTCAGTGGTCTTTGAGGAAGAAAATTCTTTTTAGCACTGTAGCTCTTAGAAAAGGGATAAAGAAGAAATGTTCAAACAACTTTAAGTACCTGTCTCAAGAGAGTCAAGCTTAAACCATCATTTAATCTCTTCTATGCTGAGACTAGAGGTCTGAGAAATAATTTTTGTTTAAAGCAAAATCGGTGAATTTGGACTTCTGTTTTCTGCGAGGACAAAATTGGCGTATGCTTCTGATGATATTGTGAAAAATAATTGATCTATTTTGAGAGCAAAAAAATTCAGGATGATTGAAAATACATAGTTTAGTAGTAAAAAAACCAATCTATCCCTGTAACAATAAGAGGAGTAATTTAAAAGGCAGCATCTCAGGATTCAGGACCAGAAATGCAGTCTTCACGACCCTTGTCTTTGTTAACAAAGATTTCCTCTTCCCTTCTCCTTCAAATATTACAGCTTTGTGTCTTACCACTTTCTTGTTTATATGTAAGTGACTTTCAGCATAGTTTGACCCTACAGTCAGGTATTGCTGAACTAACCTGAGTCCCAAGAAGGTGGGTTTTATCTGCAATATCAACCAGAACCCAGCTTCCTAAAGACAACTTCTCTGTTGCAACTTCTTTCTTTTTTTCTTTTCGCTTCCCTTGAGGATTTTTTCCAGCTTTCATAAAGTAAAGGCGTTTAGCCAGTATTAAAACTCCTTCATATAGGCACTGCATCAGTATCAGTGTGCTAAACCCCTTTGATATAATGGTAATAGATATGTAGATTTCCTGATCTGTACCCAAAGATCACAGGCTGTGCAAATCTCTAGTACTTTGTGGCTCACGAGCTGCTTGGGTGTGTTCTTTAATTACTGACAGAGAGGAGCAGTAGCAGATAATGTCATCCAGTGAAGCAATTGGCAGGTGCTGAATGGCAGTAGTGGCACAATAGTGGTTGGTGCTTGAGAAGCTCTACAGCCCTTGTCTGATGGATGGCTCCTGGCTCACTGTGAACCTGGCTGGTACAAGTTCACACATGGGAAGGCAGCCACAGCTCACAGTGTGGAGGCAGCACATCTATGGCTCCACTGTCAGTGTAGGTAGGACTAGGAAATGTGAAATGTGTGTCATAGATGATTGTCACCATCGGAATAAGAAAGGGACTAAAGATTAAAAGATAGAGGGGGCTGAGAGACTGGCAAGTCATGCAGGACATGTACTTGCTGAAGTGCTCCAAATCACTATTTCTTCCTTGACCATCTGCAGGGCCAGGTCAGGTATTTATGGCAGATAATTTGAGGACGTACATTCAGTTTGGCTCTTCTGCCTATTTTATGGACATCAACTTCTAAAAACTCAGCTGCGACTAAACAGACTTTAAATCCATCTCGTGGCAGTGACAGTCTGCCTGCCACAGAGGAGGCTCTTTAAAGCTCTGTTCACACTGCATTCATTGCAGGCATGCTGGAATACAGAGCGTTGTGTTTTGTGACCCCCTTAGTTTCTGTGAGAACATAGATGCGTGTGTGGTGCAGAACTGCTACTGAACAGTCGAACCAGCTGGACCGTCCTTGTACTCCTCAGGCTCCTTTCTTCCTAACCTGCTTTTAATTTGAAGCTCTTGATGGCTCACTCACCCTCAGTGACCCTCCGTGACCCTCAGCGACCAAGTATGGGAGTTGTCACAAAACCAGATCCTCCTCTGTAGGATTTTAAAGCCCTGCAGAGCCTCTGCAGTGTGTTTGTGCTGGTGTGTGGACACATTTGCCCATGGTGGCATGCCATGTGCTAGTCAATGAACATGTGTTTTAACAAAAAGTGAGAAAATGTGGTTTACTGTGTTGAGTGTAGTAACCTCTGAATTGTCAAAATTATTTCTTCTAAAATCAGTCTTTAAATGCTCTGTTTCTTTTTGAAGGAGAGTATGAGTAAGGCACATGCTAGGAAATTCTAATTGTAAGAGGTCATTATTGAACTCTTTGTAACTGAAATATTGAGAACATATTTGGGTGGACTATTTCAGGAAATTTTAGTTAAGTAAAGCCTAATGTTTTGGCTTTTTTTTTTTTTTTTCTGAAAGCTTTTCAGGCTTTTCTAGTGTATTCTTTTCTTTGATCTTCTTTTGTAATAACATGATAGTCTCACATTTCAATAGAAAAACTGCAACTAAAGTATACATGAAAAAGTCCATAACAGCTCTCTTGCTGTTTATTTCAACAATCTTAATTAAAGCAAAACCTAATCCTACAACAGACTTGTGATTTGCCTTTTCTTTGAAGCGCAATTAGTTTTCATTCATATCCCTTGATGTCAGTGAGGAAAAACTATTGGTGGGCGCATCAGTGCTGATGGGGTTCAATTAATACTTTTTTTTTGCCTGAAATGTATCTCACAATAAAACCATGCACACAGCACACATGCACACACACACATAGGAAAGTAACCTCTGTATTCATGCTGCCTGCAAAGCCATGTCTAAGTCTCTCTTGGCTGCTAGCCAAAGTCTCTAAAAACCCATTAAGGCTATTACAGAAATTATTTCTCTTCCTTTGTGAGCTGGGTAAATTTCACAGTTATCATTGCAGAAGGAAATGAATTGGGAATATATCTGTCTGGGGATGGCTGGCCCTTCAGTGGGAATTAAGCCAACTGGATGTATAACAGCAGCTGTGTCAGTGCACGTACTTGCAGGAGAGAGTCAGTGGATGGCACTGTAATATAACTATTGTGCCAGAAATATCAGAAAATTTAAAGTGCTGTCTGGTATTTGTGAATAAATTTATATCTTTGCAATTACAGTCTTTATTGGAAATCAGCTTTTGCTTTAAAATTATATGTAAACCAATATTTCCCATGTGGCGTGCTTTCCAGATGCAGGAGAAGTAAGCAATTCATTCCCAAAATGGTGCAGCAGCATCATGTATGGCATTGAATGGTGACCTTGTCGGATCATGCTAACAATTTAAAAACATACAATACAAATTCAGGAGATTTACAAAGATGGAAGGATTTGGCCTGTGTACTCTCTTATACTTCACAATATTTGCAGTTGGAATTACCAGTTCAGGGAAGGTTTGTGATCGACATGGAAGTTGGAAGCAGCAGAATTTCCTTTTGATTTGTGATCTTAGGTAAGTACAATTTATACAGTCTGCCATTTCAAAGTGCACAGAGAATAGAACAGCTTTTCTTTAAAAAAAAATATGAATCCACTTTTCCAGTATTGTGAAACTTTAAGTTTCTGGAACTCACATATAAAATATATGGTGGAACAAGTACAGTAATACAAGATAAACCTTTAACTTCGTACTCAGTCACATAAAATATTTTTATCTATTTACTGAAAAAAGTGAGTTGTGTTTCCCAACTTCTTGCTAGTATTTTTATTAATGATTTGAGAAAGGAACCATATTTCCTTCTCCATATAATATAGTCTTTCTGAAAGGGTTTATTTATTTACCTTTCTTTTGTTTTTAACTCCTTGAAATCCTGGTCTACTTTCCTCATCTCATTGTCTTCCTAGTTGTGAGCAACTAGGAATGGTCCGTGCAGAACTTTTTTGCTACTTCTTTTAGCTGCTGAAGGTAAAAAAATTATGCAGATAATAGGATATCAAATGATATCCTGTGCAGCCTCTGATCCTGCAAGATCTTTCAAACCTTAAATATGACAGTTTCTTAGAGGGAGTTGCATGTTCTCCAAGCTTCTCTCACAGGCCCTCAACTGCACAGGACTCAAAGGAGCAGAACAATGGCAATTGAGCAGAAGTGAAGCCCTCACAATTTATATTTTAAAACATAAATACCACAGGGGTCTTTCCAGAGTGGATACTTTTTGTAAGCTATGCTGTAAAACTACCTGTTTCATATAGGTCTGATAGCAAGATACTAGGCTGGTATGAAACCTCTCTTTTTCTTCAAAAGGACAGATATAATAGCTGGAGGAAATCAAATTAAATATGTGAGCCACTTAAAAAAAGTAGCCATAGGTATGACTTTTGCAATTGCCAAGGTAATCCTTGGTGAAATATTTGCCCTGAGTATCTTATCCTTTTTTGTCTGCCTCTATTTTGTCTGAGTTTTTTCCCCTTTGTGTTTAGAGTTCACTGTTGAACAAATTAAAAAAAAGTTTTCTATACAATTTGTGTATCCTTTAAAACAGACATTTTATTATTCACATTTAATTTCTCTCAGTGTGTCACTGATTTGTTAAAGTGAAGGCTGTTTTTTGAACCTATCTTTTTAAAAGGTGTAGTAAACCAGTAAAAATTTCCAAAGAAGTGAGTCACCATGCCCAAATTGTATATATCCAAGAGTTTTGAAGGTGTTTTAAGTATGACTCAGCTGAATTTCTAACAAAACCAAAAAGTTTTTTAAAATAGGCTAACTGGCCAGATGATGACAGGGTAGAAAATCTGACCGTATCTTTTGAAAGGGTTCCAGAGGAGCTCTGAAAGGGTTCCAGAGTTACTTTCTGGAGTAACTCTGAAATAAAAAGAAGAATTGGAAGCAATAATCTATAGCTAAATCATATAGTTCTGCAAAACAAACTTTGTCTGGCTACTGTCTTAAAATTCTTTGAGAACGTTAGCAAATGAATAGAGGGAATGTTAAGTGTATCTTTCACAAGACTTCTGACAGGGTCTCAGAAGAGAGACTTTTAAGCATTGCTAGCTCTTGGGTTTTTTTCTTAATGCCCATTTTACCTGATTTTGTTTCTTTAAAATTCTTCACTATGGTAGTCAAGAAATGGGATGAGAAATTTTTGTAACAAAGAAATTCTCTAAAAAATCACAGCCTAGAAGCTTAGGAGTTAAGGTTCATGATTGTGAATCAAGCTAGCTGAGAAATCAGACACCATTAGAAACAGAATTGTTATTATGTCTTAATATGTCATGATTTGTAAGCTATCATCTGATTTTGAGGCTAGTCATGCATGGTTTTTTGAAGGTTGTGGATTGATAATATCTCCTCTAAAAGAAACCAAGTAGCCGTGAGGCAATGTAATATCATGGATCAAAAAGTAGCTGAGAGGCAGGAGACAAAGCAGGAACAAATGATCCATTTTCATCATGGCAAAAGGTTAATAGCCACAAGTTTCTGTACTAGGTCTGCTGTTGTGTAATGTATTTATTAGTTATCTGGAAAGAGGAAGGAGAAATGAGGCAGCAACACCACGTTATTGGTAGATAACCACTTTGTGGGTTACTTGTTAATCAAGTGCAGAGGAGCCTTAAGGAGTTGCACGTGGACTCAGTCAGACTTGGTAACTATGAGGTACATTCCTTTTGAAGAAATATAGAAAAAAAAAAATCACATACAAAGTCATTGTATCAGCCAGCAGTGTGTTGTTCTATGAAATTTATTGGGTATTAATAGAAAGTCCATCCTGGAAAAAATATTGCAGAACTGGACAGGCCCAGATAAAAGCAGAGAGAAAGACTAGTGACATAAATGTATCTGAAGTGATTGTTTACCTGAGGACTCAGATGACAGTGGGCGTGATAAAGTATATGGTTGAAAGAGAAAAAAAAAAGAGAAAAATAATCTGCCGCAAAGAAAAAATATCATGAGACTACAGTTTCTCCCATCTATTAAGAATAAAGAAACATTTCCCAAAAGGTTCCTATACAAACTGTAGAATTCATTTACTCTGGATGAAGATGAAATCAAGAATTTTGCAAGCATCAAAGAGGAAAGGGACATTTGCATGGATAACAAGAATAACCAGAGTTATGATAGTAATGCTAAAAAAGAGTATTTGAAGGGATAAAACCCCTCATGCATCAGGATTTAAGGGACTCTATAACTAAAGGGATTAGGATGAGACCTTCGAGGCAGACAGATTATCCTGCATCTGTGGGGATCTTGTATCTTTCACCAAAGCATCTGGTACTGGCTGCTGCTGGAGACATTGTATTAGGCCCAGTGGCTGACAACTTTGGGGCAGGATGGCGAGTCCTGTGGTCAGATCTGGATTTAGCATTCATTGCCTCTGTCTGGGTTTTATTTCCACTACAGTGGTCTCTGTCTTCTCTTTATTTGTCTCATGATTGTGTGCTAGGTCAGGCTCATGTTTCTGATGGTGCAATGTGTGTTTGAAATCATCATGATGAAGTTGTGTGAGCTAATGGGCACCACGCAACTTCTGAGAAACCACTCACCTGGGATCCAAACAAGGGGAGTTCCTCAGTTTTTTTCCTCTATTTCTCCAGTTGTGAAATGGCAAATTTAGTTATCTATGTGGTGTCTGTGTCCAGCCCAGGCACTTAGAAGAGTTTAGCTTTGAGTAGTTTCCAGTTTTTCAATTTCTTCTCAGTGTCTTAAAGAAAGACAAGTACAACTTCAAAACCCAGTATCAAGAGAATGTTCTAAAAAATTTCCCATCTGTCTTTATATTGGATTAATTTAGTTGTTCGGAATACAGAATATATCTGTCAGAATTCTGTGTCTTTGGCTCTCATTCTATCGTAAAATGAATTTAATTTTTATTACTACTTCATTTGCTAGCAATCCTTTACTTTTGTATCTTCTCTCTTTAAGGGTATTTTGCAATAAATCCTGGCTAGGTTTTTTAAAGTGACCTTTAAGTTTAGTATGTTTTTCTTAAATATTAGGATGCCTGTATTTCAAGGGCCTCATTTCGCCTGTGTGTCAGTAAGACCTGAGCATGATTTTGGCTGCAAAATCATAAGAAATTTTTGAAATTTTACACAAGAGTTAAACAGTGGTGCAACCATTGTTTTGCATAACATTTTTATTCAATCATATAGTGAAGTAAGATAGTATTGACCAGGTAAGTTTTCTGTTTCCTGGAATTCATGAGACTTTAAAGTGTTGACATCCACGGTGTGATGTGAATTAATTCTAAAGGTATCACACCTAATGCAGAAGATAATTGTGCTAATTAGGCTTTTCATGAGTGGCAGATAACAACGCATCCCTATGACATAAGAGCCTCAGATACTGTAGCATTCTTTGGATTCTGAAGCTTGTGTACATGTCTAAACTGTCCAGGTCTTCAGTCTGCTTTTTTTGTCTCATCTGCTTCAAGATTTTATGGCTCGGAAACTCAGTATTAACCATTGTTAGCTTAGTCCTATTTTATTTTTAATTTTCTTCTTCCCAAAGCCACAATTGTAGTTTAAACATAAATATGATGCTTTCTTTTAATTTTAAGCAAACTGATTAATGTGCATAGCATATTGTTATCAATTTGCCTAAGTGCTTTTATAGATGCTATTTGTGAATGAATTTATATATTAACTGCTTTGTCTTTTTACAGTGGCAGAATTAGTAAAATAGGAATTAGTTTCACTTTTAAGTCCATTTTGGCTCAGGGATAAATTCAGACATTGCAGTCTGCCTGGCAAAAGTTTCTAACTGTTGGCTGTTTCATTGGGGTATATGACCTTTAAGCACTATTAAAATTGAGTCAAATACTTAGTAAGAGGTTGGTGGTAAGATTTTAGGGTTATGCAGATTGACTTGCAGCCTCTTTATGGCTTAAACAATAGGTATTATGTTATTGATACAAATAGTCTTTGGAAATATTTGACTGCTTTTGAGAAAGCCTGTTCAAATCTGTCTTCTCTTCCTATGTCTTTCAGCTGTTTGATGAAGCCAGATAACATGTCAGTAGATTGTGTTGGAAACTGGCAGAATTATTTTACCAAAATAGAATTAACTTCAACATTTTCACCTTTAACATGATAAAAGTTAGGGCAACTTTTACACAATTTTTTTTTCCATTTGAGGAAAGCGCTGCATACTGAAGAAATACCCACATCAAAATTATGCAGGCCTAACATGTTATTTTCTCATCCTTATCTTCTTGCATTGAAATTGATAATATCTGTGATTTAGTCTCTTCCTTTTACTAATCTGCTATTTCAGAACCTCTTGCAGTTTTAGGAAGTTGAAGAATAATAATCAATAAAATGAGTAAAATTATCCAATTTTCTTTTTAAAAATTTTTATTTTTAATAGGAAAAAGAAAAGGCTGGTAGGAGAATGCCAAACTTTTATTTTCTCCTGTCTGTGACATAATTTCAATTTGAACTTTTGTTTAAAGCTAGTTTAATTTACTCTTTGAAAAGTTGAAAGATTTATTGCTCTTGTCAGAATAATACTAATAAAAATATTAAACACCATTTCAGCAGAGGAGTTTTGGAGCCATCCCAACAGTGGGCTCCATTGGATGACAGGTACTGTGCAGTAGGTACAGGTATTCCATATTCCACTTGAACACTCTCAGTGCTATGTGCAGTCTCTCTTGTATCATCCATATGGCAGAGAGTGAATCTCTCATGTTATTCCTATAAAAATTTCTCCCCTAGCCCCAAAGTCATAATCATCTCATAGTGTAGTTCTTTGACTGCTAGTCAACACTGCTGTAGTTGAAGTGAAGTTGATTTTAACCCCATCTCTGGGAGCAAATTAAAATAACTTTCTTGCAACATCTTTTCTTAATTATTTTTATATATCATTGCAGTAATACCTAAACTGATATCTCTGAGAACCAAAGGGAAAATAATATGGAACCACTTTCCCAAAACCAAAGGTTAGATAAGGAATGACAGCTCTTTTGAACTTAAAATATGTGGGAGGGTGGGGATGTAGAAAGTGACATATGGTGTGTGGATGTTAGATGTTAAAATGTGTGTCTGACAGTAAACAGCAGTTAGCTACTGTTTAATGCTACTCATATCCTGGTTTGTAAAGATAGTGTTTGAAGGGGCCTAGAGTACCCTATTATCATTGTCTTTGCTGGGACCATGTTCTGACTCGTGGAGCAACCTTGTGATAACAGGGGCTGCTTATTTTAATAAAGATGTGAGCCTCTGTGTTCCCTCAGAGAGGCCAGCTCACCTGTCGACTACAATAGCGTCAGCTTCACTACACACCAGCTTTGAGCACACTCCAGCAGCTTGGAAAAAGCATAGCTACTTGGGAAAATGCAGGTCAGAAATGCCCCCAGAGATACCAATGTAGTAGTACTTCTTTTGGCAAACACTTGTTTTGAATATAACCTTCCAACAGCTCTGTGATCCTGGCTCTTGTGGAGTCCAGGAGCTCTGGGCACCCTGAAAGAACTGGAAGTCCTTTAACCTCACTTCATTGTTCAATCTCCTGTTATCATGCCTGGTTCTCCCATGCTGACAGATGATGTTTTTTGGCACATACAGTAATTCTAACTACTGTTGTACAGTTCAGTTCTGTCCTCATTGCTCCTGATGTAAATGCCAGATTGTCTGCATGCCACTTTGCTATTTCTGCCTAAAGTTTCCCTCCCACGATTTTTTCTGGACTTGGTGGAAAAAAATCCACCAATTTCCGCTTTCTTCCTTGGGATCCCACGTTATCCTGTGACTAACGAAAAGTAAACTTTTTCTATATATGTTCTTTTTATTCAATATTGTGTTTTTAGGTGGACAATAGTCTAATTGAAGTTTTCCCATTTTGAAATAGCATTAATGACTAACAGCAGAAAGAACAAACACTCACTTCAGGCTTCTGGTATTATTAAAAACTAAAACATCTTATTCAGAATAAACCCAAGCCTTTTATGTATGGGATGAGTAGTCCAGCCTTTGACCTATCTCTGCTGCTCACCTTTCTCAGCTGACAGGCCCTGTTCATATTTCTTGCTGTAAGGAGAACCAACTGCCTACACCCCACTAGTGAAAACCTACAAATATAAAGAGCTCTCCAAAGTCAAGATGAAGATTTAACCTTCTTGGAAAGGTCCAAGCTAAGGGAAACTCTGTTTAAATCTGGTGCTGTTTTTACTGTGATGAGCACACTTAAATCATGTATAGGGCATGACATGGGTTACCCATTGCTGGTGTCAAATGAGTTGGCTGCAGAGGACCCTGTCAGTAGGACAAAACAGCTTGCACAGTGAGGCATGATAGTTATTCTCATATGCTTATGGAGCAGTGCTTCCTTTTATTGCACCAGACGCAAAGAAATTTGGAGCTTGCTCAATGCTCTGACATGTTCCCAGTTGTGCTGTGTGGACATGCATTTTATCACCTTAGAAATGTGAGCCTTTTTGAACATGTCCTTTTTTTCTGTATAAATATCTTTTCTGTTACTGCCTATTGACCCTTCTGCTATGTGCAGAATTTCCCTGATTTTCCTGTGAAGTGGAAAAGAACCTGTGATTTTTCTTGAGGGGTGGTGCTTCAATTATAAAACCATAAACTAAATGAGAGCCTTAATTATAATGGAAAACAGATTAGAATATTGTCATCTGCCTTGCTGGGGAGCCAAGGGGAGATTAAAAAGCCAGTGGCCTGAATTTATGTTATTTGTATTTCTGTGACTCAAACCTCAATCATGTAAAACAGCCAGTAGGCCTGTATTAATGGGAGAGGCCAAGAGAACTGAATCTCAAAGGGCTGTTGCCCTTAGGACATAGTACATTATGATAATGTGATGAAGAATAATTACCAAATGTGAAATATATATTGTCAAACATGAGAGCAAGCTATTCCTAACTGAAAATGAGGATGTGAGAAAGACAGTGAATGCCAAGCAGCCAGGGCTTGGTTTCTGAAGCCACCTCCACTAAAGCTGGGTGTTGAGGCATTGAATTGTCCTTCAGATCCTGCAGGCTGATGTAGATCAGTGGGATGGAGTAAGCTTGTCTTCTTTGTATTGAAGCCAGACTTTAATGCGTACTGCAGAAATCATAGTTTAATATTTTAAACTATAATAACTATAATAATAATAGAGATAATAATAGAGAATAATAGAGATAATAATAGCATTCCTGATGATGACCATTGTTAGAATAAAGCTCACTGAATGGCAGTGGTGACAAAAGTGTAAGACTTCACCAAATGATATTAAAAGATGATGCAAAATTGGAATGGAAGAATTTATATACGAGTGTACTATTGACATTGGTTATTTCTGACAAAATACATTGGTGCTTCCTTTCTTTTCTTTCTAAGTGTGGTAGGATTTTTTCAATGGCTCTTTTTGTGCATGATGTTGTCTGTATTAATATTGTGTTTGTCACATGCAGGGTGTGACAGAGAGCATCAGCAGTCCTCTGGCTACTTCTCTTTCCATATTTGTGTTGTGCCAGGCAGCAGTGTTGTATCCCTGCCCTCCTTTCCCTGCCATTTGTCTTCAGAAAAAACATACCATGTGTGCTGAAAGATTTGGTCTTGGCTCTTCAGTCATTAGAGTAACCTTCTCCATGATGTGGTGTAAATGCATGAAAGCTCAGGGGAACCTTGCAAGTTTGTGACTTCAGTTGACAGGCCATAGGTGCTCACATGGCTGTAACCATAAATACGTAGCCAGCTGGACTGAATTCAGTGACATTATTTTCATATTTCAAGATATGCATGAATTGTTTTGCTGGATAAAACTTTTATTACAGATGTTTGTACAAATTCTGAGTGAAATCTGTCTATTAAAAAGTCAGGTAAGAGTATAACTCAAAATAGAAACATGTCCAGCTAAGTTGGTGTGCAGGTCATGGACCAAACCTACTTGTGATAATGAGACAAAAATAATTTTTAATGAATTTTCTGTCTTGGGAGAAGAGACTGATTTAGCAACTGGATATAATCAACTATAGACCAAAACTATTAGCCAATTTGTAACATGTACTTCACTTCTTTTTTCCCCAATAACATACCTGTGAAATAACTTCCCCTTGAGATATTATCTGGTGTAGGTATTATATTGTTGGTATTTTCACAGCTCTCAAGGCTGCTAGCTGTGTTTCTGATTTTATATAATATCATACCTACACACTACTCCTGCTTTGTTGGATGGAATTGTTGGCCCACTGTAAAGATGGGGAGCTGGTGTCCAGATTAGCTTGTTCAACATCAAATAGGGAATTTCTGAAGAGAAGACTCCTGACTCTGCTTCAGAATAGCACTCAAAGCACTGCTGTCTCTAGCATTCCAAATGTTACCATATAGCTGAGAGAGGTAGATGTTGAATAAAAACATCAGAACTCATGAAATTCTGTTCACAACCCCTCTAAGGAAGTGTGGTAAAGCAACAGTTGTAGTGTATGCTTTGGTCTGAAAACATCTCCCTCTGTCAGTTTGCCCTTAGGCCAATGTTAATTGCTGAAAAGCCAAATGGTATGAATAGGTTTTCAGAGTACAGAACTGCTGAAAAATAAATGCAATAAGAAAACAAGATAAATACCCAGTGCTAAGAAATGATGATTCTCTAGATTTCCTCAGTCAAGCAATATTTATCAGGTGCATTGATTTAACTAGCGGCTATTGGCAGTTACAAATGGATGATGACAGGAAACAAAAAACCACCTTCATTTGCCATAAGGGGGCTTTTCATTTTAATGTAATGCCTCTTGGAATTACCAGTGTCCCGACTACATTTCAAAGATTAATGAACATCATCCTGTCAGGTTTAATATATCATACTTCTGTAGTATGCTTGGACAGGAGACTGTTCTCATAGATTCCCTGAGTTTTCAACAACACTTATGAGATTTTTTTTTAAGACACAAGTTCTGAAAGGAACTAAATATTTAGGGTTTTAAAAGAGAGCTTTCGTTACAATCTGGATACAGAGTAAATACTATAAAATTAATTTGTGTCTGTGGAAAACAAAAGCAACTTAAAACGTAGTGGGATCACGCAGAAAGTTGCATGTAGCTATGTCCTATTATCCTGGAAGTAGTACTATATCATGTAAATGTAAGGAAGCAAAAAAAATTACTCTTAGACATCAGGAATCATTTAACAACCTCACGTAGTCTCATGGGTCTCTTACAAAAGTAGGACTGAATCAGGAAAATGTGTTCTTCATTTTTTGTAATTTGAATAATAGAGTACAGTAGATTAAAAAAAAATGATAGTAAAGATGACATTAATAAAAAAACAAGTTGAAAAGTTAGTAATTGAAAGTTAAAATTATTTAGGCTTAATTTTTTTTTTTTCAATGAATTTGCTTCATTAAGCTCAGAAAACACACACCAGTTTTTTGATATAAACTACACTATGCTGTTAAGATGAAATAATATAAAAAAAAGAATAATTTTCTCTTTCTTGAAAAAAAATTTGAATTGTAGTCTAGATGCCATTAACCATTATTTATTTTTTGACACACATGAAACACATTCCAAAATTAGAAAAATGAAATAATTTTATATATTACATATTTGGTCCATTATTCAGTATATGTTATACTCCACAAGCAAACGTTCTTTCTTCTTTTACACTTTGGAACATCTTAATTTCTGAGGTAAAATGAGATTTTTCCTGACTTGTTATGTATCACAGGCTTAATTCATAAATTGTTTTACCAGTGGAGTACCTCACAGTGTCATTTGATCTTAGAAAAACATTTTCCAGTGGATAGATAATTTTCCATAATTATTATAATAAATATAAAATTGATCATGTTATAAATGTGTTAATTTAATTCATATATTATTTATCTATTTCATATAGAATGTTCCATTAGCTTCCTGTAACCCATAAACAAAATAACATATGGAAAACGGGAAATGGATATGCGACTTGATGTTAAAATTAGTCTTCACATTAACTTTAAGATTTTGTTTCAGGGTGCATTTTCATGTCAAAGGTGCACAGGGCACCTTTGATGCTGTCTCCTTTTGATTTGTATAAGTATATTCCTACTGGTCTTTTAAAATTCTTAGATAAGATCTTAACAAATTCCAAAAGGAAGAACAGTGCAAAAGGCTAAGGGCAGCAGTAGAAACTACATATATAGTTTTAAGTAAAATGAAACACCAGCAAACACCAATAACTGTGGTGGAATATTCATCACTAGGTTTTTAGATTAGGGTCAGATATTTTATTAAAAACAGCTTTCATCTAACCACAAGTTACCAGTCTTGCCTCAGAAATGATTCTGTGACATTGTATAGCTCCTCTTATGCAGGAAGCTGAAATACAAGATCAGTGTGACTCCTGATTTTAAATTTCTGAATAATTCCTTTGCTTTGATTAGCAGAATATAAATGTCCAGATGAACTAATAGTTTTAACTAGCATCTCTACTTTTTTATGGTAGTCTTGGGACAGCTGCAAGATCGAGACATACTTGGGCCGATTTTTTAATTATGACATCTAAAATTTTTGTGCAAAATAAGTTGGAAAACTTCTTTATGGGCAGGCAGGAAATACTTTTTTTAAAGTCTAAATGTGGTGGTTTTTGTTTTTGTTATAATTAATATTGTCATAAGCAAACAAAAATGTTCTGTCATCAGAACATCTAATGCAGCTGAAACTAAAGAGTCTGCTGTGTTTCACTTCAAAACTCTTGAAATTGCTACTTTGCTTTAGACTTCTGAAATTGCTACGGAAATTCTACAGTTTACAAAAATGCCTGACAAAGAATTCTCAGCCTGAAAAAGGTATTTTGTGAGCTGTATGAGAAACAAACTGTGTGTCCTTTGGTCACAACACCTTGCCTTAAATAGGCAGCAATGCAAAGTGCAATAAGACTGAACAGAGGTGTGCAGTGTGGGATGCACACAGCACTACTCACCTTTTTTTGGGTGGAAAACTACTTGGTCGTTATTCCTTTTCACATGCACTGATTTTTAAGAAGACTCCTTAGAATTTTCTCATTGCATTCCACTTCCACATTGGAATCTGTTGGAAATCTAATGGGTTAAGATGGATGAGAAACAGGAATCTGACAGTGACTAATAAATCTGATTTCTTTAGATTAGGGATACAAAATGGGTTTTTATTTTTTGCAGTAAATTTTGATAAACACCCCACACATGTGTAGCAGCACAGCTTTTAATGAGACATATTGTGATATCTGGGATCATTTTTTGGGTGTCTAAGAATCTTCATGAATTGCTGGAAATAGCTCTTAAATGTAATTTATTACTTCTGCTGTATAAGGCTTGCTTTGCCTTATAGGTGGAAGTATCAATTATTTATTCCATTCCATAGTTGTCCAGGAGATTTCCCCCAGTCACCTCTGGCTTTCATCCTTAGCCATACCTCATTCACCTCTAGTCTGCATATGTAGTGTTATTAGCTGTGATATCAGCCAGGAGCTCCTTTCCTACTCTGTGACTCTGTGGCAATTCTTGGGCTTGCGTTACTTATCATCCCAGCTGCAGAAATCTGTGCATGCTGTGAATGGGTAATATTGCCTCCGGGAGGTTTAAGTCCTGCTCTCAGTCCTTCCTTAGTTTTCCTTCATTTGCCACAGGCAAATCTTGATCTGGTCCCTCTGAGGTGTAAAAAAGGGGTTAAACTTTAGATGTCTATCGACTCATAAACTTAATGAAACACAGGAGGCAATTGAGTCTTACACTTGTTTCACCATTTCCTTCTCTCTTGCTAAAAAGTATTTTTTCCTTTACTCAGAAAACTGAGGTTATCTGCTCATGTTTCTCAACTAAATTGTTAAAAATCTCCTGTGTAGGTAAGTGACTGTTTCTAAATTTTGTGCCTTGAGCTAGTGCGCTGTAAATTCTTCTGGTGTCTTATTGAGCCCGTTACTGCTTTAGTCATTATTGTCAACCCTCTCAGTCATGTGCTGTGATGCTGAAGACCTAATTTTGTCAAACTAATTTTATCAGACTATATTAAATCCTCCAGTTTCTTATTAAAGAAACAAATCTTGAAAAGATATTAGACTACAACTCTGTTTTGTTTCCTGGACTGATTTTGAAGCCGTCATTCTCTTCTGCAGAATTGTTTAAGATATCAAATTTGGGCTACAGTACAACCTTCAGTAATTTCATGTATGGCTTTTTAAAGATAAGAGTGTTTTTAATGCTGGTAGAGCCAGTAGACTGGCCTGGAGGAGGCCCACTTTCAGATCCTTTTCTTGATATTGCCATACTTAGGTGTGTACCTATTTGGGTTGTGTATTTATTTGAACAGTTGCACTCTGCCTATGCCATTAAACAACTTTTAGAACAAGGACTTTCATTGGAAGATCCAATTGGGAGGCATGGTGGGAAGACAAGAGGCAGGAAGCCCAAGTTGAAACATGAGAGTTCAAGCATGTGTAAGAAGGACACTCTTTTTCCCCCATGAGTTCAGTCAAGTTGCTTAGGGAGGGTGGACAAACTCTATCCTTGGCATTTCCAAAATTCAGCTGTATAATGCCCTGGGTAACTTGTTCTGACCTCAGAGCTGACCCTGCTTTGAGCAGAAGACTGAGCTGTAGACTTCCTTAGGTTCCTTTTGGATACTGGATAAGCAGTTTTTCAGTCCATTTATGCATACATTTCTTACAGAAGCAGGAACTGTTAACAGTTCTCTAAATTTTCACTCTAAGGTTTCATCATCTAGTCACTAATTTAAACATTCAACTTACTCACTTAGAATTTCTATAGAGTTTTGAAAAAAACCTAAGCAAAATGCTTTTTCCTTTGAGCCCCCTTTTGCACAGAAAGCTGTATTAAAAACCAAACCAGAACTACATATATCAGGAAATACTTTGTTTGGGGTCCTGGCTCCTATAAGCCAAACAAAATCTTCCCAGATTTAGTTCAGAATAGCCAAGAATATTTTTACGCAAGCTCAGACACTGCAGTAAATAATCTGTGTTGAAGAGGTAAGTGTATCAATTGCTTATATCTATACTGTGTACATTGCTGTGTACACAGTAATGTTAACAGTGGTTCGAGTGAATACACATGTGTATGTGTAAGTATCCCTAATTAATTTAGAATATGTGACTGTATCACTCCAGTAAGGTGGTGCATTTGGTTGCTATATGGCTGTTCAGTGAGCAGCCTCATTTGCTCATGGAACTGACAGTGTAGCATTCTGCTTTCAGATGCATTATCCATCCTGAGCAGAACACAAGCAACATAAAAACCTAAGAAAATTATTCTTCCCTGAAAGATAATGCCACATAATTGAGTCTCTGTATGGGTTGTTTGGAGACAGTAAGAAAGAAATGTAAAACAGGATCCCTGAAACTGGTACAGCTTGTAAAATCTTGTTAAGCCATGTTAAAAAAAATACATTAATGCCCCCATTAGAAGCTGCAGTTTATTTATTGCATCCTATTCTTTGGCTCTAGTAGACATAGGCTCTTTTTTAATCTTCCATCCGTCCTTCCCCCTCCCCTTTGAAAGTGCACTCATTGAACTCTTGGCAATTAGTGTAATTGAAATTTATTGACAATGCGGCCGTCTGCTGAAGCTTCATTGTTCCGAGTGCTTAGTGCACAGTGCTATTGAGCAATGCCATGGCAGTGTCAGACAGCTCATACCTTGCTCAATTATATCAATGGACCAGTGACTGCCAAAGGTTCCTTTGGGGGTACGAATGTTACTTAGTGATAAGAGCCTTTCGAAACAGAATCCCTGGGCCCCATCTCTAGTGGGAGATGGAAATGAAATATGTATTTCTCTGCTGTGGAAAATTAATGTAATTGGCTCCCTTAAAAAGCTTTGACAAGTTGACCTGTTTGAAATCTGAGGAGGGCTTATACTGCAGTATCATATTATCTCCAACATAAAACCCCTCCTTTGGTGGCAGTGACAGTGGGATAAAATGGAATTTGGATAGTAATATTAAACTTCAGCTCTATTGAAGACATTCATATGTTTTTCCATTTATAGCTGCAAGATGGGGTCTTATAGAAATCCTACCTTTTTTGTATTACCGTCTAATCTTTTTTTTTGTTTGTTTTGATTTATACTAGTACTGGAGAGAAACAGAGTGTGTGAGTAAGATCTCTGTACTTAGGTTTTCTTCTAAAATGTCTATTGATGGAAATTTAAATAAAATGTCAAAACAGAATATTTGATTCAGGCTAATTCTGAAATCAGATTTAAGCTCTCAGAAAAAAAAATCAATATATTCCTTTCATGCATAAAGGTTTATACACAAAATAAAATAAGACATTTGCACAGAACTCAAAGAACAAAGCTGAATATCCAAATATGCATTTTATCTTATGTTTGAATATGGATGCATACAACAATTTTGCCTTTTATTGGAATTAAACTACCATGATGGAACAGGAGACATTTGCAGTGGACCATATTCTGCTCAGGCTGAAGCATAATGCATTTTTACTAAATTCACTGTAAAAGCATGTTTGAAAATTAGCCAGAGTTCCATTAATTGCTTTTTTATTTTTTTTTTTAGATAATATAATGATGTGAAATTTTATTTAAAAGAATATTAAAAAATAAAGACATTTGAAATGGAAACCTCCACATATAAGTATAAATTTTTATTAAATTATTATTTATTTTCCTTCTTTTCAAAACCAGAGCAAAATCTATTTTTGGTAAGAGATGTGGGAGTAATTATTCATATTGTAAATTTTTGCATTACAGTTGTCTTTACCCTTCAGCACACAGATGAAGATCTCTTATTCATGGGAGCTCAGGGAATATAGAATTCTGGTTTTCATATGTGGGGGTTTTGGGCTGTAAAATCCTCTTTTGTCACCTAAAAAGATTCTCCAGTAATGAGAAGAGGCATCTCTGGAAAACTCAAGCACCTGAAGTGGCAGAGTCTTGGGTGACAAAAACGTAAGACAGAAAGAAAGCAGGAGTTCAATTGAGATAAACAGCAGCAGAGATAATGAGGTATATTATTTGTTATTGCTATTTAAAAAAGAGAAGAAAAAACACCCCAACAAGGGAAAATCAGATGAAAACCAAAAGATTGAACAAGTCTCCTTTGAGACAGAACTTGGTGATTACCTTGTGATTTGAAATGTATCATCTGACTATAGCCCTGCTTCTTTGCTAGTCATTGCTTCCTGCATTGGAAGAGCACTGTTCCTGGTCTCAGTTTGGATGCCATCAAAATTTCTTGAAAGTATTTTTCAAGATGAAGAGTACTGTTAAATCAGGATTAAAACCTCTACCCAGGATTTTGTCTCAGACCTAGGATAATCCTACTTCCAAAATTATTATTCCTCAGATTGTTGCTATTCAGAACCTAGTAATGGTTGAACTCCCTGTATGTTTCTTCTAGTGTTAAAAGCTTTGGAAAGAACTCTAGACATAAGTAACATAAAATTTATCCCACCAGATATAAAATATTTCAGCATACTTCAACAGTGCCCAGAGTAAGACAATACTTCAGTCAGTCCAATACTTCAACAATGTCCAGACTCAATTATCTCTTATTTCTGGAAAAAAATTATGGGGAAGGAATGCAAGAGTTTAAGAATTAAAATGTCAATGTCTGAATGCAGATACTTTAAGTGAGTTTGTTTAAAAAAGGGAATAATTAGTTTAATATTTTAAAATTATTATTATATGGTACTACCTGTATTGCTAGGGTTTAGTGTTATCACAGAAAACATTTGTATTTAATTAACTGGAAGTATTCCTTGATAAACTAGAGTTTTGTGTGGAGTCTCTGAATCTTACATTGAGTGATTTTTTTATGCAGTTATCACCACTTGATTGCTGGATGGTAAACAAGTTGGTAAAGGACTAATCCTTTCTATCTCAGACAAAGACGTCAAAATCAAAGCTCAAACATGAAACCCATCCTACAGATCTTCCAACCATGATCATCTTTCTTCTATTTCTCTGGAAGAGAATCGTGCAGAAGATAAATATATATAATACTGGATTATTTATATAACTTTAAATAATTTCCTTTAATCGCATTAAACTTCAGTGAATGTTGCACATGAGATGAATTTAAAGCTTTCATCCTAACTTCGTAAAAGTTCTTTCAGTGCCTCTACTAGAGAACAATCATTCTGAATTGCTACTAACTAATGAAGGCATGCAATTATTTTAAATGTTCCTCCAAGGGATTCTCTTGGTAAAGTATTTTAAATTCATATATAAAAAATTAATGACAATGTGATTTTAACTTCCTCTGCATCTGGGCTGACTGCAATCATTACATAGAGAAAATTATTCAGATATCTTTATTAAAAGTGTATCATTGAGATGCACAATTCTTCGTGCATCATAAATTGTTCTTCTGGACTTCATAATACTGCCATACAGTGAAATACACTTTACCTAATACTTGTTTAAATACTCTGTATTTAGTTTTAGGAATATAAATTACTGCTTTCCTTTCATGCATTCTACATACTGGTGGATATTAAGATTATGCAACTTGCTAGCACCTTTAGGGGTTAACTATGGTCTGAAACAATATATAAAGGCCTGAAATTACTTTAAAGTACTATTATTTTTTTTTAACTCTCTTGCTGCTGCAGACATACTAAATTTATCTGGCATTTTGTAGATTAATTAAAATGTCCATGGCATTATCAGCTCAAGAAATAGCGGGGGGGTGGGGGGGAGGAAGAAGGAGAGAGAGAGGGATGAAACTAAATATGAAACTCTTGTACATGAGTACATGTACATCTGGAGGAAGAAAGGGATCCCCACAGCTCTAAACCTGGTTACATCTGTTCTAAAACCTCATAAATTTCTTCTTAGCAGTCCAGCTGGGCAGAATCTTAAAAGAACATCAAATAGATACTCATCTTGATAAAACAATTATGTTGTCAGTTCCCTTGATCAGCACAAGCTTGACAAAGCATGCTCTAAACTTGTAATTTTAGCCTAGAGCTCACAAAACTTGAAGAGGTGATCTATGGAAAGAAATGAATTATCTGAAGATATGGGTTTTCATGAGTCGTTCCTTAAGCACGAAATCTTGGCCTGCAGTTATTTGAAAGTTGGGCAGTACCAGCCCTGGGGTGGAGAGAGAGAATAATATTTCGGCAGTGAATGTATTTTTGCTCCCAGCTGACAGCTCCATACCATAACTGTCAGCCGTGACATCTATCTTAAGAGTGTAGCACTTTTCAAGTTCTTTTGTGTCTGTCATTCAACTATGGACATGCTGTGTGAAATCCTGGCCTGGCAGACAAAACTCTTGCTGACTGCCTGGATTTCATGCCCTCCGTGTGGAGTGGGGGGGGAGGCTCCTTCTGCCATTTGTATTTCTTTCTGCCAGAAGTTGCACCCCAGGCCTGAAAGGTCAGTGTCTATGACCAACATGGAAGGGGACATGAGTGAAGCATTTGCACAGTAAAGAGAAGAAGAATTTTTGCTCAAATCTTTTCTTTTGTGCTTGGACGGGGGCTGGGATAGGAAACTATGTAGTCCTCAATGAAAGAGAAAGGAAACCTCTAGGAAACACTGTGCATGAGGTGTGTGTAACACAGCAAGAATTTGGGGGGAGTATCCACTTACTTACATAATGCTTAGGCTTGGTTATGCATCTCAAAATATGACAGTTTTGATTATGGAGGTTCTGTTGTATTCTTTTGATTATCTTCTTCCTGGAAATAGAAAATAAATTCCTAACAGATTTCAAGTTAAAAAAAAAAAAAGCCAGTGTCGTTCAAATTCCATTTTCTAAGCTGACATAATTGAAATATAAATTTCTAATTTTTACTTAAGTCTTACTTAAAGATCATGAAGATGAAATATTTATAGAGCCAATGCAGTATGTTTTGGATTTTGTGACACATAATGTTCTGTTGAACCAATGAAAGATGGCAACTTGACAGAGATACATGTATTAGATTGGAGTAGTGCTGAGTGTTTTCCTTGAAGTTTTGCTAGTTCACTGCCTGGTGCTTTTTAATTCTTGCTCGCACATAAATTTGACACATTGAAGTATTGAGCATTCAGCATTAGGTTTCTGATAGAGCAAATGCAGTCCCTGGGCTGTCCAAGAGCATAAGTGGTTTGAAACATGATCACAACGCCTGGGAGAAATCCTTCTAATAGGCACTGGAGAGAGTCGACATTTTTAAAGGATAAAAGCATATGGTAGTCATACAAGAAGGTGCTCCTCTGAGACAGAATTAACATGAGATATTGATAGTAGCTCTTTCAGATTAACGTGTTGCATAGTCATTACTAGTTTCGTTTGCATTTACTTAATGCATTTCTTCCCAGGTACTTACTTACTCAATAGGGACCGTCTTCTAATAAACACAGTGATGTGTGCTGTGAGATATGTTCCAGCATATTCTCTGAAAAACATGCTGGGAGGGCTGGAATACCATTGGCTGAAATGAAAGGGCAGAAATAACCTGTTGAAAGATTAAAAAAGAGTTCTTTGCTAAGGCATACTGAAAAGCCTACAGTAAAGTGGAATAGGTTTGTAGAGATCTTATCTTTTGGCCTCCCATCATTGGAGTAGTTTTTGCATGTTTGCCTGTGCCTTTGCAAGCTGCCTGAGAGCATGCCATTAGAGTGCCCTTTGGCAGAAGAAAATGAGAGATGCATGAAACCCATTGCAATTTTTACAACAAAATTAATGATTTATTTAGTAAAAGGTTAGTAGCATTTGTTAAGCAAAGAGTTTTGCCTTCATGCAGGTATTTAAGAAATATTGCATTGGCCTCAAAAACAGCCTGATGGCTTTATGACAAAAATTGAAATAGAAGAGATGTTTAAACATCTGGAAGAGATGAGTTTAAACAATGTATTGGTATAAAGATAAAAATGCTACTGCACTGCTGGGCAGTATTTCAGGTCTATCTGAATATTAAGGTATTTTTTAGGAACTACTTACTATTTAATAAGAAAAAAATTGTCCAAGAACCTCAAAAATATACCTGAGAAAAGTGTACTATATTAAGTGGGCTGAATTAAAAAAAAAAAAAAAAGGAAATCTGACCAATATTTTAATTCTGAACGATTCTATAACCTTCTGCTATTGAGAAGGGTTTATTTGTTTCTTTTTTGCCTCATGCTACAGATCCTTTGGAGGTCTGTGTCCTGGGTTCCTCTCTCCTTTTTGGTTTTGGACAATCAGTCTTATAACCCTTAAATTCAGTTAGCACAGAAACTTGAACTTTTGTTTCTTTCCACAGGGCAAAAGGAACAGGAACTGCATTCCAAACAGGGAATATCACGCATTATGTAGGGTAATGTACATTATGAAATGGCAATATTGAAAACGGGAAAAGCAAACAAACAAGCAACTCCCCCTAATATTCATAATTCTTCCTAAAATGAAGCCATAAAAAAACAAGCCTCATATCAGCCAAATAATAATAATAAAAAAGGCAAAAACGTTATAACAAAAAGTGATTGCATGTTTCCTTTTTAAGATGTCCAGGAACATCCTATCGTGTAATAACAGAAGTTTTGGTCAATCACTGTCTGTGCTAAACAAGTGCAGTTTGAAAAGCAAATCTAATGGTATTTATTCTTTTTTAGGAGTTCTTGTCTTCTGTTTAGCTAATTCTGATAGATCCTGAAATGGTTTTCTTTCTGATTTTGTGCTGAGAACAAGAAAGCTGTTCAGCTTTGCCAGGCAATCACATGATCACTTTCACTATAACTTCTTGCCATAATTTGAAGAATCTACAGGTGTGTTTCTTGCCATAATGTAAGTAATAAATCTCAGTGTTTCTTTAGTGTGTGTCTGTATTTGCTATTATGTGTTTTACAAGAGGAGTTGGCAGCATAAGAAATACTGTATGTTTTCTTGTATATGAGGCAACTAACATTGTTTGTTGGTGTTCCCTTTTTTTTTTCCAGGGGGTTGGATTTTGTCGGGGAAGTCAGAAGAAAATGTAACTGATTAGTCTTGATTTGTAAATTACATCCATTTAGAAAGGTTTTATGTTGTCCTACTCTCACTAAAGTAAGTCACAATGATGATTGCTTTGAGGGGAGGAGAAATAGCCCATTATATTTTCAGTGTGTTTTCTCTTCAGAGTCACTAGAGAAACAGGAATAGTTTTGAAAGAGGCAGGTGAATTTAGAAATCCCAAAGAGAATATTTATAGACATTTCTTAGTATACAAGATTTTTATGTGAATTAGTATAAATAGTGCTGGCTTGCTGAGACATGGATTACAGTAAATTTACTGATTTTATATGTAAGCAGCCTCACTTATGTAGGAAAACAAATGCATATCAATGTGACTAACCTACTCTGAAATTTTTCCATGTCATTCTATAGGAACTATAAATATGAAGCAGAATGACATTAACCTGATTTTTTTAATACCAAAGACAGCAAGTGGAAAAATGTCATAAAATCAGAATTTGTATGACTGTCACAACTTGTCACCTACGTAATTTATGCTGTAAAAATATGAATAGAGCAGGATGCTATACATGATTTATAAAGATATAAATAGTAAACAGTGCTTGAAATGTATATATTTTTTATTACTAACTATTCTCTAACCCCATTGTATAATGCTGAGAATTGAACTTGTTTCACAATTTTAAACTTTTTGTCCCCAGCAAATCAGTCACACTGGAGAGGGGCATGCTGAACTGGCAGGCAACTGTGAGACCAGCTGGATTTCTGTAACCTAACAATCAGGATAAATTAAAGAATCATGTAAATACAGCCTCAGACTATTAATAGGTAGCATTGTTGTCATATTTTAAACCATGAAAATATAGAAAATGTGGGGGATTTTTGACAGGTGATATTTTGTCTGTGTTGAAGAGCTCTCTGGCTGTACTTTCAAACAGTATGAATTTCCTAAGTCTTGAGATGAAATAGAAAAAGGTGCGCTTCGAGGGTGAGAGGCTGCGGGAAGAAAACTGCCGTAATTTTTAGGGGTGAAAAGCTTTGTTTGTGACCAGTGAAGGTCATCAATGGGTTGTAAGTGTGCTTTTTTTTGTGCTATTAATTGAGAATGTATTGGTATTTATAATGTTAGATTTGGTCTCTGTGGAATGATATACAGCTACTGATACAGTATTGATCATGAGATCTTTCATAGCAGGGATATGTAGGCATGTCAGTAAGTAAAATTCATTCATTGTGGTTTCCATGTGAGTCTCATTACTGATTTCTACCTAACCCTTACATGGCTTTGTTAGGCATTAAGAGCAGATCTTGCTCTGAGACAAAGACATAGGGTCATTTCACTAGCTTTACTTAACCAGACTTTCCATGCTGCCTCCCAAACCATCCTGAATGATTATTATTAATTATTTACTATTATTATTATTATTATTATTATTATTTTGGAGTAGGTTTCTTGAGCTAGGATATCAAATCTTGTATGTCTTAGGGAATATTTTAATGTCACATTATTTCCATCTCTGGATAATCATCTGTCACTTTAAATACCAGTGTCAAGTAAAGACTCCAAATCCCTGAGGCCAAAAAACTCATGCTTTTCTCCACTATAAATTAGGGCACATTAGGACTCACCTTTCTTACAGTTTGTATTTTATCCCATTCTTGCTGCTGATGACCACCTGAACAGAAGGTGTTCCTTGAGGTAGCTAATATTTAGTTGTTGTCTTATTTCTGGAGGAGGAAAGGAGGCTTGGATGGTGCCATGGAATTTGGAAGAGGTGTTAAGAAAACCTCCTTTTGTCTGTCCCACTGCTGTTTCTAAAGGCTCAAGTTGCTGCATTATTACATTCTTGATTGCTTGTTCCTTTCTAAGAAGTCTCCTCATGCATCTGGAACTCTTGCCAGCTGTCAGGAGAGAGGTGATACTACTAACGGGATTGCTCACCTGAGCAGAGGACAGTTGCAGTATGAGGGGGATCCCTAGAGCTTGTTTTTCAGACATCTCTCTCATTTACATATTTTGAGTTTAGAAACCATATAAGAGTCATTGTGAAGACAAGCTGGAGCTGTTACTGGATAATCAGTATCAGGGTTGATTGAATATTGCAGATTAATGGAAGTACTAAAATTTTGTCACATATGTAGGCAGTGAATCTTGGAAATTTGTTCAAAGCTGCTTAAAGGAGACATTTTCTTACCACAGGAGATCAAATCCATGTCAGCAAAGTTCAGATGAGCTGAAGACAAGAATTTGCACGGCTGTGTAGAATCTTGGGATCATTAAGATTGGAAAACACCTCTAAGATTATCAAGTCCAACATCATGTTCACCACTAAACCATGCTCCCAGGTGCTATATCCACATGTATTTTAAACACACTCAGGAATTGTGACTCCACCACTTCCCTGGGCAGCCTCTTTCAATGCTTGAGCAACACCTTCCATGAATAAATGTTTCCTAATATCCAATCTAAACCTCTCCTAGCACAACTGAGGATATTTCATCCTATCACTTGTTACCTGTGAGAAGAGCCTGACACTCACCTGGCTACACCCTTTTAGGTAGTTGTAGAGAGCAAGAAGGTCTCCCCTGAGCCTCCTTTTCTCCAGGCTAAACACTCCCAGTTCCCACAGCTGCTCCTTATAAGACTGCCCCTCCTTCAGTGGCAGACTCTCTGTGTTTGCTAACATAGTGTCTCTCTCAGCTGGTAGGATGTCTGTCAGAGTTGACAAGTTGTGTAAATTTGATTTTGGACTCTGCTGAAGGTACCTTCAGAAGAAAGAAGCAGCAGTCTCCAAGCCTAGAAAGACCCTTCATCTGACTGCCTGACACCTCCAGGCCCTCAGCTTGGGAAGGGGCTGTTAGTGCAGGTCATTGCACAAAGCAAATTTAGGTAATTTTTGCTTTATTTCCCATTAGTGCCAAGCCGAGTATGGGGAGGAAAAGAAAATAATTGAGAACCCCATGAAAATGCGGGAGCAGTGAATATATTGCTCAAACATGGGGAGTAAAAACCATGAAGGTTGTATTAATAATGGATCTTTGATGTGTGGATAAAGAGCCAAGAAGCTTCATGCAGCTAGTAATTAGTTAATTAGTTCAGATTTGATAACAAGTTGTAAGTTCTATACAGCATGTTAGTCAGCAGGAGCTTCTAAAGCAGGGGCCAGGTTTATGTTTGTATGTTAGTCAGAGCTGGCACAGTGAGTTGCACATGCCTTCCTTAATGGGAGGTCAGAAACCTTGCCAAATGTGTAATAGAAATAGCTTTTTTCAATGGTATTTTGGCATCAAGGCCATCATGTTTCTTTTTTTTTTTTTTTTTTTTTTACTCACCTAAATGTTTAAGGCTGCTAAGAGTAGTATCAAGAGAGAAGAGTTAAGGCCTCGAAATTTAAGGTCTCCTCACATCTCAAGAGGAGCTAAAACAATACACCATTTATGCAAAAGATATCCTTTAGCTAAATATCTCATTTTGTAAAGTAACTGATGAGAATTAGATACTATTGGAAAGCCTGGAACATGAACTAAAACATCTGGTTGACTTTTATGGGTTTTCAGCAGTTCAAGTGTAGTGAAGATTATGTTTTGTGGTCAGGGTTCTTCCTTTTATGAATGTATATGGTGAGAGATCTTCTTTGTTGCATTTTCTAGTTGGATATTTAAAGTACTAACATTGGTTTTAGGCTTTGTGGGATACTTCTGTCCTGGAACAAAATGAACTGCTCTAATAAATATGACTGAAAGCTTCACAGTAGACTAGGTCAAACAACTGGTGATGAGGAATCGTAACAGCTGAATTCATCGCTGCTCACTTCCCTGCTTTGCTTTCTGGCTGCTCTATAGAAAGAAGAATGCTGAGTCTGGGGTTCCTGAAATACTGGCTGTGTATAAGCACGGGACATGATGTAAATATCAACATTGTTGCAGTAAATTATTTATGCTATTAGCCAAAATTTATTTGTGTTTATTAAGAGAAATTTTGCATCAGAGTATTAAGAGAAAAGGCTATTTCTGTGGTGGCTGAATACAGTGTACAGTGTACGTTATTTAACCCACCCTCCCACGCAATTACACAATGACATATGTGCATGATGGAGTTTGTTGTTGCATGAATATGCTAATATGTTTGTCTTGAAGTGCCACAAATTTCTCAGTGTGGTGCTGAGCATATGGCACCTTTCTTTCGTACTGTCTATACCTGATCTGTGACTTTTCCATGGAACTTCTCACAGGACATCTAGGGCTTTCGATAATGCTGCCAGAAGACAAGTCAAGACAAATAGGGATGTCTCCAGAGAGTGTTAATATCCTGTTTCTGGGGTCTGGAGAGGTGTACTTTCAAAAGTATTGCTGGTGTCAAAGGCAAGTTGTCCAAGTGGCAGTTTATTAGCTGCTCTTCTAATGACTCCAACTAAGTCATTGGAAGGGATTGATAAAAATGTCTCTTTCAGGTGAACCATGAATTTGTTTTCTGACTCCTCAAACCACTGAGACACTGTTCGAATCTTAGAACCACCATCTAAAAGTGTATTACCATGTCAGAGATGAATACTGGTAGCAGTACTGGAAGCAGCCATGATGAGAAGGTCCTGAATCAATGTGGTTTTGATCCCATATGGAAGTGCTACAACCACGATGAGGAGGTCCTGGATTGATTTGGTTTTGATGCCTTATAGACAAGTTGCTTTCTCCACTGATGGAGAAGTGTTAGATTGTATAGAAGGAAGACAAAATTAGCAATTCCAGACAAGCTGATACACAAGACTTTCATGCCTGGATCCAAACTTTTAGGTATCAGTACACAGATTGGTTCTGTGGTCCGTGATTCATCTGAATAGCCCAGCTGGGTGAGGTGCAAACTTGCCTCCAGCTAGGCAAGTTGTGTCCATAAAGGCAAGTTGAAGTCTGCTGTGTTTGCAACTTGAGGACAGGAAGCACTATACATGAAAAAGACAAGGGCCATACCTTTGTGCATTGCCTCTCGTAGGGCTTGTAATACAGTCCACTAATAGTATAATGAAAATCAGCTTTGTCTTCTAGAATGAGTGTAAGTTTGGAAAGCCATCAAGTGGTCAGCATTCAGTTTTTCTATGACTATCTGTAGCAAACTAGTACAGTAGTGCTGTGGAACTCCATTTTCTGTGTATGTTTGGCCCACATTTTGGCCAATTATATGAACAGCATAATAGTTAAAAAAAGGAGTTAGTATAGATTAAGCACAGAAGATTTTTTGAGCTCTTCTGGAGTTAATATTTAAATATATATTTAAATTACCCCCCTGCCCCCCCCAGTTCTATTTGTGTTTTAGAGAGTTGGTTTTCTTTAGCAGATAATTATAAGTCAGTTTGAATTTTTCCCTTAGGGGATTTAAAAACACTAACACCTACTGAAACTCCATTGTCTTCATTGTCTGAATATTTTGCAATCTGTCTGAGCCAATCTTGAATTTAAAGGTGGTTTATTTTGTACGTCTAATATCAAAAGAGGTTTCTTTGGTAATATTTAAAATATGTGCTTTGCTTTTTTGTCTCTTTTTTTTTTTCCTTTCCCACTGGCACAGTGTTTTGTATGCTAAAATTATTTCAAGGGAAGATCTTTGCTTTAGAAACTCACTCTTCATACATATGCCTGAAGTCAAGAAAAGCATACTACTGTTTATTCCATGAGATCACACAGCCAATTAATCAAGATTTGAATGAGTATCAAGATGTAGCCTTCATTCTGTCTGCTTATTAACTTCCATTATGTGTAAATCTAAGTTGTAATTGTTAACAGGATAGATTATGCTCTAAAGTTTTTTTTTCTATAACAACATTCCTTCACAGTTCCCCTTATTAAATCGTACCCAGGGTGATATATTATGTTAAGAAGGTTTAAAACATAAGGTGACAATGACCTTCCCTTTAATTAACTATGATGGAAATAAAGGTGAGAACAATGATGATGAAGCTCTGCTGGAGACCATAAATCATGTACTGTACTGGTTAGACAGGACACAGCTACAAAAATAACCTTGCAATTCACAGGTTAAATGTGTCTTCCATTGTGCTACATTCACTATTGTTTTTATTTAAATACATACAGATAACTTTCATTTTATGGCAGTGTAAAATATGTGCTTTATTAAATTATGAGTTATTTTATGAGTTATTATAAATTATGAGTTATTATACGCTTAAAAAATTGGAATTTTTTTTGGTTAAAATATTATTCAATATCCCAGCTTTTAAACAGCAAAGAAGCATATGCAGCAATGGGAAGTTGGGATATGTTTATGTTTTCCTCTATAAAACCATGTTGTAAAGGACAGAAGGTGGTCTAATGTTTTGTTGTAAAATACTTCTTTGTTTCTCCCAAAGATTCTGGACTTTCACCAGGTGAGATGAGCTTGCCAATTATGTTCTTCAAGTTTTGAAAATGTTTTCTAACTCAATTAAGTAGGTTTCAGAAGATATTACAAGTTGTTAGCAATAAGACTGCTTCTTTTTCTAAATACATCCCTTTATCTGAGAGTTATAGTCCTCTACCATTTAGTATACAAACAGAGTTTGCAATATAATGGGAACAATTAAATTTGAATTGCAGTTCAATAGAAGTCATAAATACATTGACTAGGGTCAACTATTGCACAATAAATGAAGCAAGTCTTCTGTCACCTTGACTGTCAACATTGCAGAAGGACGTTAAGGGCTTCCTGATCAAGTTCTGTTGGATAATCCTGTAAGATTTGAATAGATTCAGCAGCCTTCCTTTTAGTTTAAAAAAAAGCCCAAAAAAACCAAGCAAAGAAACCCTAGCGAAAGTTCACAGACTATTTTGAACTTCCTTTATGTTTTATGTCTCTTGATTTGTCCATGAAGGTGTGCTCTCAGTCTTTGAGACTGGTAAATCTAAAAGTGGAAAACAGAAAGACTGGTGGAAAAAAAGCCAAAAGAGTTCAAAGTGGATGTTAACAGGCATTAAGCAAGAATTTTATGATATTTTGCAACTGATAAGAAAGGGGTAGGTCTTCTAGAACTGAAAATATCTGAAAGAAACTAGTATAACAACAGCAAGTCCAAAATTAGCTGTCCATTTTTTTCTGTGTTGTAATGCCAGCAGTCATTGCTAGGGTAAGTTTTGGGTGGTAACTTTTTCTTTTTTAAATTTCAAGATAAGAGTGTGGAGTTTTATCTTATGCTAATTCCCAAGTACTTCCATTTAGCATTTTAAGATAAATCATCAGAGAAGTTTTAGCTTTTTGAAGTGCAGAAACACAGATGAAGGGATCATGGATGGGGAGCTAGGTGTCTGGGAATTATTTTTGAGTAGACTAACTCCCTAGGGCAGTGAAATATTTTATAGTTAAGTGACATTGGCTTAGTTGATTGTCCCTTTATGTGGTTAAATAGAGTGTGTAAGAAGGGGAATAATAATTCTTACTTCTTCAGTATGTCTTGTACATAACACTTCAGAAGAATATTTTTTTTTAAAGTATGCAGTCTGCATTAGTTCTTCCTCTGTGTTGGCATGTGGGTGGCAATGTGCACGAGTTTTGAGACACAGAAAATGTTACTCAGTTTGAGATCAAGTTTCTTTGTGAGCTGGGAAATCTGCAAGTGATGCATTCAGCATTCTGCAATCATTTTCCTCTGGGTATCCAGTCCACAATACAGTGGGAACATTACTACAATATTTGTTTCTCTGGTGCCTGCCTGCATTTGTTGAGCAAGTAACAAGAGTGACTGGGATATTATCAATTCCAAATTTATCAGCAATATTTGGGAAATGATGAGTCAAAATATCTCCAAATGATCACAGTATTATTCTGTACTGGGTAGTCCTGTAAGTCAGATGATAATGGTGATAATTCCTTCCCTACAAATCCTTAATGCTGGTTGTGATGCTTGCTACTGATCAAGAAATATTGCCCTGGTGTGGGCAATATTGCTCTTTTACACTTCTCTATACCCTGACTTGAGCAGTAGATGCTGCCTGATGCTTCTAACCTGTCCTGACCAACACAGACAATGAAGGGGAGAAAAATCCCTTTCAGCTCTATGGGTAATTGACCCTGGAACAACAGACTCATTTTCTTGCTTTAGTGTGGCACATAACAACAAATGTTCAGAGCATCTTCTGGACAGGGAAATAATGCAAGAGCATTTATTTAGGTTAGGCAGAAAGGTCAAAACATTGCCCAGTCCCTAACAGAGTAATCTCATTACAACATTTTCACACTTAATGCATCCCAACCCTTTTGGTTGCTATTGAACTCCTTGAAACTCTGAATTATTTTTTTTTCAACAAGCTACTTCAGTATGTCTATGAGAACTTTTATCTCAATGTGCTCTTCAATCTTGGGATCTTATTTTCTATGTAAATAAATGTTTCCAATGGAGAATATTTTTGCTATACCAAGATATATACCAAGATTTGTAAAGAATAATATTCTGGTGCTGGTGCAACACACATAATTTACCAAAAGTACAATTTTTGAGTCACTGGAGAAAAATGCTAAAGTCAGAGTATTGGAGATATGGTGATGGGGTAAAACACTGTAATGGTATTTGCACAAGTGTCAAGCATTGAAGGCAGAGCTGTTAATAGCCAGAGACATACCCCAGCTTGGCTTCTTCCTGCAAGAAGGACAAAAAATTCCACAGTTTCAGGCCAGAATGCAATATTAATTTCCTTAGTTTGATTTTCTGTGAAGTAGCTGGCCAATAGTCAATCTTCCATAAACAATAATAAGAGGAAGTCTTTGAAGGAAAATGAGAAATTACTTTGCTGCTGCTATCACCTCTTCTCTTGGTCTGTCAAGCTTTTGGCTGTTGTAATCAAATTTTTTTTGAAAGAAAGAATTTTTTACCATCAGTATTAATTCATAAGATTGCTTAGATCGCATTCACTCCTACTACTTTATTGCCTTTTTGGTTGACCTTTCTATTAGAAGAGATAACTTTCTACAAGGCACTTTAATTACCTGCTTTTCATAATCTTGTATTCATGCCCTCACCTAATTAAGTGGTGAAATTCCATAACATATACTTGATATTTCATAGGCCTCCCACAATTCCTTACTAATTTTTTCTTGTCTGTACATTGTCTTCACCTGGCCCCCAAATTTTTCTTTATATTTCATTTTTTATTTCTTATTAAAATAAGAAGTGTTTATTATTAGAATAAAAAGTACTTCAAGACTCCCACCCACAATGGAGCTGAAAGTCTTTTGTGATAAACATGCTGAAGTTGAAAAGTGGTTTTTTTTTCAGCACTTCTTCTAACTTCCATATTTTTAGTACAAAGACAGAAGTTGTTAACTTCTGAATTGGAAAGTTGGAAGACAAATGGATAGTACTGAACATAGTATAAATAAGGTAAAAAAGAGACATAAACAAGGGACAAAGATCAGAAATGTTGCTACTTTCAAAAGTCCCAGGTCAGCTTATTTATGACAAGGAAAAGGTAAGTAAAGAAAGAAGGAAATTCCTGCAGGTTTACTTGTCTAATGACTGTCAGACACTTAGGAAATGCTCCCATGAAAATGCATAGGTATACATTTCAGAAATGTGATTGGACTTGCTAAATCTAAAACAAACATTGCTTTTTATTCTCTGTCAAGAGACAAATGTTTCTTTTTGATGACTGGAGTTTTGTTTTTTGGCTTCTGATTTTTTTTTTTTTTTAATGCAGTTGACTAGAATTCTGCTGTCTTACACTGGAATCCCAACTTATTTTAGTTTTGGGCAGCCAAAGTGAACATTTAAAGGCACATTTAATGTCCAGAATTTTTTTTAGGAAAAAAACTTGACTGAGAATCTGATTTGCATCATAGTATAATTTCTTCTCTTGGAAGCTGTGAAAGAACATGACCTGCATATGTAGTTCAGTGGCAGGAGTTGGGCTTTGTAGTAGTTTTAGTGAAAACACCTTTTGCATTTTTAGAAGGGTGTAGAAATAGAAAACAAACTTTTCAATGCTAAGTATCAAGCAGGCACAAAATGTTATCGAGCAAATCTCAATTTTTTGAGATCCCTCTATAAAGGGGATCCCAGCCAGTCTCAGGCATTGTGTGCTTGGTCTGCACATCTTCAGAGGACTGTGCATTGCACACCAATTGAGAGTAGATTCTTGGTACATGACATGCATATACTGCATCCCCCTGATTAATTAAGATCAATTAGATACAACCACTGTTTTAATATTGGACTACATTCAAGCACATTTTTTTCAGGTGGAATGTGTGTCTCAGAAATGCCATCCACCTTACAGAATTCTATAATGTAGGCACATATTTAGGATGCACAATAAAATGAAAAATTGTTTTTAATATTGTAGAGGAAGGGAAATAAATGTGAGGGTTTTATGTTGGGGTTTTTTTGGCTTCTGTTGAGTCCTATTGAGGACAGAGGGCAAAAGGAGTTGATTTCACATTTTAAAGTGTGGATATCACTGAAATAAATTTTATAAATAAAAGGTGAGGTTTTAACACAAATTTTTTAGATTGTACTTAATAATAATAAAATTGAGGGTTAGTATATAAATCAAAAGGTATGTCTTATCCCCATGCACTTTGAAAAATATGATTGAGTTAGATTGTAACTTTTCCTTTGATTACACACTAGGGTGAGAAGAAAGATTTATGGATTGTTAATAAAGGGGGAGATTATTGAAATCAATGACTTTTGATTAATTTCAGATTTCAAAACCAGGAATTTTGGCTGATTGTTAATAAAACTTCTTTAGTTAAGGAAGTGGGGAAATGGGGAAGCCCCTCTGACTATTATAGCCTAGGAAAAGGTTACCTTTAGAGGACCTCTAGTGTTAAAGTTTCATATGGTTTCCTAACTTTGGGATGAAAAATGTTGTTTTAGACTCTAGAAGAGTTTGCAAGACCTGGGAGTTTTTCTAGGAAATTTTGAGATTTGTGCAAAATGTGGTTAGCAAGCCTAGTTGCCACCTAGGACAGTTGCTGAAAATTTTGGTTTATTTTTTTTTTTTTTTTTTTTCAGTCAAGGGCTGGTAAGAAAATCAGCCAGGTGGGTTAGAATGAGAAATAACAGCATGATTAGAAAGTCCAGTAAATTAAAACCTCCCACTTAAAAGCTGAGTAAAATTAGCTGCACTATAGTATTAATATCAGTCATGGTACCAGTGGGTTGATAGGAAATTGTATTCTGAGTCACTAATTACAAAAAGTCCACAAAAGAAAAAAAAGCTCTGAGCAAGTAGAATTTGGGTTTGAACAAGTGAAAGTCAAATCAATTTGACTTGATCTTTTAAAAACAGATTTTACTTGGTTTGTTGCCATTTTAATTTTTTCCCATAGTTGGTGCTAATCAGGCATGACAAATAGGCTCACCTTTGAACACACTTTGCACTAATAATGTCATAAAGTAACTCCCTTTAATTGGTACCTCAGGCTACTCTCATCAAACAAGCTCATAAAAAGAAACTAGTGACAGCTTTCACTTCTGCTAGATTTATGAAATACTTCTCATTTATGCCCAGACTGTGTGTGTGTTTGCATTACTACTCTAGGCCTGACCTTGATCAAAGAAGCAATATATTTTTTTGTTCCACAACAAACTTGCACCATCACTTCCATTCAGACATTTATTCCTGCTGTGCATAGCTAATGTTTGCACTTAGAAATACATAGGACAGTCCCTTTACAGTCAGTTACAGTTCAATATAATGTAGCAAATATGTTTTGAAGACAGATACATAATTTTAATTTTATACTTTATTCCACAATTGATATTTTTTTCTTCACAGACTGTATAAGCAAAGGCTCTCATATGTGCTCATTATTCAAAACTATTCACCCGATAACTGCTGTGGATAATTCTTGGTCTTGGTCTGTAGCTTGTTCTCAAGGATCTCATTGTGAATATTTGATCATCGAAATTCCAGCTCAGTGACTCATCACCTAAATCATATGGTATGCTTCTGCCAGGATGGAGGAACACAGCCCTTAATTTTCTACTTAATGATTCCGAAAGTGGCGAGCACTTGTCCTCTGAAAGTCAAGGCCCTTTATCAAATACCAGAACTTGAGGTCTTATCTTAGTCATTGGTTTTGGCAGATGTTGGAGGCAATAGCCTGTAAATGCAGATTCAAATTTTTTTTTTTAACTATTGAATTTTAAATTAGATACTTTGATGGATGCACCTATTTTATGTTCTTCTTTTCCAGCAAGTATTTGAGGCAACTAACAGAAAAAAGTGAAATAATTAAAGGTGTGTTTCTACAAAACATGGATTGATAGTAGCAGAAATTCCTTCTAGTGTCCAGTAATACATGCTCAGGAATTGAATCATGAAAGTTTATTTTCAGCTTTACACTACAGAACTGTACAGTCTATCCTGTAACTGCTACAGCACTGTCTGTAATTGTGGTGGTTCACAGTGGAATTTCTGATCTTGAATCATATAAAATTTCAGAGAATTTCTAGATTTTAGTTTCTGGATTTTATATGAACACACTTGTCATTGTTAAAGAATATTAACTCTTCCAATGATAATTTGTTTTATTATGTAGTTTTGTGTGAACTGCATTTTGTCTGCACAAGGGTTTTCTCTTAGTAATGAATATTGTTAAGCTAAATATAGCTTAGTTTAAATGAAGATGTTTTATTTGATCTGTCCATAATGCCTTGATACTAGATTAATTTGCCCTTTTCCAAGCCACTTTATGTCAGAGGTTTTTCATTACAGTGTAGCATTTAGAATGAAGCAATTTGGCAACCAGTGATATTTACAGTTCATAGAAATGTGCATTAGGAGTGTGTTGCAGTATAACTGTGCATCCATTTATAATTTGCTCAGGTCTTTTCAGGTGACTTTCCTGTATTTCAGGCTCTCTGGATTGATAGGAACCTGAGTTAGTACACTATGAGTAATATCAGAAGGGAGTTAATGATTCTCAGAGTCCTAGTTCTTCCTCTTTTCCCCCCTTATTATAGCAGCGAGAAAGTTATTTTAATATTTTCTAATTTACCTATCCATCTGCCCTTCTCCTGACAGTCTGTTTAGATCAGTTCAACTTTGGTGATACGTAAGTGTGACTGTATTAACCTCTTTAGGAAAAGACAGTTTCTGTCAAATGCATAAATGTACTATCAAAATGACAGGTTGGATACTGTTCTGAACGTTGTTTATAGCATTTTATTTACCACAGGTGACTTCTGTTTTATAAACTACCTGATGCTGCAGTAGTCTTATTTACTATGTGGGTAAACTGTACATCCATCAAATTTGGACCTAGTTTTAAACAGAATACATGTCTATCATTAAACTGTGCTAACGAACTGAGGAATTTAGACAATTTGCAATCATGGAAAAAGCATATATTAACTCTTTGTGAGTAATATGTATATTTGAATAGATATTTTTGTAACATTCTAAGGTCGGTGTTCAGAAAGAATGAGATTAAAAGATTTTGCTTTAATTTGAAACATTTCTAGTTGGATTCTAATCATGTTTGGAGAAAAGGTGACATATTGACTTTAAAATAATGTAAAAATATCTTGTAAGCTACTGGATATTCAGCATTAATATAGGTTTTATTATTCTTTCTTTCCCTGTGGGTAAAACTTTTATGTAAAATGCTATCACTTTACTAGTTTATACTTGATAAAAGTTTCAAGCAATACTTCTCCATTTTTGGGTTACGTGCAAAAATTTGCAAACCAGTCAGGTACTGATACCAGATATGGCATTAGACACATTTGGGAAAAAACCCTCTCAATAATGCCACAAAATATTATTTCCTAATGTGCTCTGAGGTTTCAAAATTCAGCCATCCAAATATGTGAAAAGTCAGTGTGGAATAGAAATATCTAGTTTTTCATACTGAAAAATTCAAAATATGCAGTTAAATAACAGTTGCCCTTAGCTAGATGAATTCATTTGAATAAGTTCTTTCTCAGATCCAGTAATTCCCAAGTGGTGTTTTTGGTCTGTTTGATTTATGATAGATTTAGGGAAAACACTGGAATAACTTAAGAAATTATGTCTTCCTTTTTCTAATAATTTCCTTGTTCAGTGTTAGATAACATTGACTATTTTCCATTGATCAACACTATTTTCACACATGGGGTCTGTCCTCACCTTCTAGCAAATAAACAAGAGCCAGTGAGGGGAGGATGGTGCAGAGCTTCTGCTTTGGGTCAGGGCAGAGGAAGATTAGAATGAACAAATTTTAGGTTTAAATTCTCATCACAGGAAGTAGTACCTGTACCTATCAGTACAGATGGTGTATGGCAAGCAGCTTGAAAATGACCTAAGTGGTTATTTCCATTTACAAATGTCATTTGCCTCCCAGGGCTGCTTTCTAAAGAAAGAGAGGATGGGAAGGGACTGCTAAACATGAAGAAAACTTCCTGCAAACCCACCAGACTGGAAAAGAGGTAATTTTGCCTGAATCTATCCTGCTTCACTAAACCAAATGGCTTGAAAAGGTACATTGTACTCTGACGTTTTCCTGTTCTAATTTATTCCGTTGACATTGGAAATGTGATAAAGAAACCAGTCAAGGATGCCTTGCTTTGTAAACAATGCAATAGCCAAGTGCCATTAAGGATTTAGAACTAGAAGGTAGTGCACCAATTTCTTGTCTCAATTAACAGACACAGTTCCTACAGTGAAATCTCAGTCTTTATTAGATATACAAAGAATTTGCGTAAAATAAAGAATTTCTCTAAATTGCTCCAGGTGAAAAGAGATTTTCTAAAGTTAATATATTAAAAACCTGTTTTTCAGATGCAATTCAACAGAGATTTATCATGAAGGTAGGATATTTGGCATGTGAAGTTAACTCAAGGTAAAATCTTTCCCATTTCCTCCTCTTATTGAATCTTCCCAGAATCAGTTTTTCTGCTGGGGCAGATGGCTTCTTAACTGCAGGGCTGATGCTGCTTCAGGTCACAGGGGAAAAGTTTTTTGGAGTAAAAAAACCACCAAACAGATGGTGAACATTAAAAAAAGAGATGTTTTCAAACATCCTGATGTGTCTGCAGGACAGCAACAGAGAAAGAGATCAGCATGGCTGGCACTGACCTTATTCCTTTGACTGGGGAGGAAGGATTTGATAGAATGGTTCAGAGATTTCCAACTTTAGCTCTTTTATGGCAAATACAGGTGTGGCTTCTCCACCTTAGTAGCTGCAAAAACTACCTGAAGGAGAAATTCCTTTCTTCCAAAGCTAATGCGATCTAGTTTTCAGGTGGTGTCCAGAAACAGAATATTTTCTCTTTGATGTTTTTTAATTACATGTACTTTAAGTAATTCTTTCAAACTCCTTAATTGTAAGAATTCCTGCCTTAAGTATCTAAAAATTGTTTGGCTTTGATGAATGCAAATATGATAAAAACTTTAAAATTGTTAGCATTCAGGACTGCCATAAGCTTGCTTAAATACTGTTTGCAGTGAATATGAATAATTTTAATATATCTAAATATATAGTGTGCTGTTTTTAAAGGTGGTCTTCATATGGTTTCACATAATAATTTCAGCTCATTCTGCATCCCCATACTTGTTCATACAAGAGACAGAATTTACACAATTAAATCAATTTATTCCAGTGCAGTACTGTGAGAGTTCTGTATCAAAACTACTCCTTCATATCCATTATTTATAACTATTTTTTGTCTTTTCTGTATTTTTGCTGTGTCATAAAGAAACTCAAAGTACAGCTCTGAGTGCACCTAATTAATCAGGGAAACAAAATCCCATAGTTAAGGATGTTTTGTTTTTCTTTTTTTCCTACTCATTCTAATGGCAGATGCTTTGAATTGTTTTTCTTGTTTTCCATCTCAGGTTGCCTACCGATGTTGAGGGAAGTGCCTTTGCCCAAAATTTAACTCTTTTTCTGAATATGTTTCTAGGTTTATGAAATATACATGTTTAAAAAAACCAAAACACACAAAACTCCTCAGAGTAAGCAAAATAATTGCTGGTAGCTTCTCAGAATGCTTTTTTTCCCCTAATAATCTGCAATCCCAATAAGAGTATGAAGGAACGGGTTTTAGTAGGTTTAGTATTTTTTACTCCAAGCTTGTAGAAATTAATACCTTTGTCTCCGCAAGTGTCAAAACATTAATTTGTGTCAAGAACATATGCTTTCAGCACTTAAAACAAGCTTGTTTTTGTGCTGTTGCTCTGCCTTGTTAGCTCTTACACTTCGATTGTCTGGAAAGGTTGCCCCTCTCTACTAGACAGAAAAAGGGCCAGGCATAATTTTGCCACAGATTGAATGTGTGTAGCGAGCAGTCATTCCTGGCGGAGAAAGGCTGAGCCTCCTGCCATTGTTCTGTTGACAAATAGTGAGTGTCCTCCCTTTCCACTGTCTGACCTTGACTAATTGTGGAGAATTGGTGCAGCTGTCCCTGGCTTATTCTGTGCTGCAACACAAGGGCATGTAAGAAACTTTAAGCTGCCATCATAAAACTCCAGTTTGAGGACTTCATCACAATGCATGGTGCTCACTTGTTTTGTTGCCTGCTGTTTAGTTTGTTGCTGTTTTCTTCCTCTGATAGCATGTTTTAGAGTCATGCTGTATTTTCTTCTAACTTGCCCTTGTATGTATTTCAGAAATCTCTAGTAAAAGATTAGGGTAAGAGGGTATTTCTAAAATGGCTGGGTAAAGTCAAATGGAAAAATGCTTATAAAACCATCAATTAAAAATTGTATGGAAAATGAAGCTTATCTAGAAAGTGAGTGGAAAGGCATGTTTGTACTTTTCTTTTTCCTTTTTACCATCACAATCTATTGTTGCAAATTCTTTTGGTAGAAAGCTTCAGTATATTAACTTGGAAACTGAAGAATTCAATCAGAAAAAGAAGTACTATGTGCATATTAATACAGCGATAAAATTTTCTGGTGCTGCTTTTAATATTAAGCCTAACTGAATATTTTAATTACTCTGTGTACCAAAGCAAGCAAAGTGTTTCTCCTGTACAGGTAATTTTCCATAACACAGAAAGTGGTTAAACATATATTAATAACAATATAATATGCAGTTAATGTAACTTGAAAATTTTACTAGAAATCTTTTGACAATTTTTATTATTTTATTTGCTTAATTAGGGTAAAAATTTGCCTTGTGAAGAGGGAAAATTCTGTGAATCTACACCACTTTAAAGTCACACTTAGCTTTTAGTGTTAGGGGTAAATGGACTTGTATGGATCTTGCATTTGGGCAAATTTAATTCATATAGAAAGAACTGTTGGCTTGCTTTATTTAAAGCTGAACCTAGTTCAATAAAGTTCAATTTGTCAGCTACTGTGCCATTTCAGTCACACTGCTTCTCAGTGACACATTCTTTTTATAGAATAAGCAGATTTCTATAAAACAAAATCGTACAGAAGTTAGTCTTGTCTGCCCAACATATAATATAAGTCTCTCCAGAATAAAGAGAACTTCTGGGTCCTTGGATTGTGTTGCTGCCAACAGGATTACTGTTCAAGGTAGGCACATGAAAAAGATTAAGAAAAACAAATAAAACCTCCACAAGAAGATCAGCAGAAACACACATTTCAGATCAGGTGGTGAAATACTTATTGAAGGAACACAAGTGGTATATTAATTTTCATAAGTGATGAGTATTTGATGGCTTACATCAACCTGGGCATGTCTAAGTCAAAAAAGGCTAGCAATATAACATCTTGCTTCATGGACTGTTTTCCTGGATCTACTCCAAAGAGTGTGATTTACCACAGTGAATGGGAAGACTGAAAAAATTTTGTTCATGAGATCTTCCTTCCACAAATACTCTGCCATTGTTACCTGTGCTGACAAGCAAATCAAGCATTCTGCTTGGTATCTTGCTTACTGCAAAGAAAGAGTGGCAACATACAGCTTAAAGTACTGCAGGCAGATATTTGAAACAGGATTGTTTCAGGTTCCTGGTAATGTGCTAGAAAACAGGATTCCCTTTAAACTCCCTCATGTCCCTGTTAGTCAGACTTGTGCTGGGACAGCCTTTGGTACCATGTTGTGACCTGCTTGAACCATTTTCAGCAAAAATAAAATTTAGGAAATATGCTGCTTGGTTGAAAAGTCCAGCCTGAATTAAACTTGGTAGTGTCATGGCAATGTGGTACAACTGTGATGAGCAGGTCTTTCCTTGGTCTGACCTGAAAGCATGATGGCCATTTTTCTCCTCACCCTTTATAAGAGCTTTCTGATGACCTTGATCCCTCTCTAACTTTATTTGTAATGGGTGTAACAACCTCATATTGCCTTATAGCCTATTTTTGACCTCTGAAAATTATTAGGTATTGAAATTTGGGGAAAACCATCTTGAGAAATACATTGCCAGATGTTGAAGGTGGAAGAGTCACATTTTAATAGTCCACATGTAGAAAACTAAGCTTGTTTTAAATCCTATAATATCAACAGAATAAAATACATATAAATGAAATTGTTATTGGCGACTCTCTGTGTTATCTCCCAGCAGCAGTCATGCATTAGGGTTCTGGTGTACCCACACTGCTGGAGATGATCTCACAGCCTAGGGCCAAGTTCTCAGACTCCAAGCTGCACACTCAGTAGGCAGATAAACCCTGTGGCCCTGGTTGTAGGTCCCTGCTTCAAAGTCTCTCATCAGCAATGCCAGTTTAAGTCCTACTTGAATCTACAGGGTGATGGTTCTGCATGGCAGTGTGCTGCCTTGCTGCTTGTGTCAGCACAGATGTTGCAGGAAGCGAGCTGGCTCAGGGACACATTAGAAGCTCAGTGATTTATTCTTCTCCCATTTTATATAGAGTTAAAAATGATAAAAGGCTGGAATGCTTAAAGATGAGGGATATTTTCAATCCTGTTCACACTGACGGTCTAGCAGTTGCAAAGACTCTGCTGAGACGTGTTGCTGTGTTGCATATTGGCAGTAATTGGAAGGTGTTTTCAAGAAGAAATCTTTAATCTGATTTTGTGGCCAAACCCTTTATTCTGTGGAAATGCACACCCTGGATGGTTTTAACTGTCAGTGATTTAAATTTTCTATTGTGTGTAGATTAGAACATGGTGAGTAAGATGCCATCCTTGTGCTGCCTGTCTTCAAGTCCTGTGTGGACCTTGATTTCAAGCACAGAGAACTCTCTGAAGCAAACGTGGAGGGACAAAACAGACAGCATGCCTTTTCCACTTCTGTTTTACCAGCAGAGAACTAATATGTGGAAGAAAAAAAGGAAGAGAGTGATAGTATTTCAGTGTTGTGTTTAGTTATGCCCTTGCACACTCCTCAGCTGTGCCCAGCAGTGTAGTACTGGCTGAATGGTGTCTGATTCAGGCTCTCCTGCATTGTTTCTCAGCAGTCTTAGAGATGTAAATCATCAAATGGGGCCTGCTGGTTTGTGTCTGGAAAGCAGGAATCCTTGAGATACTTATATCGTTTTGTTTCTTCATAGAGGATATGGAAGCTTAAGAGAAGTAGTGCTTCCAAGAAAACTTGCAAATCTAAAATAAATGGGACAAGAACACAGAGGAAGAGACAAGGTAGCTGTTACTCAAGAGAAGATGGGATAGGGATGGCTTTTGAACATATGCAGTTAGATCTTCCTTTCTGCAGTGTCTCTTCTGCTCCTTTTCCCCTGGGTGTCTATTCACTAGTTCTTTTCATTCCTTCATTTTCTTATACTCCCTCTCTGCTACAGTCAGAGAGATCAGCAGATATTTTTTCAGTTTTTCTAAACTCTTACTTCTACAGGAAGGAAAATAGGATCACTGGAGACCTAAAGCAGAGTAGCAGTGAATACAGGTTGTGGGCAATGTTGGAATAGATACTGTGTTTTACAGTTTGACACAATAGAAATAAAAAAATCTTTTAAAAAAATGAACCCAATCTAAATACAGGTTTTTTGTGGCCTGACTCATAAAAGCTTGTTTAATATAGTAGTAACTTGCCTGCCTCTGTTCTGAGTGCCTGGCTTCACTTGTGAGGAGTGTGGAGCAGGACTGCAATCTTTGCATTGCACGACTTCAGACAGCCTCTGCAAATACTCTAGTTATAAGTACTGGTAGATGATATTCCATAGCTGAATTCTGGTTTTTGTGTTGAATAATCCTCCTGATTTCTGACTGTACCATATGCATGTGTTCTCTATGTTTGGAAGGAAACACAGCCAGAATGGCTTTCAGAAATGAGGCACAGAAGTTGAAAACTGAAGAGCTTAATTTTTTATTTAGGTACGAACACCAGCATTAATTAGTTAGGCCTTGAATAAAATAACAGGTTTTGTGAGCTTATTGTGCAGCTGGGTACATCTAAACTCTCCCATCCTAAGTGTTTTGGAGCAGCTTTATTTATTTATAAAGCAGAAGTGGGAATCAGGAAGATCACATTTTTTCTTGGCGTTACGCTGCCTGCAGTGTTTATGGCATCCCATGCACAAAGACAGATATGCATACAAAAGTAGGGATAACATGCAAAGGATTACAGAAGAGTTAGCTAAACTATTTGATTTTCATATGTACAGGCACATGACAGGACATGACTTTAGCACAATGAATCTGTTTCTTAAAATCCTATGCACCATATTAACTAGAAATTCAAATAAAGCCTTGCCTTTGCTTTCAAATAGAAGAGGGATTGGCATATTTAGATTTAATGCTTCTAAATTCTCTTCAGGAAAACAAAGCACCAAACAGAGTTGGATTGCAATTTTTCTGATTAGGAAGACACTGCTGCTCAGAGACAGAAGACAAATTATTATGTGTCTGGTTTCTGCAAGTCTTGCTTCACAGGAATTGTAAAAACCAAGTGCCAAGGAAGACGTGCAAGGGTTAATATAATTTCCATTCCAGCGAGTTTTGCTTGCCATTATTTTCTTTTTCTTTTCTCCCTTTTAACTGATTCATAGCATAAAATCTTCCTGGACACCTAATTATCAAGCCAGCTCACAGTCACAGCTGTCTGCTTGGAGAACCCATTAGATGCAGCAGTTGAAGCCTCCATAATTCCCCAAACTTCCCGGTTGTGAATATTAAGAAAAGATTTTTACATGTCATATGCAATTCGGAGGTGGTGTGAATGGCGTTGGAAATGACGAGCTCTGAATGCTTGTCCATCACTCCATTCACTGGTTACAGGTGGTCTCATTTTCCACTTTCAGATATCGGCTAGCTATGACAGCAGGCACTTAATTTGCATGTTCGACAGACAACAAACGGCCCTGTGCATGTCAAAATAGGTGGTGATGCGTGACAGTTCCTACACAATACTGTCTCCTCTTTGCTTGACCTTTGACCTCCCTGCATGTCTTCTTTCACAATCAGAAAAAAATGCACTTTTCGGCTTTGGAATAAATTTGATACCAAATTGATTATTTTCCTTTCTTCTTTTTATTCTTCTTTTTCCTCCTCCTCCACTTTTCAAGTATGCATGCATCCAGGCTTTCATCTTAACGGCTACAAAACTCTGCCAGAAGAGTCTCATAAAATTTAAAAATACGCAAGCAGTGAGAACAGGAAGCGCCTTGTTAAAATTCATTGTAGCTAAATTGCTTGAAAGTTCTTTGTAAATGCAAATGTAACCTTTAAAAGAGACCTTAAGTTGGGTTAATATTTGGTAAAAATAAGATTTTTTAAAAAATTCACAAAAGTGCTTTATATTCATTTTTCCCCAGGCTGTGTATCCATCTTTATATATGCAAGTTGAGTAGTTTAGTACACATTTCATCAAGACATTCCTCCAGTGTTTTTATGGCTGCTGTGACTTGTACTAATGCTAAGTAACAAGAATTAGTCTTCAAGCACCATTAGCAGCACACTTAGAATTTAAAGTTTTATTTAAGTCAAAATGCTAAGAAGTGATCAAAGTGCAAAGACGTTTGAATGATGGCAGCTCTGTGCACTTTATTGTGTTATTCAGTGTTTGGTTCCTGGGGATTGCAGCTTTTTGTGTGTGCTACCTCCTGGTTAAATCATATCAAAGGGAAAACTAAGATGAGCTGGATTCAAGAACAGCTCAGCATTGCAGAGTTCACCCAAGCACCTGAATTTTAATTCCAAAGATACACGTTTCCCCTTGTCTAACCAAGAATGACCATAATCCTCTCACAGATCTTATCTGAGCTGCAGCTCTTGTTTTAATTAAGAATTAAAGCATGACAGCAGATAATCACACCTCTGGGGTGTTACAAGGCTTGAGATGTGGTTGTGTACCCAATACCCAAGGGTGTGATTATTCTGTGATAACCCCACCCCTAACGAGTCATCTTGTCCAGGCCTTGGTAATGGGCAAAGCACATTGCTGTTGGCTTCAAGCACCAAGCTGGATCAGCAGTGCACAGTGGGCTGATCATAGGCAATAATGGACTAGTGTTTCTTTTCTGTTGTTTTGTCATGTCTCACCTTTTTCTTTAGGGTTTTTAGACCATGAGAAGACTTGGCAAGTTGTAGGCATTCCCTCCCCCCACCTTCCCTCAGCAGAGTAAAATCTCTTTCATGAAGCAGCACCTGGTGAAATTTGAGTGATATGGAAATTCAGTGTTAATTTGAGATATGAGATGGTTGCTTTGATGTATAGCTGAATCACTTACAGTGCTACCTTCGTGAGTTTGTTCTGACTTTCTTTTTGCTCCATAACAACTTGCTGTCAGTTTGGATGGTAGCTGAAGCCACCAAACCAGCTCATGCTCCTCAGGAGCATTGAAATTCTTGAACATAGTTGATCAGTTAAGGGCTGAGACCATAAATACAATTTACATGTGAAGTTATAGCATAGAGCAGGGCAATTCTCTTACCAAAATCCATTTCAACTACTAGTGTTAATCATGACATTGACATGTGGGCTCAGAACCATGTTTTAGGTATTCACTCACCTAAACCCTAGTTGGGAAAGGAGGAAACCAGTGCTGAGACATGAGGCAATCCCAGCTTTTAGCTCCAAGTGGTGCTGGGGCAGAGCTGCATCAGGGCACCTGCTCTGTGTAATTCAGCTGGTGAGTGAAAACACTAGTTTCCTTTCAACAGGAAGGTTTGTCAGGAAGATAAAAATGGAAGGAAAGGTAGGATGGCCATGTTTCCTGTCAGTCAGATTGTCTGCTGATAGCTCAGGAAGGCATTTTAGTCTTTACCTTTAGTCTTTACCTCTGTCCACTGGCATCAGCAGAGACACCAACTGAGCAGACAGCTGGTTTGCTTAGGGGGAAACAGTTGTTTGAGCTGGGCTGCTCTTTGATGATATTAACAAGTTGACTGAACTGCCAGCTCTGCTCTAGTCCAGGAAGAGACTTATTTCTGAGGTTAAATCTTAGACTTTAAGGTCTGATGCCCAGTGAGGCTGAAGCAGTTTATGATGGGGGAAGTTTTGTGGAGGAACTGGGTCCGAGTCACAGGAGTAGCTTGTTCTGGCCACTGTAAAAATAGAAAGGCTTGAATTACCATAGAGTGGAGTGTAAGCTCTCACTTTCAAATCTTTTATATAAATTTTATTCTTCATATGTCAAATCATTGTTAAACAATGAGATGGTTGATCTGATGGATTCCCTGCTGATCATGGATTTCTCAACAGACATATCATAGGTGCCAATATCATCTTAACAGGCTCTCCAAGAGCAGCTGATGCACAGGATGTTGTAGACTGAGGTGGAACTGAAGTATCTGCCCAGGTGGACATGAGCCAGGAGCCATTAGTCTCTCCTGGGACTTACCAAGTGAAGCTCAGGGCTCTGCTAATAGATACACAGCTTCTGCATCTGAATTTCTGTGTCCAGACAGCTCAGAGCATTGACAAAGGAGGGAGACAAGCACATGTTCTGCAGATGTCCATTTAAAGTGGATAGATCAGGGAATTATATCTTTGGAGAGGGCAAGGTATATTCAGAGAAATGAGGAAGGGAAGAGGGATGCAGCCAGCTCGGAAACTGTGAAAAATAGTTTATTTTTCTCCCCACTTTCCTCCTGCTCTACAGTGAGCCAGCCAAAGTTGAACTATGTGCAGCATTAATGATGAAAGAAAACCAAGAGGGATGTGTGAGAGCTCATGCTCTGTCAGTTGTATTTCCTTATGCATTTGTTTTTGGCATGAATCCTGGCATGTTCTGGATCAGCTTTCCCATTAGAAATTCACACCTCTATTTGTAAGAGTTCGTAACAAAAAATCAGAACCTAAGTGAAGTCCCAAAGAAGAGAGGAATTGCTTTTCCAGAAATTGCTTCCAACGTGGTTTGATGACCAGCTTATTTGTTTATGAAACTGTATTTCTTCCTTGATTTTTGTCAAAAATAGGCCCAATGCTCAGCTATCCAACCCTTACTTGGGTGACCATTGCTTGAAGGTCTGCCTTTACATATAATTTCCTGGCTTGTCATTTCTCATCCTTGCTTGGGGATATCTCACTCACTGATGAAGGCAGAGTTTTTTAAAGATTTTTAGAATTCCAGCTCTGGTGAGTTGTGCAAGTCTTTCTGCATGTCTGAGGCTGTAAGGTAATGAATTTTTCAAAACTATGGATGATTTAGACTTTAAATGGAAACAAAACTGAGAAGATAAACTTTTGTTAACTCAATTAGTAGGAAGTGATATAGTAAAGCAATAGGAATCAAGAGCAGTCTAGTTTATTTTCTCAGATCTCAGGAGTGTAGATGTAAGGCTTGAAAGTTATTGGTAATCTTTCTGTTACAAAAAGACACCTTTATAGCAAAGTTGCATTTTTTGCCACCTGGTTCACTGACGTACAACATTTAGTAGCATTCCATTGCTCCTGAATATATTTGTATGGGATTTCTTTTCATTGTGCAGTTTTCATGCTCATTAAAAGAGGGTAAATTTTATGGTCTGCTTACTAGAAATCTTTTTTTTTTTCTTTCTAGTGTAACTTCTCTGGCTAAATAAAGAGGAAAAGAAAAAAATGTGATAATTGTTCTTGGATCCATGGGTTACATAGTTCCATCTACCTGTCTTCGTATTTTCAGTTCAAGGATGAATATTAATTAATGATTGGTTGCTAAAAGCTCATTAAAATGTCTTTTGCCCTAAGTTTGACATATCTCTTTTTAATTTCTTTTTAAGTGTTATTGGATAGTAAATTTAAATTAACAAATAGGAAATTTACAGTGTAGTTACATACTAAATACAGGGAACAGATTCTTCAGCATGAAAGAGGACTAAAACAAGAGAGGCAGCAACCATGCCTCCAAAAAGAAAGTAAACAAAGGCTTTGTTTTCATTCTGTTTTGTGAGAGCTGGTATAACCCAAGTGCAACACAGATGCATCTTGTTTGAGGTTAGATTTTATGTTCACCTTTCAGACATCTGGAGTAGGCATTGTCTGTCCAGCATCTACCTCATTGGAGCATTTTATAGCTCTTAAAAAACTTTTTGTCAGTGAGAGCAATCTCAAAAATTTCAATTTGCCTAAAGCATATTTCTGTATCAAAAGGGAAAATTGGGGTTTTTTTAGTTGCTCTAGCATAGTTGAGGTTTGTTCTCACTTGTTAAAATGATAAGATCATCTGCCCTTGTCTTTATTTGTATCTATGGCGTGAATGAAGGAAGTACTTCTGTTCCTCTTTCTTCTCTTCTCTTCTCAAAGAGTTTGACATAGAAGCCCTGGAGCATCATGCTCAGGATACCAAATCTACTGTGCAACTGCCTTGGGAAACTGAACAAGATCCAGACTTTGAGTAAGAAAACTGAACTGTGCATAGGTGGGACTTATCTAACACACTTAAATTCCTGTGTCAACTTTAAGTTCATTAAGCTCCTTCTGTAATCAGGAGATATGGAGTGATTTTTTTCAGGAAAGGATCAAAGATACCTGGGGTAAATCTACCACTGTCATGTGACAGAGTATAGAACACTGTCTCCAACTATATGCCAAGCATTCAGATAGAAGAAAGCCCTGAACAGAGTATGTGAGCGAATTTGTGATCATGGAATCACAGCAATTTGTTGGATTAGGTCGAGATTCTCATGCAGGGCATGGGAGATGCAATCACAAAATGGCTAGGAAAGAGCAAGCACCAGATGGTTGTAAGTTGCATTCTTAGAATATACCTTCTAGGGTTGTTATGATGTCAGAAAGTCTGATGATGCCTTTATTATAATTTCCAAAGTACATAGAGACAAAGACTTTACCCTTTTAAGGTATGCTCCTTCCTTCATGGGTGGAAAATATGGTGCAGGTTGGTCTTCCCAGCTTGACATTGTTTTGTTGGAAACTCTCTGCCCAACTAACTGAATTAGCATATGCAATTATACGAGCCTTTCACCAGGGCAATGGTTCATATACATGAGCAATAAAGTCGGCTCCCAGATCAACCCACTTCAGTAGAGCATTGCTGAACCTTCATGTAAAAATCACCTTGAGTTTCACCTATGGTCTTGCCATTTTAGGATTTCTCTTTTTTTTTTTTGCCTGCTTTTTACAGAAGGGTCTCCCTACCAATTTTGACAGTACATTTAAATTACCGCAGCTCTAGAGCTGGTCCAAACTTACTTGAAGATATTCTGCTTTTCTTTTGTTTACTGTTTCTTTACTGTTGATGTTTCTGCTGTCAGCACGCACATAGCTTGAATATATTTTTGTTTTTAAAGTTTTGAAAAGGAGATAGAAGCCTACTTCTGATTTAATTTTTTTCTCCTTAAGTGTGATATGTGATGACAAGTAGACCATGTAAAAGTCAATCTGTGGTCAGCCACATCTAAAACTGAAAATCTTATGGCTTCACTTTGCAGGTGACCAAGATAATCCTACTGGAATCAGCTTTAACTGCTATGTACTGCTAGTAGTGACTACACTATTGCTATTGCTATTCTACTAGTGACTATACTAGTGACATGAATATCGTGACTCCACTCCCCAGATTTGGTCACCTGTTTCTAAACATTTCGTGGAAATTGAGAGCATGAGCAAAAAATTTAGAAAAGGTCTCTTATATTTAGTGCTCTAAAATGTACAATTGTAAATTCCAGCCAGTTTTAATTTTGCCATTACTGTCTTGCCTTATACATTTAATTGTGGGATGTTATTCAGTGAGTGTAATAGGTCTTTCATTTAAACTTATGAATGCTATCTGAAATAAGAAAGTGTTTTTAATACGAATTTTTGCTGAATTTCTATAATTTGAAAGAAAAAAAATATTACACATTTCCCAGTGTTTCAATGAAATAAAATGGAGAAATGGGGACATTTTAATTTTTTCATTGTTTTTTTGTTTCTCTTATTGTCTGTTGGGTTTTTTTTTAAGAGACATCTATTTGCACATCCATGAACTACTTGGAATAAACCAAAGCCTATTTTCTTATTGACGCTAGTAGAGCAAAACCATGTTTCTTATGTTTTACTTCACATTTTCAGTCTAGCCCAGAATCAGTGAGAGCAATTATGAACAGTCTAAAAATTGTTTATCCTCTAGCTTCCAGTAGTGAGCACACACAAGTGGAGAATTTCCCAAAAGGAGCAGGTTTATATAAAATCTACATCCCTATTTGCAAACCGGATCAGGTAGAGAAAAGGTGCTGATGAGATTTTTTCCCAGAGATCATTCCTAACCACTTCCTTCAATGTCAGATTCAGACAGAAATCCAGCCTTTCAGAGTTAGTTTCTAGCTTAGTGATTTTGGGTAATCCTGAAAAACCCAACGTTTTGACTTCAAACTCGCCTGCAGTATAATTTGTTATAGCTGGGTCCTGATTTTAGAAGAAAGTTTGTGTGATTAATCTTTCACAACTTTTAGAGTGAAAGTTTGTGTGATTGCAAGGTGCTGCAAATTGGTGAGCTCTGATTTCAGCTTTGCCACCTCAAAGACTATTTGAGTCAATTCTCCTTTTCACAGGTAGTGTTATTTAAGTAACCTCATTATTCCAAGACAGGGAAGCATAGCTATGCGAAAAGCAATTTTTTTTTCTGCTGACCCTTTTACATTGGTTAGGTTACATTATTGTAACCTTTAATAAGAATTAGAAGTTCCCTCCTTTCCTAACATCAACCAAGTTGTGAATTTCCATTTTTCCATTATATGTCAGACCTTGTGTATATGACCCAGGGCAGAATCTGAGCATCTGAGATCGCATCCATACACAAACTGTCTGTGGCACTGCGTCACCTCAGATTTAGTTTTCCTCTGCTACGTGTCCACTTCTGTACAGAGTGGAGCTCTTGACATTGCCAGTGAACTCTTACTGGCACACATGGGGCCTCAACTAGATTCCTATATCTCTGAGATGACCATATGGCTGATGAAAAAATCATTTACTATTTAGTGATCTTACTCATAGAGCAAATAGTTATAGGAAATCTGAGAAGGAAAAAATAATTAAAATATTTGTTTAAGAGTCACACAATACCAGAGGAGAAAAAAAATCCTACAACTCTCCTCTAGAATTTTTAGTGTGATTTCTTGTAATTCTCCTGAGCAGTGAAACTGTATCTCTGACAATTAATAGTTCTTCCGTACCTGTTTTCATCTGCTACTGCAATTTCAGGACTAATTCTAACTCACAGAGGCTAGTGTGATACAAAATTATTTTTAGTTGTATTTTTTTTTAAGTAAAAAATCTCCCAGGGGAAACTTGAAATCTCATAATATAAATGTAAATATGAAACATTGATCTTAAAACATCAGGTATTTCATAGTGCTGATAGATAACTTCTGTATCATATTTGAAGCAGAAAGAAACAGTTTTTCTGATTCTCAAGTTTTACTTCTTTGTGTCTTTTTCATTTTCCTATGAAATGCTGCTTTTCCTATCAGAAATTAGCTGTCTTGCCTTATGGAATGAATGCAGTAAATACATATCATTATATCTCCCTTCACCCCTGCCTCTTCGCCTCCTTTCTCCAATGCTAATGGATGCACTTTTATTGGAAAATATGAGTTGCAAATTTTGATATTAAAGTAATAAAGATAATTGTCTAATTTCCACTGAAAGTATTAATAAAATATCCAGAAGCTCAAAGTAGGGTTACAGTTTTCAGGGCATTTTTAATAATTAATGGCTGTGTGATAACACAGACAGTAGTGTTGCAGACATCTCCATGATCTTAGCTTATAAAAGTGTTTTCTGTAGCAATCCTGAAGCATTGTTATGTTGAACTGTGGGAAAAACTGTGGAAATTTTTATTACATACCAAATGTAGAAAAAGACAGATGAATGAAAAATTTAAAGGCATCATAAAATTGGTCCAGACATACTTCTGGCCAATTATATGTTGTGTTCAACAGCAAAAAAAGCAAAACAGATGGTAAGCTCTTAAACTACTCAAATTATCATAAATACTAGTAGGTTACAGGTGCTATGCCTTATACATATTATAGAGTAACGTTGTAGCTATGCTTTTTGTTTGTTTTAATTTCTGCTTTTGTTATGCTTTTTGTTTATTTGTTTTAATTTCTGCTTTGTGCTTCTAATTTTTGTCAGATCAAGCAGGGCCTTTTGTGCCTCCTGTAAGCAAAATTCAGACTGAGAATATATTGAATTTTTGGGGATGGAGAATCTTGATTTGGGCACAGATGAAAAGTCAGACCACTTGAACCATTTCCTTGAAATGAAAATACCAAAAACACCAGAAAGGAGAAAACTCAACTGCTTTTTTTTTTTTGTTGCAACACAAATTAAAAAAGTATCTTTGAAATAGAAAAATCCACATCTAGAGAAGATATATGGACCAGATAAAATCCCAAACCATTTCCAAAATTAGATTTTGGTGAAAAGAATAACAAAAATCTTTGGTTTTATAATTTTCTTTTCTGTCCTTATCATCTGCAGCTTTTTCAAAGTCTTAGTTTAGGTCTTATACTTCAGACCAAGATTGTGCTGGTTACAATTAAAAGAATAAATTAAAGTAAGATCATAAATGTAGCTAATTGCAGTCCTTAAGTTACTGTTAGTCTATAAAAATGTTGTAAGAACAGACTTATTTTCTTGTTCAGTGCTGATTTTGATAAGCCTTCATTGTAGCTACAGAATATTCTACATAGGAGAAAATTGAAGTGCATGTACTTAAAGAGATAAAATGATTTCAAAATGTTTTGTAAAAAATCAGCTATATAAATAGCAGCATTATTTTTTACATATTTTTCAATAAATTTAGTTCTAATGTTCATCAAATTGTAATATTTGAAATGAATGGTATGTATAATATTATGCAGTAAAATAATTTTAAATTTGGTTATGTCTGGAAGCTAAGCAGTTATAAGTTTTTAAAAGGCACAATTAAAGAATGAAACTCAAAATTAGCATTTTGGATCTCAGAGCAGCTAAATGAACATGTGATTATGTGTACCTAAATATTTGTATAAAAAATTGAAAGAGTTTGCTCTAACACCATGCAAAAAGATCACTTAACAGCTAGAATAATTTCATCTGAGATCACTAAAAGTATTAGGAATTGCCAGCTGAATGAATCTGCACTTGGAAATGTATGTAAACTTACGACTATAATATTTTGTACTATTACTGGGCAATACAGTGGTATTCTCAAACCTATAGTGCATGAAGTAGTGGGATTAAGTGTAGAATTTAGCACACACTGGGATCTCTTCAGCAACACTCTTGATCGGTGACTGGGGAGATAGGCTGAAGGGGTTTTATCCTAGAAAAAAAAAAATAGGGTAAATAGAGCATCACCTGCAGTGTGTCTGTGTGAAATGCCAGGGTGGGGTGGAGAGGAATTCAAGTAGTAACAGTGTTGTGAAAGCAAGAAATTACCAAGTATTTGCAGCCTTGACTCCAGCAGGTACTTCCAGACACGTGGTGGGAACCTGATTTGTCTTGTTCACTCCTGGAGTGAAAGGAGGCCAGGTAAGTTCTGGAGGCCAAATAGTTCTCAGCAATTTACATGGCAACTCCTCTGCCTTAAGTGAAAATAACCTCAGGCTTTCTTTCTGTTTCTGTGTGATGTTGCTACCTGCATTTTGATTATAGTATACCATGACAAGGCTGAAATCTGAATTATCAGAAGGTACAACACTTCAAGGCTTTGCTCTTCCCAATCCCTTTTTATCAAGTAATCTGTATCATCTTTCTCATCTCCCAAATCACACCCTTGCTGGAGCTGCTTACCTGCTGCTGTTTCCCAGAGGTAGTTGTGGTTTTCACTACCCTTTGTTGGATATGTCAAAACTACATAAACTTAATTTGTTTGTGCAGCTCACCTCTTAATATACCCTTTCATAAACCTAGTTAAACAAACATAATTTCAGCCTTTTGATCTCTTATCTTGTCTAATCCGAAATACCTTGTCTTCATATAATTTTGGGAAAGATTTTTTTCCCAAGACTAAGAAATTTCATTCTTAGTCTTGAAAATTCTATTCCTTTGCTGCTGCTATCATTCGCTGTGATTTTTTACAATTTCTTTTAAGGCTGTTATGTGACCACCTTGTTCTTTTCTCCTATTTGTACTTCTGTGTGCACAAATATTAAGTATTGTGTTCTGAGATAGTACTGCCTTTTAGGAACTTGCTTTTCATAATATGCTTTTTCTTCTGCACTTGAAACTCTGCAATGCAGCACCCTTAAGAACAGATTGTTTTTTCTTGTTTTCCCAGGCTCAGTGATACACTTTTAGCATAGAATGTGCAATATTATATAAAAAATACATTTATTGCCCATATCTTGTATGGGATTGGGGTAGCAGATAGCAAATGAGTACATAGTCTCTCCAGTCTGCTCCAATCTGCTATTCCCTGTTCACTGTAAATTGTCTGAATGGTTTATCTTTATCCTAAATGAATGGTTGAAGTTAATACTTAAAAGATGGTTCACAGAAGAAAACAGAAGAAAATGTTCTTTTAAAGTTTTGGTGATTGTCAATTAATTTGCAATATTTGGCTAGATGTATTTAGTGATTCTCACCTGTGGCTCCTGGCTGCCAAATGTACAAAGCTGGTTTGCACCAGTTCACACAATTTCAGCACAGAGGGTTTATCCAACAAGACTTGTTGGTTTTGCCTTAAATCTTCGAACTATGAACATGGAATTTCCTGTGTAAGGGGATGAGATGTGTGGTCCCTAGAACGCGGCTGCCCTGACACTGAACTGAGAGCCCTCCCTGAGCACCCCAGCAATTTGCATCTCTGTAACTCTTTTACTAGTGTCTGCACAAAAATTTCCTTCCACCAGGATACGGCTGCTACCAAAGAAAAGGAAAGTAGAGGTACTTCAGATACCTCCTTGGCATTGCTGATTAAACAACACTGGGCTGTGACTTCCTTCTCCCACCTGACTCGAAGTGCTGCCTGCCAGCACTGGAGGAACAGTAGCTGTGTTTCAGCTTTGGCAGGCTTTGTTGGGATGTAGCATCCATTCAAGCTGTCTCTCCTGCTCCTCTGAGTCTGTTGTGACTGTGGTTTGCCAGTCTTTGGACACAGCCATGTGCACAGCTAGACTCTGTGGGTAGGTAGGGCTGTTGGATGATTTTGGCTTGGCTGCACTTTAGCAAAGCTGTAGGGAAGAGGTGTATGCAGCAGACTGTTGCTGCAGCTTTGCAATTTCTTTTACTGCACCCTCGGCTTCAGGACTGACTTAGATGCCAGCAGAGGCTGAGAGCACTGCCTCATAATTTTGATTAAGAGCTTTTTGTTTTGTTTTGTTTTGTTTTGTTTTGTGAGATGCACCTAGATAACATTTAACAAAAATACCCCAAACCCTGAAGACTTGTTGCTTATAGATGCTTCTTTTCACATCATATAATATCATATCAATCATATCATATAGTCTTATCTGTTCAGTGCAGAAAGATGTTTCAAGGATGAGCCACGCGTTTTTCTGCTTATCTGCATTGAATCAGAGTTTTTGTTCTGATTTTATTCTGGTAGATTTTGTTCTGATAATGTTTTTGTGCTCTGGTGTCTGATATGAAAGAAATATCAGGTGATTGAGCAGCCATTTTCAGGTGTTCTGCAGCACAAAACCTTGACTTACCCATTCTTTGCCTTTGTTGCTAATTAAGATGTTGCTGAAGAAATTCTAGAGAAATAACTCTCTTTGATAACTTATATTCCCAATTGATCATTCTAAACCAAAAGTTTCTTTATATACATCGTATCTGCAGAAAGGAGCAATAAAATAGAGGGGGGTGCCATCTAAAACAAATAAATGTGGAAAACCAAGAAAAGTACATAAAAGAAAAAAGAGAAAAAAGGCTAGGTAAAACTTACTTTTTGAAGAGAAAAGAATTTTAAAAAGAAGGAGAGATATTGTAAAATGAGAATTTGTGACAACTAGTCCAGCCATCATTGTTTCTGCAGGTAAGAAGAATTTCAGAGGGTTGCCCAGTGTGTAGATTGGTTTGGAAGCTAGTATAAAAACGAGCTTTTAAAATTTTTTTTCTTTAAAACTATGATTTTTTTCAGATTCCATCAAGGCAGCAATGTAAGAGTTGTGCCAAATGTAGGAGGCATGTTTCAGGGAAAAATAAATGGTCCAGGGGTGTTTCTAATTGTTATAATTTTAGGAGGAAAAAATTAAGTTAAACATTATATATTGGCAGCTAAAACATTGTTGTCTGCCCTCTACCCAGTTGTGCCGAGAATGAAGAATTTAAACTCTATCACAAAACTCTGAAACTGTGGAATATTTCCCTCCCCATTTCAAAGGGAACATTACATTACCATAAATCAAAGCTGGTATAAGGAAATTTTGGTTGAAGATGAGGTCTTGGGAGTTTGTTTGCTTGAAGATAACAAGTGCCTACTGTTGATCTGACTGTTTTTATATTGATGTTGCACAATGAGTCATGTTTTACACTTTGGTAGTTGTGGCTCTGCACTAGAAAATTATTTGATCCTCATTTGCCATTAATTAACAGTTGTGTATATATTCCTTGAAAATATATTTTTCTATTAATGTATATTTTATGTCTTTTCATTCTTTGATATTTTGTAGAATGTCAGTCTTCATTTTTTTTAGCCTTAATAGTTGCTTAGTGATGGAGTTTTAGTTTTTAAAGCCTTTTCTAAGAGCAGATTACTTTGCCACATGTTTTAATGCCTTTCCTTAAGTGTTTACACTTCTAAAAATATTTTGGAAGCAACTCCAGATATCTTCCTAGAAAATGATTAGAACACAGTGCTATTTAAATACATTGATTTTCTCTGTGTTCACATTGCAGGATTGTCTGTGTGTATAACTGGAGAACTTGTTAAAGTTTGGCTGTTTCCATTTGCAGGCCTGAAGAAGGGCTTGTATGCTTGAAAACCTGGCTGCTTTTTCAAAGGCATCAGGCAATGTAATGAAAGATGTTGAAACAGAGCTTGTGATGGCTGTATCCTTTACTACCTGTGATACAAAAGTGGTGAAAACTACAGGGTGACTTATTTAAAATTAAAGCAATAAAACAAAACTACTGAATATACTTCCAGCTTATTTTCATAGTGGGCAACAGTGGGAACAATGAAGAAGTCAGAATGATGTAAACATAACTCACCAGCAATTGCTTCTCTTACGGTGCCAAACATTAAGGGATTTTCCTCACTAAGTTTGTTTAGGAAGGGTTTTGAAGAAAGAAAATTGTAAAACTTGAGACTTTTAAACTTTACCCTTTTTTACAGAGAACAACTTCCTGAACTATCTGTACAAGACATTTTCTGTATGCATTAACCACTGAATTAATATCTGTTTTAATAAAGATAGAAAACAAGAATAACTAGTGAGTTTTCTTTGGATAGAAGTTCTCATCTTTAACAAGTGTGTTTTCCTTAGCAATACCTGCAAATATGATATATATGTGTCTTACAGCATCAAATTTTCATAAAATAGATTTGCATGTGTATAAGGGACATAAGAAGCAAATCAGAAGTAACAAATCAACAACTGAGGTGATTCAGAAGTATTCTTGAAAAACAAAGTACTCAGAACTGTTAAATTCTCAAGACAAGTGATTTTGCCTAGCTCTGTATGGACAACTTCCCAATCTCAACTTGAGGTTTCTCAGAGGTTCAAAGGGACAAACAATATCCATAATCTTCTAAAAAAGATGTAGATTCCACCTTGAAAATAGATACAGTGGGTTACAGATGTTACAGAAAACCAGATTTTCTGCAGCTTCTAGTGTACAGAAGTCTGGATGTTATTTTTTAATGAACTGGACCCTTAGCTAGTAAAGAAAAGCAGTTTAAAATGTATTTTGGCAGCTTTAGTATGCTCAAAATGTACACTTATTGCCATATCATATCAAACACATTTGTAGCCTCTTTCACGCTAAACTTTTCTTAATGTGCTTTACAGAAACAGATCAACATATTAAAGGGACACTGTCAGGGCTGTTAGTACTAAAAATTGACCTACTTTGACACTGGTCCCATACTGAAGCTTTTACTTCTAAGATTTGTTCTGTGTCCTTCTTCCCAGATAACTGTTCTACACAAAGGCTAGACAAAAAAAAATACAATCAAATGAATTTTGTTTCAAAAAAGGGAATTTTGGAAAAGATGATGTTTTGGGAAAATTCTAATTTTGAGATCTTCAGCAGGGTTGTTTCTTAAGGTGCAGGTGTAATTACACCTTGTCATTGTCAAGAGGAGATGTGTGCAAATATCATGTGTGACTCAGAGGGCTGAAAGTTTATGTCTTGGCAGATTGATAGATACAGAAGCGACCAAGATCTATTGAATTACTGTGTGGAGTAAGAAGTTCATTCAGCCCCAAAATTTTTCTGGCTCATCAAACTTAATAGCTGTCTTCCAAAAGGTGACTTGCATTTTCCTGGAGCAGATATTTCCTGCTTTCCCACAGATTAGGCCCTATATTAAAATGAGTTACTAATTAACCATTTAAAGTTTTGGGAATGCCAGGAACTTAGCTGTATTGAATCAGTAAAACTATCATGCCACTCGTTGCATGCCAGGCTGGTAAAATAACATCACAGACTGCTGGATTTATTTCTATCTTGATAAAATCCTAACTTTCTCTAGTGATTTATATTCTTGGGAAACATTAATTTAAAAAAATTCATAACTTTGATACAAATTTCTGTAAAGAAAAAGAAATGGGGTGGTACCCCAGCAATTCAGAATTGCACATGAATACCTAGATCATGCTGTTTGCTAATTGTCTGTTGTTTCATAATCACAAGCATTCTGAAGTACAGGGCAGAGATACGTTTAAATACAACATGTACTGATCCAGGATGTGGACAGCCATTTCAAAATCCAAAATTCATATTTCTATTCTGGCCAATTCTGTTACAAAAATCCAATCCTGAGTGCATGGCTGCACATGACTGACATCTCACCCCCTCTCTATTTGTATTGGCTAGTAATATTAAGAAAAGAAATTACTCATAACTGATGTTTTCATGACAACAGACCTGATGTTTTTACAGGAAAGCTGACATTTGTAAAGTCTTGTGCCAAATCCCATGCCAAGTCCCACATTTCCCAGGAGGTGAGATCTGGCAGTGGTTTTGCTGGATCTATACCAAAGAGAGAATTTGACATCCTCTTGCAAATAATTTGCAAGCCAATGCTGTTGGGAAGCAAGTGAGTAGTACCTATTCATCTGCATTAAATGGTTTAATGTATTTGATAGAGAAACATTTTATTCCCTTATTCAGTCATACTGCTTCTCTGTCACACCTGTGTAGCTTACAGAAAGACTCACACTTTGTTTCAAAAATCTAGTTCAAAAAAATAGAACAGCATTTCTATTTTTTCTGCTACAGTATTTCTTCAGTGGTTCAATATCTAATAATGCTTCATGGTACTAATATTTGGGGATTTGGCTGTCATCGGAAACGAAGTCCTTACTTTAACAGAGATAGTATATTGAGAAGGTTATAGACTTGCACTTCATTTTGTAATGTCAGAAAAATTTGCTATGTTTGATTTTTTCCCTTTGCTCTCTTCTTTGGGGAATTAATTTCTACAACAAATGGACATTACTGTTGGATTTCAGAAGTGATTCTGTGCAGTTTTCATGGACGCCTCTGGCTAGCTGAAGGCTGCCATCATATAACTGTTGCTACCAGGCACGCTACTTGGTTGGTCTTAACTCCCATTTCCCCCCTTCCCCTCAGGAAAATTCACCGAAGTTTGTATCCCTCCTGGCTAACCCCGTAGCTGTCTTAATAACCTGAAGCCTGTCCCCAGGCTAGCTGTCTTGGTGCTATCTCATCCTCTGTCTTGCAAACCCAAAAGTAGTTAATGCGACTTCAGCAGAGGGTCAGGATTACCTGCTGTCATCTCTCTTCAGTGTTTCTGAGCTGCTTTTGGTCCTAACAGAGGCCTCTAGCTAGAGATGTGCCTGTTCTCTACATGCCATTTCTGACAGCTCTCCTGTGTCCACCTGGAGTGTTGCTTATCACAGGGAAAGGGGAAAGTGATCAATACAGGGTACCGATGTAGTTACAGACCAAATATTTAATACAAACCCAGAACTTCACTTAGGTTATCTCAGCATGAATGGAGTTTTGTGGCTGTTTATGGCACAGATGAGAATCAAAGTGCTATTAAGCTCTCGTTATTACTTCTTTGAAAACCCTGGCGTATAGTCTCCACAGTTTTCCACACTTTATAATAAACTGGTAACTAAACAATTATTTTAAACTCAAACTTAAATACATTGTAGAGCATTTTTTGGAGATCTGTTTCTAGTTCTTTCCATGTATTTTTAATTTTTGTAATTCTCTGTAAGTGCTATGGATATTATAATTTCTATCTATTATAATTTCTATCTATACTCTGATTTATCCTGCTTTTTCCAAAATTTTCCAGAAAAATACTCTCCTTGCTCTTGTCTGTAAACTGTAAACTATTGTGAACCCAATACTCTGCATATGAAGTTTTAGGTATGTCTCATTTGTATTGTATTTCTCAAGAGATTAACATCCTGTCTGCAATTAAACTTTTTTTTTTTTTCCTGTCCTTTCAGGCTATTTTGTTCTACAGCGATTGCAAAAGTTAATAATTATGTAAAGCATTATATCTAAGAAATCTGTAGTAAGGCAGAAGGTGGTATGGATTCAAGCTTTGGCTTCTGGGTGTTGGGAAAATCATTGCTGCCATCAGCCCCACAACTGTAAGGTCATGTGGGACCCTGTTGTACCAACTTCCCTCAGCTCCTGATTCCCAAAACTGATCTCCAGTGGTGATCCACAAGGTGCTTCACAAGGCAAGATATTTGTTTGTAGTTTATAAAAAAACCAAAAACACTGTAAAACCAGGGAACAGCTAAGGTTGGAAGGGAACTTTGGAAATTGTCTGATGTAACCTCCTGCTCAGAGCACATATAACTTCAAGGTTAGGTCATGTTACTTCTCATGTTCTTCATATTTATTGTTTATGTACTGTTTATGTGTATAGTGTCTTACATATGTATTTTTTATCATACAAGTCAGTGTTCCAGAAAGATGTAAGAATGCAACTGTACATTTTTACTGAACATGCATATACTGACACACCTTTCAAACTGTGGTGTATCCCTATAAAACTATAGAATATAATTTGATATAATATAAATAAATGGTTGGTTTACTCAGACTGTGAAAAATTACTACAATAATACTCGATGTTACTGCTTTAACTAACACTTTTCAGCTTATTTAGGCAATTTCCTGGCTAATTGCATGGCCAGAGGTCAATGTCCTTTACCTAAAGGGATCTCCAAAATGTAGGGAGCTGAATTTAATTACTTGCATGTTATTTTTTGCTAATGCTTTCTGAGATTCATCAATTATTGATGATATTTCTCTTCTGTTTACTAATTTTTTATTTTAACTTTTCTTTCAGTTCCAGGTTGACCTCTGCCTTGCTGCTAGAACCTGTTACTTGAAAGTAGAGCACAAGATATCTTACTTGTTTCTGTTATTTTTAGCTTATGGAATGTCTGATCTTCCTCTGTTTTCTTGTCCTGAAGTAGAACACTTTGCTGATTTAGCTTAATTTTTCTTTCTATCATATTTAATTATACACTTATTTCAGTTTTAATGCCTTTTTTGCAGCTGGACTGAAATTTGTGCTTTCCAGAAGTGGTCAGAGTGCTGTATCTCTGCAACAAACATATTTGGAGGGATTCACATGAAAAGATAAAAAATTCTCAGGAGTAGAAGAGAAAGGAATGGCAATATATTTTCAGTGATTCTAGCTGTGGCATGCTTGCTTCTCTTCATGTACTTCCAGTAGAGAGAATTTCTGTTGATGTTCCAATGGAAAGAAGAAATGTTGTTCCAAGCATGCCATTTAAAGACAGATGTTTCTTCTTCAGTAAAAGGGGTCTGGTGGCCCTCTGTGACAGCAATGTTATAAAAATGCTGTTTACTTGATTTTTAATGAAAGCATCAAGTACTTATTTCACATCCACTCAAAAAAAAGAGCTGTCGTAGTTTTCCTGGCCTGTGTATTCACAAGGAAATACAACTGCATTGTTCTGAGGTCTGACTCTGCACTTTTGCCTAATCAGAGCAATTTTCCTGCTTGTCATGCATAACATTACTACAGCTTCAAGCAATTAATTGGATAGTTCTGTACTAAGATATCCACAAACTGAAGACTTGTGGAGCATAATAGATGAGCTGTCTGCATCAGAACTGCAGCCTTAAAGATGACAACCTGCAACGTCCAGCAAAATTTCTTTCTTGAGTGGCAGTCCTTATTGCTGACATACATTTGATGTATGCTAAGCATATCCATTGCATGTCAGTTTATAGACCTTTAATTCTGCAGACTTTTCAAATTTGTTTTGAAATTCTCAGTAAGAGTTTTAGGATAAAGCCTCATAGACTGAGATCCTGCATAGCTCTGCTTGAAGATTACAACCTCATTATAAACCTCATTTTGTAAAAAAGTGGAGTCTGGGTGTCTTTGACAAAGTTTTCTTGACTTATCATAAAATGTGATATGCATTGACTGGCTGTCATTCTCAGCTTGAAGGAGCTGATTTTGTTTAAAGCACAATCTAATGGTTTTGGTGGGGAGAAGTAACAGATGGCACGAGTAATGATGAAAAATGTGATATAAAATGATCCAAAGTGTAAGGTTTAATTTTTCCAATAGCTCAGGGTTTCTATGTAAGAAGCTTATGGCAAAATTTTTTGTCTAAAGGTTTCTTCAGCTACTGAATAGACAATGGTCTGTCACTATAGTGCCTATTTGTATATTATTGGTCTTTGCGTCATGGACAAAAATGAAAATATGTCAGATAACAAGAGCAACTGAACTGAGCAAACTCAATGTATAAACCTCCTATTCCAAAAGTGCCAAACCCAAGTGTGTGGCATACTTAACCTGGATAAAAAAATTACAAATCCAGATTAGGAACAATTGTTATTATTTGAATAATCATTTTTATTAAAATTTCTTGTTTGAAAGCCAGGTAGCCTTATTAAAATCTTGAGGAAAATGCACATTCTGGAGATGATAAGAAGTGTGATGACTAACTTAGAGATCAGGGAAAGCCAAAATTACTGATCTCTTTGTACGCATTACTTCTTAGTCTTTAATTAAGTTGGATTATGTGGGTTAAGATTCTGTTCTTCCATTATAATGAGTAGTAAGTTTCTTTGTCTGCTCTCATGAGTTACAGAAAATGGGTAAAAGTGATGGAGTATCTGTAACTTTCCAATGAATATTATGAGATCTGCTTTTAGATTTAGATATCCACATATGATGGGTTTCATTCATGTTCTCGCACTAAATTTTTTTGGTCATAATATCGCTTACATTTTACTTTAAACCATTTATATGATAACTGTTGTAGTTTTCTTAATTAATACAGCCGTCTCATAGCATCTTTTAAATGTACCAGCTATTTCAACTCCAATGGATAAATAGCCATGAATATATTTTGGATGCCTAGTTCTTAGATCTGTGGGGTGTTGTACACTCACTCAGAACAGTGGGCTTTCTGTCTGCATGCTTCAAATAATTGATTCAAATCATGTTCAGGACAGACTACAGCAATTCAGGGAGCAACATGAACTTAGAGTTGTTAGCTCACTACTTTCTCCCCTTTTGTCCAGATTGGTCATGGCTGTTCCAGGATAAATGGGATTGGGCTGTGGCCAAATAAATGCTGACAATGTAGAAAAGAATCTAGCTGGACTGCTGAAGTCCTGCCCAGAGAACTTAGAGCTTGCCAACACCCTGCTGTAATTTCTGAGTCAGGTAATATCCTTTCCATAACAGCCATTTAGGAACAAAAAATCTTTTGAAACTCTTAGTTGAGGGCAGTCATTGTCACATTAAGTAAACTTCTTCTCAGCAATTTACAAATTGACTGGTTTCAGAAGAACCGGGCTTGACCGTCCTGTTTTTAGGAATCATAATGGTGTTTGCTGTCATCCAGGAGGAGCAAAAATAAGAAAGTGTTAAGAAAAATAGCTTTTTTGTTTGTTTGGTTTGTGAATTATATGCATTAAACAACAACAACAAAAATGCTTAAAACAGTAAAACAAAAAAACCCATAAAATTAATATACATTAAAAGTGAAACCTGTCTTGGAATAGAGTAGAATAGAAGAAAAGGTGCAAAGCCTACATGCAATGACATATTTTTGTGGGGGTGACAGATGTGGGCAACCTGATTATTTGAGGGGATTTGCTGGCATGAAGTTTAAGAGAAAAGCTGGAAAGGGAAAAACCCCACCTTTTCAGGCTTTGGTAGTATAATAATTAGCAGCCTTTGTTGCCATTACTGTAAATGTATGTAGCTAAAATGCAGTTAGTAGTAAAAATGAAACTTCCCATTTCAGTGTTAAACTGTAGAACTAGTGGATTTTTTGGGGGTGACCTTCCCCTTGCTGGTCATCTAACCCTTTGCCTTCACTCATTGTCATAAACGACATTTTTGTCCTCCTGCTTTGCTCTGGCAGTATTTGTCATGTATAATTTCTTTCTGCCCCTGCTTCACAGGAACAGGAGGTCAGTAAATTCACTATTTTTATTTGTGCACATTGTCCGAGGCCAGTCACTCTGTAGCACCTGACACTTTGCTTTTTCCCTTCCCCTTCTTCATCTGCCTTTTGTAAAGGATTGAATTGTGTTTTATACCCTAATCCTTTCAAAATGCTGTGTACCTTTCTAAACGATGGCAACCTACTGACAAGGCAAGAAGATAAGAAAGCTGGAAGCCACATCAGGAGGACCTGCTATGTCTGCTGTGACAACAGGGGAGGAGCACACTGACTTTCTCCATTTAGGTCCAAAAGCACCTCTCCTGTGTTTCTGACAGAGAGGGAGGGAAGGTGGGGACCTGAACTGCTGGTCCTCTTCTGCGCTGCCACTCAGCCCAGCCCTCATCACTCTCCCTCCCTCCCCTTCCTTCCCCTCTGTCCCTTCCTCCTGTCTTCCTACCAGCTGAAGAAAGGGTAAAATAGAGAAGATTTTTCTGAGAATTATGCAATTCATATCAACATAGGAGAATTACCCTTTCCTGACCAGAAAAGCAGAGAGACTAAGAGAAGCTAATTCGTGTCTATGTGTGTCACAGCCACTGTGTTCCTGGATTCCAGCATGGATCAGTTATTATTTTAGTCCTAAATACACTTTAAAGAAAAAGAAGCATTCATTTCTTTTTTTTTTGCCTAGTAAGGTCCTTATTTACATGAACCTGTCAAGTGTTATGACACTTAATGTTAAATAATGCCACTTTCATTATTTTACTGTGGGCGTGGGAAGAAACTCAGCTAAGAAGCCTTTTTCATGAAGCACCAGAAGAGCAGACACCTTGCTGTCTCTGTCACTCCCTTCTTGTGGGTCAGAGTACAAACTCTGACCATTGGTACTTGCATTGCAATAATATTCTCTAATGTCATCCTCAAAATCATACTTTTCCCAACAGTGGTAACTATAGCAAAGAAAGCTTAAGCTGAAGTGCTCAGCTGGTCTATAGATGTTATTGCTGAGGAGCAGGAGAGCAGGTTCAAGACTAAAAGACAGAATCATCATCTCTAGGATTTTATTCAACCAGCAAAGTGATAAAGGGAAATTTGAATGTCATTTTGTGTTGTGAGAACTTAAATCCTAAGACAAATGGACTATATGAGATATATGCAAACTAAATGCTGACAAACTCAGATGCAGTTTTCCTACTGATATCACAAGCAAAAAAAAAAAAAAAAAGTCTTTTTCCACTGTTTTCCTTTCTTTCTGCATCGTTTAGTCTGCTGTTCAGTCTGGAACTTCTGGTGCTGAAATACATTAAGAGGTAACAACATATCATGTTCATTCTGAAAAGTAATGCATATGCAATAGGTTGTGAATTAAAACTCCTGACAGCTTTCTTGTGATGGATAAGTAATTTAATCTCTTTCATTTTACAGAAAGAGAAGATGAGACGGAAGGATTGTTGGGAAAGTTTTTTTCTCTTCTTATTTCTGTGTTCACTCTAGTATGTGTACTAACCCATAAGAGAGAGACTGGCCTCATAAAATTCCAGCTCAGGTTTGAAAATCCAGGTGTCCTGAATGAGCATAAAATTTTGTGTGCTACCTTCTAAGGAAAAAGTTCAAAAGACTTAAGGTTTTGTGTAATTTGGATAAGCAACAAGATTTCATGCTTATCCAAATAGTGCTAAGCCTCTCAGTCTTTGAACTTTTCCTTAGAAGGGAACACTAGTTATAGAGATGGCAAGAGGAGTTCAAGGAAAGAAAAAGTATTGAGAAAAGAGAAGGGGTAGCTATATTTGTCTGTGTTTGTGTGTGAATATGGAAGTGTCTTTTCACAGTGGTAAGGAAGATTTACTTTGAAGGCAGCAGAAAAGAAAAACATCATGGAAGTATTGCATGTGCAGTCCAGCACTGTGTACAGGATTGAGCCTTTAGGTCAAGCCTTTCAAAGGAGCTAAACTTGCATTTCAGCCCATCCATATTCTTGGTAAATTTGTCAAAGTATCAGTCCACATATGGTACAATGAAAATCAGTCCATATATAGTACAATAGATTGGGATCCAAATTAAAATTCTGCTATGAAAATGGATATGAAAATTACAAAGTGACAACTTAATTTTCTTGCTTGCATTGAAAACAACAAAGTAAATACATTAAGATGTGCTAGTAAAATAACTGCAGGTAAGGATAGCTTGGCCTTTAGTGTACTTCTTAGAAATGCAGATTGTTTCAATGAAATATGGGCTTGATGATTGTTAATCAGAATTCATAAAAAAGTTGTTACATGCTCATATTTACAGTGGCTAGAGCAATGATTTTAAGACAGGACATAAGAAGAAATAATAAAGTAATAGAGTCAAAATTAGTTTTAAAAGACAAACATGTCCAAACCCCATATCAAAATGAACCATAGCTTCTTTTCTGAGCTCTTTATTGCTTTGCCAGTCAAACTGGAAAGTCTAATAGAAACCGAATTTTCCATGAGCTGAATGAAAGTAATGAATGTAACTCAGAAATTTGAAACTATGATTTAACTGAAAACTCATTTAACTGATTGACAACTCTTTTCTCAGACAGTGTTTGTTCACAACTACCCCCATTAGTTAGCCATCCGTTAAGTATTCACTGAAAATCTGATTTCCTTTATGTGGATAACAAGGCTTTTATTGAATTCAGTGATGAGAAAAGTAGGTACCTTTAATATTCAAAGCAGCTTATATTTTTGAGTATATATGTAAAGCATGCTAGGTGTTGTCAAGTCTAAATCTATGTTAAATCAGAGAATTCTTAAGTTAAAACTCACAAAGTAAACTTAAATCTAGAGAAGCTGACAGATTCATGTGACTTTGTAAATTACCAACATAGAAAAAGCCCCTGGCTTCAAACTACTTTAAAGCATGGATACTCTAAATTATCTTTTTTTTTTTTATTGCTATGGTGAAATAATTTAACTGACTGTACTTGTAAATCTGGTACTTACTGATTTAAAAATGTTAAGGTTTATGAGTTGAAACTTGTTACTGAAATTTAAGTGTGTACTGTACATATGTTAGATTAACTGTGCCATCAACTCAGTAAATCAGCCTAACTAACATAACTCCAGTTGTCTTGAGAACTGCAGGCTAAAAACTCAGAAACTGAGGAAATTAATTGCAAGCAACTCCAGGGTGCTGTATCTAGGCTGTTTCTGGTGTTGGTGCAGGATAGTGCAATATATAGTTACATCTCTCTTCAGCAGTCAGTGAAGCTGCAAGGGAGATACACTCTTATACATGGATTTTTGAAGTAGTTTAAGGTATTTAGACCCCTAAATGTTGTTAGAATTCAATCAATTTTGGGTGCTTAGCTGCACGAGGATTTTAAAATTATTATTTTTTAAATAGCTGCAATGTAGGTTGACCATTTTTGGTCAACTGAAGCATCTTTTTTTTTCCATCCTGATGGTGGGTTGTGGTGATTTGAAAACCTGAATGATGAGTCAGTCAGAATATCATATAAGCTTCACGTGAAGTGACTGGACATCAATCTCAATACATGAATCAATTTATGTCCTGTCTTCTCAGAAAGAAGCAAGAAAAATGTCATCTTTTTTCTAGCTGCGTTGTGTTGCTGTGAGAATTTCTCCCAATCTTCTAATAATCTAATAATTGAATATCATGTGACACCTTGCTTTGCTCTCAAAATTTCAGCAATTTCTGAAAGTGAGAGAATTGTTATGAACAATCCATACTGGAATTTTTTTACCCACTGGGTCTCTGTCACAAAATTTAAGTGTTTTGTAGTGAAACAGTGATGTAAACTTGCCGTAAATTCTCTCTAATTTGGAAGGTTCTCCACCACCAAGGGTGGACTGAGGACAAGAAAATCCTTCATCCAATCAATGGAATCAAGTCAGTTGACCAAAACTAGATATGTACTGAAGGATTTTGAGGTTGAATTCATTTGCCTAAAAAAAGGCTTCTGTTGTGATTGCAGACAAGCTAAGGTATGCCAACTTGCTTTTTGTTGCCATCCCAGAAAGACTTAACTTTCCCATAGGACCTGTGTCATATCGGCCTTAAAAAATCCCAGGTAGCCCAAACAGCTCAACATGCGTGTGTTTAGACAACTGATTTAAGAGATCTGTCCCCACTGATGGAAGCTTAGATGCTCATTCACTATAGACTCCCAAATCTAAACCAGCAAAAGGATCCCACCCAAAATGTCATGGCAAAGAGTATTTACTTCAGCTGTTAAATGGTTAATGAATGTCTGAGAAGATAGTCGACAAAGGCACCGACCTACAAAACAAGTGGCATATTGAATGCATACACTAAAAAAGTTCTAATGCAAATAGAAACAGGTCTTGGTAAATAGGTAAAAAATGTCAGCCCTGTTGAACCAAGGCTCAGGCAGCACTGATTCAAATTCTGTACTACTTCATAACTCACAAAATAAGATCAACAAGAATCTACAGATACTTTATACGTGTAAGGAAGATTATCTTTTGGGTAATTCTTTCACTTAAAGTGCTGAAGTTTTGAAAGGAAAGCAGGATGCCATTTATTACAGGATTTGGGATAAAATTAATTTGTGGATTTATCTATTTCTTGAATCCCATTTTTTCGTAATAAAATTGTTCTTCTTTAGATGATCTGGGTAGAGGGTAAAAGTTCTTGACCAGGGGCAGTTGGTCTTTCTTCAGTTCACTTAAATAGTGTAAGTACACAGTAAATAACTGCCCTTAGGAGCAAGGGGGACTTGTAACAGGTATTTCACCTTCTGTTCTTTTTTCTCCCAAACTGTACTGGGTGAAGACAAACCTTTCAGCTGAAAGAAGTTAAGTGTGTTGCTTCACAATTTTATTTATCATACAGTATTTATCATACACTTGTTGTTTGATATGATAAGACGAACCAGTCAAATCTGAGGCTGTTCTAGATACTGTGGAATGATTATAATTCCCTACCTAAAGAAGGCATGACCTTAGTACAGAAGATAAGACAAATAATGTCAAGAAGGATAGCGTGTCTGCTTGGTGGTAGTATTTGAGGGTCATTCCAGCTCCTCAATATGAAAAAGCCTTATTTTCTTTTGTTTTTTAGAGATGTTTTTTAGCGGAAGGAAAAGCAGTGGAGTGAGAAAGGAGGCAGGAAGTGGAGTAGGTTAGAAGAGAAGATGGAAGGGATATTTAATCTCATTTCCCTTCAGGCTACTTGGTAGTCTTTGCTTTTTGTTTTTGGTTTGTTTTTGGTTTTTTTGTTTTTTTTCTTTTTTTTCAGATTCCACACTAAAGCAAAAGTACTTTGCAGGAATTTGCTTGTTTCATAACAGTATCAGGGAACTTTGAACATTTGTCTCCCCCATCTTGCCATCAAATCCTCATATTTCCCTGTCATTCTTTGTGTAAACATCAAAGAAATGCTTGCAGCTTTTACTTTTCTCCATAGTGCTTCAGCCAGAAATCATCTGGGTTTCTTCCTATCTCATTTTGGAAAGGAGGTTGCAATTGGGACAAAAGTAAGAGTCCAGTAGTCCTATTTACAAATGTTTAGGGCTTTTTTTTTTTTTCCCAAGGGCTTGGAGTCCCTGAGAAGTTACAACAATTATCACTAAAGGTCTGATCCCTGTGAGATGAAACCTCTCTGTGTTTCAGATTGGGCTCCCCACTTACAAGAGAGTGCTTGCATGGAAAGCTGCTGTGAGACATCTGCTGGCATGCAGATAAGGTATCAAAATAACATAGATGTAGATATTTCCAATCAGCCAGGAATATTTTACTACCATGGTTAATTTGCACATCTTCTAAATAAAAGTGCCACATCAAATTCCTCTGTCTTGCTGAAAATATATTCCTATAGGATTAGCAGCTCTTGTAACTTGTAACAATGGGTAATTATTTAATTGATTTTCACACTTTGGTGGCGTTTACAGACAACAGTGTAAGTCACAATGTATGCAGAAGGAAAAATCATATGGAGGGTGATAAGGTGTAAGAAGGGTAAACTTATAGTCAAATCAAGGTACCTGATAATTTACACAAGGCTAGTCTGCCGAGAAACAGAGATTTACTTCTTTGTTATTAAGATGTGATGGACACTACTGTACCTTTTTTTTTTTTTTCACTTATATTTCATCCATTTTTCTCTCTGGATGTGTGAGAAAACTTATGGTGACCTTGTAAATAAAATAATGATGCGTTGATGTCCTATAACTGCTTGTATTCTGCGAATGTTACAAATCTTGCTATTTTCTTCTTCAGTGAAATTACGCTGAATTGTAATGTGTTTTGCTGAGATGAGGCTGTGTTATGTGTACTGACAGCAGGGGTAGTATCTACCTGGATAGGAAGAATACTCAACATGGAAGGTTATGTTCAAATGAACCTCTATAACTGTGTAACTGTATTAACATTCTCCTTCAGCCACAGGATTGTTCTAATGAGAAATGCAAACATCATTTAAAGTGGTATGTAATATATATTACAGGTTATCATTATTATACAGATAATGCTTTCTGCTCTGTTAAATAAAACTGAACCATATTCCAGGCAAGTTAATGCTTATATATCATATGAAATGGATTGAGTCCTTCTTCTCTTGTTCTAAGTCCTGTAGACATAGCAAGAAGCTAAACAATTTTCTGGTTTTTGCAGGTTAATAGTAGCTCCTGAAGATTTGCAAATATAAAGAAGCCTTGAAGGTGCTAATACCCAGAAAGTAGTGGGAGTTTCAGATGTACAAGTGGTTGCCAAGGGATTTGCAAAGTTTGCAAAAACTTGCAAGAGTTTACACTCTTAATAACCCCTATTCTTTTCTTGTTCATTTGTTTTTATTAACTTTCCAATCTCCTGGCTCCCAAGTATGAAACTGATTAGTGACCTGGCCTTACAAGTTTATGCCCTTAAGACAGCTGTTCCAGTAACACAGATTTTCTAGTTCTTTCTAGCAAGCCTCACTGATAGCTTTATGTTAATTTTAATGAAGTCTAAAGCCACAAATCCAAAATTCTTTGCTCCTGTGTTATTTTAGATCTGAATCTCTTTGAGATTATTTTTTTTTCCTTTGCTGCCATTGGCAGATGAGCTAATATCCCTTCGAAGCAAGCAAAGCACATAATTACTCACATGAAAAGCAAGCTCTTTGGGAGAATTCTCAGCTAAACCCACCCCTTAGAGGAAAATAGGAAGGGCATTGGCAATTAGATAAGCTGCACTTCAGACATGAACAAACACATTTATCAGATAATTAGTAGATACTTTTCTATGTATTTCTGGCACCCAGATCCAAAAGCAGTGCTAAGGCAGGTAAGCTCATCTGCTGAGAAAAGCCCTGTGGCTGCAACAGACTGCTAACTTGAGAGGGAGAAATGTCCTGTATTGTAACTCCTTGCATGCTTGAGACACCCAGTGTTCTTTGTTGTGAGTCTTCAGCCTGTGTCACCTATTCTTCTCCCATAAACTGGAAGGCAAGAACTGTCACATCCAGAGAAAGAGAAGCCCCTTGTGAACGATCTGCTTCTCACAGGGGAGAAACCCCATCTTAAAGAGCCTGAGAGAGGTATTTTGGGCAGAGTGAGGTGAGGCAGTAGAGATGCTGAGCAAAATTATTCAGAAATAACTTCTAGTTCACATTTCTTCTTGGAATTGGGAACTGGGTACACTATCTACAAGCAGGGTCAGCACTGTTATTTTGGCAGAAACTGGTGTATCAGCAAATTTGCTACTGAGATGGATGGCTCCAAAAACTTTGCAGTGATCTCTGGAGGCCCATGGATTTTGCTCTGGACCACAGTGAACATTTAGAAGCAAGTCTTGTGATGCTTTTTAAAGGATGAAGGACACCTAATTTGTTCCTAATGATGGGAATATTCTGACAGTCAGGATAGATAATGAAAGAGATGTTGTGTACTCCTTACCAATAATTAAGAGTATAAAATATATTGCAAAGTCCTTGCAATTTCTGTGTTCATGCAGGTACATAGATGTACATATAGATATGTTTGTATTTATATATAAAAGGAATACATATGACAAAGTCTAGGCACCTACTTTCATAAATTAGAGAATGATTGAAAATGCTAAAATATTGCACTAGTAGGTGACAGAATGCTCTGATGTTTTCATTCAATAAATAAAGCATTCCCGCCTAGTCAATATTATTGTGATTAATATTATTTTTCAAAATACAAAACACTAGTGATATGTCAAGGAACAAATTTATGAACTAATATTGCAAATGTTCTTCCCACAGTGAGTTACATGCTTGTAAAAATTTATTAAAAAACATTTATCAATAATCAAAATAATAAACCCCAATCTTCTGAAAATTTTAACATGGTCTCCAATGTTACTGGGTTTTTCATCTGAACCTCTCTGCATGTGCATATATATTTGTAAGCATGCACATTATATAATATATAGAAGACATGATACCTAATAGCATACAGCTGTAAGGGTTTTTTTACATGTTAAATTAAAAACAATTTTTCCATGAGTGAGAGTACAATATTTTTAAAAAAGATTCCAATAATAATTTTTATTTTAATTCAGAAAAAACACTGTGTTTAAAGGGTAAGCATTTAAAAAATAATGGTGATACATTTTTCCAAGCAGTTTTATGATGTACACGCACCATACTATGCATAGTGTATTGTGATGGAAAGGACTATGTCATGTATTAAGCTGCAACCTTTCCTCCAAATTGCCTTAGAAATATATTTATTCATTTGACAAAAGTTTAAAGTATCTCAGCATGTCTGATTTTAATCTTCTGTTATATGAAAATTGCCAATCACAGGTTGCACAAAATTGAAGGACGGTTGTAGTTTTGGCAATGCTGCCAAGAATAATTTCCTCCAGAAAGCAACTTTCAAAAGTCTTTGTTTCATAAGTTGAGCATTAAATGAAACTTTGTAGTTCTCAAGCAATAGAATTTATCCCATGTGTGCTGCTGTGGTTTCAACAGCCATATAGGAAATGCAATAAAACTGTTTTGCTCACAGGGAAGTTAAATTCCATAAGGTTTGTAAGACGTTCTGAGAGCCACACACAGAAGGTGGTATGTAAGTGTCCATGTATGAAGGCAATGAATATTACTCTAGTTGTGTGGCTTTATACATAATGGAACTACTTTACTCAGACCAATCAAAGAAGTAAGGATTATACAGAATGTTGAGGAAAGTTTAATGGTGTTGGGAGAAACCCATTAACTTCTTTGCATGCATCTGTACAGCACTTTTAGTGCATAATTTCTTTATACTGCATTTTTATTTTAATTTTGGAAGTGAGATCACAAGATTTTATAAAATACCTCCCTCTAAATATCTATTCAGAGTGGTATTTGTTTAATGTAAAGTTAGCTATCTGAAAGCTATACACCTAAACACACTAGTCATTTATATTTTCTCTATAATCAGCAGAGAAAAACATGCATCTCCTGAGGGCAGTTCTTTCTTCATATACATCAAAACTAGGTGGGATGAAATACCCTCTACAGATGTCTATCTGCATCCCTTAACCCTAGAGGGAGCCTATTTTAGATTAGCTTTATCTCTCTAGAAGTTAGAGATCTAACGGAGCTAAGGCTCTCCCTTACTGCTCCATTAATGAAAGATGCTGCCAACCCCTCCAATAATTTAAAAAGATAAAAGAGGGACTGAGACCCTAGCTCTACTAAAATCAGGGACTCCACAAAACTTCAGCAAGCCCAGCACTTCTCCTGCCTGGTTCAAGTCTGTTTATGGGTGTGCAAAGTATCATACTTCAATCTAGTCTTTTTTCCCCTTGAATAAGGGTTGTGATTGTATAAAGTTATTAAGTTATTTTACCATCACAGCAGCTACTGCAGCTGCAACACACTAATTTTAGGAAGAGCTATAATCTGTGTAATGTTTGACTTTACTAAAGTGGGTGTTTATTTACTGCATTTAATTCTTTGGTTATACAGTTCAAGCAAATGCCTAAATATTACATGCCTTTTGTTCAGGCATTTAAAATAGTGATAATATTGCAAATGAAGGCAAGAGTAGAGATGGTAGGCAAATAGAGATAACTGCAGCTATCTTTAAGCAGAGACTGGGCATGAAGATGGCACCTGCTCTGCTCAGTAAAAAAATGAATGTTACCACCCTGTGTATGAAAAAAAGTAAGTTATTTGCTCCTTATCTCAAAGCTGACAAATTCAGTTGTGCCTATGCTACTGAGGAATTTTGGGCAGGTCCACAGACCAATAGAAACTGCTTTGCCTTCTAAAAACCTGCATTTGTGAAGGGTGTTGGTGACTGTGAGCAGGAACAAACAACCTTGATTGACTTAAGGATGTCACAGATAACAGTTGGACAAATAGCAAATGTTAATAGACTTTTACAGTAGTGGCTTCTCTATCTGATTGCTAGAGAAATATTTATGCCTTTACACATTTAGCCAGCATAGATCACTTATATTAAAGGATATCTCTAAAATGGGAACTGTTCTTGAAACATGGAAAATAGCAATGTCAGATTTAACATGAATTAATAATACCAAGTTTAGAGAAGAAATCCACAGAAGTTATTGAGCAAGCAGTAACTACTAACCTCAACAAAAAATTGCCATGGGAAGAGGTACCCCCAGTATTTCTGAAGAGGGAATGTATCGCTGTTGAGTGGCTAGCTGAGAAACGACCCAGGTTCTCAGACAAGGAAAGAGAGAAGGTGTCTTTATTATTTTGATTTCCATATATATAGAGTTTACAGAGGTCACCCAGATTGGTCAGCCCGAGACCTCCCCCTAGGCCCAATTGGCCAAGCCCGAACTGACCCAATCCGGAGACGTTGTTTGCAAAACATCCAAACTTTATCTTGTTTATGAAATGTAGCAAAACGTTCTCACGGGAAAGACCTGTGCTAGCCACAGCAATGTGCACTGTAATCCAGTAATGTGCACTGATTGTGATAGTTCATTAGCTATGCAGTATGTATCAAGATATGTACAGTTTTGAAAACAGACAAATACAGACTTTGTTTACTTCCATGCTGTTCTCTCGGATAGAAATAAAGGAGCAATAAAAAAGCATGTAATAGTTTTGGAGCCTGAGCCCACTGTTGGTTCTTGGCTACTCATTCAATTTCTTCAGCCCTGGGATGACTTGTTGAAAATCTTTGGAAAATGCATCTATCATCCTCTAACACATCAATTATTCAATATACAGTTATCCTTAGCCAGTCAATGCATCCTTTAATCACTCTTCTAGAAGTTTCTTGAACCAGCTGCCTTGATGAGTTTTTGAATAAATAGCAGCATGTCACAGCATCCAGGCAAGCCTTGATGAAGCAGTTGGTAGCTGCTCATAAAAGGTATAATGTATTCATGACACAAACATCTAGTCTTATAACAACAAGTACTGCATGACCTTACAGGTGGAGATAGCATTTCCATCTATCTGTAAGGAAGCTGAAGTTCATAACCATTTGGTATATTTCAGATTTATACTTCCTAAAGCAGTAAAAACTTACTATCTTAATGTGACAAACACATGAAGAACAAACTTAGTGCATGAAAGGAACTGCAGAGCAAGCATACAGTTATTGTAATTTCTATGGGAGTTTTATTATGTAGGAAAAACTCACTTTTTAATGTTTGCAACTGCTGGGAAATCTCAGTAGCAGAGGGTTTATGTAATGTTTTTTGAGCTGATTTTCCTCTTTTTTTTTAATCAAAGTGGACCTGTGCTGTCCTTAAGCAATGCCAATTATACCTCTCAGTTTTGGTGGTGGTATTTACTTTCCATCCTCCTCCTAAGCTGGATGCTCTGAGATATCCAGGGTAGTTATGAGAGTCCCTTTTTGCTTCTTTTGTGGGGACTTTACGAGGCTCTTAACAGCCTGTGCTCCTCAGCAGCAGATTGCAGGGGTCAGGAGGGTCAGGATGATTTGCGAGCTCTTCCTTGTGTGACAAGTTAGTTTTAGCCGCAAATACACTCAAATATGGTATTACGCCTTGATGGCTTTCCAAAGTTGTTCTGCCCCCACACCCTGAAGAAGATGGATTGTTCATGATCTGTGTGTAAGATGCTGCTGCTGTAGTCTGTCTTCAGCTCCAGCTCACATATCTCACCTCTGGGCAACAGCACTGTGTAATTGATGTTCAGTATGCCTCAAGGGGTTAAAAGATTAATGCACCACGAAGGTATCCTGTAAGCTGCAGTTTTGAGGAGATAGACTCCAATCTGAAGTATTAGGTTTCATTAGGAGGTTAAAAAAAGAAGTTGCACCAGAATCTGTATTTGGCCAACAGCTGTTAATAGTTGGATGGAATCATACCATCCCTTTCTGAAGGTTTTTGTTGTTTGGGTATATGATTTCACCATAACCACAGAGTAGGATTATATCTGATAGGAATATTTTCTTCAATAAGGTAATGAATGAATAACAATAGTGGTTAGTATTTTAGGAATTTTAAAATTATTTATGTAATTGAAAGAATTTATAAACATAACCGAATCCTGAAGCTCTGATTTCCCTGCTTAGTTTATAGTGACTTAGATGAAGTCTTATGACTTCAGTAAGAAGTTGCAAATGTCCAGAGCAGGAAAAAACAGCTCTGAGAGCATATATACTTGTATACACACATACACACATATATAAAAATATATACATATTCTCTTGCCCTCATTTCTAATTTTTTTCTGTAAATTATTAGCTCAGTGAACATTCTGTCAAGGACACTCATAATAGGCAGATAAAGTGTTATTGCAGTGATTGTATGGAGAGCTGAGTAACATTAAACTTTGAATGTGAATGGATTTTTTCCCAGTAACAAGCTTAGATTTCATATCTGATTCGGGCTTAACAATAGCAGTATAAGGCAAAAGAGAAAAAAACCTTTTATGTATATTCTGTTTAAATTAAGTGTTCTACTTTTTAAATTAGATGTGTAGAAGTTATTTCACTGAAGCTGGAAATTAAGTTCATTGAAAGCATTTGGCCATTAGCATAAATATCATAGAGGATGATACAAAAAAGCCCGTTAAGAAATGGCATGACCTGAATAAGCCATTAATATTAAAGCTGCAGTTTGGCAGATATTTAAACAATAGAGAACATCACCCTTCTGGCCTGTCTCACTGGAGAAGTCTTCAATAGAAAAAGTGGTTTTAGTCTCATCTGAATACAGACTCAATTCTATCTATTTATATGTAACAATGATGTGGTTGTATCCAGTGTAACATGTTCAGCATCCTCAGGGAAGTTCAAAAGACTGGTTTGGAATAGGTGTCTCTGGCCTCCAGCCTAAGAAATTGAAGCAAAGAGTGTGTCACATGCTGGATTAGACTCCATTGATTAGCTCCCATATTGCCCAATAAGTCTGCCCAACTCTGCTTCTGCTACTGATCTGCAGACATAATCCTCATTTATGTCAATGTTTGGTCTGGTTGTAGGCTATTAAATGCTTGTATAATCCAAGGATTTTGGGAAAATTTGTCACTTTGAACTGCAAGGAGTTCCTGATTCCTTTTAGTATTTACCAAAACTGAGCAGAGCTGGAACAAAAATGAGCAATCCACCTGTGTATAAGAAAAATGAAGATAACAATTAGCATTTAAAAGGTGCCATGTTTGTAGTGAATCACTGGGGACACTTTTTTCCTATTTTTTGTACAAGACTGTGGGATGAGAAGACCACATTTGCCTCTTCTTGAAATGTCTTGAAAATCTTGTTTAAAAATTCTTCTCAAGGAGTGAATGAAATGCAAGGGCTTAGAGAAATGGAGTAGAAACCTTAAGAAAAAATAATTGGGTCGAAAACAGAAGCAAAGAACAGACAATGTGGAAAAGTATGGAGACTGTAGAATATAAAAGAGACACTTAGACAAATAAAGCCCCCAGCATACAGTGACATACGCAGTGCTTAGTATATCCGTGTTGAAATTTTCCTGATAGATATTTCCATGTATCTAGAATATATTTATTTTTGACAGTATATAAGTTATTCACAGAAATATTCTGGTTTGAAGGTTAGAGAGATTGCCATTACCCATACAAGTATGATGTCCCATACAAGTATGATGTCATGGTCAAACACACAGTTTGACCATGACAAAACCAAGATGTGCTGCTTTGTGGAAATGAGGCAGCAATCATATAACAAATTGCTAGAAATAATGGTGATTACAAGTAAGTTAATTATGCAATTATCAGGAGATAACATGCCAATGATAATGTGAGTCAGATCACCACTATAATGCCAAGGGATATCGCAATCTGGAGTTGACTGGTGTTAGCTTTAATAGGCACCAGAATAAAAAAGTCTGAGAGGACAAATTGTGGATATATCACAAGGAGGTGAGAATCGCAGCATGAGGATGAAGGGGAATCTCTGTGAAACCACAAATATTTGCCAATCTTGTGATGCTGTTTGCATAACCTATTTTAAAGGCACCATTTGGTTTGAATGACAGGCTACAAATTACACAGACAACACAAAAGTCAACCTCGATATTATTGGATAATGCTTGACTTTTTCAAGCCTTATTTTATATTTTATTTTATTTATTTTTTCTCTTAAATTTTATTTGTTCTTATTCTAAGAATACATCCTAGCTTGCACATAAAATTGTAAATTCATGTAACATCACCCAAGGGATTAAAAACATAAAAGACATATTTAAATATTTAAAGACACTAAATATTCTTCAGAGTTTAGTTTGAATGAGATGTTTGGGAAACCCTTAACAAATTCCTTGTTCATAAGGCACTAGTGCTGGAACAACTAGACCGTAAGTTCTAAGTAAGTCCTAGAACCACATGAAGCTTTTGCAAAAAACCCTGAAAACTTTAAAACTCAATTCAGTACAGACAGCATGAAATCCATAGTTCAGCATGAACACTTTTGCTGTAGTTGCCACAGGTTTTTCACAAGTTCAGCTGTACTTCGGACTGAAATGAAATAATAAGAATTATAGCATTGGCTTCCCTTATCTTTGGTCTGATTAAGTTTATTTGGAAAACAGCATCAAGGGCTGTTTATTCCTGTGGGTAGTGCCTAGTCTCACCTAGGACCTGTAGGCATGTTTACAAACAAGCAGCAATTACAGTGAAATAAAAATATATTTTTAAAAATTTCAAATAGTATCTGTTGTGTATTTTGGGGTGATTTTATGGGAGAGCTCTCTGAGAATTGGCAAACCTTTCACATCCATTGCTGAGTACGGAGAGGGAGAGGGTTGGTTTTTGAAGAAAGTGTCACTCTGGAGGCTCTGGGAATGGGAGCAACTCTAAGGTCTGCAATTGGAGGCTGAATGAGTGCAGAAGAACTGGAAGAGATGAAAGGGAGCTCAACATGGGCAGCAAGGCAGCTCAAGGATGAAAAGCATCACCATGTCTTTTAGCAACATCTGGGAGGAAGTGGGAAAAGCTAGAGGAAGTTGAAGGGTATTAGGAAATGCTAGTTGAGAAGGAAGAAGCACTACAGGAAAAAAAATCCCTCTAAAGTGAGGAGAGCATACCAGGCTGTTTATTCTTAGACCAGCAATGAATACAGCAATACTGCTGTCACAGATCCCTTTGGCATCAAAATGTTACAGTAGCAATGGGAGTCAAACGAGTTGTCAGACTAGAAACAAAACAGAGGACACAATAACATCTTTCATTCCTGTCTCTAGAGTCGCCACCAAGCAAAACTATTTTGTTAATATTTTATTGTTATTAGTCATAAATACAGCAAGGGAGCTATTACAAGTGAAACACTAGAACAGACTGAGCTGACAGTAAGCTGAAACATGCCTAGGGCAACCAACTTCTTTTTTTAGTGTTGTGACTTTCTAGCTTCTGCTTGTGATGAATAATGTGTCAAAAGAATCCCTAAACTCCTTTAATGATTACTAAGGCTACTGAACAAAAGATCTGAAAAAAAGTCCAGTTTTGGGGTGACTATTTGAAAATACCTATTTTTCTTTTGTTGAAACATCCATATTAAACTGTTCTTTCAGATCTGTAATTCAGCTATTGCCTATACTTTTCCAAATGAGGCTGAGCTTCTAGCAAGAAGGATGCCTGTATTTGGAAGAGTCACTCCTATGACAGTCAATAAATCTCTTTCCCCACCATTACTCATTTTATGTTCTATTACAAGTTGAGTAAACCTCAGATTCTGATGCCAAATGGGGAAAGAGTGGTGCTGACATCTCTCCAGTTCAGGCATTGGTGGCAAGTCGGTGTAGAAAGGTGTACTTACTTAATAGAGAAAGGCTCAGAGAGTTGGGGTTGTTCAGCCAGGGGAAGACAAGGCTTGGAGAAGACCTGGCTGTGGCCTTTCAATACGTAAACTGGCTTAGAAGAGAGAAGCAGACAAACCTTTTAGTCAGGCAAAAGGAGAAGAGGTAATGGTTTTAAAGTGAAAGAGGATAGATTTAGATTTGACATAAGGAAGAAATTCTTTACTGTGAGGGTGGTGAAACACTGGAACAGGCTGCTTGGAGACATGGATGTCCCATCCCTGGAAATGTTCAAGGCCAGGTTGGATGGGGCTTTGAGCCAACCTTTCACTGGTCTAGTGAAAGATATCCCTGCGCATGGCAGGAGGGCTGGCACGAGCTGACCTTTAGAGGTCACTGCCAACCAAGACTGTTCTATGAATCTGTGATAAACACAGTGCTTATGATTTAAACAGATTTGGGAATGCTAATCTGCAACTCATCCTGGTGACGGAAGGCCAAGAGCAATTCAAAATTTTTTCCAGGCTGTGTCTGAGTTTGTTGTGAACTTTAGCCCATGTGTCTATATGAGCTGTAAACTTTCAGTTTTCTTATGCAACTTTCATTTTAACTCAACCATTTTGAGTTGGCTGGAAGTGGAATTACATGCATTGAAACATTCTTGGAAACCAAGAGCTCCTGCATTCTATCTGATAAAGGACTTTAGAAATTTGTCTTTTCCAGTTACACTGCCTAACCTCACGAAATATAGTCTCTCTCCTTACAGAGATTGCATTACTAATTTCTTTTGAACTTATACATAATCTTAAACCAATTACATAAACTCCTTGTAAAATATTATTTAACGTCTTTATTTTGCTGTTGTGAGGAAAGCAACTGACAGACCACAGCTCCTCCACTCTTCTGGTGTTACTGCACACATAGGAAGGAGTTGCACTTGCTTTGCAGAGCATTTTGGGACATGTAGCTTGCATACTTCACTGCAATTACTCCTCTCTTTTGAATGCTGTGCTCTCAATGGAGGAGCAAGCTAACATTAGGGGAGAAATGACTTTTAAAAATGAATAAGCAGCACACACTTTATGTTTGTTTGAAAAGGATGGGATGTGTATTTTTCCAGTTGGAGGAGCTGCTGTTCTCAGTTTAAGCCATCATCTGCTACAAGCTTTTAGGAGAGAACAGAAGTGGATATCCCTGTGTTTTCACTGTTGTGAATATTAACACACTGTAGACTTCTTGTGGGGTATGAAAAGGACTTTTCTGTGCCGCGCAAATATTGCTTTCTGCATCTGACAGTGCTCTGATTGCAGAAAAGATTAAATTGTTCTTCAGAAACTGAAGACATTTGATGAAGACTTTCCATATGTTACTGCAAATAATGAGCTGTTTTCATAAAATGAAATAAGGAAATCATTAATAGTTAATTTAAGAAGTGATCAAAACTAGAAAAATGAAAAGGCTATTAGGCTTATTTTTGTATTGTATAATTTTTCAAAGGGAATTAGCAAATAAATCTATGTTGTTGTTTTCCTGATTGAATTGTTGTGCAAGCCATTTTCAAATTTTATGCAAAATACAAACTCTCACTCATATCTAAGAAGAAACTGCTGAGGAAAATTTCTTCCAAGTGAGGTAGCTTTTACTAATTAGTTCTGGTCACCCAAAGGTACAGAAAAATTCATAGTTTTAGAAAATGCTCAGTTTTTATTTCCCAGTTGACTCAGAAAAGGGATAAGGAGAGAAATCTGCAGTGCACAAAGTCATATAAGCACAGCAATCTTAAATCCATTCCACGTGATTCAGCATGGAAACAGGTATAGGTATCTTCTTTATTCTCAGTAGTGCTCTCACTGTGTTAGTAGACACTCACAAATGAGTCAACAAATTAGTCAGTGTTTACCTTTTAAAAACATATTGCTCATCACTTCTGTTTTAAGAAAGGTTTGGTTACATTTAATCCTTCTAATCTCTTGATTGTACAGAATTATTCTGAGGCACGTTACCTTCCTCCCTACTGAACTCAGACAACATGACACTATCTTGTTTTTCCTGTAATCAGGAGCTAATGGGGACTACACAAAATGCTCCCTTCACTCTACCCCATTCTTCTCCACCTCCCTCTGAGGCAATCAAACTGTGTAATCATTAGAGAGACTAATCGAGACAACAGGATTAAGATCCAGAAGCTCACTGTAAGCCTCTGCTGAATAGTTATCTCTAAACAGGCCAAGAATAGAAGCATGAGTAAGTCAGAAGTTCTCCAAGAAAATCATAGATCTAGTGGGAAAGAAGGACATAAACTTAGTTTTTGCTGATTACATGATGCTGAGTGTGAGGCTTTAGCTCCAATACAGACAGCAGGTGCATTTCCTTTTTAAAGGATACATGCTTATAAAAAAATCTATCATAATTTGTATTTGGTAGTTGTTTTCCCTGTGTTTCTCAGCTGTTTCATAGCATTCATTGCTAGGTAAGAATTCATTTTGTCTGGGCATGCACTGTTGGTAAGTCAGCTTTCATATGTGTGAATGCTTAATCAGCAGAAGATGTCTCAAAACCTGAAGTGTAAAGTGTATAAGAAATATACAAAAACTTTGTGACATGTAAGAAATAATGTATATAGAGCAAAAGTTGGGATGAAAAGCAGAATCAAATCCTAGTTCTCTGTGTGTCTGAGAGAGTGCATCCATGTAGGAATGTTAGTCTTTATAAAAATAATTTTTAAGCATGAAGAGATGAGCTGTGCCAAAGAACTGAAGAAATAAAATGAGGGGGTGAAAGGATCCACAGAGACTGGGAGGGGGAGGAATAGCTTTCAGCTGTCCATTGTTAAAGATATTAGAACTAAATAGCAGTCTGGATTGCCAGAAAACCATTATAAGCTTATTTATTTATTTAATTTTGAGAGAAGACATGTTTATATTTGGCAGTGCTTCTGAAACAAAATAAATGGGCAACAATCTTTAAAAGAAGAGAAACCAAAGATATAGTGTTGATGTTTATCTTTATTTTAATAGTCTATAGGTTGCATGCATATACATTTATATACAAGTAGTTAATGCTTGAGAAAGGGAGGAAAAGCATGGCAGATATGTGTGTGTCAGTTTGTGGAAGAACGTGAATATGTGTTATCTGAATGAAAAATGGATCAGCTCTGTGTACAGTAGCTGGTAATGGACAGTGGTAAATATACTGCCCAGCCACCAATTAAAAATGCAAAGTTGTTTGGTTTTCTTTACAGTAATTAACTGGTGATTTATCTAAAAAACATGTCATTGTAATTCAATAAACTTGCTAATTTAGTGATAGAGTCTTTATCTGTAAGTGTCAAATATTTTGCTCTGCACATCTGTGTCATGGATAATTTTGCCAATATACTTTTTTTCACCCATTTCAATAAATTTGTTACAGAAATAAGAGGAGGAAAGAGTGCCTGGGCTGTTAGGAAACTATCGAGTTGCTGTACTAACATGCATAGAGACGAGAGAGTATTATAGGCTCTGCTGAGCATTCCTCAGAGGTGTTAACGACTTTAAGCCTGTCAAGAATGTCTCCAGCTTGCACAGCAAAGACGATTCAACAGTTTAATAAAAAGGTGTAACATTTCCTACAGGTGAGCTCAAGTGATCAAAGGCTATAATAGAGTTTTTGTTACTTCATTCAAAGAATGCATTCTGGAGTTTAACCTTTGCTTTTGATGTAATGTCATCTTGAATGCTAACAGCCTTTTCTAGGAAGGATTAAGTTGTTTGAAGTGTTTTTTGGTCTTTATTTAGGACCTGGCTTTGAAAACTAAAGAAAGTGTGGAGTAACATGCTATAAATTATGGAAAAGCTTCAAACAGTAATATGTAGAAGAATAAAACTCATGAAGGAGAAGGTCAGGACTGGACAGTTGAAATTGGTCAATTAGGTTTATGTTCAACACAGATGTCTAGGGTCTATTCATGTAAGAGGACTGTTATAGCTGAGAATGTTTGTGAAATATCACCAACTGGTCCATTTTTGTGGATATTGTGCTTGCATTTCCATCCTGTAAGTGCATAAAAAGCCAGCAGTAGATAACAACAACAAAGCTGAAACTATACAGGTCCAGTACCTACTCTAACTGTCTGAAGGATGTTTCTGTTCTTGAGGCAGAGATACAATATTTTCTTCTAAACCCTCACAGATTTCACCTGAGAATTTATGTTAGTATTACCAAGCCTCTGACTGTGGCTGCTGATGGCCTATGCAAAAAAGTATTTATTTTTGGACTGGCAAGGAGTGGTGACTTTTGCTGCCTTATTTTAATCCTACTTCAAATATGTGTTAGAGTCTATGGTCACACTTTGAGCATCCCTGCAGATGCAAAGGTAGAAGCCATACCATCACTGGATCATCCCATTGTTCCTAACAAGCACTCCCACTTCCACTTTCTCCTTGTGAAAATGTAACCCAGCAAGCTGAACACCTAATTTCCATATGCTGTGCTATACACAGCAAAGCAGAGATACTGAAAAGTAATGTGAGGCATGACTTTTAAATAAATTCAGATATGGTTCCATCTAAGATTAAGCAAAATATATAGAAAAAATGAACAGAAGTGACAGCAGGAAAGACATGCTGGTGCTTTGTTTCTGAGTAATGAAGCCAGATAGGTAAGGATGATTAATTCTACTAGTTCTTACCAATTAATTGATTGTCTTGGCACGAAAATGCTAATGTATCTCATTATTTTGGCATAAGGTGGCTCAGGTTGCCTTTAGAAGCATCTGCCTTGACAAAGAAACCAGAACATCAGTGAGTGTTACAGAATAGTTTTAGACAAGGGTGAAAGCTGTGGGGAAATTCAGATAGAGTTTCCACATTTTGAAGCAACAATTTGGGCTTGAGGCTGGCAATAATACTCCCAGATTACTGGAGCATGTTATACTTTCAAAATCTGAAATGGAAGGCCATGGCAATAGGTAGGGAATTGGCACCTTTTAGAAAAGCCGCCTTGCCTTATGTTTGTTTCTCCACCCCTCCTTCCCACTGTGACTTTCCAACACTAGAGAACAGATGTGGATCCTAGGAAAACAACTTCAAGAGACTTGTTTCAGAGTGCCAGAACCAACAGCATTGTGGCATGTTTTGAAGTTTAGGGTGAGGTTCACTCTCTCAAGTCATTGCCTTCATCTCAGTTTTTCTACAAAGTTGGCTCTGGCACTTCAGTTGAAACCAATAGTCCCCTGGTTCTGCATGAATACCTGTCCATTGCCACAGCTCCAAAGTGTTTCATCACTTAGCAGTGGAATTTATTTGTGCCTTTGAAGTTTTTGCACACAAATGGAACACAGATATTAGACATAGTTCACGACTGCAGTCTTGGGAGGGCACAGACAGCTCAGTCAGGATAATGCGAACAACTGCTGAAGCACTGCCACGGCTGGAAGGTGCAGCTTGGAGATGTTCTGAGGGAAGGTCACAAGTAAAATGCAGTCTTGTTCAGGTAACAGAGCCCTTCCCAAACGTGACTTTTCAGTCTTCATTTCTTATATGGCTTCTACCAGCACTTGGGGATAGTCTATATTTCCTCATGATAAGGATGATCTTCCAGGAAGGCCCTCAGACTCTGGGCTTTATCAGACGATGCAGACTAGAAACAAATGTCAGGAGGGCTGGAAGAGAGAAGGGAGGCAGTATTCTTACTGATGCCAGAATGACAAGGATGCTCAGTTACAAGCATTCCATCTCTTGGGCTGACATCAAAGACAGATGAGGTGAAGGGATCCAACAGAATTATTCTGTACATCTAGATGTTCTCAGTTTCTTAACCCATTTTCTCAGAGCAGTAACATGAAACTTTGTGCCTTGGCCTGCCTTAAATCAGAACTATGCCATATATATTTTGCGTAATATTTCTAATGAATGACACCAGAAAAAACATTCCAAGAGTAAAATGTAGGTTTATTTCAGGTAGCTGGAAATTTTGATACAATGGACATATTATAAATGAATATAGTCATAATGTATGCTATTTAAAGCATGTATATGTAACTATAGAAGAGCATAAGCAATCCAGCAATCTGTTAACCTGTTCAATAAATTTTTAGGCAGCAAGCTTTGTGGGGATTTTGTGGAAATTTGTTTTTCTTTGCAATGCATTTATTTTTTTTTTCAATTTGGTGATTTCATTACTGTTTGTCTGTCATTTAGATTGAAAATGGCCTTTCTTGGTTTTGATATTGAACATGAATATTGGGCCCACCGACTCAGACAAGAGCAGCTGAATTTCTAGAGGGAGGAAAGAGTTATACATTTAAGGAAAAAAAAATCCCCATTTCAACGTGTGGGCATAAGTAGACATAGTAACATGTAAAATACCTTTGTAGCATCTCTGCCCACAGTTTCATATAATTTTCATAATAGATGGGAAAGATTAGGTAAAATCCTATCTCTCCTGAAGGCTGCAGGACATCACTCTAAAAGGCTTTTCTGGATCTCTTTTGTTGACACCATGTGGATTATTTGCCAGTGCAGATATGCTGAATACTGAAGAATAATTGCAATACATACATAAACACATGTGAAAGATCATGTGGTCCAAGGGAAGGAGTTCTACTTCTGCCATTAAAAATTCTCAAAGACTTTGATTTATAAGGCTTATCCAGTGTATTATTGTATACTCTTTAGGATGTTCATTTTTTTGTCTCAAATACATCTTGCTCAAAATATGTTGAACAACTTATCCAAAAGTACCCAGTTGAAATTCTTGATCTTTGAAGAAGCAAAATACAGTGTGTTCATTTTAGACACCACTTCATTTCCATTTCCGTAACTATTAGAGAAAATATACTTCTACAGGATTAGAAATAAATTAACATTTTTATTGCTGTTAGCTATGATTCCAGTTTTTGGATAGCGCATGCTAACATGTGAGTTTTAGGCCTACATATTAAAATTTGTTTGTTTTCTCCTGGTAATACTGACAAATCCATATAAATACTATTCACAGGAAAGAAATTATTTATGCTGCTCAGATTTCAGGATTTATGTTGTTTTAAATTGAGACATTGTTAACCAGAATATGTAGTGATTCATTTTTATGAGCTCTGTGTGTCTTTCATCACCTGGATAATTTTTTCCCCATTTTATGAAGAATGGTCTTTTTCTGGGAGAAGAGCCTGCTGATCCTGTGAAACTGTTTGAGGGAAGAAAACAAAGATACATCGTGAGTGAATGTGTTCTTTACTTTATGAATAAATCCATGATATAATTTTACTTACAGAAGCATCTGTGAATACTAAGCAGTGTTCACTTCTTTATATCTTGACTCATAGAGAATTGGTTGATATTTCTGACCAGACAATGAAAAATCCTGACAAATAATTGTAAAAACTTCCTTGCTGAACCAACTATTTGCTGCTTTTACTACTGCTGATGAAAGAAATGACGGTGTTTTATATTTAAATGTTTATTGCATATGTATCATAAAAATGAATGTTTTACTATAATAGTTGACCTTAAACCATGCCACAGGGATGTTTTTTTCATATATTCCTACTCGGTGGAAGAGTAAACGGTTTTATATTATGGAAATTCGGATAGCTATGCCTCCTGTAGAAAAGCAAATTAACTGACTGGAATGCCCCAACTTTTACACTAAATTATCATTTTATTGTCCTTTTTCCTAGTTCTGCTGGTCACACATTCTTTTTCATTCTATAGTGGAAATAAAGTGTAAATAGTAAAATATACTTGCTTACCAGACAAATCTACATATCTCGAACTGTATAATGCAAGAGAATACTTAAAAAAATTATTTAGTACCATGCAGTGCCTTATGAAATTCCCAAGGCACAGGGAGGTGGCTGCCTTTATTAGCAACAGAACTGTGGGATTTGTTTTGTTTTACTTATAAATTGCAAAAAAAATTGTAATAACATTTTTTCTCTGAATTTCATTCTCAGGAAACCAAATGGCAAAATAGGGTTAGGGAGGAGAACTGGTGAGAGTTGCTATGTATATTCTTTGTCTTCACAGGAAAAGAAAGCTTAAAATTTAGGTGCAAAGGTGGAATTGGAAAAATTTAGAGTTCACTTTTTAAATTTTTAAAGCTATTTGAGGACATAGCTCTCTACACACTTAGGTAGAAACTTTCTGGACAGGTTAATTGTTAAGGTGTTCAGAATCACATCTGAAATATTTTCTCATTGCTGTAATTCCAACTTTCCATGGACTTCTCAGCTAGATTCGATTCCATCTGAGGACAAAACATAAAAAACACTCATCTTTTAGATTTTTGAATTCCATACTCTCCAGGCGATAGGGAGAATGTGCCGTGTGCATTTGTCATTGTGCAGTGCTGATGTGTGAGGAGTAACAGACAAGTATCTGTTTCCAGACCTTTCCTTTTCTTTAGATCCAAACTAATGCCACTTTGTTCTTCACTTATGGCCTGAGGTCTTGTGTCAAAAGAAGTGTGGTCAATGAAATAAATGATATTTCCAGATGACTTTGTTGGACCTCTAATATTTCTTTGTGTGTGAAAAAACCTGACTGAATTATCAGAGAGAACCAGCAGCATTAAATTCTCTCTCTAGAGCCTGTCTTCTGTTTTTGAAAATCATGTGATTGATCATTGCCTTTCCATGCTTGCCTTGTTTCTTGCCATTCTGCTGGGTCTCATTAATGTTCAATTTGCAGCAGGAAAGCATTTGTTCCCATGCACTATCAAAGCTGTACTTAGAAATGCAAACATTTAATCTTATGTGTGCTAGAAAATGAGCCCTAAGGAAAGATGTGATTTAGCACTGCTGTTCTCATCAGACATTCTCAACTCTCCTCTTAGGGAAGACAGTGACATAGAAAAAGGTATATTTTTGATCTTGCTGTGGAATCTCATAGGTTCAGAGGAGAGACTTCTAGCTGAGGGAGTGTGCATAACAGGTTATCCTTTTCTTCCAGAAGTTCACTTTCTAGGCCAAAATCAGTGAGGCCTCACAGAATGGCTTGTACTCTCCTTGTATAGACTCTTGCTCTCCAAATTCTGTGGTTAAATTTCGGTTTAGATTTAGTACTTCACACACTTTGAACATGCAGTATATTTTCTTTCTTCTGCTCATTTCTGGAATTAGAGGTATTAGTCTTTCAGTGGCTTTTAAACTGGGATTTTATCTCAGTGTTGTTTGTATAAAAACATAATTTATTTTCAGTCAAACTATTCCACTATAAAACTAGATAACAAGAGGGGAGTTAGACTACATTCTGCCAAGTACTAGAGAAGAAAACAATAGAAATGAAGCATATGAAGTGCATATGTATGTGTATATATATATGTATATATGCATGTGTGTATGCATGAAATATGCATGTGTGTATGTAGGAAATAATAGAACAATTTTACTGAGACAATTTCCTGGGAGATAACTTATCCTAAAGAAGTTAAATGGGAAATACTCTAACTGGAAAAGCATTTAACTGTTGGCAAATGCTGTAACAGCTATACCATTATTAAACAGACACTGCATATTCATCTAATTCAAAGGTTGCATATATTAATGCACAGCCCCAAGGCAGAAAGAAAAATTCTTTTCTTAGAATTGAGAAATTCAAGGCCATGGCCTGTTCTTCTTCTTCTTGCTGTTCCTTTGCTACCTTTTCTACAATAAAAAATTAAACAAGAAAAGTCTGTAATTTAAATATTGTAGTTTAACAGTGTGGTTAAGATCTTTACCTGTACTGATGTCATAATTTTTTTTTCCACTGCTAATTCTGGGGAGTCTGTAGTAGGTTTAAAGCCTTGATGTTAACCTGATTAATTTAATCTCTGTATTTTCTTCTGGAAAAAAAAGTAGTATTTTGGAAGACCTAATGATATAGCAACATCAATACTTTGCCAATTGCCAAAGGAGAAAAAAATACGTACAGGAGTTTGGTCTATGTTATGTTCCATGCTATGTTAACTACAGTGGAAGTAGTACTACTGGATTTTAAGGACAGTCTCTGTCAGACTTTCTTCACCTGCTGTAGAGCTGATTTTTTTCATCAGAAATGCCAGTAGCAGCATTCAAAGTATGAGTGAAGGACCTTGACCTGTATTTCTGACCTAAAACATCCTAAGCACATGTGACCACATCCAGCAGGATGTGTCTATTGTTCTGACTCCTTACTGCAGGTGCTCCAGAACAGAAGATTATTGATAGAAACAGAAATGTACCTAAGGAAATAGACACTCTTGCCTGTGAATTGTAGTTGAGTCATGTTTCTATGAAGTTTCTGCATCTTCTCTTGCCAGGATGCTGGGTTAGGATTTACAGATTGGTTCCAGAGTAATGTCATAGTGAATCATGGTGGGGGGAAGTCAGCTGGTCAAGAGCAGATGCTGTTTTCAAAGAAAAGTTAAAAACCTGGCGTCTAAGAGCTCTAAACCTGGAAACCAGAAGGCAGAAAATCAGAGACCTTTCCATAGGGATCATGATGTTTATTAAACTGACGTACATCCCATGAACATGCTGATGTTGGATAAATCTTTTCCTTTCTAGCACCACATCCTTCTCCATCAAATGACAAACAAGTCAGATAATTTTGGTTGAGCTGCAAGTAAGCATTTATTTTCTTGCCTGCAATTTCTTGTTACCCTTGAAGAGGCAGGGCATCATCTTACAATCCCTCCTGTCAGCAGATGTTGAATGGGACAAAAGTACAGAGTCAAGGTAGCAAAGTACAGGATCTCTCCTGCTTTGATGAGAAGGTTTTGCTGAGTCTAAGTCTTCAGTGCTACACCTTTTTCTTTGTGTGTGACAGTAAGTTCTTATATGAAATGTAGAGTTGCAGGCTGTAGTTGTTTCCAGTGCTGAAGGTAAAGGTCTTCAAGAAATGTTTATGATGTACTCATTCACAAAGTGGAATAAATGAATATTTATGCTATTATTTGATTTTACTATTAGATTTTTCAATGCATGTCACTGATGTGGGGTTACATGACTATGTCAAACCTCTCTCTCACTCCTCAGGTGATGCTGCAGTGCTGCAGACTCACTGAATATTCGGTAAAGTGAATTTGCCCTCTTCTGTCAGACAGATCCAGTAAAAACCCAGGTTTTAAAATAATGGTATTAGCAACTGTTTTGTGCCATAGCTACAGTCTTCTAACTTATTTACAAAACCAGAGGTGTTGCTAATGTTCATAATGTGAGAGAAGTCAATTCCTACTCTAGTAAATGTCTAGGGCTTTATTCTCATTTCACCTGATAAACAGGGAGGTCTGCAGTGCCTGAGAAGCTGTCACTTCAGTGAAATTCCTTGTTCTGCGATGCTTTAAGTACTAGTAAGGAATCTTTTTTTGAGTAGAACTGCTGACTGATTATAGTCTTGAGATGTTTCAGATTTCAGAAAATGTACTATTCTGACATAAGTCCATTTTGGGTCATTGGGAGAGTATTTCATGAAGGCAGAATAGTATGGCCAGGTATTTGTTGTATTAAGTTATGAAATTACAGAATCTATTAGACTGGAAAAGTCTTCTGAGATCATAGAGTCCAACCTATGACCCAACTCCACCGTGTAAACTAGGCCATGGCACTTAGAGTGCCACATCCAGTCTTTCCTTAAACACCTCCAGGGATGGTGACTCCCACACTTCCCTGGCCAGTCCATTGGCCAATGTCCAATCACCCTTGCTGTGAAGAACTTGCTCCTGATATCCAACCTGACCCTCCTCTAGTGGAGTTTAAGGCTATGTCCTTCCATCCTGTCACTGGTTGCCTGGGAGAAGAGGCCAACCTTCACCTGGCTACAACCTCCTTGCAGGGAGGGACTGATAAGGTTCCCCCTGAGCCTCCTTTTCTCCAGGCTAAACACTGCCAACTCCATCAGCCACTCATGGGACTTGTGCTCCAGACCTTTCACCAGCTTCACTACCCTTCTATGGACCCTCCTCAGCACCTCAATGTCCTTCCTGAGTTGAGATGCCCAGAACTGGGCACAGGACTAAACATGTGGCCTCACCAGTGCTGAGTACAGAGGGAGAATCACATTCCTCGTCCTGCTGGCCACACTATTGCTGATACAGGCCAGGATGCCATTGGCCTTCTTGGCCACCTGGGTCAATTGTGGTGAAACATTCCTATATATTATTAAACAGTTGTTCCTCTGCAGGCTAATGCTAGATGCTGTCCTTAAACAAGCATCCCACTAATTTATGCATTAAGGATAAACAAGATCTCTGCTAAGGTTTGTAACATGCTTGGGATCTCCTAGGTTAAAAATCAAATGTTGAAGATCTAAGTTTCAGAAGTGGTTTACAAATCAACAAATCTTTTGAGGTGTGCGTTTTTGCTCAGCTATAAGAATTTTTTCCCATTTCCTATTTTTTAACCATTCCTAGTGTACCTTTTAAAGAAAACAATAATTTGAAAATAGGCACCTATATACTGTTTTATCTCTTAGGGAAATTAAAGAGGGAGGCATTCCTTCAATTTGGGTCACTCTAAGGAGCTTTTCATCATAGCTTCTCTTTGACAAAGTCAGGCAATTCGGGGCGACGTGAGGATAAGGGGAGATGAGACAGACTATAAAGCTTTTCACCTGGAGCAGAGGATTTTTTTCTCCCATAGTTGCATCAAAACATGTTTTCAGCATCTGTGATTTTTCCTAATCCTGTATGTTCCTTTCAGCTGTTTCAGCATGCAGGGCATGTTTACAGAGAAGATAATGTAGGCAGGATCACTAGCTGGTTATAAGAGTTATTCATAGCTCTGTGCATAAGTAAGGATAAACAGAAGAGTTTATTTTCTTGACAAGATTCACTGTGTCATAGTTAGATGGAGTAGGTTTAGTGTGTTGTCCTAATCCTGCTCTTACAAACAAGATATTTATTCAGCAAATCCCTTGCAGTGGATTAAAATCTTAACCTTTTGAGTCCCTTAGCATGAAGATAAAATCACAGACAGAGGTAGCCTTGAAAATATTTCTCGGTGGTATATAAGTATTTGAAAGGGAGTTTATATATCTTAATGCAAGATAAAAAAACCTTACAGTATAAAAAATTGAACATGATGACATAAAATATTTATTTGTAGGAAAAAATAACTATTAAAAATATATAGTAACAAGTTGTTGTCATACGTGAGTTATTAAGGGAGCCTTTCCAATTGAGATCTACAAAATAATATTCACTTAGGACTTTAAATAGGTCAAGAGGAGCTACTGACAACTCAGGGCAGCACTTCCTTGTATAGACAAATGATTAAACTAACCTTTGATCAAACTCATCTTTGTACACCAAATTCAGAGTCATCTTTGCCTTTACAAAGTCTTTAATAATTAGGTTCTCTCCTGATGAAATTTCTTCTTGTCTTTTTCTTTTTTTTAGGGAGGTGTTCTATCATTCTGCATGCTAGTAATAACATTATTGCTTTACTGGAGATTTTTTTCTATAGGAGACTGCCAAAATTATTATGAGAATTTTTTGAGACATATCTTAGAAAGTTTCAGCTATGTTAAAAAAAGAGCTTTTTTCTCAGAACATGTGAATATTTTTTCTATAAATATGAATCTTATTTATGCTCACAAATGAAGAGTGAAGATCATGGAGATGAGGTATAACTATAAGTATTTATTCAGATTTGGAGACAAAACGTTGAGGTACTAAGCCATATACAGTAGATAGAAGCAAAATGGCCTTTCCCAAAGAAATGCCTTACTATATATCAAAATGAGATACTATCATATTTCAAGAAATAATCCATAATTCCAGAAATTATTAAAATTTTGCTGGGTGCTAAGTTTCTAGCAGACCAAGAGAATATGCAACTGAGATCCCAATGAAGCCAGTAGTAAAACACCATAGTTACAAATGCTGGCCAGTTTTTTGGTGCATCAGAAAATCCTTCTTTCCAAAGTTATGTAGCCTTGCTTAGATTTTGACTTTGTCCATATTGGCTACAAATAGTTGGTTGCTTTCCTTATACAAATTCTAGACTAAGGGATTTGACCCTTTTCTGCTTTCTGTCTGTTGGTCTCTTATTCTCTCGTCCAAGAAATGAAAACCTCTTGATGTGCTGTCAGCAGTCTGGTACATGATATAGCAGGGATACAGTGAGTAGCAAACCACTGCTTCAGAGGTGGCATGTGAATAATTGCTGTTGAGCTGCTGGAGTTGCCAATCTGGCACACAGGATGGTGCCTGCTGAAGAGTGCAGCCTTGCTAGGAAAAGTCATCATTCCCTTGCGCGTCCTTTCTGTGTGCAGGGCGGGGACATTCCAGTCCCTGTTAGGCTTTTTGTTCACTATCACTATCACTCATAAGCAGCTGTCACATATCGTATTTTCCATCCTTTCAAGCATCAGATGTGGTACTACTGAATAGCTGCAGCACATTGATTCTGGAGCACCGGTTACGCCGGGTTGCTGAGTGACTATTAGCTGTGGCAGGTCGACAGACTTCTTCCCAGTAGTACTCCTAAGGGGGTCCTCAGTAAAAAGGCAGAATGATTTTTGAAGTTTCTTTTTCTATCTGTCTGCCAAGAGCTTCCAAAAATAACCCCTGTTGCTCCTGCTATTAGAGCAGAGGCTGGAGCTATGCACTTGGGGAGCGTTGGCTGAGCTCAGCGTGGATCCTGGCATTTCAAAGCTGGTGCTGCTCCACGCGTAATTCAAGCAGAAAAGTACTTACACCCCTTGCCCTGCAGTGGGCCAGGCCAACTGTCCTGTTGAATTTACAGGCTTTAGTGTTTCACAGCCACTTAACATTAAGCATGACTCCTTCTGACCCCCAGCCATCCCTGGCTGGAATTACAGGCCGTGCAGTGCCTTACCTAATAGGTAAGGCAAGATAATAATGAGAGTAAAAGAGACACGAAGACATATAATGCCTAAATGAACACAGGGGAGCTTAACCAGCAGGAATAAGAATAACTAAGATCTTGTGCTTATTGTTTGCATACTGTCCTGTTTTTATAAATGCAGCTTCTTATCAACACTTCAATTGCACTTATAAATGTACAGAAAAGGCTGAATTCAGACGCTTGTGACGCAGTAGGGATGACTGCACAACATAGGTTGAGCTGCTGTATATCTTTCCAGAACAAGGAAAAAAGATCTTGTACACTTTTTTTTGCCAAAGGCCCCAGTATAGGACTGCAGGATTTTTTTAATTACAAAAGTAGCAATTTAGCAACACAAAGGAAATAAAAATTCATCTTTGTACATCTAAATTTATTTTAAAACTGACTGCAGAACCAAGGTCTCTACAACTTTTGTAAAAGCAATATTCTAGCCTTTTTTGGATTCCTTAAAAGTGCTTATCAAGATGAATGAGAATAGTGGTGTGTAATTTCAAAAATGTAATTGCTTTTCTCTCTAGCTTCTTCTAAGCATTTTCAAGGTCGCGCATAAAAGGGGACAGATAAACCTACAATCCAAGTCTTCTCCTGGCATTCCATGCCAGTGCATATTACTCCCTGAACAAAAGTCCTGCAATTTCTTGAATTGTTCATTTCTGCTTTTCCCCCTTTCTCAAAAGGGAGTATGAAACTCCTACCAATTTGCACATCGGGACATAATGTTAAACCTCTGAGTGACCGTGAAGCAAAGTATACTTGCATGTGTTTCAGAGACCAACTGCAAATAGATGGAGAAAATTTATTTCCCTCTCCTCTGCAGTGTGTATCAATTCCGATTTGCCTCTCCAGTCTTGTGTGTAAAGAATGGGCCTGTTGAGAGAGGCTGCAAAATTTGAGCTCATGTTCTCTGTGTCATACCTTCAGACCTGCTTTAGGACATGTTTGCCTGCTAGTGAGTTTGTCCTCCCTTCTGCTTGAGCTCTTATTTTCATTCTCACCTCAGGATTGTTCTCTGGACAGTGTCAGGTGTGGGCAGCAGCAGTGCTGCACCGTGCTTAGAACCAGCTGCAGACTGTAAAAGGGTTTCCTGGAGCAGCATCCCTTGGTGTCTTACCAAATCAGACCCATCTGCCAGATCATGAGAATGCCAATAGGATGCAGTAAAAAAGAAAATATGTAGGTGCCATGGTGAGCATTCTTTATGTGTGTAGAAAATGTGATGGAAACATCCTGTAAATATTTACACAGCTTCATGCCATGTCTTTACTGGAGGTTGTGGTTCTAGAAGCTAGATCATTTCAAACATCACCAAAGGAAATGGTGAATCTCCTCACAGGAAGAGAACACATCATCAGTGTAAATCTGGAATTTTCAAGATGATCCTCGTAAATCACTGTTATGACTGTTCCAGCACTAGTTTCCTCAGCTCGAGAGGATTTGTAATATCTTACAAAAGACATGAGGAACAACATTCCAGTATTTCCTTGGTATCTTTCTATTACAAACTAATGCTCACTCTGCTCTGACACTTTGGTTTTTTTGATAAAGCCCTGTAGGAAACCTGAACAATTATCTAGGAAAGCAGACTGTGTAGAAATCGAGAAGTAGAAAGCTGGGTTTTTTCCCTATTAAGTTTACTCTTGGGGATTTACTTCTTTGATTGAAAGAAATTTTGCAGTCATATTTTTGTAGCCAAAATTTATGCTTAGTGCCAGAGGCCTTCTATATCAGCTGCCTGATCCAACTTCCATCCTCATGTGAAGGGTCTGTGAGGAGGAAGAGTATTGCTATTGCTCTGCATTACGTATCTTACTCAGGTGGTAAGAGAAGACTCAGTATCCTCTATTTTGTCAGCGCAGGTACCCTAGGCTATGCCCTTGACTGTGTAGAATATTATGGGCTGCTACCAGTTCTTGTATTGGTCACCCTTCTCCTACTTCTCTTTTTATTCTGGATTTGCATGTGAGTTTATTTTCAGTGTCCTCAAGTCTGACAGAACAATGCATATGCAATCTTACATAAAAAAATGATTTTCTAGTATTTCCTTTGGGACACACATGCACACACATCAAGCTAACAAAAAAGTAAACAGTATTACCTAAAAGATACCCTATATGTGGTGTGCTGTCACGTAGAGATGCACGAAACCCAGAGATATTGCAATAGCTCCTCGTTCTCTTGCTGTTACAGAGCATGAAATGAAATTCCTCTCTCCTGGTGGATGCATACAGACATTGTCTAGAACTACAGGGCACATGCATTTTCTGTTCAGCCACCTGCATGTCCATAACCAGTGCCACAGCAAAAGTCTAACTATGGTGCGCTCAGTCATCAATTTCAACAACATAATAAAAAAATATATTTAATTAAGACAACATTTATCATGTCAGGATTGTCACTGGCTCTTTTTTCCATCTTGCAGTGCATCTGCAGTTCCATCTCTCCTCTATGAGTCTTAGAAGTGCTAAATATTCTGCAGCCTGGGTACATGCTTCTGTTATTGTGATCAAGAAAGATATTCCAAATGGAACTCCGTTGATGAAAATGACATGTGGGGACAAGTAACTGGTGAGGGTTCTTCCAGAGAACTACTTGTTCCTAATTTAGTATCCTACCCTGATCTACCAGAAATCTGATTCATTAATCTTTTAGACATACTGGAAAATCCCATCTATTTTAATAACCACAAGAGAATAGAAATAGTTGAGGGTCCTGTGATTATGATTGATCTTTGTAAGGTAATCTATGGAAGATATTCTATTAAATTATGTTGATCGACAGTATTTGAGTTTGTAACGTTCAGTTAATTTTTTTAAGGGTTCCAAAGTCTGGATTGCTGTCGATTAGCATTGTTATAAATGAATATAAATATGTTCCACAAACCGTAGCAAATTGAACTGTGAGATTTTTGTCAGTGAAATTATTCCTAAATCAATTATTCATAAGTAGTTCGAATGATGATCAAGTTTAATGCAGTGCCTACTCAACAGAAGCAGGAGAGCTATTGAGAAAGCCTTTGAAGAGCCAGTTTGCCTTGTTCCATAGTAATCTTAAATTGTTTACTGGCCAAATAGCTCTGGTTTTCTGTTACATGTCACTGGATTTGCTTATGTGCCCTATATTTCTTTTGCTGGCATAGATTTCAGTTATGGATTTTCATGAATTTGGCAAGGGAAACCAAAATAATTCTCTTTCATTGTGACTGTAGCCAAGGGTGTCCTTAGAAATGGAAACTGTCAATAATTTTTAGTATTTTTCTCCACATCCCTAGAAAGCTATTGCTCCTTCCAAACAGTGGACATTTAGGGATCCCTGCAAGACAAAACCTTCATGACTTGCTTTAGGTGTGGGTGTAAGGCCATTATCTGGCAATCAGCTACCCTTCACAAAACTCTCCAGCATTTGGTCTCAATCAAGCCTCTCTGACCAGCATTTCAGAGAGCAGCATTAAGTTGTCCCTTCTCTGTCTCATGACAAACACTGTAATGATAAAATAGTGCCAGTGCATCTCTGTGGGTAGTTGAAAAAAAGATCAATATTGCTGCAAGAAAAGAGGGAGACATCACTGTAGGTATCATCCACTTCACCTCTGGCCATGTAGAAGTGAGAAACTCACCTGTTTTTTCTAAGCTCCTGTTTGGAGAAGAAGAGGATTTTTTAAGAACAGGGGATCTATTCAAGGTTGAACAGGGATTGGACTGTTTACATTTCATGTATTTCAGAACATTGGAAGCTATTTCCAATGCATGGAAATTCTTTCTTGTCCAGGAGTGGAGAATATTGAAATTTCCAATTCCATTCAACCAGCAGGGCTGAGAACTAGACTTTTGTCTGAGATGTTTCCCATGTTAGCTAGTAGTAGGTGAACCCTAAATAAAGACGGGATGAGAAGACACTGATATTCTATCTCTTGGATATTTTTCTACCTCTAAAATCAGATGACATAGTGCACCTTCAAAAGCCAAATTAATCAGTTTAATTATGAGTACCTTGAGGGGTTTCATTCTATTAGAAAGAGTCTGCTTACATTGTGCTTTTCCAAAATAATCCTATCAGTGCATTTACTCAAGCAGATGAATCTTGAGCTGTCCTGTGGGCTTCAAAAACTATGTAATAACTTGCTGTAATAATATTACCAGAGAAGTGGGGAAAGGTTCAGTTACTAACACTACACAATCCACCTCAAACCTTGTTTTTTTTAAAATATTTTTTCAAATCAGAAGCGTAATTTAAGGATAAGACATTGTTAGCTATCCTGCCTTGCTTGGGGCTTTGCTGCAGAGTGACAGGTCTTTCTTCCTCCGTAGACTCGATGCTCTAATTACACCTACAGCAACTCAGAGCTACACTACTACAGCATCAATGCAAATGTCAGATGTCTTTTCACTTTGAACTGTCTACTCTCTAATAACAGTGTCTTATTTCCAGGAAGAGTTTTTAGGAAATTTCTTTATATTTAGATACCCTTTATTTGTCTCCTTCATCTTTATGTCTCTAATTGTGTTCAATATCATATTTCTTTTCAGAGGTCTGAACGCAGTGCTTTGAAAGTTTATATGTTAATTGCCAAGGTCAAAAGAAAGAGAAAACATGCTCTCATTGTTTAATGACAAGTAGTGTGATTTGAAACAGAAGTGTAATGGGTTACTCTGCCTCTTAATAAAAAGTACTGTTTCAGGGATATTAAACATCTGCAATTTAATTCAAACCCAGTCAGTATAATACAACAGGTTTAAAAATATTTTAATGCTATTTCTGTACAATTCAAAATCTAAGTAAAGGCCTTGTAAGTAACTTGGTCCTTGCTCAGGACAGCCATCTATAATGCCAGTCCTGCATATGCTTGTAAAGCTTTTCTCTTTGATACCTGTTCTTCTGCTCCAAAAGCCAGTGTCTAAAGCACATGAATGGATTTCCTTGCCATTTCTGCACCTTCGTCAAAGATGACAATTATCTTTGTTATATATAAGGGAATTGAGAATTGGCTTGTTATCATTTCTAACTAAGAACCTGATCCTGCCTCTACTGAAATCAACAGTGATTTACAACACCTCAAGTAGAAGGAAGATCTGTGTTGCTACATAATATTTTATTACATTACATAGCATTGAACAAATTGCATAGAATCACAGTGTCTTTTGCAGAACAAGAACATTTTTGATCATAGCTGATTCTCCTCCCATTTGATTCCTGCAAAACAAATTAATTAATCCTATTTTTTGACTTATTTGTATCTGGTTTCCAGTAATAACTATGTTAAACCTGTTTTAAACAGCACGTAGATCACCCATAAGATATTATTTCACATGTATCAGAGATAAGCAACTAAGTGGTGCACTTGCAACTGGATATAGCATTTAGTTTTTTAATAGACATATAATCTGTCTGTCCACATAGGAAAGGTGTGGTTCAGTTTGAATAAATGGCATTTAATAAATGCCTTAACAAAATTTTTCCTCTGTTCAGAGCAATAAATGTGCATGCAAAACTTTTCTTGTGTACGTGTGGTATAGGTTTGTGTTAGAGGACAAACCTATATTGTGTTAGAGGACCAACCCAAAAAGAACATATCTTGTTCATTTTATGTTCATGGCATCTAAGTCTAATGTCCAGAAAAATAAAATAGTTTGTTTATTGTGCTTATCATTATTAGAGCTACAGCAAAATGCCACAGTACTGTCTCCTGTTAACTGTACTGCTTCTTTGGCTTTTAGTTTCAAGTAATAATATTTGGAAAAAAATTAGAGGAATTTTGATTTTTTTAAAGAAAAAGGGACCATGCTCTTGGCTTTCAGCCCAAGCAAATATAAAATGAATGATGAATTCTGATGTGGTTGATCGGATCTTCCTTCTCCCCTATCTCATGTAGTAGATGAACATTTCCAAACCTCAGCTGACAAATGCCTAACATTTATGTACAGTAGATGTTACTAATCAGTCAAGATACATCTCTCACTGTCTTGGGCTGCAGGTGTGGATTTTGAAAAAAATTTTTCCAACTTTCTTTCAAGAAAGAAGTAGCACTGTGCTCAATTTCAAAGTTCTTATCTGCTCCTGATGGATGTATCAGTGAACGTTTCTTCAGGAAAATGTCCCATTGTCATTGTGAAAGAAATGCACTGACCCACTCACAGCTCCCTGTATTACAGCCTGCTCTTATAAATTATTGTGTGAAAATGACTTTCCAGTGGCTATGACATAGCTATAAAATATTTCTATTTTCCAGGATTTAAATAAATGCAAATGCTTTTTATTTTTTTCCCCTGCATTTTTCTCTACCTGCAGCCATGTATTCCTTGTGAAATGTCTGCTTACCTGCTAATGGAATCCTCAGGCCTATTTACTTCATTTTTTTTCTCTGCTGAAACTGAAGCTCTTTGGACAGTTACAAGTCTGTAATACTGGGAAAAAGGGTTACTTACACATAACTGATTTCCTTTGTCATCTTTGCAAGTAGCCAATAAATAGTGTTACACCAGAAATAAACTAAAGGCATGTCAGTCAACACATACAGGGGTTGGGGTGTTTTTGAGTGGGGAAGTTGCTTTTGAGCTTTCAATTTATTTTCTTATTGCTGAGGAAGAATTCTCCTTTCCTGAATGTTTCGTAAATGCAAAATATATATATTTTAATTTATTTACTTTTTTGAAACAACAATGCATTTTTTGGCAAGTGAAAACCAGTTTATCTTTTTATCCTGAAGAAAGTCCGCTTGGAGACAGTTTGACATATGCTTGTTGTAAGATGTTTCTTGCACATCATAGAAGCTGCATTCATTTGGTAGTCAAAGTAAAACAATGTTTCTGAATCAATTTGCAACTTCTCTAGAAAAAACATGAATTTCAATACTAAATGAGGAGTTCCACATTACAATAATCTTGGCAGCAGCTCAGAATTCATGGTAGCAAAGTTCTTTTTGGCAAAATGAAATTGGGAGGGAATCAAGAGCTTTTCATTTTGAAAACAATTGTTTATTTACAAAAAATTGTCATGTTTTTTCAGGTTTTTGTTAATGAATTCCACTGGTTGGCAGTTTCTGGAAAGATTGTTGTTCATTATCATTCTTCATTGGTCTTGCATAACTTTAAATAGACAGCAGGAAGCCTAGTATTTAAAGAGAGGCAGACTTCTCAGTGGTCAGTGTCTTTAATTCTCTGAAGTATAGACAGGAGACATTTTACATTCCTCTAATTTTTCATTTATTACCTAGAAAATATCAGTGATCAAAAATAAATACCAGTGATCCAAAAGAAAAAGCTTGCAGTCATTTGCAGTCACGAAGTGAAATTTTCATTCTTATATTTTCATTTTTACAAATGGTAAATGCCAATATAATTCAGTTTAGATTTGGCTTCCATTGCCTGTCACATTCCTTCCAGCAACACTTCGTGTCTTGAACTGGGATAAGGCCCAAACACAAAATCAAACTCAGGGCTGATCTCACAAATCACTCTTATCTGAACAAGGAAATATTAAGTTCTGGACTTCTGGTCTGAGTCCTTTGTAATCTTTAAAATCAGAGGCAAGGGAAGTTATGTCTTTCCATTTGGTATCATAATTGTCAAAGCAGATAAGACTCATGCCAGCTGTTCATGGCTCAATTATAATATTTAACTAGAAAGAATTTTCTCAGGAAGAAAAAAAAATATGAACATTCTCTTCAGCACTTGTGGATGTCAAAGTTTAATAGTATTTAAGTGCAGATTTTAAATCATATGTAGTGGTGCTGAAGCTGAAGTGCAAACACCTACATTAATGTTAACAGTCAGGCCCAGAGTTCAATTAAACAATTAGGATATATTGGAAACTTAGAAGGGATTTGGGAGAATTAGTGTTTTGTGGGGTTTATGTTTGGTTTTTTTAAGGAAAGAAAACTGCTTTATGGGTATATTTAATATTATCATATATATTTGTAAATGATATTTAGGCCATAACTTCATACCAGCTTATAAAAGAGACCTTTAAATGCTGGTATTGTTTTGATGGCAGATTTAGGCTGCTAACGTATGTTATAGGTAGGAAATATTTCCTTGAGAAAACACCATGCAGCCCACTATAGACTTTATATGTGAGTGAAAACAGTGAGAGCCACTGGAAAAGCGTGCCTTTACATTTTAAGTAGACAATCAGTTTTAGAGAAGAAAGCAGCTGGCAGAGAGATCCATGATCAGCTAACCTAAGCAGTGGCTCCACTGTGCCATTCTGGCACTTTAATTGTGCTGTTATGTAATTTTTAAACAGCCGCATCATTATGCAAATGTTCGGTAAAATGCACGGCCTTGGGTACCTTAGCTAACCATCAGGGCTTGTCCACTGCTGGAACTGTTACCCTTACTCTGTCTCTTATAATGATTAAACATAATGTAAGAGATTTAGTGGTTGAGGCCAAATAATTGCTACAGAAGGTCCTCCCAAGGGCACCCTCTCTCTGTCTGTTTCTGTGTACTGGACACGATTTTCTCATGATTAAAATTCAGGTGCAGAGTTCTTAATCAGGCACAAATAAACAAGAGTTATGTTTGTGCTGGGCTGACAGCGTGGGAGAGCTGGTGGCTTTGCTCTGAGGACATGCCACTACCCCATGCTTCCCCTGGACCTGGATCACGGTGGTCACCACAGGTCTGTGTGAGCATTTGCTCAGCTAGAAGGAGTCTCTTCTTCACTTGGAGAATCATGGAATATCCTGAGCTGGAAGGGACCCTGAAGGATCATCCAGCTCCTGGCCCTGCACAGGACCACCCCAAGAATCACACCATGTGCCTCAGAGTGTTGTCCAAACACTCTTGGAAGGCTTGGTGCATGTTGGATGAGTTGTGTCCCACAGATGCTGCAAACTGAAAGCACAGGGTGACGGTGCTGGGCTAGCCAGAATCACAGCACAAGGGAGCGTGATGATGGCACATGCAGCATCACAACATGAACATTCAGACACATTTGCAGGTACAGAGCTAAATGGAAACTTGGCATACTATCGTCCCAAGCAGTCTCAAACATATAATTACATAAAACCAACATTTTGAGGGAGAAATACAGAGGTAGTTCTTCTAAAACAAGTTTTGACGTTTTTCAACAGCTGCTTGGGCGCTGTTGTGTGTGTGTGTGTGTATCTATGCATGTGTGTGTGCTGGGGAAGAGCAGCACTCACAGGACACACTTGACTGGCAAGGTGATTTTGAAAGTTCTGCTGGAGATTGCCTTGTTCAAATGATTATTTGAAAAGAGCTTTTCTTCTGAGCCTTCTTCACAAAGAGACCACCAAGCAATGTGGATGAACCCATGCAAGGGAACTGTAAAAGCATGGAAATTACCTGAACAAGGCACTGCAGAATGAAATGTCCCTTACAGCCTGTAGTGAGAATGTTGTTGCAAAATTCCTCCACCCCTCCCACTCCACTTTTTAACTTAATCTAGATGAATTGTGCAAAAAAGTAGCATGAGGAATTCAGAGAGGGAGCATATTCCTTGAATTTGATTAGATTATGTTTATCTTTTTTTTTTTTAATGCTTTTATTGATCCTATTTCCCTCTGGATGTTTATGGATGCATTTGTATGCATTTATACACTCCTTTGTGTACATTTTATAAATAATACTTATTGCTATTACAGGGCCTTTCATTAAGAATGGACGTTTTTGTGTATTTATGGGAGAGGCATTTTTATAAGAAAAACATTTTTCACAGCCTGAAAACTAAGCAATAAAGGGCATGTTCGCCAGAAGCATACCATAGTCCACAGCAATCTAAATGCTATGAGTGAGAGCTCTGTTTAGAAAAGGAGGCTGTATTTAACAAAGGCAAGTAGTAGCTGTCTGATATTTAAGTTTGCCTTTCCAGCAAGCGATATTGAAGTTGTATGCAGGACAGTGGGATCAGCAGAGAAGGTGCCAGATTGCTCCACGTAGGTCCTAAGTGAGTGATATAATCAAAATGGAAATCCTGTCAGGTGGTGAGCTCTTAACCAGTGCGAGCTATCGGCAGAAGGAAGGAGGCTGGAAACGCAGAGCAGGGGCTGGAGAAGGATCTCGGAGGAGGTGAGACATCGGCAGGTGGCAGCATCGCCACAGCCCTGGCAGCCCCGGCTGGTGACAGCCCCGTCACCCCCGCTCAAGTTTTACATATGGAAAGTTCCTTGACCTTTCATGAATTTATTGTCACCCTGGTTGAGTGGCACTAGGTGCAAACAGTCCGCCCCTCCTTCAGTGTTTGCCTGTGACTGGCTCTGGTAATTAGAGCTTTCCAACTCTCCGAGCTGCTCGGCTCATTTGTTCCACTCATTGTTTTTGCTACGTGACACAACCCAAATTCTCCAGCTTGTATTTCCATGAGGCTGTTCTCAGCCTCACGCAGAGAGGAGCCGGGCTGCAGTCCACTAGAGCCGGGAGAGGGTGGGATTGTGCGAGGGAGCGTGGGGAGAGGCAAGCAGGTTTGGCTTGGCTGTGGCTGCAATGAGTTTGGTGCTCAGCGCCAGCAGTCAAGGCCCATTGTTAAAATCAGCAGCTCTGTGTGGAATTTCAAGAGCAGGCTTTTAGAAGGATTCCTAAAATAATCTTAGTGTTTTGTTTGTGCTGGCGCTTCTGGCTGATAAATGCGTGCATAAATGTCAGTGTTTGTCAGTGGTAATATTATATCCACATACTACAATGAGTGAACCATCCTGACCAAGACACTGCAATCACACACCAAGTTCTGATGGCAAATAGCAGCTTTCAAGGAGGCTTCTTTTTTGTTTGTTTGTTTGTTTATTTTTTGTCTTTCTCCACACCCCATTTTCGCCCACCCCACATATATGAAATACACTTTCCAAAGAAGGATCCTTCTTTTCAGGTTTTATCAGATTCAGGAATCAAAGGTCAAGCTCCAAATAATGACACTCCCCCCCAAATTTCCACTGCTCATTTCACAGTGAAGTTAGTTTATCTTCAACTACAGTCCAATTAGACTTTCACCCCTGACACGCTGGTGAAGTGATAGTATTATTTTTTTTCTTTTGATTGTTTTTAATCTAACTGCGACTGTAGACACAGAATTATTCAGCCTTGATTAAACATTTTCAAACTGTCTCAACAAGCCAATCATGTGCACATACATTTTCACACATGTTTCTCACAGTAAATTAGTAACAATTGCTTATATGGTTAATAGTTCAGAAAATGAAGTTCTGCCTTCAGAGGTGTATTGTACTGCCACAGTATACACCCCAAATTGACACTACATAGTTGTGTATGCAGGTTCTACTTAAAATGATGGTAGACTGAAGCACCAGGATTCATTAAATCGAGCAGAGTTTCTCATTAAATGTGTAGATTGACACTCAGAACTGACTGTCATTTGGGGTTTTTTTTCAGCTGTTATTTTATACCATCAATGCTTTATTTAGAGTGAAACTTTAGCATCCGGTAGCTGAGAGGTAGCAGGTTTGTGGGGGGAAAAACAAGTAGAAAAATATTTTGCATTATTATTTTCTGGAAAAGACAACTGGAAGTTTTCAGATTTAAGATCTTGATCTTGTCTTCTCCTTATTTTTTTCCTGTGCAATTTATACTCTGAACAATGTATGTTATCTGTTTTGCAATGTGCAGAGTATCCATTTACATTTGTTTCCTAAAGGGAACCCAGTTACTTCTCATCTATTTTCTATAATAATCTCCTCTGCAGAGGTGTTAGCAAGTATATTTCATTTTAACTGTGCCCTATAAATCCTTCATGGAAAATTCCAATTAATATGGCTATGCAGCAAGCTGGGCCAAAAAATTAACTGATCTGTTCTTGCTCAGCAATCTGACTTGATGAATACAGAAATGGAACAGACTCAATACAAAAATATTCTTTCTCCTTAAGGAGTTGGAGTCACCAGGTGCCACTGTTTTGCATCTTAACATAAAAATCTATAAGACTGCACCTTCTGGTATTAACAGATAACACCAGAATGCTCTACCCCATGGCAATTTGCTGAGATGCAAGATATCAGTGCCCTGAGATTCTCAAAAGATTTTTTCTTTCCATAAACATGGAACCTCAATCACTGAAGAACAGAACTTGAAGAACACTCTCACCATAAATCAGCCTTCAGGGAGAATGCTGACTTTGGGAAGAGAAATTATGACTGTCGGACATTCATGAGCTGGAGAACTTGGAAGGGTCATCCTTCTAAAACGGAGGGAAATCTTCAAGATGCACAGTCCATTTGTTAAGAAAATTAAAAAATTGAAAATAAAATGATCTCTTTGAAACCCTGAATGAGCACATAAGCTTGTAAGGAAAAATCCTCAGGGTAGAGGGAAGTAAGGCCACAAAGGCTCCCATGTTATATCCTGATGGCCTCCTGGGTGACTCCAGAAGAGATTTTTGCAATATTTGGTTTTTGTTACATATCCATACTTCTGACTTGGGGCATATTTCACAGTACCACAGCTGAGTGTTGATGCCACCCAGTCCAACCCATCAGCTCAATAAAGGTCATGTCCAGACCACTTTTGAGTATCTCTAAGAACAGAGACCCTGTAACCTCTCTGGGCAACCTGTGCCAGTGGTTGGTCACCCTTAGAGGCATAACCTCCTGTGTTTCATTTTGTACCTGTTGGCTCTGGTCCTGTCACTGGGCTCCACTGAAAAAAGCCTGGATGCTGCCTCTCTGCACCTGTGCTTCAGGTATTTATGTACCTTGGTGAGATTCCTCTGAGCTTCTCTTCTCCAAGCTGAACAGTTCCATCTCTTTCAGCCTCTCCTCATAGGAGATATGTTTTAGTCCCTGCATCACCTTCATGGTCCTTTGCTGGACTCTTCCCAGTAGCTCCATCTCTCTTGCACTGAGGACAGACCTGGACACACCGCTCCAGATGTTATTTCCCCAGAAATAACAGCAGCTTCCTCAGCCTGCTGGTGCCACTCGATCACCATCACCAGACAATCTGCATCACCACATCGACAGAGGTGGGCATGGAGCAGCACAAGTGAGCCACTGCTCCTTGCTCACAGGAAGAATTAGGAGGGTTTTTTCTCTACCCTTGTCCTACCCTAACGGCCTTGAGCAGTGCAAGGACTGCAAATGCAATTTGCTCATTCAGAGGTGCTCACATTCCATGTGGACGGTAGGAGGGAGAATCCACATATATTTTTGACATGAAAACTACTTCCACACACCATTTCCATATGACATATATATGGGCTGGGGCCCTGGTTTAGTTTTTAATAGAACATCATCGTTTTCTGACATTTTACATAGTGTTCTCCTAAATATTCTGAGAAAAATTCACAAATTGCACAGAATATCCCCAGTGAAGTTCCCAAGTACAGATGCCAAAGTCATGTGTGTTTCTAATGGTGAAATAAGTGTCTTGAAATTGTGGTCAAGTAATTATTTTCTGGCATTACTCATTACAGTTTTTAAATTGGAATATTTGCAAAGTCTTTCAACTCCATAATAAGGAACAAAAAAAACCAACGCCTTTTTTTACCCGAATGTTTCACATAAAAAATAATAAAGTTAAAAAGGAATAAGTCAGAAATATATGAATCCAATTTCCACAAGAAAATGGCCCTATTCTAGAAGAAATTTAGTTCAATTTCCCAATTCAGATCTGTCAGATTTCATAAGCCCTCATAAGATAAGCTTAACTGTATGTTAAGAAGTTCTATTAATGTTTAAAACTGTTCCATTGATATCGGTCATGCATTCTCCTACCATGATTTGTATCTACACAAATCTTGATATAAACACTACTCATGTATTTTTGTATCATTAAGTCAACAAAAATAATAACATGCTAAAAAAATTATGCTCCATGAAAAAACAACAATTATGGATTATCTTCTGAAAATATAGTTACTGAAAGTGGACATTTTGGATCAATACAGTTATTATGTAAAAAATAGCGTAAGGATTTCTTAACACTACAACACTTAAATAAGTATATGACATTAATTACTTCGGGAATAGATTTCAGTGTGTTGGTTTAGATGCCTGAATTTCTTCTACGTTACCTAGAGCTGTTTTAATTGCCTTGAGTGAGCTTTAGAAAAAAATTGATTAACGTGAACAAAAAGTGACTTGGTCTGCATAGGTTCAATCTCAAAACTTTCATCACACAGCAATGCTCATAACCAATAGGCTTCATGAGGCTGGCTGGAAGGGACTGATTCTCTGTTTTCTTGTTTAAACTGGGAAGCAAGAGTAGTCATGAATGGAAAATCTTTTCATTCAGAGAAAGTGAATGCAAGAGAGTGCATGGCTTTCTAGCATGGGGCCAGAGAACTCTATTGACAGAGGGATGTTGCTGGGATCCTTGCGTGGAACACCCAGGGCTCATCTTTTTTCTGCCAAGAACTGGGTACATCATGGTTCTCACCTTTCTTACTGGCTGATTCAGATTCTTCCTTGCTCATTTACTGGAATTTTTGAATTCCTTTTGAAGTAATTGATATAATATTTTTTCCATATATACAAGATATATAAGCCACTCTTCTAATTTTCTGCAGTGGAATGTCCAGTTTTGATTTACTCTGCTGTACTTTTTGCAAAAATACGTTTTAAATGGCTGTGCAGCTCCCTTTCTCTCCCAACAGGAAAATGAATTTGAAAGAAAATATTTACTGGAAACTTGGAAAGCACTGAAATTTAAAAAAGAAAATCGAATCTAGCTCATTCTAGGTACAATCTGTGCTGTGGAAACAAATCTCAGGAGGAGTGTGACTATCAGAAATGTCACATTTCTACATTGAGTGAAAAATTCAGGAATATCTTTCTAAAATGCTTTCAGATATGTTGATGGGAACCTGTTACAACATTTTAGGGTAGCAATTAATTAGAGCTAGCTAGAAAATGATTATCCTGTCTTCATGTCTCCAAATGACATCTGTAAGATAAATTTGCAAGTATATTACCACACACAGTTATGTTCATCTATGTAAATATTTTCATATCTGCCAGTAGTTAGCGCTACTGGATACTGGATACTGTTTTGGAAATCAGCATTTGTCATTAGCATACCAGAGAAGATAAGGTACTTCAGGCATTTCTGACAATAAGAAGCACCTGTTATATGGACTCTAAGTGCCTATCTGTGCACATGCTGATCATATGTTTATTTTTGAAGATTCTGCTCTGGGTCAGCTTACTGGGAAAAAAACCCACCAGAACACTTAAAAAAAATTATTTTATTGTTCTGTTATCCTGCTTCCTTTGTAAAAGCTGGTTCACTGTGTGCTTTGCATTTGTTGCTCCTTAGATTACTGAAAGGCTGGCATTAGATAGTGGTAAAAAATTAACACTTTTTTTAATGTTTTACCAACAGATCTCTGTTAATGTAATTTCGCTGTAAACACAGAATGCAGTAGAGTACAAGGAAGAAGGTGATGGGTCATTGGTCCGTGGAGCTGAAACAAGGGTCACTTTCTAACTTCTTCCTACCAGAAGTGAATGCTTTCTGACCAAAAGGACACTTCATCTCAAGAAATTCTGGCAAAGACTGTGTTCACCTCCACAGCCCAGAAACATACAGAGCTAGTAGGTCATGAAGATTGTTGTTCCTCTATGCATATCTGAAATTGTGGCACTGATTTACTTGGATTATCTTAGTTGTTAGTGCATTTCTTCATTAATTCCATGTCTGCTGCTCCAGCTCTAGAGCCAGTGCCACCTGTGAAGGTTCTGGTTTCATGTCCTGTAGGCAAAGCCAACCACAGAGGAGGAGATTGTACTGTGCCAGGTGGTGGTTTAGTTCACAACTACCTGAGATCATCTTGTCTTCAAAACTAGCATGGCTGGTTTATTTTATCCTGAGGAGTTACAGCTGCACAGAGGCCTGGTGAAATGCATTTGGTGACTTATGCTATTACCACGCTTTCCTTAAGAGTTTTTTGGCTAGACAGCATGCACAAAGAAACCAATTTACAGCCTGTCGGTATTGCCATATTTGTAAAGTGTCCTGGAAGTCTGACTGGCTATCTAGGCCTCAGTACATCAGCACATCAGCAATTTACCTCAGGATCTGGCTCCTTCAAGATTATGGTGATGACTACAGCTTTTAAGTAAATGATCCCACACTTACATTTCTAGATGCAAGGTCCAATTTTGTGATAAATCAAAGCACTTCATGCTCTGCTTCCTGGAGGTCACAGGAAAGCTAAAGCGGATTTGTTTCATTTATGGTTACTGAGATATGTATTTTGTGAATCTCTTTATTTTCCCCTTCTGCCCCAGTGTAGCAGCACAATCAGTGGATGCATTACTTGTAGGCAGTGCCTGCATGTTATGCCAAGGGGGATTCCAGCTTACAGTAATTAGATTTTTATAAATACTGTACTGTTCTAAGTTACCTCTTTTTCTATTTGAAAAGATGAAGTTCCTTTGTCATTTCTTGTCATACAGATTTTCTTGAACTTTGAGAGAAAAAAATGAGGGATGTGATGGCATGAGGGGTATTTAATCTCATTTTCCATTCATGACTCTGCTGTCTTCCCTATTGCCCAGAGAAACTAAACTCTAACCACATGCTTTAAAACAGAAGAACACTGTCTGAGAGGGCAGGATTATACATGAGTTTTCTTTTTAATTAAAAAGGGGGAAAAAGACTTAGAAAAAACCCCAAATCTTTCCTTTAACAGGGCAAGAACATGTTTCCTCAACAGATACAGGCTGTGTGTGAAATGCATAAATGCCTATTTCTTATTACTGAAGAATTTATACAAGGTACCTGAATGATTCTCTCTAAGGCATTTCTTTTTTCTTTCAGGGTTGAAATAATATATGGCTTCTCTAAGGGAAAATTAATCTACAGTTTTCTATAGAGTACCATGGGATAAAATAAACAGTGCTTTAATATCTCTTCTAAAGGACATACTATAAAAATAAAAGTGACACATTTTTTACTTGTTTTGAGTGCACAATTTTTCACACCACAAGTAACTATGTAATTTATTGGAAATTACACATTTACTTTATTCATTAGTACTTGTAAAAAATAATTGAATTACTTCTAGCCTATTCTAGTTTTATGGAAAATGAAGAATGACTTGATTCAAACATTATTAACTAAATTAAGTAATTCTTTATGAGGCATTTATTTCTAGAATGCCAGGACTTTCAGCAGCAAATAAGCCCCTTACACCAGGGTAAAGATTAGTTCAGTGAAAGCACAGAGCTTCCCATTCTCACTTTATAACATTCATCTCATTAGGTCCTGCAAGATCTGTAACTCACAAGAACAGACAGAGAACAAGAAGTAAGGGAAGAAGGCAGACATATGGAGAAAGAGATGGAGGAGAGAGCTTTCCTTTATCTGTAAGAAATATATCAGGCCAAACCCAGGAAACAATAAGGTAAAACAAAGTGCTTGTCAGTGAGAGTAAGTTAAATATATTCTACTAGTTTGGTAACACCTCACTCGGTTGCTTTCCTGTGTTTTTACTACTTGCAGATGTGCTCTAGCATGAAGGCTACTGGAAAGTATTTCAGGGTACCACAAAGCAGCAGGCTACAGCCTTTGCCAAAAGGATGGACTGTGATCACACAGTGGACACTGACCAGTGTTATGGTGAAAAAAAGGAAAAATCAGTCTACAATAGGGAAAGAGCTGTTCTGTAGATGCTATAAATCATGTGAGCTGGGTAAATTTCACTCTGGTATGATCATTGATCCAGATGAAGCAGCTGCAGACCAGAAGCCATTTTCTCTGAGACCTTGTGGAAGTTCCAAAAGGTAGAAAATGGCAAAGAACATCTCCAGATATAAACAAGAAAAGGAGGAAGAAGTAGGCAATATAAGGTAGTTACAGAAACCTCCATTCTTAGAAAATACATGCACCTCAAAATGAAAGAATCTGCTAACACCTGAGTGATAACAGAAAGGAATAAACACTCAACAGAGAGTTGTGAGGGACAAATTATTTCAAAACAATTACATGACAGATGAAAGAAGAAACTGACAGGATGTACATCTTTTGGTGATGCATTTTGTACTTATAAGTAAACTTGGGAAAAGCGGTATAGATTAAATTGTTACTTGTTCAAAACTGATGGGAAAGCATACCCAGTTTGTTAGCAGTACCTTTTCAAAATTGAAGAATTCAGTTAATGAGATTTGACAGAGATTTGTCCTGATTTGAGTTTTTCACTAGAGGATTGGACAAAGGACTTGAAAAGATACTTGAGGAATCTGTTAGACCACCTGAGGCATGGAATGTATAGGTGGACATGATTAGAATAGAAAAAGAGTTTCTGACAAATTGAAAAGATGAAGATACTGAATCAGCAGAGCACTATACTTAGATAAGAATAAATAGTTGCAAGAACAAATGCAAGCTGACTAGGCAGGAGGGCTGAAGCAGAGAATCTTGTGGGGTTGCAATGGGCTCCAGACTGAGTCAGTCATGCCAATTGTATCACAAAAAGACAAACACCACTTTGGGCTTTTAAGAACATACCCTGAAAAACGTGTGACCCACAGCACCAAGCATGACAGAGCTCAAGAAGCATTTGGACAATACTCTCAGGCATCTGATGTGACTCTTGGAGTGGTCCTGTGCAGGAGTTGGATTTGATGGTTCTTGTGGGTCCCTTCCAACTCAGCAATTCTGTGGTTCTGTGATTATACCCTGCTCAGTGTTGGAATGGCCCAAGGGGACACACCATGTTGTTTGTTAATACCATACATTTCACAAGAGGAAAATCAAATTAGTAGAAGAATGAAAAATATAGAAAATTAGAAAATGTGACCAGCTAGAACAGGTTGATTGAAATCATGCTATTTAGCTTAGAGAAAGAGAGACATAACTGTGTTTTTTATATCTTTGATGGGAATCAACTTTTCCCTTTTCAGCAGAAAAATACTTGCTCTGCATTAAAACAAACAAAACAAACAAACAAACAGACAAATAAATCCTTCTCTGAAAGTAACAAGTACATGATTCTGACAGGGAGTTTTGTGGAACCTCCATCACAGGAGTTTCCAAAAATAGCTGGAATATGTCTCTGTTATGAATGAAGAAAGCAGAGGTGGTCCTCGGCTGATAGATGGATGGGATGATCCTGTAAGTTCCTCCTTTCCTGTGGCCTGTGACCTGTGTAGGAACAGTTGACCAAGTAAATTGGTGGCTCATAAATTTGTAGATTTTATCATGCCAATCATAATTTCTGAAATCAGAGAACTACTCATAGAGAAGAAGAAAAGCCCTGAGGCCTCATTACAGTTTTTGTGAGACCTTTCATACCACATTGATGGAAATAATCCATAGGAATGTAAAGGAGCTCTGTAATCCGTCTCAGTCCCACCCTTAATATCATACACCACTCTAAAGCAATATGTAAGTACAGCATTTTGATAAAACATCTATATTTCAATTAAGAGTCTTCAGCTGTTTATGATTTCAAAATAGGAAGTTTTTCAAAATCAGCCACAATGTACTGAAAAATAATGAAAAGAGGGAGAAACATAGCCACAGAAGTTATTGGTAGTCATGTGTGACTGCCAATATATATAGCAGTCTGAAGAGCAGAAAACAGGGATGTTCCAATGTTCCTCACTGCAGAGATTGAAATACATAAGGAACCTGCTTGTTTGGTTTTATAGTGTTAATGTACCTGTATAATGGTCTGCATGCATATGACAAACATTCTTTAAAAATGCATTACAAAAATATATGGCAAAAGTCAAAACTTTGCACTAAGACCCAACTCATCTTTTCTTGGTAAAGTGAACTTGCTTATGACATATCTTCAAGTAATACTTGAACCCATAAAAAACTCTTAGGTGGAAAAACAAGATTAGTAGCCTAAGATTTCATGCTATTCAGAGCTGAGAGGCCTTAATCAATTTGTCTCTCATGTACAATCGCTGCTGCTACACAGTTGTTTTTGCAGAGTACACAGCATACCTTGGGTTCCAATCCAGAAGGAACTGAATTTTAAATACAGCTGTTCCTAATTTAAGATTCCTGGAGGTGATGCCATGGATTCATGGATATTTCTCTTCTCTGTGTTTTTTCCTGCTCTAGTGTCAATCTGACCTCAAAAGAGGTCCAACTGAAAAGACTGTTCTGAGTATTCTTTTATCAATTGTTGTAGTTCTAAGGGGTAATGAGTTGATCCCAATACCTTCAAATATTTTGGAGTCATCATGTCCACAGCACGATGGGTTTTTTTTTGGTTGGTACAAGGCTTGAATTTCCGTAACTGAAGGTATTCCATGGTCGAGAACATGGCCAGACTTTATAACCAATCTCAATGTATATATAAGTTTTATATTACTGACACAAATTTAGCGATTAGAATGTTTTCTAAGAGAGGGCCATGTTCATCCAATATGTGCTTTCTATAGATAAGAAGTGACTATTAGTCAAGGTAAAAGGTGTAGCATATAATTAAAATAAAATCCTGGAAGATTTGGAAATGATTGTGGGTAGGAAATGACATGCAGGGAAGAAAGTATTTCTTTAGCTTACCAGTGCAGGAAGAGGAAAAGGGGATTTTTAGTAATAATTGTTGACCCAGAGATTATTTGCACTATAGCAGGATTCTTTTTTAGCTTTGAGCAAATTTTTAATATTGGTAGAGAAAATGGGAAACCACCACAGTATTAGAATAGTATGGTACATGTCTTCTGATATATTTGCAAAGAACAGATAGCTAAACAGATTTTACCAGAAAGGTTGCTCTTAGCCTCATCTGCCCTAAAGGCTTGAATCCATAATCTGTGCTCTTCTGGTCACAATATATACTTGCATTGTCTAAATCATTTTACTTAAAATCATGTTGTTCCTTACGACAGTGAGTTTTTTTGAGAATGATTATGCTCACCATTCGTGATTTCAGCATCACTGGGTTAGCCTCTGAGCATCAGATTTTAATGTCTGTACACATATTAGAACCATGGAAATTCAGCCTGCTACCTTCTCCCTGTAGGAGACACTGAGGCAGATGAAGTTGCAAAATGGTTATGGCATCATAAATTTAAGAGAGACACTGCTGGTTTTTTGTACCCCATCCACTTCTGTCCCCTCAGGAGATTTCCACAACAGCTTCCCACTACTGCATGGAATAGTTGCAATCCTACAGTTGAGGACTGCACAGGTAAAGTGGTGGAATCCTGTCTGCTTTGTGCTCGTTCAAAAACTTTTCTGATTTGCCATATGAAAGCGTAAGATGGTGAACACAGGTTTCTTAGTCAAGGTGCCACAGGAAACCAGAATGCTCTGTCTGTCTCACATTGAGGCCAAGTGTGTGAGCAACCAAATCAATTCTGCCTGCATGTGCTCTTCCTTATAGGTTTTCCAGGGCCAAAATGACTAACATTACATAACGATTGTGTCTGTAAGGTTTTAACGACATCATAAAATTTCTTTTTCAGTATAAAGGATAACTTTATGAGGAGCACATCAAAGGAAGCAAAAATCTTAAATGAAAAATAATTAGTCCTGCTGTTCTGTGTAAATATTGCATTGACAGTATTACATATATTCTGTTTGCCAAAGATTGTATTAAATGATAACTAGCACAGAATTCCCAAATTTCATCAAGTTTTCATCTTTGTTAATATGATAGAAATCCAGAAAGATCTTGTCCCAGCTTTTCAAGTCCATGTTAAATGCTTTAAGTTTTTATAAATTAGAACTGTAGAGTCACCCTAACCCCCCACAATGTCTTGTCTCAGGCATTAAAATTTCACTGATAATACTATTTTGATAAATCTTGGCATTGCTGTTAAATTATTCATATGGTGTTATATGAAAACACATGACATTTTTTAAAATGTATTCTTCAAGCATCTTTCAATCAGCTGAGATGCCACTCTGCTGGTTATTTTTCTGAATCTTGCCATCTGAATGTTCTGAATAAATTTTATTTTATTCAATAAGCTTCACTCTTGTTTCCAAGTATTTCTTTTATTATTGCTACAGCTTCACTTGTATTACCCTTCTATTTTACTTTTTCTTGTCTTGATTTCCCTTTCTAGCTGCCATGTGCTCTACTTTGCCGTTCTTGCAATCTATTGTTTTAGTGTTGAAAAAGATATTCCTTATTATCTGATCTTCCCTGGATGTACTTCTTCTGTGAGTGACCTTTGTAATATAAACTTCCATTTCTGCCTACTGAAAGTGCATTCTGACAGTAAAATCTGGCACACCTTTAATTCTTAAATACAGAAGTCACACTTCATGACATTCCCATATCCCCCCATGCTTAACATTTCAGCCATATGACAATTGCATTGAGTTACTAAGTTGCATTATACCTTTCTATTTTCCTTTTATGAGTTGTACATTATTTCTTTGGTGTTGATCCAGAATGTGAAGAAAAACTGTGGATTTTCAACTGAGAAACTAATTCAAGAACAATGAAGCAAACAAAACCCAAATTCAATAATAAGCATCTTTGTTAATATGGGGTTAAATTGCAAATATCTGTTGGTTATTTCTAGCACAGAAGTCTTTAGAGTGTTTTATCAGGCTTAGTCTCAAAAATCAGAAATGATTTAAAGCACAAAAATGACATGGCGTAGTTTCAATTTCTAAAACACTCAGAGCACCATGAATATGGAGAGGAGCAATTAAGGTAACCTAAACTATCTTAACTCTCTACTTACCTCATCTCTTTGAGAAACACAGAGAAACTTCAGCAAACTCTATCAGACTGCTGCTAGTGTACTCCCAAACAGTGATCACAGCCTAGTGTTTGTCCCTAATAAACCCCTCCAGGACTTAGGAGCTAGTTTTATTTTCTGCTTATATTGTAGGATTTATTGTAATGGCCTGTGACTGTTTTACAGCCTTAAAAATTCTCTTTATTGAGATCCCTTTATTGAATTCACTGAAGTTTGAATTAGGAAAAATATATTGGCAAACGGAAACAAACATAAAAATCAAGACAGTTTAAAGAAACTTCTAAGTACATTTCATTTTATTTAATAATTTTTGTTGAAAGAGCAGAACCTTCAGACTAGATTTTCAGACTGTTTCAGAGGTGTGAAAATTGGTCTGAAAATCCACAATTATGATCCTTCCATCAGAGTTTGTTTTGTGTCTGCTAAACATGAAGTTAGTATGAGTGAAGCACAGGTTTATTTATATTTATGAAAGAAAGTGCGTGGGGAAAGAAAAGAAAAATGAAACAAAAATAACTGTAATTATTTCATGATCCTGATTGGAGCCTTGTGTAAATCCTAATGAACATTTCCATAACTTTCTTTGAAACACCACGAAAATTACAAGAATGTCAACAAAATAATGTCAAAATTGATTTTCAGAAAACAGTTTTTGTGTCCAATGCATCATGTTTGCAATGCCCTGGACTTTAAAAAGAACACAGAACTGAGCCAATGAACAATAAGCATCTTGATGACTTCCGTAGGCTGGCACAAAAAATCCTAAGATATCCAAAATATCGAGTCAGGATAGAAATACTGATAATGTGTGTGTGTGTTTGTGTGTGTGTTCATCTTCTATCTCTGCCCACACCAAATTCAGCTGGTGTTTTCCCATGGACATCAGCTGACCAAAAAGTAATTTATTCCTGGAAACACTTTCAACAGGTTATAAATGAAGAACTGAAGTTCTGTACAAATTTGTTAACTCCTTTACTCCCCATTTCAGTCATGTTATTATTCATTTGTGACCTATCATCAAGCTTAAATTTATAGCAGTTGTTTATTCAAGTGTTATTTACCAAAATTATCTACCAAACACGTCATAGGAAGTGTTACCTTTTTTAAATAAATCCATGATTTAATTGAATTCATTTAATAATTAGTTTCAATAACAATTTTCTAATCTTAAGAAAACACATAAAAAGATTTCATAAGAAGGTTATGAAATATTTAAGTAATGCAGAAAGCAAATGAAAAGTCTATTTTAACTAAAAAAACCTCAAAACAAAAACCCTGACCCTGAACATTTGCTTCCAAGAAAAGCCATTTTAAAGGAAAGAACCATATTTTGAGTCAAAACTCTGCAGTCTATTATACTGAAATTATATTAATTGCATGAAATATGTTTTACTCTAGTAGGATTCTTAGCAAACTAGGAAGCAAAACCAAAACAAAATTTTCAGTTATAAATAGTGTAAAAATGTCATGCCCCTGTACTGAAATGTATGTTTCTTCATAATGGGGTTCACTAGGTGGTTTATGATAATTTAATATAGAAGATACCCTAAAGTGTTCAGGTCAGACGTTATGACTCAACTTTATGAATTAGATATTTGTATCAATAACCTACTTTAAATCAAGGGGGTTGAGATAAATATCCAAAATATATTTTCAATGTTTATAATCTAATTACCATTAAAAATTGCAAAAACTGTGCCAAATTATAAAAATATATTCCAAGTTAAGTTACTAGTCTCTAAATCTAAACAAACTCCTTTTTAATAGGAAAGAATAATTCCTTCCAATTCAGAAACTACTCAGAAAAAAATGCTATAACTGGATAGCAAAGGAAATTACTTTGGGCAAACATAATGGCTCTTTCTGGTCTTGAAGTTTAAAAATCTATTTAAAACCACTCCTAATCCAGATCATAACCCAACTCTTTTGCAAGTCTGTAGCAAAACATGACTTTACAGCTTCCCCAGAAGTTAACAAATATTTTCCTGGCATTTAAGGAAAGTGTATAAGAGCAGGAAAGAACACCCTGACAGCAAAACTTTAATTTTATAATCTCAGAAGATAAGAACATAAAATTACCATACTAGGTCAAGCTAAATGGTCATGTAACTCAGTGTTGCAACTTCACTGGTAGCTACTATAGGGCATTTAAGTTCTCTTTATAAACTTTGACCTTCTGTTCACTTCATAGATTACATATCAAGCATGGAAAAAACCCCAAACAAACGGTTTCTTGTTTTTTTATTATTATTTCTTTTTTTTTTTTCCCCCATGCTTTAAAAAAGTTATTTCCATTTTTTATGTGCCTTTCTGTGTGAGGATTTTTTTCTGTAATTTGTCTCAATGTTTGCTTTTCAAAAACTTTTTTCAGCTGGCTATGAATAAGGAAGACAATTCCCTTTTTTTCAGATTCACTATTGCTTTCTTTACCCTTTCTGTTCAGCTGTATGGTTTCTTATGGAAACACAGCAGAAAAGTTTTTTGGTGATAAAAGTGATACACTGTTAATTTGAATGCTTTATACATGCTTTTAAAAATTTTTGCATCACTTGTAGGCATTTTATCCTTTTTTTTTCCTGTTTCTTTTAATTTGTCTTTAATTAGCTGCCTTCTTTATGGAAGGGTGAATTCTTTTTCTGCTGGTCTTTGCTACAGCAGGAGAAGTCATCCCAGGTAAATGTACATCAAAAAATGCAACACTCTGCTAAGCTAGTATTGTCATTTTTAAGTGCCCCTAGAAAAAAAATAGCTCAAGAAATCCCCAATTTAACTATCCCCAGAAAAGTTCTAGCAACATTGTGGTTTGCAGGTTACCACTAACCTTTTTGTGTGATACATTTATAAGCAGACTACCTCATTACTCATTAGCTTCGATTTTTGTTTGGACTCATTGTAAATCATAAACGGCCAGTAAAAATGTTCAGACCTCAGAATCTTTACTCATTTGCAGAAATCCTTTACTTTGAGATTATTCTATTTAGATGTCAGAATAAAAGCAAAGAAACTTTATCATGGACAATGTAAAAGACTCCTTAAAGTACAAAGAAGTGGTTAGGTCTTTCGTCTTATCCTTTATCCCAAAGGGCATTCTCCTTAAGCCTTACAGAAAAGATGTTTGTGGTTCATCCAGAATTCCCTGAGGAACTATGACCTCAGCTACAATGCAATCTGAATACCTGAGATTGCCCCAAAATAAAAATTGCTTCATTCAACCCCATGTTAGTATGGGATGATTCATAAGACAGATGAAAAAAATACGATCTTTCCTACTTTTGGGGCTTCCGGTATACCCTCAACAGCATTTTCAAATAAAGCTTGGAAATTTTGCAATTTCTCAGTGGTTTTGGGTTAAGATATGGGAAAGAACATGACTCTGCTACATGCTGACTTAGAATGAGGTTGGAGTTAATTGTTTCTGTGAGTTCAACTTTCAGATCCCTTTGTCTCATCTGAAGGAAGGAACTCTGAGCAACTTAGTGATGATCAGCACAAAACATGACTGAGAACACCTGATAGTTGACAGCTTCTTGTGCAGTGCAGGGCTGGAGCTCCTAAGGCTCCTGGTACGTTCCTTTCCAGCTTCTCAGTCCAGGGAATTTTCTTCTGTTTTCTCACGTTGGCAATTAACTGTTGTGGAAAATTTAATAGCGATGGCTTATGCAAATTGTGAGCTCTACAAGTGAAACAAATAAAAATGAGGAAATGTACACATTGTACCTTTGAAAGGCTGCAAGCAGTGGCGCAGAAGACTTGGGTTACAATAACATCAGAAATGAGCCTGGGAGTGGGAACATACCAAGGCATGTTTCAAAGGAGAGCCAGTTCACTAAACACCAGAGTGATTTAATGCACCATCAATTATTTCCTGCTTGTCACTTAAACAGGCTCCACATATGCATGGCAGGTCATGAGTGCAAAGAGGAGGTAGAAAGCATGATTTATTGGCTGGGGCAAACACCTGCGAATTAAGCAGCTCAGAAATTAGCCACAAGTAGCATATTAGTGCAGCTAATCAGGCACGGTTCAGTATTTCAGTTTCTTGATTTGCCCATAAATAAGGCTGTATGTGGCTGCCCTGGGGCGTTCTGGTGATTAACAGCCCTGACCTACAGTAAAGTGTGCAATCTAAACAATTTAGTGGGATCTGCAGGTGTACATTGTAAGCTTGTTGCCTGTAAGGCTGCTACATTCAGTACGTAGAAAGCTCCTGGTATCTGGATGTCTTGTTCATACATTTAATCGCACCATTTAATGATCAATTTTCTTTTCATTCATTTACCAGGGCCTGTTAGCATTAACGAGCTCTAAACTACGAGGCACTGATGCGCAACTGTGAAACCCAGTTGTCTGCTCTGTCTTATTCAGATGCCAGAGAAAGGAGATGACCACTCTGTGCTGGACGTTTTCACATCTCACACCACAGTTGTTGACTTCCATCACAGCTGAAATGACAAGTTGCTGCTTCATTATTTCAAGACCTGTGTTTGACTGGCCTACCTGTTGACTGCTGTTGTAAAGGTGCTCTGTGGAGGAGCCTTTACACAACCAACAGCAAACTGCTGCTCTGGTTTTGCAAAACGCCGAAACAGAGACAGAAATGCCTGATCACTGCATACTGGCACGTTAAGCACATGTGCTGGAGGAGGTCTGGAGTTCTCTTGAAACACTAAATGTGAGCTCACATAAAGCTCAGCAGTAGCCATATCAACTTTAACTGTAAGAAAGATTACACTTATGGGAATGAAAGGAAAGAAAGATATCCTCCCCAAAAGTAAGATACTTGATAAAGCATTCTCATTACCCAAAGTACTCATAGTCGCCTGGTGATTCCTCACCTCCAAAAGAATACACAAGGACTCAGGCAAGGATAAAGGTGAAGGACGGATGAGAAAGTTATGTCACGTAGCCTCATTTGTGAAGGAATGACTTTGCAAATCTAGAGCTGTCCACATTTTCATGAAAAGAGTGCTGGAACATTTTAGGAAGGAAGCACAGAAGAAGAACCATAAAAGATACATGATCCAGGAAAAGAAAGATGACCATTGCTATCCACGTTTTTCTCCTGCTGCATGAATAACATGGTAGGACTTCTTGGACCACAAAGCAAAAATTTTTTTACACAAGTCATTCTTATTTTAACACTGAGAACCTGGAATTATTTGCTCAAAAGGGCATTAAACATAAAAAGTAAACACACTGATAGGCAAAGTCCACAAATATGTTTCATAAGGGAAAATTTTACTCACAAGGGATAAATAATTTCCTGTTTCCTATTAAAGATTAAATTTAATTAATGCTTTTTTCTTACAATTTCAGTCTATTTTTCCATCGCACCATGCCGTACTGATGATTGCAGGGATACATGACTCAGTGTGATGCTGACCTGACCTGGATTGTCTTTGCTTAGGTTTATAGATTGAAGACACCAAGGCCTAGTTTTGGCCAATTACTGTTCCGAACCCTCTTCATGGAATGAAGCCCTGGTGGGCTCCTCTAGACAAATGTAGACAGAACGTCCCAGTCTTCTCACTAGAAGGCCACCTTGTGCCTTGCATGGGGTAGATAAAAGCACCTGTGAAGGTTGGTTCTTCTTGATCTAGAGGGTTTTTTCTTGTTGGGACTCAGTTACAAAATCTACTTTCTTTCAGAATTCATATAACTTTATACTGGGACAGAGATAGTTACAGGCCTGCTTTCCATTATTCCCTATTTCTGTTCAGTAGATGCATCACAGAATTTCAGGCTACGTCTTTGGCAAAGTTTAAGTAAGATTTGGAAGCATATCTATGATTTTGAAAAGCATATGGTGTCATCACATCACCAGCGTGTCAGAGCTTTTGTTATAAAACAGCCTTTGCCTTTTGGTATAGGAATTGCTAAATTTCAAGTACAGTAAACTCAAAATGGCTACATAAAACCAAGCAATGGTTAAAAAAAGGCAGATTTATTGTGAGAACTCTGAAATGATATCTAGATGATCCCCCAAGCAGCCCTTGAGATGTCAGAGATGATAATACAGTAACAACATTTGAGAAGTATTTCTAGTTTTACACTTAGCCTTTTGGCAGGAATTTATTAAGACAGAATAAGCCTGTGACTTTTCAATTCCAAGTACAATTTGTTTCTCTAATATATCTGCAGGAGTAATGTGTGATGGAATTTTTCCTTTGCTGGGCCCAGTACTTGTGGGTGATGATGTGCTATAATAGGTTCTCACAAGCCATATCTCAACAAGATAAAACACAACACATGTACATCTGTGGCCCAGTGTCAATGCCTTAAATGTACATCAGAAATGCATTAAATCTTCTGATTGCTATTTTGTTTGTACAGCTTGTTGGTTCAGACTTTCCTCTGTAATGTACTCTGCTGATTGCCTTGAATTACTGGCATATCCTTGGTAGAACAAGCACACCTTGTCCCAAAATTCAACATTACAGATGTGGCTTGAATCCTTTCCTGTATTGGTAGAAACAGAAGAAATGTTCTTCAAGTTATTCCAATACGCTTCCTGAAAGCACTTATTTTAGAATCAACTGGGTCTAGCAGAGCTTTGAACCAAAAGTAAAGGCATGAGATATCACAGTAGCAATTCATCCATACAGCTGTTGGGGTGCCATCTGTGCCTGTGCCTATATATAATGACAAAACCATGTGGAAAATAAAGTATTATGGACAGCTATGGAAAAGGGTGCATCAGAAGGGGAACTTTTAGTTTTGTACACTTTCTGGGCCAGATTCTCAGCTGGTTTAAAGCTCTACATCTTACATCAGCTTTCTTGCTCATATGTGATACTTTTCTTTTTGGAGAAAGCAAATGTTTTAGAAGTGATCTTGAGCTAAACTTTAATGGAAGTCATAGTATCTGATACAAATAAAAGAAACAGGTAAAAATTAATATTAATCAACACCATCCAGATTCAGTCTCCTGTGTTCCTGCAACACCATTTCTGAGTAAAGACAGCCTTCTGAAAGCATATCCGTGGGCACAAAGATACAGGGATGCATCCTTGGGGTTTCATTTTATGTCAAACCACCTCATAAAGTGTCTAGGGTGGGATGGTTACTGCTTTTGTAGATGTATTCTCCCTTTTTTACCATTTGGTCACCAACTTTAGTTGTTCAGTGTTGTGTCTCTGTGCCTGCATTGGTACAGTGAGACTGATAACTACTCCATGAACCTTGTGACCTTTGGACTGCCCAGACTGGAGACATTACTGGAGGGGGTATGTTCTCACTGACATCCCTGTGTCTTCTTTCCAAAGGAGGATCATGGTAGAGTAACACAGGGAACAACAGAGCTGTTTGCTTGGGAAAATACACTGAGGCAAATCTGGTGGCCTTCTATGATGGGCTCATGATGATGGTGGTTAAGGGAAGAGTGACTGATGTCACCTACCTGGACTTGTGCAAAGCACTTGACAGTGTCCCACACAACCTTGTATCTAAACTAGAGACATGGATTTGATGGATGAACCACTCAGAGAATAAAGAATTGGCTGCAGGGTCACACTCAGTTTTGTGAGGCAATGGCTTGATTTCCAAGTGAAGATCAGTGACAAGTGGCTCTCCTCAGGGGTCAGTACTGGGAGCAGTAGAGTTTAACATTTTTGTCAGTGACATGGACAGTGGTCTTGAGTGCACCCTCAGCAATTTTATCAATGTCACCAAGCTGTGTGGCACAGCTGACACACTGGAGGGAAGAGATGCCACCAAGGGGCCATGACAGGCTTAAAAGGTGTGTCCAAACCTCATGGAGTTCAACAGGGCCAAGTGCAAGGTCCTACACCTGGGTCAGGGCAATCCCAAGCACGGATACAGGCTGGGTGGAGAATGGACTGAGTACAGCCCTGAGGAGAAGGACTTGGGGTAGTTGGTGCTCAGAATGTCCAGGCAGCATAAGCTTGTAGCCCAGAAAGCCAACCATAACCTGAGCTGCACTAAAAACAGAGTGGCTAGCAGGGTGAGGGAGGGGATTCTCCCCCTCTGCTGTGCACTCACGAGATCCCACCTGGAGCACTGCACTCAGTTCTGGTGCCCCAGGACAGGAACCTGTTGGAGCAAGACCAGAGGAGGGCCAGGAAGATGATCAGAGCTGGAACACCTCTCTGGTGAAGACAGGCTGAGAGAGTTTGGGCTGCTCAGCCTGGAGAAGAAAAGGCTCTGGAGAGACCTTACAACAGCGTTGCAGAGCCTGAAGGGAGCCTACAAGAAAGCTGGAGAGGGTCTTCTTTTTACAAGGGCATGGAGTCTTAGGACAAGGGGTAATGCCAGGTTTAGATTAAGTATAAGGAAAAAATTCTTTACTCAGAGGGGACAGAGGCACAGTAACAGGTTGCCCAGAGAAGCTGTGGATGCCTCATCCCTGGAAGCATTCAAGGCCAGGTTGGATGGCACTTTGAGCAGCCTGCTGTAGTGGAAGGTGTCCCTGTCCATGGCAGGGGGATTGGAAACAGTCTCTAAGTCCCTTCAAACCCCAACAATTCCATGAGGCCACAATACAAGTTTTATTAAAATTTCAGCTTCCTTTTGGCTTCAGAAGTAGATTTTCACTCTTTTCCATACAAATATATAATGTGATTTCAGTAGAATAAATTCATTTCCACAATACATTCAACACCTGATTAATTCACATTATTGAGGCAACAGAGATATGATTAACTTATTTGTGTCTTACAGTTCATAAACTGTGTTACAGATAACAATGTGAGCCACTGCTGATTCTTTATGCAATAGAAAAGCTTAAGGAACATCAATAGAGACCTGTTTTTTCATTAAATATGGTTGTAATCTAATTTAGTTGTAAAAATCAGCATATTTCTTGAAACTGACATCCTACAACAAATAAAATGGAGCTTGACAGCAGCTTTTTAGTCTTCCTAGCAGAACTGAAAAACAGCTTTGGGAAGCTTATTGTGCTGGCCCCATTTTTAGATAATGTCCTAGAAACTTTTCTGCATATTTCTAAGTGGGTGAGGTGTAGGACTCAGTGAAATCTTCTGAGCATTCTTAACCAGTATTTCATTACTGTGGAAAAAAAAAAAAAAAGGAAAGTATCTTTTATCCACAAGATGCTTTGTAAATACATCTTTGCCCTCAAATTACAAAGCACTTGTACTGGAAAATGCAATGACAAAATTCACTGTCAGTGCTTGGTTATCCTCACAGTAAAAAAAGTCTTCCTCATGGTCAGATGGCACTTCCTGTGTTTTGGTGTGAGTCCATTGCTTCTGGTCCTGTACTAGGCGCTGTGGAAAAGAGCTTGGCTCTATCTTTTTTGTGACTTTCCCTCAGGCATTTCCACAATTTGATGAGTTCTCCCCCTTAACCTTTTCTTCTTTTCTTCTACAACCATGGCCCCATGGTTGACCCAGGACCAAGTGCTGATACACAGAGTTGATAAAGTCCTCAGGTCCTTCTCCATCACTGGCAGGACTGAGGGAAACCCTGGCTCCTCCAGTGGGCCACATGCTCTGTGTCACCTCAGTCCAACAGCTAAGGATACATGGGCTAGACTGAGAGGTTTTGCTGGCCTCTCCTTTGTGCTCTGTTTTACTGAGCTAGGTGGTACTTCACACCATTCACGTTTGCTTAAATGTCCTGGCATTTCTGGTACCCTGAATGTCTTGGGAGAATAATTTGTTTGGAAAAAGAAAAAGATTTCTGAGTGAGTTAAATATAATCTGAAAACAAGTGAACAGACAGCTGGGGAATATGGTCAGTGATTCTGAACACAGAGACTGGTAACTAACTCTCTCCAAAAGAGGCTACTGATTCTCTCTCCTAGAGACACTATGGAATGTCATTTCCAGCATACCTGGGTTTCTGTTATGGTGACACTTCTTTGGGAATCAGTAGAAAGACTCCGCAACTTGTTACCTAGATGTAATAAAGACATTCTTTTGGTCAATTTGTGTCATTTCTGTGAAAGTCTTTAGGGCAAAGAATAAAAAAGTGTTTTTTCAATTCAAATGTATGATGAAAAGAAACTGAAATATAGGAACACATAATAAGGGGAATGCACTGATTAGAGTAAAATGAATATATATTTAATGTGTCATGCATAAAAGTGGATAATAAATTAGGATATTTGCTAAATTTAGGAATAAACATAGGCATGTATATAGCTACAAGTCATACAGCAACAGAGTAGCCCATATTTTTGCAAATTTAGGGAAAGTCAGTCTCAATGGAGTGAATGCCAGAGATTTTAACCAATAAGATATAATGTAATCAGTACAAATTTATTATTGAGAGGGCAACATCTTATCCTAAACTATAATAGTCTAATGCAAGTTGTTGGAAGGGTTGGATTATTCACAACTGTAATATTATTCACAACAATAATAACTGTTAACATTTTTTTCCCATTTTGGCTGGTAAAGAACTCACAGACTGTATCTGACATTTAAAATATATTAATTTACCAGAACTATTTTATCTTAACCCATTTCAGAGTTATTTCTGAACAAAACATTCTGAATTATATATTTTATGTATCTTCTGAGTACCAAAACATAGTATTGTTTTCACTTATAGAGAAGAACAGAGCTAACAGAGTAATAAACAGGAAATTTTTCTCTTCTGTTAAGAAGATGTTCCTGAACAGTCACATGTATTAGGATTGCAGTTCTGGACCTAGGCTGCTAAATTTACCTATATTCCGCTTATTCAGCTTTAGTTCTCTTTGCATCTGGCCATGGGGTGGCAATGTCTCTGGGACACAGGTATTTTTCTGTGTGATGATTTTGTGATTCATGAATTTGTGGTGTGGATTTGTGGAGACCATTGCAATACTGGGCATACATAAAAAGCTTCAGTTGATTATGCCTAAATGCAACAAGATGCAGATGATTGGAATTCTCTATTTTGCACAGTCCTTGTGAGAAATATCTGCTTTTCCCTGTAGTACTACTCAGGTACTGTTTTTTATCCAGGTGACTGATTTCCTTTTAATACTCTCATTCTCTCACAATGACCAAAAAAGCTCACTCTTTTGTAGAGCTTCATATTTATATGTCAAGAAAAGTCTTCATGATGAAAAGTCAGTTGAAATGAAATTGAGTGTATATATAATGTTAATAATTTAATTCCATTGTCTTCCATTATTATTCTTTAAACTGAATTATGAGACCCTATTTGCAAATCTCAAAGTGCTCTATGAATTACAAGCAGTAGCTCTTAGCTAAAGTCCTATAACCAGACCCTATATTACTACACAAGAAAACCTTCAATTACAGCTGAAAGTGGATGTGCCATTTAATGGTAATAAAACATTGTAGTGATAACTTAGCTATCCTTAAATCAAAGAAATTCATACCTAGCTTGCACTCAAGAGAAATCCAAAAGTATTAGAGTACAAACCACTCCAAAGACTTTGCTTTTTATCTCTGATGAATGCCTCACAGTGGCTGCAACCTTATGATTTCAGAGTACTAGCCCTGGAGATCCAAATTACAATAAAAGTTTTTTAAAGTCATTAGATTCCTTCTGTTTTCTTTTAGTTCCTGCCAAATGATAGGGAGATCTGTGTCAATTCTGATTCTGATAGGGGGTCTTTCTGTAGGGTCATGGCATTTTTACAATTATAAGGACCATAAATGAAAGACATAACCAAACCCAGTAAAATAATAGAGGTGGACACTGACATTGGTCTGTTTCACATGTATAAATTTTCAGACAGCCTTGATTTCAAAAAGCTTCTGAGTTTGGTATCAGCAGCTTAAAAGAAAAAACAAGTAATACCAGGATTGTATGGTTGGTTTGCTTCTAAAATAAAGGTGCTCCTACAGTGAGCTTGGATGGGTATATCAAAGAGATATGCAATAACCTTCCTTCCTGCCTTACTCCCCCCAAGATGGACATGGAGCTGTGCTGGGCAGGACTGCAGTTGGCCAGTCTGCAGGATCTCTGTGGGAACTTCTGCTGCAGTCCTGTATGCATTCCAAATAAAGCAATTTAGTTTAAGAGCATCTGCTTTTCCCTGTTGCAAGATACTGCTAATCAGCTAATTGACATTGTTTCGCCTCTGTAATGCCAGGGGCTCCTTCATAAAAACATTAGTGCTGCTATGGTGGATCAGATGAAAGAGTCCATCTTATCCTGGTTTCCTTTCTTCATTGGTGACTAGCAGCAGATGCCTAGGGAAGCAGTGATAATTCCTTCTGTGCGCCCTCCTTGTGAGCAGCATGTGGACTTGGTGAGCCAAAGACTGCAACTTTTCTGATTTTTTTTTTCTGTGAACATATCCAGGAATTTCTGCTTCTGCTTTTTGTGTTTATTAAGTGGTACAGTATCACTCCTTTAAACACAGCATTTTGATTCACCCAGGCCACTTTTTATTTTATATCACTTTCTCATAAATACATTTATAGACTGTTATCTTCCTTCCAGATGGTAGTAATTATCTCTTTAAGTGATCTTTGTAGAGAAACTCTGCCACAGATCCTCCTCACTCCCTCTCCCAGTGCTATGTTACCCTCTGTAGGACAAGAATGTCACCTGATCTAACTCTTTATTTTCTCCTAAATAACGGTTAACATTCGTCCTAGGCATTCCCTTGTACCTCTTTCAACTTGAGAACCTTGAACAACTTAGTAATGACAGCTTATTTTGAACACTGCAGATGCTAATGTGGGTTCCTACCAGGCTGCATTATTGACCTACCCCTCCACAACCACAATTTGTCCTTCTTTTTGCTCCATAATACACTAATAGGTATTTGTGTCACACCTTGGAATTTTAATTTCTGTTAGAGACTACCCCAAGATATGTGGTAGATAACTTTGTAAACGTCAAAATACAGGATCCTGTGATTCTGTAATTATTTCCCCCAGATAACCCTCACCTTCAGTCCTACAGAGATCATAAACTATAAGCATGGTGCTTCTCTGTGAATACTGGGTTATTTCTTCCCCACTGAATCACATGTTTCCTTGAGCCCATTGTTTCTGTGTTTTATCAACAGTTTCTACAGGTTCACTCAGGTTTTGTGCCATATATAATGATCTGGAGGTCCCCAGATACATCTTTCTACTGGAGTCATTTAAAAAATTTGTTATCCTGTGTTTGCAAACAATTACACTTTTTAGAGATTGGTATTACAGCTCACAAATACTGACAAAACTAACAGGACCTAAACATGGATGTTTGGAATGACTGCTATAGAATTTCCAGAAATTTTATTTCATCCTTTTCTATCAAGTGCACTGAATCCTGTTTTTTAGAGAATACATATTTTTTCTTTCTCTAAAATGTAACATTCTTATTTAAAAAATAATATATTCAACCAAATTCCTCTGTGGAAATTTTTTTCTTGGTTAGAAAGAGTAAAATAAATGCTGTTTTAATAGAAGATCTCACAGAAATGTGTCACTCTACTCTAATGAGAGAGAATTTTTAGAAAAATAATGATGACTCTATAATATTCTTTTTTTTTCCTTATTTTTGGTAGGTTTTTCTGTTGGACAATGGTGGATAAACATGATATAAAGCTACTTAATTTCCTTAAAATATTTTTTTCACTGAAAGTATTTATATTATTTTTGTTAAAAAGTTAGAGTGTTTTCTGACAGGGAATGGGGAAAGACTGTGGCATGCTTCACACTAGGGTAAATTAGGGAGTCAACCAGACACTGTGTGGATGCAAGGAACAAGAAATGGGTGACTTAACCTTTGATCCAAGCTCCAAGAAGTGTAGTGCTACCTCAGCATCTGGAACACCTAGAAATTACATGTTAGTACATTGTGCTGATGCCTCCTCACTATCTGACCTCTTTCTGGAAAACAGCTGGACTTCCCAGGGTCACCTGGTCACTTGTGTCACACAGACACAACAGACTTGCCAAGTAGCTGCAACAATTTTATGGAGAATATAAAATGGCTCTCTAGAAGTTGACTTCTATCAATGAAGATTGGGGTTAATTAAGAAGTTTGCATCTGGAGAAATGTGAAAGTTGTTTCAGCTGAAGCTCAAAGGCTTCTTCAGACCTCATAGTCAAACCCAAGGCAAGATGACTGAAGAATTGAAAAGATTTGCTTTAATCTTATTAACCCAATCTTGCAGCCCAGCTAAAGCTACTTTAAACTCCTTTTACATTCCTGAAAGAAGACAAAGTAAATAAGTATATCCATGAAAAAGAAGCCATGCTGGCTTAAGAATGAACAACAGAAGCCTGTGGATCAAGAATCCTACCAGCTTCACTCAGTTCTTCCACTTTCGGTTTGGAACAAAGAGAGTCTTTGTTGGGATGATGCATATTAATAGTCTGTGACAAGTTATAAATACATTGTGGTTGAATGGATTTTTTTTTACAATAGATTCTTGTAGTGTTTCTCTATCAGAATTATATGCATGGATTTTAAACAACCTGAATACATTTTTGGGATTATATCTCTGAAAGTTGACATGATAGGCAATAATGCATATTTAAGATGATACAATGTAAAGTCATTTGGCAAGTCTATGACCCAGTAAGAGAGCAAAGAAAGTATTCTTAATAAAATAATAAAAAAAACCCAACTAATTTTTATTATGAAAGAGATTTGAGAAGTTAAAAAATGTCATTTTCACTCAATTTTCACTACCTATTGTGTCCTGAATTTAAGGGAGGAAGAATAACTGATAGTATCCTGATTTAATATTCTGTGTTTTCAAAATATAATGTCAGTGAAAAAATGATAGTATTGTCATATTTCCTTGACAGTTAAACCACAGTTATATCTTTCTGTAGGGACAATAAAGTTTCCTTCACAATGCTCTCTTAGTTCCCCTTTGCAGAAAGCGTATTAATGGTTGAAAAAAAATAGTGTACAACTTTTATTATTTCCTTATAATTAACAGTGGATATTTCTTGTGAGGCTTATTTGAATAATTTGAAAAAGCTTAGATTCTTAAACTCCTCTAGAATCTCAGGGAATGACTGCAGTGATCAATGTTATGATGATATAATTTGTTTCCAAGGGAAAAATGTGTGCTTGCCATTTGAATTTTATGACATCCAGAAAACAGAAGACTTTGCATATGAAAACCAATGAAAAAACAACAAATGAAAACAACTGGTTTTGAATATCTTCCAGTGATATAATTTCCTGCAAATATGAAAAAAAAATGCAAAGGTTATTTAAAATCCTAAATGGTAAAATTTAAGACTGTCCTCTGAATAGGAAAAAATAATATTTCATAATTAATAAGATTGTGACTAGCATTCCATCAAAAACCTGGTTTTGGGCTCTCTCAAAACATGCCTCTGGCTGAATACTGAATGTATTAAATGTATATTAAAATGCATGTTATTTGAATTCACCCATGGTGCCATGTGATCTGGATGTCTCTGAATAAACAGCCTATTCTCACCATTATTTTTCATCAACCAACCTCTGCGTCATCAATAAACCTGATCAGCTTTTTCTTATGAGTGATAGAATTACTGTATACACTGAGCAGCCTTTTTCACCAGAAATAATCCCACCAATTTCTTTTTCAATGTGTTTGGTTTTGAGATATGCCAAATGGTTACTTTTCAATTCAGACAACACCTCTTTTGGTTTTGTATATTGTAGTTTCTTTAAATAGTGCTAATATCCAGCCTCAGTCCAAATATCTGGCAAAAAGAGAAGTATGTAACTTGACCACCTTTTATTTTTATTGTCATTTTCAGCTGTTCATTTGTGCTTAATCATCACCAAGGAAGTAGAGATTTCTGAGAACATTCTAAAAAAAATTGATTTCACGTATCAGTTTTTTCTTAAGGATCTGAGATAGCAACCTAAAAGAAGTATTACTTTAAAGAATCATATGTAAAATGTAATCAGCATGTGTTAATATCTTTAATTTTCGTTGCAAGACTGCAAATCTATTGTGGAGCATTTTAAGGTCAATGAACATTAACAGTACTTTACATAAAAAGTGTATATATTATTTGGAGAGACAATAGCCATAATCACTTCAGTACATACTAATGTAATGGTTGTCTACTTTAAAAAAAAAACCAAAAACAAACAACCAAACAAAACCCCCAAGAAAGTAATTTTGTTAGTTACTTAGCTTACTTTGTTGAAGGTGGAGGGGTAAGGGAATGGTGGCTTATTTTACTAATCTTGATTTACATTTTTCAGCATGAAATCCAAATTGTCTGCTAAGGAAGGAGCTGCTGAGGACTAGATACACAGACATGCTTGAACATTTGCCTGTCTTTTTCCAGACTCTGGGAAACCTATCCACTCTGCAATTGTAGAAAAGAATATTAAGCTTTCTTCGGGAGAAATAGATTAGACTTGCTCCTTGAAAATAGAGTAAAGCATAAAACCTTATGGTTAAAACCTCTGCACAGTGTGTGGCAGCCTGGATTCCTCAGCCTCAAGCCATTTGGACCAAGACATCCTGCCCTTTTGAGTGTACCTGAACCGCCTGACCATGATAACAGCCTTGAAACTGCTCCCACATGTGGCAAAACCTTGAATGCCCACAGGGTATAAAGAGTGAAAAAGAAGACAAGAGAGAGCAAGCTCTGTAACCTGGCACTTATGTGGGATATTTTCATGGAATGGCTTGGATTGGAAGGGACCTTAAAGATTGGTTCCACCCGCCATGGACAGGGAAGCCACTCACAAGATCTGAAGTACAAGTTCCAGTACTAGCAGGCTGCTGTAAGGTGTCCTGTAGCCTCCTCTGCTCCAGGCTGAACAACCCCAACTCTCTTACCCTGTCATCATGGGAGAAGTGCTCCAGCCCTGTGGTCATCTTTGTGGCTCTCCAGCATTTTAAAATACCAGTCCTTGCCAGTTTACTAGTCGTCGCTTCGAGGTTAGTTTTTGCATTCTACCCAATGACCATATAATACATGAGCATTCCTATACTGACATTTTATAGTACTATAGGAGCTTCCAGAGAATTACAGACAGAGAGTTGTAAAAATAAATTTCATGTAAGGGAAGCATGACTTGTGAATGAAATATGATTTTGATAAAAAATGAAGATCCTGAATAAATGAAAAATACCCCAAAAGTGACAGTTAAAGGTCTTATCCCTTAAATACATGAACAGTTCTTACGCTGTAAGTGCTCAAGATTAACAGGGGAAGGGGCACTTTATGTCTTGTTTTTAAAATACACCAAAACCCAGTTTACATATAAAAACCTATCTGAGACAGAAGACTAATCTATTAGTTAAATAACCTGGATTTTAGCTTGGTGTTTGATTAGTTTTTAAAAATTGTGAAGGCTCAGCTAAAGTATAGGAATTTTCCTTGTTCTATGTCAAAACAGTTTAGTAACTCTGACATTCTATATTTTCTGTTGGCAACTAGGCTTTAATAGAGATTTGGTTTAGAATGAGTTTGGATTGATATAAAACTTGCCTTAGAAACTTATTTACTTTTAGGGAAGTCAGGCAATGTTTTGAAGGTTGGTGAAAAACATTTTTTGGTTATCTTTTTTCTACTGCTGGCATATTCAATACTTTAACAAATTGGTTATAGTTTTACAATGTTTTTGTTTTGGCATGGAAAATTAAGATATTCAGGTTATAAATTGCTTTTCAGTTGCTCATTTACATGGGAAGTGCAGTCTGCAATTACTTTAACAATTTTGGATCCTTTTGCCTCTTATAAAAACATATTTATTTTTTTTTCTGGTGGAGTTTTTTTGGAGGGTGTGTTTGGGGTTTGTTTTGGCTTTTCTTAAATGCTGAGGACTGTCACTTCTCCTGGATCTTAGTTATGACCTACAGGGCATCTGGCTCCTTTGACATGAAGTTTATTTTTCTAAACCCACAGCTTGATATTCTAGCACTTAATTTCAGAATGCAGCTTAAATCACAGAAACCATAATATGTCAAATGATCCTACACTTGCAGGGGAAAACAGTAAGTAATGAAAAAGCTATGATTGCTTTTCTGTCCCTCCAAATGACAGTTATCACCTCAGTGACCTGCTCCGGGCGGACCCATCTAAACATGACACACTAAGGGATAACGTCATCTAACAGGGTAGTTATAAAAATCAATACAAAACCCATTTCAAAGATACTCTGTGTAAGAATCCTGGTGTAACGTTTATTTATTGAATAGGCCTGAGGAAAAAAAACCAACAACTTTTCTGATAGATGTGCTTTACCTCCCAAGCAAAGGAATTCTGTAGGTAAGCAATAATTGTATTTTTCAATCTATTATTTAGTCTTGCCAAAGCTCAGCCTAGAATCTAATATGTGGATGATTGCTATAACTCAATTATGAAACCTAAGCAGAGCTCTAATGCATCTGTAATGCAAAAGGAGCATAACAAGACAATTGACTGTACTTCTTTTAGTTATGGAGTAGCTGCCTGTGTTTGTGCAGGGATGAACAGAAACAGGGAGGGAGACTGAGATGTTGTATTTTTCAGAGAAGGATTAGGGGTGTTCTGTACTGATCGTCACTCCTGAATATTGAAGGTGTGGTTACATCATTGAAACAACTGCAGGCTCACAACTGACTGAAAATAGGTTTCTATTGTTTGCTTTCTCAAATGACAATAATACTGAAGCCTGGAGCAATTTTATCCAGTCATATTCCATATACAAGGCATGCAATTTGATTTGCTAAAAAGTCAGTTAAAAAAAATAGTATTTATTTTCCTTATCTTTATCAAACTATTTTCAAATCTTTATGAGCTTTATTCCTCTCAGGAAGTAAAAAATAAGTATCATATGTATCTTTGGTCTGATTTCTTACCAAAAGATGCAGTATAGCTTGATACCTTTAAAAATATTATAGAGTTCTTTCTTTCTGGAAATTAATGTGAAAGCATGTTTATGTTTAGGAAAATAGATGGTTTTACAATATTGGTTTTTTGGGTTTTTTTTGGGTTTTTTTTATGTTGGCTTTTATTGTCAGCATTTTGTTTATTGTATAATATAGGATCTTATTTACCTTCACACTTAACATAATTCTGGCAATTCCGCATTCATATTGAGAGGTGTTTGATCACTGAAATTGTCTCACTGATCTCATCTTGCAGACTTTGAAACAGAAATGTAAAGCGAGGATTAAGGAATCAATGTAACAATTTCTAGGGCCACTCAGATAAGTGTGATGAAAATCTGGGCTTTCTGGTATACAGAGGTTGCACTTCCTAAGCTGGCAAACATCCAGTCATCTATCTGAGCACCTAAAACCGCCATAAAATTCAGGAATGAATGTCTCTGATAGCAGAATCTGAATGGGAATGCTCAGAAATGTTAGCTAAATTTTTTTCTGAAGTGCTGAGCTGCTAAAGAACTGATCTGATGCTCTTTATATCCCTCCCAAAACCAAACAGTTTTGAAAGAAAAAACTCTGCTGAATCATCCCTACTTTCCATTCCTTCCTACAGATCAGCTGCCATATTGCACACAGAATGAACCTTGGCATCTGAAATAAAATTTACTGAATCAGACTTTCCTGTGAAACACAGACAGTATTCTCCTCCTGAGTAAACTTTACCTTAATTCCATACTGTGTTTCCTCCAAAGACGTGAACTGCTTGGATAATCTGAGTGCCTTGGGCCTCTGTATTCAATTCAGTCTGAGAAGGTCTGAAAAAAAATAACCCTTGGAAAACAGCATCCCATCCAAAGTATTTCCAAGTATGGAAGAAAAGATCTGCAACAGTCTGCATATATGCCATACGAGTGGCATGCAGAAAGACACTATTTTGATTCTTTCTCATGTACTTTATTAATTGGCACAACAGACTCTTTTGAAGCTAATTTTAAAAAGGAAAAAAATTAGTAGTGTTTTAGTGTTCATCTGGTACATATTCAAGTTATGTCATGGAAAATCAGAGTCCTGATGCAATTGGCAGGGTAAATCTAATACTGGGACGTGTGAATATGCATCGCATTAACAGGTGCTAATGAGGGGCAGGAGAACACTTTTTTTGAGAACATGATTAATGCTTGACTTTTCTTTAAAAAAATTAAAATTGGGAGAACAGAGAAAATCCATTGTCAATGATCATTGACTAGGAAACAGCAGCTAAGAGTGCCCTTTGGCCTAATGGTGGCTTTGTGGAGCTCTTGCTCATGTTGCTGAGACACAGATGTTGATATTCATTTTTTCTGCTTTAGAAATAGTGATGGCCTGCTTTCATCTTCCAGTCCCTTGTTCAAAGCAGTATATAACTGCCAGGAAAAACCTGAGCATAAGTCAGGGTGGGGGAAGGCCTCAGGACACTGACACCAGATGTGGAAATCAATTTTTTTAGCTTTCCTGACATTGTCGTGGTTGCTGTCCTAAAGGTGGATACCTGAAAACGTCATAGGATGGGACATTTATGGGACTATTGCTTTTCTTTATTATAGTTAAATATCCCTATTGGAACAGGGACGACACATCTGGTGTTAAAGATGCCTTTAATTAGTGCATAAAGTTTCTCTTCGAGCAATTAGAACTAGAATTTTGGTTTCAGAAGGTCTTCATATTAATAAAACTCTTATGACTAAAGGACTATGGCAGTGTGCTTGCTGAAATGTATTAAACCACAAATACCCAGCTGGAAATGATGTTTGGAAAAGCTGTTTACAGGCTGTACCGAATTATGAGGTCAAACATCATTATTGTGAAAGCCCAGTTAATGAAAAATCGATCACAGATCCTTCTAAACCCTCGAAGGAGCAGAGGTCTGCAGCTGTAAAGCAGCCCAGTAAGTAAAACACCCAGACCCTGTGTGAATGCTTGCCCAGAGAGGACCAAGAAAAAGCTCTAGCAGCTGTTTTTCTGATTTGTCAGTGTGTCCTTTGAGAAGACTAAATGTTTTTATAGGAATAAGTAGGGGCAGCATCAGATGTTGCTTAAGCCAAGGGATGTTGATTTAGAGAAACTCCTCTGCACTGCTGTGAAAGAGGATTCTTGTCATGTGGGAACCTGGCTTGAGCAATTTGTATACCCCTTTCACTACTGCTGTAAACAAAAGTCCTAACTAAAATCCAAGATATGAACTGATGACTGGAGGCACAGGCTGCTTACAGATCCACATTCATCCTTCGGGAAAAATCACCAGAAGTACAGCAGTCTAGTAGTCTTGGCTTTGAGGTGGATGTTGTCGAACGAAGTGACGCTTCAGGTTTGAGGAAAAACGGAGATTCACAGGAATCAACTTGCAAATTACTTTATGATGTCGAAATGTTCTTGTAGCATCTTAATAATGTCAGAGGGAGGGCATGATAGAGTCCAGTTTTAAAAACTGGAGTCCTCTTTATTTACCAGGATGTCTTCATTTGTTTCCACAAAGCTTTTGAGAGGAACATTTGGGAGAAGAATGGTGAACTCTGAAAAGAGTTGACTTTTCCAGACAATAAATTTCACCAACACTTTAGCGAAGGGACTCTCCATTTCTCCAGGTATGCAGACAGATGTTACAGCTGTGAGATTACTGTGGAGCATAAAGGTTTAAGGTGAGAAATTGCAATTGCACAACAGAAACACAGTGACATGGGTATGCCACCAACTCAGAAAACTGCAAGTCCAAGAGATCAAATTGCAGCGATATTAAAACTCCTTTCTCTTCTTATTAGAGTTGAGCTGAACCTTGCATCCTTGGATGTCATTCTGTGACTTAGTCTCGTTATTGAATTGTTATCTCTTTCTGGCATTATATTGTTGCTTTGATCAGAGTGTGAGGGGGGGTGCAATATTTGCTGAAGCTCTCACGTTTTTTTCAGTAAGCGCTTTGATTTCTATATATGAGTATTAGAGTGTTTGTATCATAAACCACATCGCAAAAAACACAGAGAATATAAGAAATTTGAGAAGGCGTTCCTAGTTTTCATCTTTTTGTAAAGACGGTCCATAACAAATTCTTTCTCCTAAGGTGAGCACTTTGTTCTCTGTCCTGTCTCTTCCTCCACCTTTTTCTTTTTTCTCAGTTGCTGCCTGAACCTTCTCATGTCCATGCACACATACAGTCTATCTCTCCAGAAATCATAATGTGGCTTTTAAGGATCTATTCAATATTTTGGCATCGGCACTAAATATTTAACCATATCATACATCTGCCGTATCATGAAAAGTGCTGAAGAAATTCCAAGAATCACAGTTACTGTTAAAACTCTTTTCAAATTAAGAACCACTTTGTTTCACAGGACTGAGCAAGTTTGTGTGACAACAGTGAGGACATTTCCTGAGAAATATGTCAAGACATTGGCAAAACATGTCCTATTAAAAAAAGTGGAGAAGTAACCACAGCATTTATGGAGAGCCCAGGATGTCCTTAACCAGAAGTAGCCAATTAACCACTAAAATTAAAACTAGTTGTGTTGAGACACATGAAGGTAGTCTCTATCTCTATATATCAATAGGGGAACATGCTGAGATTTTTCCAGTATGATAATGAGCATCTGGCTCATATTTGTAAACCAGTTAGAGACTCATTTATATTACAACTGTGTGTTCACCCTTTTGCCCTTATTAGTTGAAAAGGAGGTGGTATTCTACAAGTAAGGTATATAGCCTCATTATATTAATCACAAAATATTTTCTCTCTGTAGTTTCAGCTGCTGTTTAATATCAGCGTAGACCTTTGCATTTTTGAAAAGTGAAATTTGGTCCAGATCAGGTAGGGCAGGAGGGTTGTGAGAGGGCTGTGCAGTTGAATGACAGGTCAGTGCCACATGAACTGAAGCATGCAAACTGTATGAGGCCATGGTAATCATGGGGAAGAGATTCAACTCCCTTTGTTTTCTCTCCTTACCCAATAAATTCACGCTTGAAAAATGTCAGCCAGATTTTTTAGCTCTATAGGTATTTTAATGCACTCGTGAATTTTTGATGTAATCAGAGATACATGCAGAATATTACAGCCTTGTGTGTATTACCAGAGTAGCTGTGCTTGGATAACACAGTGTCTTCAGGTTATGCACCAGGATTTCAGAGTAGCCTTTTCAGAAATTAGAATCAACCAAGTCAGATCAGGTCATAATGTTAAGCACACAGTATCTTGAGGGAAACTCAATCAAACCCAACCAAACTTTTTATAAGGCATCACAAATCATCCTGTATTAGCATCACATGGATTATTTATGAAAATGCTGTTGCTTGTCTGACAACCTAGGTGACATTACCTCTGGAGGATGAGCATCACCATGGCAAAACAGACATGTCACCATTAGACATTAGTCTACTGTAACTAATTTATAAGGCTGTCCTGTAATTTGTTTTGATCAGGCAGCCTGAATATAGTTGAAGGGGATGAAAGGGAGGAGGGAGTGCAGGGAGGGAGGAGAGAGAAAGAAAATCCGATATTATTATTAACTAGAGAACTCAAAACTGTAAAAAATAAAGTAAGAAAATGTGTAGCAATTTTTTTCATCTCTGTAACTTCTGTCTTTACACATAGACATAGAACAGAACTTCTAATACAAGTTTTCTCTCTTGATTGTGGAATTTTTCCTAAAATTTTTCTAACTATGTTTTCTATGCTTTAAATTTGTTCAAGATACCATATGATAATTGTCCCCCTTCTTTCAGTTCTTTCTTTTCTTTTTAAATAAAGTACGGATGTAGTCCAAAAGTGACTTTGTGAAAATGTCACCAGAGTTAATCATGTTACAGTGAATGTCATATCAAGTTTGTCTGTCAGGAAGAGAAAGTGAGTGTTTCAAAGTAAGGCTTACAAGCCAAAGCAAACACGCAAAAGTCAAACTTTGAGCTGTGTCCCTTCTGACTTAGCAGATTCTTCAGTGGAATATTGCAATGTAAATCATCTTTTCTAAGGCCCACTGATAAATAACATTAAATAAGAAAGAAAGAATCCATAGGATATGCATGAATATGAAACAGTGTGCATTTCTTCAACTATAACTGATGACTACTAAAAAGAGATGAGAAGGTGCCATAATTGCATAATAACTAATCTCTAGAATTACACAATAACATCTCTGACCATAAACGACCTTGAGAGGATCTGTTGTCATAGACCTCACTCATGCCTGTGTTGGGATACAAAGCATTCTTTTGAGATGAAGTTTGCAAGGCTATGGCTCCATCTTATAACTCTGTTTTGAAAGAACATATTTTACCTAGGAAAATGAAAATGCTGTTCCAAAAGGAGAGGTATTCTGTTCAGAGTCAGGGCAATGAAGGAAGATATCAATCATTCAGGGAAATTACTAATCTCTAAAAGGCCTCAGAAAAGGGGTTTAAAAATTTCTAAGGTGTTCCGAAGAAAATTATTCTGTAGTCTGAGAGGATGCTGCTGTTGACACAGAGACTGACAATTTTGGAGCCAGAAGAACTCTGTTTAGCTGTAGTAAAAGAAACCAAAGGGTTCAATCCTGTTTTTCTTTTTTTCAGGCAACATCCACACCTTTACTCCTTTTCTTCAGTTTTCTTTCACAGCATCATCACAGCTGCAGAGTAATCTATATTATAGTATTGTATCGCTATTAATTCAAGTAGTAGGAATTAGAGAGTTAACAGTAAAACATCAATGAGCTTTGCTTTGTATTTGGAAACAAGTGTGGTTAGGAATAACAGATGGAAGAAAGGGACTGCTCATTTGGAAGATTTATTCCTCTTCTTGTAAGCAGACGTATCAGCTTTGTATTTTTACTTTATACAAATTCCTAAAAAAACGCCAAATCCCAAAACTTAGACATATATTCTCTAGAGATACCATATATAACTCCTCTATAATATTAATTAAATTCAATGGTAATAAGAAATTAATTTTTTGCCATTGAGTATTGTATGGGCAGCCTTTTTGGAATATCTACTATGAAAATACTAAAATGTCAAGACGCTTTTCTAAGCTCAGTTAATGACCAAATTCAGCAGGTTCTTCTGTACATTACACACAAAGTAACATTGCTCCCAGGTAGTTATTGCCCATAGCGATTCTAAAATTCAAGTTCAATATGTGCTATTCAAACAATACGGCGTTCAGATATCTCTAAATATATCGAGTTAGGACATATCCCTGGTGAATATATTTACTCTTTAAAGAATATTATTGTATGGCATCATCATTCTAAAGTGATCTTTACATTGCGAAGAATAGAAATAGGAACAGCAACAATATACCCCATATATATATTCTTGCTTTTCCTCATACATTAAATGTTCATGTTACAGCTTGTAAAATTTCAACACAAACTAAAAAGATCCTTCAGCAGAACATATACCTTTATGGAAATACACCTTTTGTGCAAGCTTTCTCATGCAGAGTTCTAATTCTGGGTATTGTTTTCTGGTATTCATACATAGTAGCATATATAAATACACACACATACAATATTCTTTTTAATCTTGTGCCCAAAACTTCAGAAAAGTAAAAGTATGTCTACACTATACACAGCAAAAATAAAGCACAGTAAATTAGCCTTCACAAAACTCCACAATGTTTCTGTGAGGTTGATTTCAGTCAATAGTTGAAATAATTTGCCTAAAATTTGGCTGTGTATAGCAGCAGCTTGAAGTGAACATATAATATGAGAAACCTACTAATACTTTTACAGTTTAATATTTTCCTTTCCCTAGTAGCAAGATGCACTATTGCATTCTCTGTCAATTTTTACAGCAAATTTTATTAAAAATATAAGTTGCTTTTGCTACATAAGTTATGCTCATTGTTTTTAAGTCTGTAGTAAAATTTCTAGTTTATTCAACAACTGCATTGTAGGACAAAGGTGGTGGGGGTCACAGCAAAGTTGAAGAATGCAAATATGTTCAGGAAAGTTTTCTAATTGGTTTTAATGAAACCATTTGTAGCATGCTAAAATTATCTTTTTGAGAAAAATATTATCAGACTCCTATTTGTGAAAGATCTCTTCAACTTGAGGCATCATAATGTGAGAATAAATAAATGTTCAGTAGCAGTAGAATACGAAAACTTTGGGGTTTTTTTATGGTACAGTTTAATAGAAGACACTCAGAATGATTCCTTCCACAAAAAGGAGCTACTATGCTTGTCTTTAATTTGAGGCCCTTTCCTAAAATTCCCAAAATGACATTTCTTGCAGAAAGATGTGCTATCAAAGTAATTTCAGTTATAAACCAATTTATAAGAATCAACTCAAGGAGAACTTGTGTGTAATAAAAATGCTTGTGGAGGAATTTTTTGTTTTATTTTACTTATGATAGGCCAGTAGGTTTGGAAGACGAATAACAACATTAATATAGATGCTGAGTTATTTGAAAGCTAAGCTTTTTGTGCTGTTCATTATCAGACCTGACTAAACATTTCAGAACAAGAGACTCTTGTTTATTTTTCTCTATTTCAATTAGCTGCACAGTGAGATGCAGAATATCTCCTCTTACAGAAGACAGAGGTTTGTGATAAGAAAACTGCAAATAATGTTTGGTTTAGACACGTGTGACACAAGGTAACCAAGATTTGACATTCAGCTTAATGCAGGAATTCTGAAACCTGTTTGTCATTTGCCCCATTAGAGGGATGTGAGCAGTTGCTCTGTCCCAGGCATGGATACAGGAGCAGACATCTCCATGGATGGAACTTTACTGTTGCTGCTTACTCACTGTTGCATGTAGGACCTCAGATGAAATATTCTGGGCTGTACTGTTCCTCTGCACATTCCCCTCTATGCCTCAATTAATGTGAAAATGATACCCGGGCCAAAAAAGCATAAAGCACGTAAATATTCTTTGCAAGAAAAATTTGTATCCACAGAATTGCTGCTATGAGTCAATTGCAATCACAAAATGAAGCAATTTTTTAATCTCTGGCTGAGCAAATATATTTCAGAAAAAACCCCCCACCTTCACATTTTAAGTGTCCCTCCTTTCACTCTCTTTTTTTCACAGTGTCTGAAAAAGCATGGGAACTTGCAGCAGAGTCTATGACTTTCCAGGGAGGTATAATATATTCCTAAAACTGCATATGCCCCACTTTCTGCAGCTGAGAAACTTAGGTAAAAATATTTCCTGAAGCCAAAAGAGTGTTGTTAGGTAATATCCAATAAAGCAATGTCAGGAAGTCTTTTTTTCTTCTTTTTTATGAAGTGTTTGAGAAAAATGGTAACAAAATATTATTATTTATTAATCAAATAACCAATTATTTATTCATCAAAGGAAATGAACACAGAGCTCCTGTTACCTACATCATGTCTTAATTCTCTATTTCATATCCTGGTATTTGTAATTAAGAAAATGAATATTACTGGTTTGTCTAGGAGATGAAAATGTGCCTCATTGCAAAAATGCAACATAATTATAATATTCACTGTAGAAATTATGCAGGATGAAAACTTGAATTAGGTGCAAACCATCATGGATCTGAAATTGATGACAATATGCAAAATCATATATAAAATGACTTTCAAGACAAACTTTAGTTTTTGTCAACAATAATGCATTTATACTCCACTTCTATGTGAAATAGATTTTGTGGTGTTAAAAAACCATTTCAGCTCAGAGTGCAATTTTCCCTTTAGTGGTGACATTAATTTTGTAGATTGTTTGTATTTCCTTTATCTGGGTGTCTCTTTTCATAAAATTTGGAAGAATTTAACCTTTAAGGCCCTAATATATGAGCTGTATTTGACTGAAATTGGTCAGTTGGTTTAAAAGTTATTGTAAACCTTTTTTTTAAGGGGAAGGAAAATTGTTTGCCAGATGTACAAAACAAGAAGACAGTCATACAGGCTCATTTTCTAAGAAACACAATGAAAAACAATGACTGGTTATTGAGCTAAGGTTTGTGTCATACCTAGTCTTTCTGTTTCCTTTTTTTTTTCATATAAGAGACATACATGTTCAGTGTGTATGATATAAAATAAAAAATGCAGAATATTATTATCAATGTTATTATTATTATTATTATTATTATTATCTGCGAGCTTTTCCTGTTTGCTATGCTACTGTAAATGTAGCTGTGAAACAACTTCAAAACACAGAAAATATTCAGGACAACATATCACCTGGTTGATTATTTTTCCTCATTACTTGCATACCCCACACCAGTAGTAATACTGTTGAAATGGTACTGTCAAACAAAGCTTCCTTCAGTGAAATGAGGAATTTCTTATCCTTCATCTGAAATAAATGTGAATCTTGAAGAATACCTTTTCTCAGTGAATCTGAAATGGCCATTGGATTTGGAACAAACACATGGACTCAAGATCCATAGGCTTGGAAGGAACTACTTATGACATCAAACTCTCTTAGTTCACCAGAATTGTCCAGTACAGTAAAAAACAGTCATGAAATTGGGTATCTCGTTCTGAAAAGTTTCTTGAAATTGTTCTTTTCATATAAGACACAAATAAATGGAGTTGTACACTCTGCTTTATTTTCTTCTAATCCCCAGCTAATTTCTAATTCTTAAGAAATGGGTGGATACCACACTTCCTTTTCCTTGTCCTTTGTTAAAACCATTAATGGTTAGCAGAAAAAAAACCCTTCCAAAGCAAGGAAAACCAACACATATCCCCATTTTCCTTTGTATTCATTGATCAGGGTGATCCTATACATACAGTAGGCAATCTGTTTCCTCCTGTCAACCAGATGACCATAGTGTCCCACCTGTTGTTTTAATTCTTTCCTGCTCTGAGGACATGGCACTGAGGGACATGATTTAGTGGTGGATTTGGCAGTGCTGGGACACCAGTTGGACATGATGAACTTGGAGGTCTTCTCCATCCTAAACAATTTGAAGATTCTGTGATTGCAAATGCTGGCACTTCGAGACCAAGATTTATATATATAAAAAAATTAGTTTGCAGTTTCAAAATGAAAACAGAGGACCAGAAGAAAGGTAAGTAGAAACTTGCAAATTGAACAAGTATGTGGAAGGATTGAAAGCTGCAGCCTGAAGATATTGGCCAGGTCTCTGTTCCCAGATGATTAAAATGCTATAGACAAGAAGTGTTTTCTTTATCTGCTAAAGTCTGCTATGCAGATAGCTGGTCCAATGGACTGACAGAAACAAAATGTTATCTATCTTCTACATCCCTGTTCTCTTTGGACATTGACCCAGCTTCGAGGAAGGAAACCTATATAGTGAAGGCTCCTACCTTTATTGAAAGTGCAGGCTCCTACCAGAGCAACTAAGGTGGCTGCCTAAATTCCAGAAGCAGAATGTACATTGTTGTGTTTAGGAAGTCCTCCCCAAGGGTAAAGGTAAGACCAATGACTTTTTGAAAAACAGTGACATCTTTTAATGGTGACACAGACAGGAGTATTAAAGATTCCGCTAAATAATTATTTTATTTATAGCTGAATTATAAACTTGATAACTATGCATATGAGGAAAGCATAGAGTTATTTTTATTCAGAAATAGAATTCTTACTACTATCTGATTCCCAATTTTTAACCTATTATTTATGGGGATTAAGAGGTTCGCATTGCAGCAGTTTCATTTCATCGATATCTTTTAGACCATTTGGAATCTGGAGATATTATATTCCCTGGATTTCCTTATGCTTATCACAGAATCAGAGAATTCTTAAGTTTGGAAGGGATCTCTGGAGAACATCTAGTCCAATCCCCTTGCCAAGGCAGGGTCAACTAGAGCAGGTAACACAGGAACACTTTTAGGTGTGCTTGGAGTCTCTAGTGAGGCAGACCCTACAATCTCCCTGGGAAGCCTGTTCCAGTGCTCTGCCACCCTCAACAAAAAGAAGGTCTTCATGTCGAGGTGGAACTTCTTGTGTTTGAGTTTATGGCCATTTCTCCTTGTCCTGTCACTGGGCACTGCCAAAAACAGTCTGGCACCATCCTTTTGACAACCACCTTTGAGATATTTACATGCGTTAATGAGATCTCCTCTCAGTCTTCTCTCCAGACTAAACAGGTCCAGTTTGCTCTGTCTCTCCTCATCAGAGAGATGCTCCAGACCCAAATCATCTCTGTGGCCTCTACTGGACTCACTCCAGTAGCTCCTTATCTTTCTTGTGCTGAGGAGCCCAGAACTGGACACAGCACTCCAGATGTGGCCTCACTAGAGCTGATATGTGGTCATGCTTGTTCTTGTAAAGGACTCCAATAGCTCTGGGAAGCAAGACTTCAGACCTGAGTTTGTTTAACTCTGCAGCATGTATCAGATCACACTGATAAGTAATATTTCTTTTTTTTTTTTTTTTGTTCCACATTCTTCCAGACATTTAGCATCAACAAGATCCTCTGATAAATCCTGCATAGGAAAAGCGGTATTTTGGAGAATCCTTCCTATTCTCCACAGGGAAAACAGATGGAAAACATGTGCTGAGTTTTCCTACCATAACTTTATCTTCTTTGAACATTCCTTCTATATTACTTACTGGCCCTACAGGTGCTTTGGCAACTTTCCTGTTCCTGATGTGTTTAAAATAGGGTTTATTAATTTTATGTCTTTTGGACATTTTCCCTCAAGCTCTTTCTTCTCTTCCTTTGTGCTTTTAATTTTCATCTATTTTGTTCAGTATAGCATCTTAAGTCTTCACAGAAGTCTACCATACCACTAAAAGGATTCACATGAATTTCAGTTCTACAAGGACAGATGCTCTGAATAAATACCTTTGCTACTACTGTGGAAAGGAAGCTGGAGAAAACTGCTGCAGGAAAAGTACAGACCCTCCTCCACTAACACTTCACTGGCAAGAAAGAAATACCAATAAGAAATTGGTATTTGCATGGCTGAGGAGCAATGACTGATTAGTCAGCATCCTTATGTTGGGGAAGAGCTGGATGGAGTTGGTCATCAGGGTACAAGAACTCTCCCTGTGTGAACCAGAGCTAGCTCACGTACAGTTTGGACACTTGACACCTCTGTAGCTGTGACACATTCAAATTGTGGAGGGTAAGTAGACACTAAAAATCAAAAGGATGAATCCAGCACAGTCTCACATTTAATCAATGCTTTAGTCAACCTTTTGACGTTATATGTCTCATCTCACATATTATTTTGAAATTTTAGTGTTGGACTGGCCCAAGGGCTACAGTAAGAACTATCTGCTGCTTGATTTTTTTCAAAGGCTTGTTGCTGACATACATACTTAGTTGACAATACAATGAGGGAAAAAACTGTATCTGATCCTAGAAACTATTCAAATACTGTTTGGTTGGGTTTTTTTGCTGTTTGTTTGTTTTCTTTTTTAATGTTTCTTCCTTAATTATTTTGTATTTCTGTGTACACAATAAGTTTTGTAATTCTAGTCATTGTGCAGTGCCAAATCCATAATTTTGTGTTTAGGTTTGGCATATTTTTTTGCTGTTTGTAGTATTTAATTACAGCCAGGTTTTATTATTTTAAATATAATTAATAAAATATACCATAAAGAATTAACTTTTTCTTTTCTCAGGATTCCAAAACCTTATGACCAGACCTTGGGAAAACACAAGGGGGAGCACAAGGCAGGGCAAAAAGTGTTTTTCATTGGCATATATTGTTGTGAGACAATGAAATCTGAATATTGCCTACCCTGATCCCCACTGGGATCCCTGAGTCCACAGAATGATCCTAATTGAATTTTCCCTGCCTAAATGGAGTATGCCCTATTGTGAACCTGCTTTGAGCATGATGACAGGATGGGATGTCTCAGAGCATCACTTCTGTGAAACCCAGGGCCTTCCTTCTATTACCTCTATTATCTAAACAAATAACCTTGGACGAATCAATTTACATTAATCCAGCCTTGTGGTTTAAACCTCTCTCCTTTCCTTTAAAATGTCTCAATCAAGTTTCAATTGAAATTTCTTGAACATTTATGCCTTAAAATGTGCTTATGTATTACAAGACAAATTTGTAATAATTTGTATTAAAAATATAGATATGTTTAAAAGGGAAAATTAATGTATGGGTCATGGTAAGTCCTTTCTGCTTTGAAGCACTGAGCACAGAATCCCTTAGGAACACTTGTGTTTTTATTTATGCTACAGTGAGTTGGTTAGTGAGATTAATCTTGGATTTTTACTGTTTTCTTCTTTCATTAAGCACATGAACAACTTAGTATTTCAATATTTTGCTGCTTAAAATTAAAAATATGCTCTCATAATGAGTCATGTTCACTGCAGTAATCACACAGGATTATTTCTCTGTGATGCTTCCTATGGAAATGCACTTGAAATAGATAGCAGTATGAACAATGGTTCTTCAAATTTATGGGAAAGTTTTTTGAAACTTAATGATTTTCATTACTCCAGTAGCTCATGATATTTTCAAGTCTTGCCCTTTTCGTAACCTATAAAGGATTCTATCTAGAAAAAATATATAATTTAGCTCTCTCTTATTTTGAAAATTACAGATCACTGCATGATTCTTTTCACACATCCTGAGTTAACCCATAATCCTGTGTTTGTGTAATAATTGTTCTTTACAGAACTTATAGTAGCTTTCTGCCTTGGAATAGCCTTGTTGTCCAGTTGATCTCTTGTGTATTGTATATTTTTTTATGTTTTCTTCTGATTTCATGTTCAATGAGTAGAGACTGGACACTGACAAGGGACATCAGGAGCCTTCTCTTATCCAGGCTGAACAGCCCCAGCTGCCTCAGCCTTTCCTCACAGGAGGAGGTGTTATAGACTGTTTTTGTTGCCATGCTCTGGACACATGGTTGTTTCATACTTTTCGAGTTAGAGCAAAGAAACTGCAGCCTTATCTGTGTTGCAGACACAACAGAAGTTCAAAGGTTTTCTAAAATGTGAAAATTTTTAATTTGTCATTGCAGCGTTTGTACACTTAACAGAACTTTTTATCACTCCTTCAAGAGGAAGGGAGTATTCTTCAGTTAAAACCAAGGGACTCATCGCTGAAAATTTCTTATTAACTTCAAGTTTTTCTCTTCTCCCTAGTCAGTTTTTTTAAATCTCCTCAGAGAGGCACTAGGATGCTCTTCAGTGACCCTTCTTCCCTATCCTCAAGCACTGATTCTGGACTGCATGGGGCAATAAGCATCCCAAATACATTTTTCCTGTGTTCTGGTACAAAGATAAGCCTTGAAAACCCCACTGAAATCCTTCTGGAAATATCCCGGTAGTTAGAGACAACACATGGAGTGAGAAATGTCCCAGCTGGTGAGCTGTGATCACCTTGCCCTCACCAAGCTTGGTGGTGTCATGGCTCAGTAGCTTCATATATATCTTGCTCTAGTAGCTTTGCACAGCCTTTCAGGCTGCAGTGCAGGCATTAGGGAAAATTATTATCATAAAACCCTCAGCTGATTCCTTTGTGCTGCACTCTAGTCTCTATAGGCAAAGTTTTATCACTTCCCTCACGTTTTAATTGTATCCATTCTACAGCTGGTAGCAAGATGTCCAAACCAATGACATGACTTGACAAGCCTTTCAAAAGATGGAAGTGACTGGGTTATATCTATTGATGCGAGAGAGAAAAATAGGACAGTAAATTAGTAGAAAAAGTAAAAAGTTTCTTCCCATGCACTTTTCTCCCCAACAAAGCAAAAAGGTGAAGATTGTATAATCTCTCTAGCCTGCTGCCTGTTTATGCAGTAAATCTATACCAGTAGGAGATTTATTAATTTAACTGTGGTCTTGCTAAGAATGATATGGGCAATCTCAGAACATATTTATTCATCTAATAGAGTGATTTATTGGAAATGTCTGATAACCATATTTTGTAGTTTAGATCAATTTTTTTCCCCCTTAATATTGATAGTTTTCCCCTTGTCTTTCTATTTGAAAAAGGCATCTCTGTAGACCCAAACAACAACAATAAACCCCTCTTCAGCTGGATGATATAATTTGGCAATCAGCAAATTAGAACAGCATGTCGCTTCTGATGAAAAAATATTAAATATGTGTCTCATAACTCTGCTGCTGAGGTTTAGTTAAACACATAACCTTTATTTGAACTTATCTCATTAATCATGGGGAAAAATGTAGCTATTTCACATATGGGACTATGGAAAAAGATAGCATGGCCATTTACCACTGTGGAGTGCTCACTCCCCAAAGAAGAAAGATAATTTCTGCAGGGAGAGTTGACAAAGTGCAGGTTAAATACCCACATTGGCATTCCCCTGGAAAGTTCATGAAAATGACTACTCTTTTCCCCCTTGAAAAATTATTAGAAGTTCATTTTATTAGAGGCTGTTAAAAGCTCTTACTAATAGCTTAGATTTTGCAGGATTTTTTTCCTCTTCAATGTGACATCATTTTGCCATGATGGACCCCAAAATTGCCTTTTCATTTGCAGTCACTTCCTCATTTTTCTTGTACTTAAATCTACAGCCTTCAGCTTCACACAGACAACTAACTAGTTTCTTGGGCAGAAAGTTTTTACCCAGTTTGGTATCTCACAAGCTCCTTGTTTTCCTGTCCCAAGTTTTGCAGCGCCCACCAGTCACTGTTTATTTGACTTTTACCAACCTTTTGTTCCTCAGTGCCAGAGGCTGGCTCGTTGCTATATGCTGTGACCCTAAAGAAAGCAATGCTTGCTGAATTTCAAAAATGACCCTATGCTACTGAAAGACTCTATACAAACACTCCCCTGAGGGACAAGCACAGTGCAGTGTTACACTGAAATGTTGCCGTTTCCTTCTGCCGAAAAGTAGAGGTCCAGGATTCTCCTAACATATCAAATCCCCATCTCAGTCCACTCTGACATATGTGGAGATTAAATTTCATCCTCCTGATGATGTGAGAATTTGGGAAATTAAAATTCAAAGCTTTTAATTATCAGAGGAGTGGTGTGCCTGTCAATTTCAAATGATGACATGTGTGATAAGACTGTGATTTTACTGAGTTTGCTTAGGAAACCAAAGCAAGTGTATTTTAGATATATACACTTAACACTAACCATCCTCTCAGGGAACCATTCATAGGCTGCCCTCCATCTGTGAGGACTTAGTATTTGGGCTGCAGGTAAGGCATGAGACTATACAAATATGATGTAGTAGGCAGTGCTAGGTGTTAGTATCACTTCCTTCAGTTTGGGGTGGTTTTTTCCATTAAATAAGAATGCTGCAAGTATAATTTTCTCCAAAAACTTACAGTACCTTGAACGCCAAACTCTCTAAGTACAAAATAAAATATAGAATCACTCAGGTTGGAAAAGGCCCTTAAGCCCATGGAATCCAACTGTCAGCCGAACACTCCCAAGTCCCTAAGTGCTGCATCTACATGTTTAAATACCTTTTGGGATGGTGGCTCAACCACTTCGCTGGGCATCCCATTCTTATGCTTGATAACACTTTCAGTGATGAAATTTTTCCTAGTATCCAATCTGAACATCCCCTGGGGCAATTTGAAGCCATTTCCTCCTGTACTATCTCTAGTACTAGAAAGGACCAGTACAAGTGCTTGAAAGTTAAAAGCTCTTGGATATGAATCTCCCTTTTTTCATTTCCGAAGTAAACTGTATGTTAGCTGCAAACGAGGCCTGTGCATAACTATAGACTGGAGTGATAGGAGCAAAGACTAGACTATGAGTCATCAAGTGAATGCTTTAGCCAAGATTTGGGGTCTTCTGCAGGAATTGCAGACTCAGTTCCAATGAGTGCCTGGAAAGCAAGGGTTCAATGCCTAAGTGTCTCTCATTCCAGATAAGTAATCAAATTTACAAGGCAGTGTAGTCAACAGCTTTCCTTTGGTCTCAGTGAATGTAGAAACACTGATGTAACATGGTAGAGTCCCAGTGAGGCAGGGCACACTATCTACAGTAGTCCCCTGGGATGGAAATTCAAGTCTGTCCTCTAAAATGCAGAGAATGAACTTTGAAGTCAGGGACTCCACCATCTCTGGTGACTGTTAGCAGCATGGGTTTTCAGCAGCTCTAGGACTGTGCTTTCTCTTGATGTTTGCAAAAGAAGGGTTTAGTACAAATCCCACTTATTAAAAAAAAAAAATTGTGGAAGTAGCTGCCTCCTTTTTTCTGGTTTTCAAGACAAGAATTTATGGCTAATTTCAGAAGCCCTAGATAGTTTTCCAAAACTTGAGAAAATGATTTAAAATCATTCATCAAAATCTCTTGCAATAAACAGAATCAGATGTGTGATGATGAGCAGATATGGCTGAAAGTTGAAAATCATTGCCCAGATACACCCATTGGCTCATACTTTGAGGTCCTTCCAGTCCTGTTGTGGATTTAGAAAGACAATTCAGACAAGACAGGTCTGGCATATTACTTTAATTTATCCCAGTTTCACCCACAGCAACAAGTGGAATCATAGGGTAAGTAGTGGTGATGAAGTGAAAGGAGTTGTGTCTCATTTCCACCTTCTGAGATGTTCTGTCTAGTGCAGGAACTCTTTGAAAGGCAGGATTTAATTGGGGAGCTTTCTGCAGGAGTCTAGGATGCATATATGCTGTGAAGTGCAAATTCTTCAGAAAGAAAATTCCCCACTTGGAGAAATATTTGTTTTATTCTTTACTCTTCTGCTTGTAATGACCTTTTGATATTTTTTCCTCTTTGTGAATACTGTTTGAGTAATATTTCAACAAATTATGCTAAACCACTGTGGGTTATAAAAAACGTGTGTTAGATGACCATTGATTTTTCTGTTAGTGATCTTAAGAAGAGAGAAATTAATTAGCAAACAGTGGGATTTGTCTGCTCTGCACCTCCTGCCCACTCAGCTTTGAAAATGCCTATCAGGTGAAATTGTTAATTAATCAAAAGACAGAAAAAGCACTGAACAAATATGTAGGACCATGTTTCTTGTCAGAAATATTTCATTTTGGATACAAAATGTGGCTTATAAAAAGTCATTTCAATATTTAAAGCCTCTATGCTAGTCAAGTGGCATAAATAGTCTAAAAGAAAATGCAAAAAGTATAATTTATGAATTAGAATAGTTCCAAACCTAAAATTGGTTGACTACTTAATGAGCTGCTCTTGGGCTTTCAAAAATAAGAAAAGTAAGTTGTATGTGAAACATGTATCTGTGACCACGACTTATGTGGTACCTTGCTCTCTGAGTTGAGTTTTGTTTATATGGCAGTATACAAGTAGCTGAAGAATATACACTTTATTCTACCTTTTAACCCAGTGGAAGCTGGGTTATGTCCTGAACCAGGGCTGCACAAATAACCTTTTGCCTGTGAAATGAAGAGGCAGTCTTCCTCCAAATGCAATGAGTGGGGACTTCCACACCCCCCATTTCAATGAATTTCATTAAGGAAAATGAGAGGGAACTGCAGTGGTGTGTGTAGATGGGGCTTCAGCAATGAAAGAAGAGGATAAAAAGAGGCAAAAATGAGAACTTTACAATCTTTGCCTCTTCTGTCAAGAGAATGCTGAAAATGCTTTATAGATCTGGCCACAGAGGTAAATTAGGAGAGACAATATTTAATTGGTGAATCATGGAACAACAGAGTTGAATGGTTCAACACAGTGAAAAGTAGGTATTTTTTATAGCAAGTCTATATTCTTTGAAGATGGCAAGAATATAAATTTTGAAATAATTTTCTTTCTGTTTTTATGCCAATTAGATGGCAGCTGAATCATGGCTTTAAAATACCTCTGTTGTGGGAAGAAGTAACAACAGCATACTCAGTCTCTGTGTAGATACAGCCCAAATGCTACAACTCTTATTCACACTGAATAGTACCTGTTCACCAGAATGAACTAATTTGAAGCAGACTTTCCCCATGGAATAGCTGTAATAAAAATAGGAAAAAGTAAAAATACAAAGAAAGTTCATTTGTGCTAGTTAAAAAAAAAAAAAGTAGTAAGTTTAAAACAGTGAAATAAATTAGGATTTATATTTAGTTAACAATGAGTTATCACAAACCATTCCCATATATTTCCTGATGGTTTACCATTACATAACCTGCTCTATATTTATAATGTACATCTGGCATACTGTACTTCTATTCAGGTCACTTTAATTAAATCAGCCTCCAAGCTCCCATATAAAACAATGGAAGTTCTGAAATACAGGAAAACAGCAGTATGAATTCATGAATAGCCCTGTATGTGAAGGCAGGCAATCTGCAGATTAGTGTGGTGGTTTCCTGTTGTTAACACTATAAACTTGTTGAACTCTGTTAGCTGAATTCTTCTAACTTCAGCCCAGTCGCTGCAGCCACTACAGAAGAGATGAACCAGATGCGAAAAGGAAAAGATAAATAGCTTTTTTAGATTGGAAAGTAAAAAGAAAAGAAAAAAGAAAAAACAAGCTCTGTGATCTTGAAAAGAACTGCAGTGCTGTGGCACTCTCTTACTAAAATTACAGTATCTGTGTTTACTCTCAAAGACAAAAATTGCTGAAACCAAGTAACAAGTAAATAGGCAAGAGAGACCAATGTTGAAACCATTTCTAAAAATGCTTTATGATACAGACTTAATTTTCTGTAAATGCCTTATTTAGTCACCAGTCTCAGAGAAACGCAGAAGTTCCCAGTAGGCAGAGCTCTTCTCATGAGGACCTCAATTATATGTATTTAAAAATACATGATACTGCAGTGTCTGGGTGCACAGGTTTATTTCCAGTCTCCAAAAATCTTGATATCCTAACAAGCTATTTAAATCCTCTAACAATTAGCAGAGATTACTTTTAAAAACTACAGGATTGATATAATTCATTACTTTTAGACCTTGTTGTGGGCCCCTAACAAATTCTCAGTATGGATAAGGATCCTTGTGAAGGCAAATAAGTCTTTCGATTAAAGGTTCAAGTTCCTTAGCTATTTTTAATGAATGCTGCAAAATATGTGAACAGTGAGAAGAACACTAACATAGGATAAGCAACTGTTGATAGATATGTCTATCTTTACATAAAAATAGATTATTAGCATATCCTATGCTAACTTTAATTGAACAATATTCTACTAGCAGCTCATAGTATCAGAGGACAATTCATGTTGGAATGAACCTTCTGAGGATTTTAATCCAACCTTGTGCTAAAAGCAGGACAGACCATGAAATTGATAGTTCCTCCAGCCAGATATCTGCAACTAATAAGCCAAAAAATGGCTGAAACTTCCTACAAATCTTGGACACAGTATAGCTTAGTGGTTTTAAAATGTTGGTCAAGCTCCTTTTGACAGCAATTATTTAATTCAGCTGAAAGTGGAATTAATTGGTAAAGGTTGTGTTACCTAATTAGTGAACACAATGTGTTCCTTAAGCCATCAAATGAGTTCTTAGTATGAATGCAGAGTCTATGAACTGCTTGATATGTAACAGATCCAGACTGTAACATCTGTTTACAGTACATTCTCTGTCAAATGCTTTGCCAAATAGAGCAGTGCTCATTTTTACCTCTCTTTGCACCTTTTTATCCTGTCCTTCCCTTCTGGGAGAGTGTCCTAAACACAAGGCCATAGACATGACATTTGGTTTCTGATCTCTTAAACAGAAAGGGCTAATTTAACCAAATAAATTATTTGCAGTGCCTAATATGACCAGTGTAAATAGCTCCATAAGCCACAGGGGAGGGAAGTTTCTCTTTTTTCCTGCTGCTTCTGTTCTTCAGGGAGAGATTGAAGTTTTAGACATTATGAAGATTATCCAAAATGATATTAGTCTAGTCACAATTGTAGCAAAATCCTCCTGTGTTATACAAATTAATTTGCTGTGAAAACCTGTATAAAGAGAGTCTGAACAAATAGAGGACTATCGAAATATTACTTTGCGTTGTACAAATAAAATTTTTAATTAAGATTTAGGATGGGGAGTTTCTATTTCTGCTCCTGCAGTCCTTCTCTGCAGAGCATTGATATCTCTTTTGTTTAAGGATTCACGAGTTAGAGCACTATTTCATTGTAAATTAGATTAATGACATTAATTCCAAAGGGAAATAATTTTAAGGTAATGATTTAGTATTCATGTAAGGCAAGAGTCTGTATGGCTGTGTGGACTTGTAAGGTACAGGGGAAGAGAAGGAAGGAAGGAATGGAAGAAAAAGCAAGAGGCCAAGAATTAGGATGCTATTCCTATATATGAGCACTCAAGGGAACACAGATGGAGCAACAGACAGACAGACAGACGTCCAAATGCCTTATCCTTGCAGTGGCCAGCTGAGCAGTGGCTGAAATAGGAGGCAAATATTGTGCTCTGCTGCCAGTCAGAGACATACAGAATTGTTCCTCATGGTGCTCTGTTCCCCAAACTGCTTGTGGGACTCACCCCTGATGGCATGGGCATTGTACTTCCTATTGTTACCCCATGAAGAGAATGGCTGCAACTTCAGCAAAGAACTTGTGGCTATGCACAGCAAAATGTGACTTTTCTATGACATTACTTGGTTTGTGATTCACAAGTCGAGCTTATGCTGGAAATCATGAGTTTCTCTAATTTCCAGGGAAAAAATTGACACATCGACATCCAACAGGATACCGTGATGGTCATTTTTATTTGTTTTGAAATTCAAATTCTAACACTGGTTACTGCTCCAATATTAATGTGCAACAGCCACTCAAGAGCAGGATGAAAATTGCTGATGTGTGAGTCAAAATGGTACACACAACTCTCAGTGCTGCTTGGTCATCCTGCCAGGTATTCATCAACCAAATCAAAGAGATGCCTTCATATCCTTTGGATACACAGACTTTGAAACTGCATCAGAGAACACATGACTGTGTTACAAAAATGAATTCATGACTCCATGTGGGCTTCTAATCAATGGATCTAATCAGTGATATGGCTGCTGGAATGGGAGAAACAGGTCTACTTGAGAGAATGGCAGGCATAACACTGTGAGGCCAGGAAGTCATCCCTGATACACTGAAACAAGAAGAGAATTCAGAAGATGCAAACCAATCTGGAAGAGTAAATGACTCAGCCATCTGCAGTAAAGAAAGTCAGGGTAGTTCTTTAGATGAACAAACAGTAAAACCCATCTGCAGACATTGCACTGCACTTCAGAGTCCAGGGGAAGTGGTCAGGGGAATAGCAGCTGGATGGATAGAGACTGGGACAGAAACTGTCTGTGACCAATTATTAGCCAGTAACAGAGAAAAGCAGAAAACAGACACTTGCAGTGCTGTAACCTTTCAAACGGTGCACTACAAATCCTGCTGGTTTTTCCAGGTATTAGTCTTTCTGTTTTCACAGGGAGAAGAAATCAAGAAAAACATGGAAAGGATCATGTGTAAGTTATGGCCATGTAGGGAATGGAAAGTTCTCTCATGGACATATCAGTTGACTTAAAATAACTGGAGATCGGGTGTCCAAATTCCTTAAGATGTTTGAATGTTTGAACATTTTAGTCACTTCATTAATGAGGCTAGGAGGGGATAAGATGTACTTGCTTCCATGCAAAGAACTATAGGAGAGCTTTCTGTGATTGACACAAATCTTAGACACTGAAAAAGGTTTCTTTGGTTCATTGTTTATTTGATGAAAATTGGAGCTTTAGATGAAAGAAAAGAATATAAAGTCCCACATTGTGTTTTGACATCTGTAAAATAAATTACCTTGATTTTTGAGGTGATTATTTCAATATTTCCTGAATTTAATGCATAAAAAAGTAAATAAGTAATTTTGCACATACGGATGTGCTAAAAAGACATGACATTTGTATGAATTGATGGTCTTATGAGGTTTTCAAGGTCTGAAAGACAGGAAAAGCGTAATGTACTGCATGGATCTTCTAGATGTTGGCTTGCCTCTACCCACAAGCACAGAATGGGACAAATATCTCAGATATTTTAATCTGTTTTGCCTTTGACTCCAGCAGAAAGAAATATACATGTTTTTCAGGAAACTAAGATTCCATGGAAGAAAATAGCTAATTAGCTAATTTTCAATTGTCGACAAAGTACCAAAGTGTGAGTAGTGTCCCAAGGATGTTTTGCTACATGATTCAATTTCCACTAAAATTGTCAATCAGTAGCAGTGACTATAAAGATTTATATTTTATTTTGCATAAAAAAGACTTCGCTAGAGAGGATACCTTATTTCTCAGAACTGTATTTGGATTAGCTCTTCTGTGATCATGCTGAATTGCATTAAATTCATTAAATACTTTAGCATGTGAGGAATTGTTACAGCAGTCAGGAGACACTGCATGAAAATCAAGCAAAAGAGATCAGTTGAACACAGCTGTGAATGGGAGCAAATGTATTTAAGGCCACTCTTTTATTGCAATGTGTTCCTCCTTATTTTAATTATTTTTTATTGTTTTACCAAGTACCTTTTGCTACACAGAGTGATTGTTAAAAACTTGAAAATGTTGCAATCATCATTGTACACCCTAAAAGACTCTGTGCTATTGAAAATCTACACAGCCAATTATATGTTTTGCAAAAAGTACATTTGATAGTAGATTGTTTGGTTATTTGTGCATTACAAACTCAGCCACATTCCCAAAAATGTTAAAAATCTAAACTGAGGTTGGCCACAAATTACCTAATTTGAGACAATTAATTCATTAAGCTTTTAGGATATGTTCACAGTTTTTCTTCTGTCTCTGTTTTAACATTTTGAGTCACCAAAGCTTCATGTTGAAAAAGTCTAATACCTGTGGTTTACAGTCATCTGCTACCCATTCATTGGAGGGGCTTCTCTGAACCACTCCTTATCCTGCCCAAAAGTGAGGTTTGAGAAACAACCCACATATAAAACAATTGCAGTCAACAAAACAATCAACCCCATTGTTCTCTGCAGGGATTTGCTCCAAAAACTACAACTGGAGTTATTTAGAAAACTGAATTACTGCAAGATGGAGTCAGAAGCATACTGGAAATACTTTGAAAAATCATCTTGTTTGTTCCCTGCTTGCCTTTAAAAAGATCTTTTCATTAAAAAATTAGTGAGAAAATATTAGTAAGAAATTGTGTATAGCAACATTTCAGTGGAAGAATGAGAGTTTATTACTTAACTTCTGTGGTCTACTTGTGACCCCGCAATGTTTTACATGGGATTTTGCATGAATGCAAATCTTTCCATTTGGACACAGTGATGTGTAATATCATAGCTGATACATTTTTCCCATCTTGCTTGTATCAAAATTTCATATATAATTTTGGAGATGTGAGGATGACAACCAGCTCTTTAAGTCATAGGTCCTACAGCAATTCTTGCAGCATTTTTCAGGCTACTCCAACATAGTAAAAAGACAACATTCTGGATGCTGTTAATGACATTTTAAAAAATTTACTCCATGCTCTTCATGGCAACAGGTCAGAACCTGGCTTCACACAAGATCACCATGAGCATGAAGACACAGTGTATGCTCTTGGCCATTGTTTGAAGGAGACAGGTACGTCTACAACTCCATTTCAGAGAGTCAGAATGAGCTGTTGTTATCCAAAAGAAATAAAAATGGGCAAAACTTTCATTATCTTTCAATGGTCCAGAATTTTCATCAGAAACTACTTTCAGTTATGACGCTGGTTTACACATAATTGCCAGTAACAATTAGAGTCAAGACGGGTCAGTATTTATCACATAGCAATATCTGAGAGGTTTTTTCCTTCCTAGTCTAATTCTAGTAAGCCAGAAAGATAACAGTTATCACAAGATGAGGTTAGCAAAGTCATTTAGATTAGAGTTTTTAAACTTGAGAGACCAAAATCAAGCACTAAATGCATATTTAGCAACAAAATTAGCCACAGGGTGCTTTTAAGCCTGTATCAGTGAGTGATACTAGTCAAAGCTAATGATTTAGCTGCCTAGAAGAGATGGGAAATATTAGCTAGTCAAACAATGTATAGTATGGCTGTTTGGAAAATTAAACACTAGGGAATTAGTGCTTGTCTTTAAAGAGGTGATGATACAAAAAAACCCCTCTAGACTGATGTGCACATCAGTTATCAACTCTCTTGACCTGAAAGCAAAGGATTGCCTGGAGTATATTTCAGTAACATGACTTAAGCAGAGCAGGTAAAGCAATTATAAAATTTTGGGAGTGAGCAAGTAAATTCTTTTTATTCAGAAGTTATTTAATTTTAATTTCTTTTTATACAGAAGTTATTTAATTAACACTTGTGTCTACAGCACACATGAAGTAATTAATTTCATCTGTAATTTCATTGTGAATTTCACAATATGAAATTATTTCATGTGACAAAAATCTATGCTGGAATGACAGAAGTGTATCCCAGAGTGGGGTGCTTATTCTCTCATTTAGAGACCCTCATGTGCAGGAAAGCTATGATGAATAAGAAAATTAAAAGTGCACATGGATGTGCAACATGATGAGTGGAACTGATAAATCTACTAGGATAACTCTCTTTACTTCCAAATCTTTTTTTCTTCACTTTTGCTGGTAAAGCTTCATAACTAAAGAAAACGAATATTCACATGATCCCTTCAGTATTTTTAATTGCATAAGAGAGTTTTATGATTTCAACAACATATTAAATTAGAAACCTAAAAATATGTTCTATTATTTCCTAGTGGCAGAATCTAGAAATTTTACCTGTGTGATGAGCATCTTCTCACAGTAAATTAAGAAGAATGTAACTCTGATATTTCCCTTTCTTTCCTCCCCCAATAAAGTTCAAACAAAAAGGGATAGTGCATTTAAAGTGGTCTCCTCATTCAGGGTCTTTCAATATAAAGTCTTGATCAAATATCCTCAAATAAAAGGTCAGTGGTCTAATACAGAAAATTTCAAACTCAGGATGCCATAACACCTGAGAATGGAAGACCTTAATATACTACAGTCAATGACAAATACCAATGACAAGAATGAATGAGGTACTATAATACCTAGTTCTAAATCATATATGAATAACATTTTAAATCACAGATGTCTATAATGTAATACCTAATACTTTTATATATATATAAAATATCTATGTATAATATTGATAAAACTTAAGTAAGTCTGACTTAAAAAAATATAACCAGTGAAGACCCCTCCAAAGATTTGTTTGAGTAAAATTGTACAATTAGCCACCTACTGAATAAAAACCCCAAAACCCTAAAAAAGACATAGTGCACAGATACAGAAAAATGACACAGGTGAAAAATAGTAAATTGATATGATTTCTGTTATTTGGAATCAATTAGCTAAACAGAAAGAGCAACAACACAGAAAGTAATTTCCTGTTCTTTGAATGATCATTACTTGGGACAGCAAGTAATAGAAAAGAGGAAGACTTTCTCAGCCCTGGGATTTGTTCAGAATAATACAGACCTCAGCACAATTAAACTGACGTCCAGAGTACAAAGATACGGTAAAGAATTATTAACATGGGACAAGCTGAACAAAAGAGAGTTTAGAAAAGAAGAAGAGGATGACAGAGCAATTTATATAAATACATATGCCACTAAACACATATATATGTAAAACTAGATACATTTTTACAAATATACATATATTTACATATCCATATAATTACACAGAGACACACTAGTATGCAAGAATAGAATTGGTAAACAAGAAATGGATTTTAGCTTAATATGAAGTATGATAGCTTTCATTTTCAAAAAGTAAGACAAGCTGGAAAGAAGGGCCCATTAGGACCTAGAGGATAAAATAGTACACATTTTTAACTCATGGGCAGAAAGACATCATCAGGAAAATTCCTTGCTTTATTAGGGAGTAGAGGAAATGTTTAAAGTAAACACTGAACTTATAAGCTAGCAAATGATACTTTTTGATTTACAGAATGTGGCAACAAATGGTTTCAATGGTAAACTATCCCAACACTGATCTATTCTATCACTACAAACTGACAGCATAGACTATAAACTGACAGCACAGACTCCACTTACAGCAGAAACGTTTTGAAGACTATTGATTTCTGGTCTTCTAGTGGGGTTCAGAGAGAAGTTGAGAGAACACTGCAATGTCCATGGTAGTAGAGGGGAAGGAGGTCAGCTGTGGGACTGAAAAGGGTCATTTTATCAAACCAGAAGGTGAAGGCATACAGAAGGAATAGCTCAAAAAATAATACTGGTTTTAAATAAAATTAAAATTTGGTCCTGAAATGTCTTGGGATTTATTTAAAGAATCCGAAATACTGCTTTTGGGGTTGTTGCATTCACTTTTGAGAAATTGCACGGCCATGTGTGGTATGGAAAATACGAAAAAGAAGAGACATGGTACATAACTTAAAAACAGTGGGGGAGAAATGTAGAGAGTTATGGACTGTTCAACTTAAAAACCCCATACTGAAATAACTAATAAAACAGTTTACCTGCAAGAAACCAAGGAGATGAGCAGCAATCAGCATGGGTCACTTTACTATGAATAGGGTCAAGCAGGTGTAATTTTATTCTATGACAAAGAAGCATAATATGGACAGAGTAGAGGAAGAAACTATCATATAGATCTTAACATTAGACTTGGTAAAATCTTAACTGTGATACTGTATCTCATTATATGCTTACAAGAAAACAGTCTCTTATTAAGTGTACTTTAAGATAGTGTAAAACAAATAGGAAAATCTTTGATAAGTAATATTTTTTACTGGGAAGCACTGACTATGCATATAACTGTCAGGATTTGGTACTTTTGGTTTTTTTTTGGTTTTTTTTTGTTAATGACCTGAATAATGGAAAGGGAGTAGTAATTAAATCTGTAGGTGATGCTGAGATGGAAAGCACCACATTATACTGATGGATGGGATTTCATTTCAGAAAGATCTTGACAGATTGAAAGCATGGTCTGAAGAAAACCAAAATGCAGTTCAAGAGGCACAAGTGAAACAGTGCAGATAGACAGGCCTAATCAGCCAAACAAATTCAGGATCTAGAAAAACTGGTTGAGCAACAGGCCAATAGACAGGGATTTAAAGGTATTAGTGGATCACAAGTGGAACACAAGTCAATAATGTCATGCTGTTGAGAAAAAGATAAGCACTATCCTGGGAAGATTAAAAGGAGCAAAGCAAACAAACATACGGTATAGCTTTCTGCTCTTCTCAGTATTTGTAAGAGCTCAGGAGGAGTCCTGTGTGGGCCATTTTGACAGAAGTGTGGGAGACTCTGCAGGAGAAAAAAGAGAACAGTCAGAGATCTGAAAAGCAGATCCTGAGCAGACAGACTGAGAATTCTGCTCTTTAATGTGTGTCATGCACAGGAAAGAACAGGGAGAGCGTTTGACTCATGCTGGCCTTAAAACTCAGCTGGAAGAGAAACAGAATTGTCTTTTCTCCATCACCACAGTAAACAGGAATAAAAAGACTCTATTTACCAAGCATTTTTAGTTAGATATCAAACCTCAGGACTATTAGATGTTGAAATTAGTTGCCAAGGCATGTGTGGGATCTTCATCACTGCTCTCCATGACAGCTATTAGAGCCTTCATTAATTGCTCCAACAAAGGTCTGTTGGGAATGGTATACTTAAGCTTATTGGGAGGAGGGGGGGCAAGGGACTAGAAGGATCCCTTGAAAATCAAGTGTCATAAGTCTTAGTAACTCCTTGCATGGTGTGATCTCTTAAAGAATTAGAAGTATTTCGCATGAGAGCAGAAGAAAGACAGTGATGGAGTGGTGGGATAGGAAAGAGTGCTTCACTGACAAATATTCCCTCACACTGATAAATACTTTTTTTAACCATCAAGTTAGAAAAGGAAAAATTTTAGAAACCATCCTTGCATTCACCATTGTTTGCACTGAATCTTTGCTGCTATTTCAGTTGTATTTTTGCTGAAGCTAAAACCGATAATAATGATCTACTTACACGGCCTGTTCTCTGCATATCTGTCATATTAAAGTCCATGCTGTTTGTTTATCATGCAGTGATCTATAATTCTCTATTAATTTAATTATACTAAAAGATCTTAAAAGCCTTGGGCTAAGTAACATGTCAATTACAAATGAGTTTAACTTGGAATAAATATAAACTTAATACTTGTAATTTATTGCTTTAAATATAAACAAAGCCCTTACTATGACACAATCTATTATTAATTGCTCCAGTGCCCTAAGTCCAATTAAGCAAATCCATTTACATTTTCTTCAGAGGAAGTCGATGTTCATTTCTCATAGGAAGTGCAAGGAGACTACCTTTCCACTTCTTTTAAAACCCCTAATGTAACAAAGCACTTCTGTGTTCAATGAAGTGTATCATGTCAGGGGTGAGGCGAATGTTGGTGGCATGGGGGGTAGAGCCACATGCGAAGGCTCATATTTACTTGAACAAAATAACTTTCAATCAAATATCTGGTTCTATATCCTTTTGTTTCTTTCGATATAATTAATGATTGCATGTTTTCTAGTTGAAAATTCTCAATTGTCTTTCTCTAGCACCCTTTCAGTAAAAAGGGCAAGCTGTTTGGAGTTACACTTTGTATATGCATATATGTGTGTATGTGCATTATATATCTTCAACTGAAATGTATCTTAAACTTTTTTATATTAGTTATACTTGCATGTATTAAAGTAGCTAAACTAATTTTTTTTTTTATGTGTGTGAAAACATATATATATAAAAATGTCAGCCGCTGTGCTGAGACCTGGTACTTCATGCCTGGGGTAAAATTTTATTGCCTAGTTATAAAAGAGAGGGTTTATAGTGGAAACCCTGACACAACATTAACTACGGTTATGCTATCAAAGGAGTGCAGCATTTAAGAATTTAGGAACTATTCTGTTTGTGTGTGTATAGGCAGTCGTGTCTGTTTCTAAAACTTCATATTGACTTACACATGCCATTTACATTTATTTTCAAACGCTTTGAGAAGAAAGATCACAAACTGGTTCTGACAGAAGTCTGTCTTCATATGTGTATCTGTCCTGTTTGTTGTCTATAAACAATAAAAATATCAAAAAGCTGGAAAAATTAAAACACTACTAGAGTGTGTATAGCTTAAAACTGGATCAGCAATGCTTTTTTCCCCTATTTTTGGAAGCTAGGGAACCGAGTAATGCATCGTGAGTTGCAAGAAGGCACACACAAATAAGTTCCAGAGTTGGGTCCAGAGTATAAATCTTCTGATTTCCAATCCTATACTTCAAATTCCTGGCATCTTTAGTGATATTAAATGAAAAACTGAAATCCCTGTGGTGTTTCTCTGTTTAGCTGCATCAAATGGAATGGGTCCGACATTCATCCTTGGACCCATCACCCATCAAGTTATGAGAAACATAAGTGTTGAATCTATAAACCTGCACAGGGCTTACAAAACTTCTGATGGGACTTGCAGGTGGTTCACTGACTCTTCTGAATGTGAAAAGTTATGTGGAAGGGGTAGAGACTATCACTAGGGTTCTCTGTAGAAAAAACCAATAAAATATGGAAAATGATGTAGGCTAGACACATCATTAGACACTATCAATAGACACTATTTCAAAAGACCTCAAGGAAGCTAGGTGCTCTAATATTATTCAGTCTTGTAAAACTGTTATAACCTAGCAAATAACTTCAATTTTTTTCTTTTGTGTGAAAATGATACCAAGAAAAAGGCAAAACCAATTCTTATCACATATCCAAAAATCTTGTTTTGGATCTCATGATTTTGGAGGCTAAAAGTGTAGCAGAAGTACAAATATAAGATGTTACTACTTTTTCAATCTTACAGTAGGTGACACGCCAACATGACAATCCACTATAGGAAATATGTTTAACTACTAAATAGACAAGGGTAGCTTTCTTTAAGGTATTAAAATTAACATGAATGTTAAAGTGTTGATAACCCAGAACTTAATATAAATGTTATAAATTGAGATTTTTCTCCCTGGAGATGGCCTCTTAGTGAACAAAGGGAAAGAGACACACTAGTCACAGTGACGTTACATAGCTATATCCAAACCATTTAGGTACCTGTTCTTGAAATATTGTCCTTGCATTACTTCAAATATGGCTTTGGAATCACAGACTCATTGAATAATTAAAGTTAAGAGGAACAACCCGAGGTCATATAGTTCAAGCCCTGCTTAGGTGCAATTTGATAAAGGTGCAGAGCAGGTGTAATTTGACAAACATTGCCTAGTGTCTTATCAAGTCTTGAACACCCACAAGGATGGAGACTCCACAACCTCTCTGGTCAGAATCCTCCAGTATTTGACTCCCCTGACAACAAATAATTTTCTGCATATCTAACCAGAATTTCCCATGTTTTACCTTGTATCTGTGGCCTCTGGACTGCCACAGTGCACATCTGGGAACTTTCTGGCTCTTTATCTTTATGCTCTGGTCAATCATGCTGTAAACTGCAATAGAGTCTCCCTTTAACTTCCTGTTCTCCAGACTGAATAAACCCAGTTCTCTCAGCCCCTCTGAAGATGTCACATGCTGCATCTGTAAACCATTTTGTTTCCTCCACTAGACTGGCTCAAATAGTTCAGTATTTTCATTGTACTTGTCAGCTTTCTTGCAGTCCCCATTAATTTTATTCCAGTTCTTATTAACTTTGCTTGACTGCCATGGGCTTTAAAAGATGGCACAGTGCTCTCACAATAACATTGGCTGACTCTTTCAACACTTGCACACATCGCAACACCATCTCATCCCATGGACCTCTGTGCATGCGCTGTGAGTGAGTGATCAGATGTTGTCTAATAATTTCTATTTGTACACCTGTGCTTGTCAGAAATGTCCTAATGCTCCACGTTAGTTGTAACATGAACACAGATTATATTTAGACTTCTTTAATTTCTCCTTCACACAGCCAAAGCACTGTGAAAGCCTTTAGTGTAGAAGAAAGTACAATTCTCAGACTGTAATTAGAGGAGTGTTTCTTTCCTAGGCAGGCTGGCTAAGTTGTCCTTATTCCTCACGACTTGTTCCTGGTTCCAGACAAAACCCTCCATTGTGCTGGTACAACTGTTGGTAAGGCTGTTTGGTGGAATGGTTTTCAGAGCTTAAAACTAGCCAGGCTGTTTGCTGAAATGGACTGTAGGGATTAAAATTAGCCCTTTTTAATCTGCAGGTTAAAATCCAGCCCCCTTATCTTTCTGGTCCCCCACAGTACAATCCCATGCCAGAAATAAAAACAGGAATAAACATTTAGTTGCAGTATTGAAGAGAAAACAACAAGGCTGACGTTTAAATGCTTTGTTGTGCTGCATCCTCAAAACTAGAAATAAGAACTGACTGATATAAGGCAGGAGGAAAAACCCGAACTAACAAAAAGGAATCACACCATCCCATTTCTTACCTTTATTTTAGCATCCTACCATGCCAGCAAACCTAAAAATCTCAGCATAATGATGCCATTTCAAGTAGCAGGATCAATTGGTTTTGTTATGGTGATTGTATATATGCAATGTATATGCCAAATAAAACCTGATTCCACATACATTACAATTTATGAAACTCCTATGATAAATAGAAAAGTACACTTTTTATTGCTCCATTCAAGTTATGATACCTTAATGAAATAGCAGGCACAAAGAAATGTGCAAACCATAGTCTCTTCTGGTAAATGTGAGGTGCTCTTGAGCTGAGCCCGTCTGCACAACTAAGATGGACTTTAAGGGGAGCAGAGGTAAGACGCAGAGCAGATTGAGCAATAAAATATTCACAGAATATATGCCACAACCACAAATAATTGAATTAAGCAATAACAAGGCAGACACAGGGCATTTCCTGGGGATTAATGACTAGCTAGGAGAGTTGATGGTCCACGGCGGTCATCAATTCCCCGGGAAATGTCCTGTACCAAGGTCATCATTGCTATTATAGCCCCCTTTTCTTTCCTCCAGCAAAAAAAAGAATCCCACATTTTACCTGTTTTCACACAGTGTCATCACTCCTCTAGATGACTTTGAAACAGATGGGTGTGAATGGCAGATCTGCTGAAGTATTTCTGTGTAATTGATGTCCAGTGCCCCAACCAATCAAAACCCCTTTATAACCATTGAAATTTTAATCAGGCTTATACAATATTTCAGTTTTTGACTTATTTAACTCTCTTGAATCCCCAAATGATAACTTTATTATTGTGTCTTGCAATCCTGACAAATCTGTGTCTGCATTATAGCTAGGTGAACTGGAGGAAGACAGACATATTTTATTCCTTTAGAAGTATTCTGGCATAAAGACTCTGTGAGAGAACTGGCAGAGAATTTATGCATTCAGCCTGCTCTTTGGCAATAATGTGTGGATTTATAACATAAAGTACTTGCCTATAACAGGTCAATAATGGAGATAATTAAATCTGTCTTTGCTATTCAATAACAATTATGAATTAAAATTTGTTATGGCATATTTTTCAATACAAGGCCTATCATGACTGAATTCCTCTAAGTCATAATTTTATCCAGACATTTTTAAGATATTGTTCTGTGGCAAGTATGTAAATCTTTAAAATCTATTTTTCAGACAGTAAAATAAAAAATAAAGCACTAAACCCAAAGGTCCAGAAGATAAAGCAGCTTATGATTATCTGCATGCTCTTGGGTCAAATTTATTTTACAGTTATACCAATAGTCCTTAACTCACTTATCTTCAGGATTTGTGAATCTTAATCTATCACTTTTTCTTCCCCTTAAACTAACATTTCACATTCAATTAACCTAATCTTGAAATAAAACAGTGTAGACTAAATTTTTTTTAAATTACTGTTTATGATCCTTTATACATGTTCCTTTTAAGCACACTCTCTGTTACTGTTGGCATTTTCATAGTTTGTGGTGTGCAGCAAGTAACTCTTTCTTCATTTCAGCATGATGTAGTTAAACTGCTTATTTTCACATGCCTGAAATTTTTTGGCTCTGTATACTCATATTAATTTAACTGGCCAATTAGTTGTTATTAAAATATTTTAAAAGAACATACAACAACATATGCACAACAAATTATTTCTTTCCACAATTTTATTAACATTTTTGTAGGTAGTTTCCAGTTTCTCACCTCCTTTTCCCACCAAGAGAGACTATCCACAGAGTGCACATTAGATTCAGAGCTCCACTAAGTTTCCTTGCATTCCTTTAAGCCATGTTGAGAACATGGAAAAAAGGGCTGAACTAAGGAAAGCTTAGATCTCTTTCTTGTCTCACTCCAATGTTAGGCGTTGATGCTACACTAATAACATGAGAGATTCAGATCATCCATGTCAACAGGCTGGTGCTCCAGGAATTTTCTGGAGGGGTGAAAGATTATTGTCAGATTTAATTGCCTGCCCAACTAGGTGCAAGTTAGCAACCAACATATTAAAAGCAATGCAATGTCATATATTTAATTTCCTTTTTCTGTGGTCAGCTTTAACCATGTACCACATGTTTTTCATAGATATTATTCTGAAAAGATCAGCATAGAGATGGTCTTTAACACTGCGGGTTTAGCTGTCAGTTCAGCATTGGCAAGAGGAATGTCCTATATTTGTCTTGTAAACCATTTGTGGCAAAAATAGCAGTTTTGTTTTGTGTTTGTATCTCATTTAGTTCTTAATCTGTGATATGGACTCTCAGATAAAATATCAGTAGAAAACTAATTTAAAATGAGAAATGTTAATAATTTAGCCAGACCTTCACAATTTCCCCTGACCAGCTCAGCTCTGCAGTAATACCAATAAAAGGAGTCCCTTAAATGCACTAGAAATCCAGAATGTATAATGCTGTTGTGCTTATTTTGTATTTTATAAGATTTTCTTTTTGTAAATACCATAACTATTGAGGTCCACGTTTTATTTCTGAAAATATTGCATATATTGTTTTAGGACATCTTATTTTATCTTTGTAGAAGGGTTGACTTACTGAAACAAAACTCAAGGCCAGGGTCCTGCAAAAATTTGTTTCCCAATATAACAACACTTACAGTAATTGCCACTATGACTGTACTTTACTTTTGAAAAGCATGGTGACAACAGACTAAAACAACAGGCCATGTTGTTTCAGCACTGGCCACTGAATGAGATTCTCTTAAATATTGATCCCAAAAGTATAGTCCTCTGCTCCCTTGCTGCTATTATAGATAGCTAAAGATCATATTTCTAGATGCCCCTTTATGTCTCCAGGCTCTTCCATTGCAGATGAGAAGAGAAACTCAAAACTGCTCTAGAGCATGACCCAGAGGCAGCAAAAAATATACAATTGCTTTCCCACTGAAGTTGTTACTGTCCAGGGAATTTCTGTAATGACACAGGGAGAGGAGGCGGTATACAGAGTTATAAACAAGATGTAAGGACATCAGTAAGGATGTAAGGATATTCCTTCTACTAGGTGTAGCATGAACCAGAAAGCTGAGCATGAAAGCAGGAATATTATGGATTAAGAGGGTGCTGTGTGCTAGTGGAAAAGTGATGTGATTGAGTGGTTGCGTGATGACCAAGCACTCTTTTTCCTAAAACACCTTCTTACTAGTTTCAGCCTGTGGCTAGCACAGGTCCTTCCCGTGGGAACATTTTGCTACATTTCATAAACAAAGATAAAGTTTGGATGTTTTGCAAACAACGTCTCCGGATTAGGTCAGTTCGGGCTTGGCCAATTGGGCCTAGGGGGAGGTCTCGGGCTGACCAATCTGGGTGACCTCTGTAAACTCTATATATATGGAAATCAAAACAATAAAGGACTCTTCTCTCTTTCCTTGTCTGAGAACTTGGGTCATTCCTCAGCTAGTGGCTCAACAGCGACATCAGCCCACCCCAATAAGCAAAGAGGAGAGCTGTTTGGAAATCTCTCCTGAGCTGCAGCTCCCTTCTTCTGCCTCGTCCAGCTGGACAGTTCCCAGACAATAGATACTGGCCCTCAGGGTGTGATGCAAAGCCAGTGGTTTCTGCTCCCATCCTCTGGCTGGGTCCCTGAGTGGGATCAGCATCCTTTCCTTCAAGAGGAACACTTCTCCCCACCCAGAAACACTGATACATAAGGAAGCAACATGGGCTGTCTACTCCCACCATGGGCTTCATGGTCCATGCACATATTTGGGACTCAGTGGCAGTAGACTTGTCCATAATACAAAAAAATCTGACAAGCCAGATGAGTACAAAAAGGCTTAAAATAACCTCCATACTCAAAGCACTCTGTTTTAAGTGGTGGGACGCAGACATGGCAAAAAAAGAATGGAGAGCTTTTTCTAAACAGGTGAATACACTTGTTTGTTAACCATTCAATTACTTCTGGCAATGTTGTAAGGTATTTTTATACTGTTCTTGTGTTAAAGAAAACTTTCAGTCTGATAAAACATCACACCTGTGCAAACAGGTGGTATGACGCCATAAGTTTGAGTTACAATTACAGTTGTTTTTCTTAAATTGCATGAAGTATAATCCACAATAAGACACTTCATTGTTTGCAATTACAGATGTATCTCTGAAATGGCTGATTGCTTAATTACACCTCTTATTATGACTATTCTGGCAAATTTCTAAAAGGAATCTCTAACAAAGAACCGGATGAATATTTCCTCTGTGTTTTTCAGTTAGGGTTTGACTGTTCAACCTTTAGCTTTATTGAAGTCAACCAGTTCAGCTTCTATTTTCTATTTAGTGTAATTTTACTTCAGGCAAATTTCTCTTATGCAGTATTTAATCCAAATAAATAATATTATTCCAAACCGTCTTGCTTCCTATTGCACGAAGTTGTTAAACAATTTTCTTTGAAAACTCCAGTCGTTAACTGTGACATGTCTCAATGTTAATATGTTATTGTCAGCAGTTGTAGCAAATTGCCTTTCTTACTTACACATACTTGAGCTAAATCTTAAATAGATTTTTTTAAATAACCTTTCTGTTAGCTTTACTCCTTATGCACAGATAACTTCCAATTAGATGGCTGGAAATTTCAATTCACCAGCTTTATGGATACCTAAATTTGGTCTTTGTATCAGAAGCCTGATGAAAATGTCACAATATATTTGTAAAGAAAATATAGAAAGCAAGAATTAATATTTCTACTTTTCTGTTATTTTTCAATCAGATCATTCTCCCATGGATAAAAGTAGAAATTAATTTTGAGGGTTTCAAAACTATTTTCTTGATTTAATTTCATAGGGATTTTTATTAGGTGGGTTATTTCATTGGAACTAGTCCCAGTCCCTGAATTTAATCAGGTATCTGAGTATTTTCAGAAATAAGGCTAGAGTAGAAACATTTTTTATCAGTTCTGGAGAAAAGACTGCTTGATGAGAGTATTCATGAGTGCTGCTTCTGAATGAATGCCTTAAAAAGGACAAGCAGTCTACTCAAAACTTCTTAGTAAACTAATAATGTTCCTTTTCTTTTCCTTCTAGACCTTTAAAGTACTTGTGAAATATTCAGAAAATATTAATTAAAGTGCTTGCTGCTATTGACTTGGTCCTATTCAGAACCATAGGCATGTAGAAGTAACAGTGTAATGAATTAGTTGTCTTGAAGTATACACTATGCATCTCAAAGCTGTGGGACTTGGGAAGAAGTCTCACTTTTCTTTTGCTAAAACTAGAGTCCTCAGATGGTTAAATCCATCTGGACAACCCCCTGGCCGACATGATGTACTCTTGAAGATAGTCCTGTTTAGGGCACAAGAGTGGCTGGGGTGTTGCCCAATACAAATTATTCCATAATTATAAGATGAAATTTCATGAACATGAGAAGGACTGCAGTTACCAGAGCCCAAGCAAGCTACGGCAGGAGGGAAAATGTGGCTTCCTCTTACTGAACAATAGCTTTGTTCTACACAAAGCTGTTCAGGAATGACATAAAATGGAAACCAGCCAAAATGAAGAAGAAAACAATAACTTTTGTAACTGAAAATCCACTGATGGACTGGAAAATCCAGGGTACACACCTTCCTCCTTACCCATTGACCCTTGGTAATGAAAATATACATTTTAATGCATTTGCTTTTTATGTACTCGACATTAGAAGTATCAAAACGGTAAAACCAAGCAAACAAAACTCAAGCCAAATTAACTGCTTATAAGTTGAACCAGTGTAACCATGAAAGAATAGCACATATCACTCAGCAGAAATGGATCCAAAAACATTAAAAAAATGCTTTGTAAAATACACATAACAAAGTAACACTAACATCATTCACAGACATTCCAGGCTGTTAGGAACATCGCCAATAGCAAGCGAGTATCATAATACAGTGATACATTTTCCTACAGCAAGGCAAATAATTTCCCTGGCAGCTGAAATAAAGTGTTGACTTTTCTTGAAAATTAACTAGCACAGAAACACAAGAGAAAAAATGAAAGGCTTCTTGTTCCTAAAGGTTATTCTGTAAGGAAATAAATCATATGAAGGTATGCAGTGTGCTCTGCTGTACTTTATGATTAAGTGTTTATAATATAGACAGTCTCTAAGCCTCAGATTTTGCTAGGAAGTTCACATCAAAGGTGAGTTAAGTCTTTATTATAAATACATGGTAAAATATATAAACCAGAACTGCTTTAAGGTGAGAGATCTTCTGGTTTCATTAGAAAGACCTTTCTTTCTTTTTTATCAGCTCATTTTACAAGTGATGTCCCAAATTTATGCTAAGAATATTTTCATGAAGCTTTTCCTCTCCTCTTGGCAGAAGGCCTTAAAATTTGTGTCAAATAAATTAGAACTAATATCTTTGGCTAAAAAGAGAAGCCTGTTAAAGGGCAGTAGTAATCAAGACAAGATAATAATTTATCTGTGATTTTGTGGGTATTAGTCTAATATCCTGTCTATTCACAGCATGTCAAAGATAAGAGCACTCACCGGTTTACTGTTTTTCTGCCCTCTCCTTCCTCCCTCTCTCTATCCCTCAGGCCTCAGCTGATAAAAGATAAAAAACACATATTAGGCCAATTGCAATAATATTTCAGTGAAAGGGATACACTGTTACTATTATAAATTAATGCTTTAAAGGAAACTACTAATAGATAATTATCTGTCCCTCAGATAATTATGCACATGAGTAATTCTGCCTCTCTGAAGAGTTTATAGGATTTACTGGAAGTCCCTGGAGCTATCAACAGCCACATGTGAACCTGCTTACAGGATGTGACTGTAGTTCCAAACAATAGTGATTCTTAAGGAAAGTTTCAGGTTGAAAAACAACGAACATAGATACCTCATGGGGCTTTTTGTCAACTCTTTTGTTCCTGTATGTATCAATTGAAACATTAGGGTTTAAATCTCATACTTGTGCAGGCCACTACAGGTAGTAGTGGGAAAAAAGGTATCTCAAATGTGATGTTGAACTTCACTCTAGATGCTTACCAGTAGTTAGAGATTAAATCCTGTTGATTTTGTCACCTTACTACCTTTGAAGGCTCTCTATCCTGATGAGGAACCATTTCAAAAGGTCAAATATATCACATAATTGTCAATTCTATAGTTTTTATAGCCATTTTCCTGTCACATAGTGATACAAAGCAGCCTTGAGAGCTGACTCTGAGAGCTTCCCCTTCTTGCAGAAACTTCAGGCTCACACTCGTTATTGAAGGGAGAGCGTTTTTCAGCCTCCTATTTTTTTACAATCTGCTTTTTGGCAGGAATATTCTTCCTTAACTATGTTAGGAATTGAGGCTCAGTTCACCTCATAATTAAGGTAAAGTCATTTATTTAAAACGAAATTATTTTGCTATTGTGCACAGTGGCTAACCTTTCACAAGTGACATATTGTATAGATATTTTATTTACAAATGTCTGTTTAAAGAAATTATTAGTTCTGTAACATGTTCAGCAAGGCTTCTTTATAGCATAGCCCTCCTGGGAACTCTTATGCAAATAAAATCCATCTGGAGATTGAAAGTAATGCAAGTAAAATTATGAACAATATACTTAATTTTAGGAGGATTTAAAGGGATATAAAAGCACACTTCATTAGAAAATCCAAACTACCAGCACATGTCCTAGTCACTCTTTTTCAGAAGTGCTGCTTCATACAGCATCATCCATCCTCCCCAAACTATTGAAATTAGTGCCAGGTGAAATATACATATGATTTATGTATTTACTATTTTTCATAGCTTAGTGACTGGTTTGTATTGGGAAGAAAAACCAGCTAATAATTAGCAAAATTTTCAGTGCTGTCAGTAGTTCATTAAATTATGTATTCTAGCAGGAGTCTGTTATAGCTATTAGGAAATTATTTTATTTAGTTTCTTTTATTTCAAAATTAAAAATGGCCCATGGGTGGATGTTATCAGGATATGTATTATAGAAATTAATTAAAAGATTGTAGCTATTGTTTTCTGTAGCTATGGAAGAGCAAAATAGCATAAAAGGAATGTCTTAGTTGTCTTTACTTTAAAAGTATACGTGACATGGAAATTTCAAGTCACAGAGTGTCACACTATGGCTATTGTGTAAAATCTAGGAACCAGGCTTACTTCCATGAGCCAAAAATCCTGTCATTTAAAATGTGTGAAATCTATAGAGTCTAGTCCTGCTTTACCACTCCCTCACTAGGTAAGCCCCAAAGGAGTACAGGGCTTTATTTGTGGGTTTTTTCCCCATCTAAAGAAAGAAGAGAGAAAGGAAGAAACAAGAATAGAAATGAGGAAAACACCTACTGATTATTTTTTTGTGTGTGTGAGAGGGAGGAATTCGTCATTAAAGTACTCTTTTGGGACGCATTTTCACTTTTATATGATGCACTTCATCCATCATCAGCACCAGCAAAAATTTAAAGGCAACAATTTTGAAAAGTTTGATGCATTTCTAAAGGTAAGTGCATTACAAGGGAAAAAATAGAGACTTTCTTTTGTGTTTGGGAGGACTAGCTGAGTTTTCTGGGTTTTATCTGAAGAATGAAAAACTGTAACTGAACAATTTGGACAGTTCTGACAGCATTTCTGAAACAATCTTTGTTCTTTTGTTTGCTTAGAGTTACAGGCAGAGAAACTTTTGGCATCAAGAAACATCATTAGTAATATCAAAATTTATCAGCATGAAAATACATTGTCCAACCAGTGTTTTAGTTGGAGTTTTGAAAGACATTGACTTTTGTCTTCATGAGTTAAATGTTTCTCCTTTTCCAATAAGATGGACCTCCATAGTTTCTTCATTTGTTTAATGCAAGAAAAAGCTGTATGTTTCAGGTTCCAAATAATGCTCCTCTGTACAAAAGAGCTGGGGCATTGTGCCCGTCGGACTTTTGGATGAAGCTGGGATCTCTGCAGACTGATGGAAAGGCAAAATGTGTAGCAGGACCGTCAGCAATCAAAACAAGTCAGAAAGGATAAAAGACAAATCCAAACACTGTTGAGAGAGAGAGGCACACTATCGTTGTGGTTTCTTGCAGAAAAAAATACTGTAGAAGGGAAGACATTTGTAGTCAGCTTTGTCATCAGGAAATGGGGCTGCAGTCATGAGATTCTAGATTAAAAAACTCCTAAATTCAATCAGATCTCTCAAATCTTGTGGTATATGAAAGAATCATGCTGTACAAAATAATTCCCTTCCGTAAGGAGGCAAAATTTCTTTCTCATTGGGACTGAATTCACTGGGAAGTCTAAGAGGAAAAATGTTCTTGAAATTTGTCTTCAAAAAGCCATTTTCAATTAAAGATATTATAGATCCCTAAAATTCTTGAACTTATAGGTGAGCCATTCTAAAGAAGAAAAATAATTAAATTAAGGTTTTGTGTGAGGCCTTTGTACATTTGCTTTGCATCATGTCTCTTTTGAGACCATGGAATATCACACAAGATTTCCCTTCTACGTAGGATGTGCCAGCTGGTAATATCATGCTTTCTTGCTTTCCTTTTAATTGCAGCTCAGTGGTGTGTTGGCCTGTATGTCACTGCCCATCCTTAATCTTTCTATAATATAGCCTGAACTTTGATTAATCTTTGTAACATTCTTCCACATCAAACTACTACTCTTTTTTTGTTTTGGTTTGGTTTTTTTTTTGTTTCTTTGTCTTTTTTCTGTTTTTTTTTTAATCATTGCTGCCTGCAATGTGTATCAGAGACTGCAGTTGTTCTGACAGTTCCTAGGAAGCTGAGCCAGGTGTCATATTTGTTTTCTGTTTTCTGATGTATTTTCTGTTATATTTCTCTGGGTTATAGATTGTTCTGTAAGTTTATGCACATGTGTATCTCTATATATGTATACCTATGTATACATATATTCTTATATCTATATATACATATATTCTTATATATATATTCATGTGTACATGTGTGTGTGTATGTATGTCTCTGTTACATATCTGTATAGATATTACATCTAGAATATGTGTGCTTTCTTCTTTCCACTCAATCTTACCACAGCTTTTTATACTGAATGTGTTAGAGTCTGTAGGGGAAAGAGGGAAAACGAGCAAGAAAAGAAGTATATGTTTTTCAGTGGTTTGCTCTGCACACAACACATTTTGGAAGGTCCTAAATAGAAACAGTTTTGCTACATGTAAGGTGAACTGGCAGGGTATCTGCTAATGTATTTCACGAAGCTTGCTAATAGCATGTGGCACTTTTATCTGGATTTCACCCCTGCCTTGATGTCTGCTTAAGTCGAGTCCTAAGCTGCCTGTTTTCTAAGTTTGGCAAACAGTCTTGTGCAAAATGTACTGCAGTGCTTCATCTTGACATTATGGAGCTCTATCCTGCTTAGAGACCAGGAAGCAGCCTTTATCTCAAACAAATGCTTCCATTTGCACTGTAAGACTACAAAGGATCTGTGCCAAGAAATTCTCATGGGGGAGTGGGAGGAAAGGCAAAAACTGCCAGTTTTACCTGCTTACCTGGGGGCTACGAGAACCAAAACAATAAATTTTGATATTAATTATAAACAGGAAGTTGGTTGGTTATTTACTAATTAGATGTGTAACTGCCTAACTGTAGATTTAGTGGCAGAAGTCAATCTTATATGAGTAGTGACTAAAATGTGTTTCTGTTTCTCTTGAGAACATATTCCAAAACAGAAAAGTGACCAGCAGAATTGAAATTGGCTTACAACCCTTTCTGACATTTCATAGACAGTCCAAGCAACAACTGGATATGGTGAATAAATTCTATTTCCTTCAGAAAAAGTAGTTACTTCTGTCCAGGTAAAAAGTATGTTTGCTTAGCAGTGAGAAAAACTTGCACTGCCTATGCTGTGTGCAGGCTGTCAATAAATAAAGAAGTTCAATTTCCAGAGCTGTCAATAAATATATTATGCATGAGGTTTTTCATTATATTCAGATGCAACTTGAGGTATTGTCTCTGCCTTCTTGGAACTAAAGCTATTTTTCTCAACTAGAATAGGATTCCCTTAACACATATTTGCAAATACATTGTTAATAAGCCAACGAATTGCATTTAAAGACAGCAAATAGGTTATTTTTATTTTCTCTTGATTCCTTCTGGGTGCACTGAGTGAACTGAAAGGTGATCTTAAACTTGTTTTTATGCTGACTTCATATACTGAGAAATGCAACGTTTATAGATAAACGCTCTCACTTTTAATGAAAATTATTAGCTATTAACATTTTGCTTGGAGGCATAAGCCATAGCCCAAACTCCATTCAAATCCATTAAATATGCTTGAGACCCAGCTGTCAATAGGCACCATGAAGTAAATTTAATTTTCAGAGTCAATACAGAGCACAGCTGCATTAAGCATAGGATAATTCTGGCACATTATTAATTTGAATGGCCATGTAAGGCATTGTCTAGACAAGATATAAGCCCAAGTTTTCATAGGCAATCTGTACATAAAATGAAGTATGTCAAGGTTGTAAAGAATACTAATAACACAGATCTGGCCTATTAACCAAAATTGATTGCTTTTACTGTGACACAGTCCAGTAACTTTAGAGGTGAAATAGTAAGATGTTCAGCACTGCTGCTTCTTTTTGAAAAGAAACACCATGAATGGACTTTTTCAGACGAGGCTTGGATGCCTGCTATCTCAAATGTTTACTAGCACCATGCACGTTTTCTGGTAATCTATTACTGTAGATTAGGCCGTTTTAAAAATAGGAGATTAATAAGAAACAGCAATTAGCCTTGCTGGTAATATGAAACATTTTTAATTCAAATGCTGCCAATATTTGATTTTTTCATAATGATTGTGGCTATGCTCTGCATAAATAATGTCTGTTTTAGAAAGTTAAGCGAATTTATACTTGATACTTATAGTATTTATATAGTAGTACAGAGTCTGTGAAACATTTCCAAGAAAAAGAAATAAAAAAGGAAAATTAATCTTTTGAAAACTGTACAACTCTGTAGCAAATTTTTCCCAAATTATTTCTGTGGTCCCATATGAACTCTGTTAAATGACTAGGTATTTTGGTGCCTGACCTGTTATGTGGGCAAACAGACTGGAAGTGCTTCTAAATTGCTAGTGAAGCGAATCTTCACTTTCAGATAATAACAATATTTGGTCGGCATTCTGTGGATTCATTTGCACAAGGAGCCTGGAGCTTGGATTCAATACTGCCAACCCTCTCTGTCTCCACATTAAAAAGTAACAGAGCAATAGAGGGGGATCTGCAGAGCACAGTAGCTGGCATTGAGGACCAATATTTTCATTGTACGTATTTCCACTGTATTTTAATTTTGACTAGGTCTGGTGTGGTCCCAATGGACCAAATGCTCTGCTGCAACTGTAATCCTTTGTAAGTGCACTCCCACGGGTGCATCTTAGGAGTTTTGTACCACCCACATCATCTGTCCCAATGTGAGCTAAAGCACAGGAATGGAGAGAACTCTGAGACGTAAGTTTTAGGAGCGGAACTAAACCATTTATGTGGAGAAAGTCTTTGGGTTCTTATTTGAGGTGACTAAAGAACACAGAATAATCCATAGGTTAAGTTAGATTAGAAGAGACATCAAGAGGTCCTCTAGTCAAACCTTCTAAGCTGGTAACTCAGACCCACGGCAGTGGAGAGAAATAATCACCTTCACAGTGCAAGCTAACATATGCTATGATCTGCAACATTGCTAATGTGATTTTTTTTCCCCTTAACAACTGATGGAAGACAGGAATAACACAGTTGAGCAACTGAAGTTAGCTGAGATAAACGCTCAGCATTTAATGCATTAAAAAATACCTATATTTATCAAATTCTATCACAACAGAATTATTTACTCTTTCTGAGGCTAATGGGATGTTTTATTTTCAAAGTATGACTACCAGCCCTAGTTTTATGTGACTTAATGCAATACCAGAAAGTATTCTTTATAAAATTATGATTTTATGACTGTTTATACTTTTATGCATAATAATTATACATGTAAGTGTGGTACTTATTTAGGATAAAATGTACTGCAAAAGTGAATCCCAAAATTTTATTATAAAAGTAGTAAATTATTTCCTTGCGCTTGCTTAAAATTTCTGTTTCAAAGGAAGCAAGTATTTCCTTTTTTTTATTATTATATAACATTTAGTCGTGTCTGAAATTAGGCTGATTATTTAATTATATGCTAATCATTTACTGGAGTCTTAGTCTTCTGTTTTTTCAAACAACCTTTTACTGAATTCTTATTTTTCCCTCATTGCAAAAGGAAATTATTCAAAATTCATGAGACTGAAATAAAAAAAAATATATTTTCTACATGTAAACACTTTTTTGCTTGTTGGGTTTATTTTTTTTTTTAATTGTTGGATGAGAGGCTCAGGAAAAAGTCTGACTTCACAAACATAAACTTTGAAAGGAACAATAAATACTTCTATATTTGCAACAGAATCATTAAAACTGGCATGACCTAAAAAGTTTGTTCTGCTACAGACAATTTTCCTTAAGGAATCTTGCTGCTGTTTGGTGGTCCTTGGGACATGAAATAAATTCTTGGTCCCACTGAAGCTCAGTCAATCAAATGCACTGTCGCAGTCTGTTGGTGCTATAATTGCATCACTTTTACAGCACTTTTTATCCTATAGAACAATCAGATCACAGAATATTTATTTTCTTTTTTTCCTGATTCACAATTGCCTTTTGGTATGCTCTAAGTATGTAGTTAAATAATATTTTTTATCAGAATAAATATAGTTTCTCTTTTGATTCCTGTATGTATATATTTTCCCCTCTAGGTTTTTTTCCTTAGAACATTTATATCGGGTTAAGTATGATTGCATTTTTTTTTCCTAAATAAGTTCAAACCGCATGCCAGATATTACAAAGTAATCAGTATTTTCTGATTTTCAGACTGCTATGTTGGCATATAACAAATATTTTATGATAAAAAGTTTTTACTTACGTATTTTGAATTCTATATTAATAACCACCTGTTTCTAGCCTGAATGGTTACTGAAAAATCTGTTCTTCAGGCTGTTTAATTTACTTTTTTCACCTCTGTGTCACCTCATAATTTTGCACAAGTAGTTAATGGTATTTATAACTTTCCTACAATCCATTACAGCAAAAAGGATGAAATTACAATTTCCAAAAATCTCTCCTTTCTGCTTTTCTATATGCATTTTCATAGTTAAGTGTAGTTGTTGACTCCTACATGTAGTTTATTTCTGCTAAGTGTTTCAAGTTTTCATTTGTTTTGATATATGCCTAGGTCATCATGGATTTCTTAGGGCTTCACTCATTACAGATTAACAACTTCACTTATTTCCAGCTTTGTGAGAAATAAATCCTTGTAGAATTCAACAGGGATACTCAGAATCTACTATCAGTATTTTTCTGCAGAGTCCTTCTCAAAAGAAGAGGGAATTTTCTGTACATTAGGAACCTCCCTCCTTCTTTTCAGTGGTGTGACCTGAAACTTTAGATCTGAATACATGTGAATATTGAAGGAATGATTTTGATGCAAACCTGGACATTTTGGCTAATGACAGGTACAGTTACCAAGTAGTTTTCTTACAGACATGAACACCCTTTTTAAAAAGAAAGTGGAGGGTAAATTTTTACATTACATTCTTACATGTTAGGACGGGTCACTGGCCAATAGTCAAAGAATTAGAAGTCCCCTTGAGCAGAGAAAGAATCAGAAACAGAAAGTGACAAATATTTTTTAAAAAACTCAGTATCAGTACCTTTCAATATGCAGTGTACTTCTGGAAATATTGAACTCCATAAATCAATTTACAGCTGGGCTCATCAAAAAGATGCAAGTTGGATACAAACCCAAAAGTTATCTTTGAAACATACTGAAATCCTTGAGGCGACTATTCTCGCATTTATTTCCAGCTACCAAATGGTCTGGAAGTCTGAGCTACTGCCTGGAACTTAAAACTTCAAAAGAGAAACATGCCAAAATAAAAATGCATTAGTCTGCTATCACAATGCTACACTGGTATTACCACTGAATATAACCAACAAAATTTGCCACATACCAATAGTAAGTTGCATTCCAAAATTAAGAAGAGAAATGTAATTTTTTAGCAAGTCAAACTTGTTGATTTTGCAAAGCAGGCTCTATGCTTTCATCAGAGTATAAATATTTTCTGACTGATTTACACAAAGGCAGCCGAAATGTTAAGGAAGTTGAAAAAGTTGGCTACTAAGACAAGAAAACACTCTACTACCATTTTAGAAAGAGCAATTTGAAGTGTCTTCTCACTGCAAAAGAGAAACAACAAAATAATTTCAAAATTGAGCAGGATCAGTTAATATTTTTTTATCAAGGTGTTATCTCATGGATGCTCTCTGTGCTCAGCAATTTGGTGTTATGATAGTCTGGTATCTTGTAATGGACATACATTGTTCACATTTGAGATGGAGAAGCATCAAAAAAAATCTGTAGGCTGACTTTAAAAAAAAGACTAGTCCCAGTATAGCTTTTTTGTATTTCTGGATCTGGGGAAAGCTCAGCTGTGCCCTGGACATGAATTTAATCCCTCTCCTTCCATGCTTCGGTTTCTTCTGTCAGTAAAAATCCTAGATGCACAAACCAGCAGGAACAACAGCATATGCCAGGTACCTCTCTCAGGGGAGAGAAGGAGCAGAGAGCACCCTGTTGAGTGTTGCCAACCCTTTACACCCATTGCTTCTTCTGTTGCAATGGAGCCCCCAGAGTCCCTGCAAAATGTTAATTTTCCTTTCATGACAGTCAGACGCAAAGCACAGGAGGATGAAGCGAAGAAAAAACAACAAAGAATAAGACACTAGCAATTAGTTCAGGTATTTTTCACTCCCATTAAATATTTCAGAAGGTGACCCATGCTGAGAAATTGTCAGCACTTCACTGCTGCAATTATGGCTCCAGTGGAAATCTTAGTGAAGCTAATGAGTGCTTTCATGTACAGACGGCCTGTTGGATTAGTATCATTACTCACTGTACAACCTGGGAGAGTGGCTGCAGCCAAGACAGGTACCCTACCAGGCTATGGACTACACCAGCAAGTCACAAAGAACAGGTATAACCCCCACCACAGGTTTCTCACAGTCCAGCTGTAGGTAAAGGACAGGAGAAAGGAAATACCTCAGCTCCTTTTAGCTGCATGCCAGAGCTCAGAGACAGTGAAATAATCAGCTGAAGGTCATACAGAAAGTTTGTGGTAGTGCAAAAAAAGTGAATGCAGTTTCCCAGGTGAAATTCAGTAATTTCAGCACCATGCTGTTGTTTATTCCCAGTCATTCACATGAGGAAACAAACACCATTTTTTGAGCAATGCTGTACAGGGATTGAGGCTACCCAGCTTCTATTCTTTTTCACAGCATATCTCTTTCACCATAGTTTTCTTTAATAGACTGTAAGTTACTGACTATATGCAGGTAGCAATAATGAATGATATAATTAGCTAGATAATTCTGTTTTTCTTCAGTAAAAGCTTAATAGTTTGTATAAGAAAGCACTAGATTCCTTTCAACTGTTGTTGTTCTATGCATATGCTGAAACCACAAAGGACATTGATTATTTTAACTATGCTCAATTTGCCTTTGAAAACAACATTCTAAAAAGCAAAAGAGCTTACACAAACATGAAAGTAATCTAATACTGACATAAACATGAAAGATAATAAGATTATTATGAATTGATCTAAATATTACTTAAAATAATTAGAAATAACTTTCTCATGGTATACTATTTAAGTGAAGCAGCTTCTTAGCGTTACTTAGAAAAATAAGCAGAGCATTACTTCCCAGAATTTTAGTTGGCTTTGTTTATGACATTCAGTAAAACAATGGGCACATATGCATTTCTCTTTATTGCTTTATATTTTGCATACAGTTTGTAACCAACTCTAGTTTTGTACCAGCTAATTTTGTAAGGGCAGGATTGTTGCCATTTTAATACTGTACCATTTTATTACTTTAAACCATGAATCAATTGATTTTTTTTCTTTCTTGGCACCATTTCTACTAGTTAACTTTATGAAAAGCAGTAACATGAAGGAAACAAGTCATGCTAATAACCCTTACAGCCACCAAACAAAAATGGCATGCATAGAAAAAAATACCAGTTAAATTTCAGTGCCATTTGTCAAATTAGCTATGGGGGCCAACCCCCAAATTAACCCAGTTTGGCATTGCTTTCACTACCTCAGTCCTAAATGATTTATTAGAAGTTTGGGTCTTGTAAGAAACATAGCATTTGTTTTTCTTCCCAAGGATTACCCGAGTTGACTGAATATAACTAAATTTTTGAAAATAGGATTAAAAGCTGAGAGTACCAGGTTTTCTCTCAAGAGTTAAAGATCTATCTTCCTTTATACAGTCTGGCAACTGTTTTCTTTTGTAATCTAGGAAGTACTTTTCTTGATTAAAAGGAAACAAAAAATATCATTTGGATAAGCTGTTTTCCATTAATCAGTTAAATATTTGAAACACTGAAATGAATTTAAAAATAAATCTAAACAGGAAAGATACCTGGGTAGTTTGGTAGAAATATGAGGACTTCTGTTGTGCTTCCTGTTCAGCTCTTCAATCTGGATTTATAAAATATTCCTTTGCACGACAAATCTAAGACAAAAGATGAATGACAGTTTTGTTTTTAAAGACTGCAACTTCTACATATTTATCAAAGTGTGTCATTAGACTTAAATAGTTTCTCTATAGCTGTATTTGGATGTCAGGTAGCAAAGGCCTGGAAAGCGATCTCAAGAATTGCTCATGAAGCACAAAACACAGAAACAGTAACAGTTTAGAAGAGAAACTTTTTGGACTTGAGTGTGAACAGAAAGGACCCTGACACATGGCAGCTGCGGAATGGGAGAAAGAACAGTTGCTTCCTGGTGCAGCCTTTCCCCCAGCTTGTCATTTGGCTCATGATGTTGGAAGCCCTCACATGGGGCATTTGACTTTCCCAGAGCAAATCAACTTGCCTACTGAAACCTAAGAATAGCCTTATACCAAGATGACTTTCAAGGCAGCATCATCACAAAGGGAACTCCATGAAAATGGCCCTTAAAGCAATTAACTTCCAAGGTCAGGCATGGAATAATTGTGGCATGGAAAACAGAGGAGAAGACAGGGCCAGAAGTGTACACTGGAAATGAAAGGGCAAAAAATAACACTATGTTCCCATGGGTGAATACAAAAAAACCATCTACCTTTTAGGAGACTCAAATACAAGATTCAGACTCCCATTCTCCTGCCAGCCTCCCTCCACGCTATCTCACCACCACCTTCCTTTCATTGTAGGTATCTGCATTTCTTTTACGTCTACTTCTACCAGAGAAATGCCTCAGACCCCAACATTTCACAGAAAGAGCTGTCACAGTCTTGCTAGACCTGAGCTCTAATGCTAGTCTCAAATTCAAGGCAGCACAGGCTTAAAAAGCAAGGTGTGCTCATCTCACTCACAAGGTCAAAACTTGGTGGTCAGGAGGAGAGTTCCTGTCTCACACCATGGGAGATTAGGTTTTTACTGCTTAGAAGAACTCACCTTTTGAGTGAATCCCAGCTGGCACTGAACACAAATCTCCCACAAAGGTGACTTAATCCATGGGCTAGTGAATAGGTACCTCTTAATCTCTCCCCCTGGAAGTGCTCTACTTCCAGTACATAATTAACATTTATCTCTGCAGGGACTATAACTGGATTCTCCCACATTCCAGGGGAGTACCCTGACCATTGGACTGTAGGATTTATTTGTAATTTTCCCCTCTTTCTTCTAGCCCAGTGAATATTTAATTATTTTTATATGCAAGAATACAGACAAACACAGAGAATCATATACTGACACATCTATAGAATAGTGCTTATAAATATTATTGCAACAAATGCCATTTTTCTATAACTGGAGAACTGCAAAAGATATTACAGATATCCTATGTCAAGAATACTGTGTTCGTTAAAAAACAACAAATAAAACCAACAAAACCAACACAAACCCTCCAAAATGGAGAAATGAAAAATTTTTATGTTAGGAAGCAAATTTTTTGCCTATTAACATGACTATCTCATAAGTGGCTGAAACACATCTTTAGCCCATTGCAATGACTCCCAGTCTGTGCATATTGAAGCTGTGCAAAAATTCTAAACCACAAGTAACTCCCTGGGTTTCAGTTCTCGTTATAAGCTCAACACTCAGTTCAGGTTCACTGAAAGGACATTACAAGCCTGGAAAGTCCATGAATGATGTAATGCAGACTTCTCATATGGCCTACTGTGTTGCACAACACAGCATACTGACAGATAGAACTTGCTCCTTATTTAGGGCATACTATCACTGCCAAAGACTCAGAGATGTTTCATGTATACATCACTGAATGAAGACAAAATTCAGGGAAAGATAGGGAGGCAACAAAGTTACTATTTTAAAGTGCTTGAAAATAGGTCCTAGGAATGACGCTTATGTGGCAAATTCCAGAAAGGGCAAGTTGGACGAGGTGAGATTTATGGTACCCTGTGAGATCTTAATTCTGCTCCTGTTTGCATCCAGCCTGTGCACTGAAAGAAGCAGTCTCATGAGAAATACCCTGCCACAACATAATTAAGGTCCACAGCATAATACAGATTCACAAAGGATCAAATAAATTTGGTTGAGACATTTTCTGTGTTCCTCCTTCTGAAATGGAGCATTGGGCTTTATGAACCTTTTCAGCTAAATTTTTCTACATATGAGTCAAGTTTTGTATTTTTTTTTTAAAGTACAACTAAGTAAAAATCAGCAGTTTATTTTTACTGTAACTTCCATGGAACACAGAGCTAATCGCTACATTTTGAACATTAAGAAATTATTTTGAACTACTTAAGCTAAACATAGAATCACTGGGAACAAACACATAAGGTGGTTGCTACCTCAAGGCCATCTTGGCCTACACCAGCTTTTAGAAAAATGGGTAGTCTAGCTTCTGTCAGAATACACCAGCTGTTCTAGTGGCACACAACCAGACTTTTGCTGAGGAATCTAAACTGAAAAACCAACATAATAATTTGCAAGAGTTTATAACTCAGCTGTTCATGGATGGACTCTTACGAAAAGGGAAAATCTACTTCAGCCTGTAGAGAGAGTCAGTTGTGGTTTTTTTGCTTTTGAGGTTTTATTTGAGGGGGAGAATGTTGCTTCACCTCAGACACACTATTCAGTTATCTGTCACTAATCCTGTAAATTTCACTTTCTCAGAAATTTTATTCACTCCATGGAAAAGTCCTCAGCCACACAGGAATTACCCACCAAATATGATGAGCACTGAGACAGTGAGAAAGGGGGCTCCTTCACAATAATCCAAAGGGACATTGTGCAGCCCTGTAATGACTATACTAGTCATTAGCTTGTCTAGCTCGTATCCCCATTGCCCATGAAAATGAATACATGTTGCATCATTGGGCTGTCAGATTCCTCTGTTCTTCCTCACTTCCACCTCAGTTCTACCCTGTAGCAACTACTTAAGAGCTTTCCTGAGTTGGACACACCAACACACACACAAGGGATTCTCCCCCTTCCTCAGACTCTTAATCCAGCTCCTTTCTTTAGTCAGAGAACAGAAGAGTAGATTTGCCACTAAAGGAGGTACAGTTTGCCTTCAATCATCTCAGAAGAGAGCTACCTTTGAAGCTTCTGTTTCATTATGCCCCTGGCAGAAAATAGCGGATAAATTTAATCTAAGAAATGAATTCCTGCTTATAACTGTTATTTGATAAATCTTATTATTCTGACTATTCAACGAAAACCACTCCTGCATGGTAGTTATTATTCTCACACAGTTCTAATCCATACCATGTAGCTTTTGTTCACAGATTAGTATTTTATTATATATAAACTAAATATTGTTTGTATAATCTAATTAGGTATTTTGCAAAGAAATACATTCTGACCGGAATTACATTATCTGAACAGTAATGTAAAGGTTTGAATACTTAAAGAATGAAATAGTGGCTTACCAAAATTTTCTGTTTCATTAAATTAAACATCCAGCTGGCACCTTTATATGTACCACATTTTCTTTCTGTAACTACTTTGTGAAGATGCATGAGATAAAATACCATTAGAAGATAGGTGTTTATAATTCAAAAAATGTCCTGCTAATGCTGAAAATATTGACATTTCTTCCTGGGGTTCTGACAGAAAACACAATACACTGTCTTATGTCAATTGAATAATTAGAGATTATAGTAATTCCTGCAAGGCTTTCACATGTGGCATACTCTGAAAAAATTTCAAAAGATGAGATTTGCATAAAGGTGGATGTCAGGAAAAACCAGGTGCCTCTTCTCCTATAACAATGACATACTAAAGAGAAAAAATTAAAACTCTTCTGGGAAAAAGTGTTGGCAATGCTCACGTAAGTGTTGGCAATGCTCAGGTAAGTGTTGGGGAAAGCCCAAATCACAAGTGGAGAAAGGACTTGTCAGTATGCTCCACACCATGTAAGGGAAGTGGTGTATGGAGACAATAATGGAACATTTAGCATATTTGGATTCAAATCCAGTAATGAAAGAAAATGATAACCACCCATACTGATTTACAAAATCACTTCTACAATTCTTAAGCAAAAATAATACCTTTGAAACATCAGTGACTTAACACCACTTTCCCTCTCCTTTTTCCTTTTAATATTGTGTATATATTTTATGTGCATTTTATATACATTTGTCAGGAGAATATTAATGTTCTGCTTTATGATTACCACCACCTTTCTAATCATTGCTTTTTATTATTCTTGTTCAGTACAGCTTAGCCGCCGAGCATGAGCAATGAAATGGGGGGAAAAAGAAAAGCAAATACTGTATTATATCATCATCTGGGGAGCGTTATTGTTTCTGCTGTGTTAATTTACACTAAAATCTATGACCCAGTGAGTCTGATTGATTGCCAAGGGCAGAAATCCAGCCCCTGGCCTAGTTTATTTTGTGAACTGTAGCCTCAGATATCGCTGCAAGCCACAATGATATTGATTTGATATACACTAGATGGGTCTTTATGCTCTTTGGGAAATTTATTGTGCAGAGTCAGAACTCAGACAGATGGGGAGAAGCTGCTCTTTAAATTGAAGAGGGTTATCATGGTTTGACTCCTGGGTCACTCAGGTTACCAAGTGGCCTGAGTGTGGCTGGGTCTGAGCAGGCTCGAGGGATTAGTGCTCATCAGTTTTGAATGTCAAATCTCCTCGGTGGACTTGAGTTATTGCTAATAGGAACTTGCTTGGGCCTATAACATTTGGATGGCCTATAACTTAAACATCATAACCCTTTCTTCATGTCATGGTCCTTTAAATTATGGTTGAGCCAACCACCTTTGCTCTGGACATTTAGCAGAAGATGGCTGTGTTATAAAGAAACTTGCCTCCGAGGTGGACTGCACCATTACAGCTCTGGTCTGCAGGACTGCTGTACCCCCACGCTCCAGTGTCACAGCCATGTCCCCTGCCTTCTGCTGCTCACTCACTGTCACCACCCTGGCTTTGCACAGGAGATACAGAATAGTGAAAGCTAGAGCATAGCTATAGCTCTACTTTTCCCTGAATTTGGTATTTTTCCCTCATGAGGGAAGCAGAGGAGGTCTGGGGAAACTTCAGGTTGTGGGACAAAAAATCCCTGCCAAAGTGTATTCTTTGGGCAATGAACAAATGAGGAAAATAAAAGGGTTTTTAACTTGCGATAAAGATTTAAGAGAGTTTTCTACATAAAACAAGGCCAAGTCTGCTGTGATTAGCCGAAGCATGAACATAATTTTCACTTAAGCACTGCTAATTGTTAACCAATATTTCATGCTACAGTAAATGCTGAAGTGACCAGGTAAAATAATATCTATGAATTTAAAAGAACACATTATTCTATATATCATAATACATCCAAACCCTTTAATTACCAAAGAAGAATCTCACTATATTTTAATGGGTATCTCAACAGAGTTATAAACTGTACACAGCCCACATTTTCACACTCAGTATTTGATCCGTTTCCTCTGAGATGACAAAAAGGATTTTCAGTCTCATTTGGAGAGGAAGTGAATTAACCTGAAGGAAGTCCCATATATCCAAGGGACGGGATAGGGCTCTGTGTCACCATTACAGTGAGAAAGGGAAATCTGTTTCCACTTTTACAAGTAGCTTCTGGCTTCCTATGTACAAAAATTAAGAATTCTCCTCTTCAACTAGTATATGATCCACACAGGAATGTGAGAAAGTAGTTTGTTTTTCCTCAAGTAGCTGTTTCCTTTTCTTGATCTGATTTGGTGCAACTGGGAATTAATACTTTTAAAGGAAATACAGTTTCCTCCAAACTAAAACTGAACCACTTATTTCCAATAAAATAAAAGGGGAAAAAATTAAAAGCCTCTTGAAACACACATTCATTCTATGCCATTTTGCATACCTATCCAAAACAAAGACATCTCATGATATTAATGGTAAATGGCTTAGCCTAGTCTTTTGGACTCTGTTCTTGGCAATACACTGCAGCTCTGGCTGTGTATTACAGATATGCTATTACCATTTAAATATAATACTGCCTGGCTTGTATTCTGGTCTGAATTTCCTGGGATTTTATTCTTCATTTGAAGTGAATACTAATTGAGAAAGTTACACATTTATATAGCTCCTGAAGAGTAACACCCACTTCACCTATCTCTCTATTGTAAATTAATATGTAGCAGATGGTGAGCTGAGATAGTTTGACAGCCTACTTACAGCACCATCACTTTAACCTCTATCTGAAAAAAAAATCCCATTAGCTTTTCTGCTGTTGGGCTCTTAACCCCCCAAAGTATCCTTAGTTATCATATCATGGGATTTTCTGCAATGCCAAGGAAGAAAATAATTAAAGATACCCTCTTCCATTTAAATGCTTGTTCTAATTTTACTGGGCATATATTTTCCTCTTAACTTCTCCAATAATTTCAATTTAAATCTTCATTTAGAATGAGATTTTTATTCCAAGGGGATTTTTTTTTATCTTCGGGGACAACTTAGTGCACTGCAGAAGCAAACAGAAGCCCTTCCATATTTTATGATTAATGTGGTGTAAGGAGCTCCCCTTGCTAGAAATGCAGAATCAAAGGAAGCAGAGCCCATAAGTAGAATTTAAATTCAATACACATTGGAATCTTACGGTTCAATTCAAAGTGGCTCTAAAGGAAATAATTAGACACTCACCAAGGCTTTCAGTAAGAAACAACTTTCCCTAAGAAGGGCTTGCTCAAAGTCTTCATTCAAAGTACTCAGTCACTTTTCTTCCCCCTTCACTCTTTCCAATAAAAAGGAGAAGGATTTTTTTTAAGATTTGGGAATCCATGTTAAGAGCTTTAAATTTAAATCTCCTTTAAAATAAGTGGTCTAATTGAATGTTTTCTTCTGATAGGCTGATAGAAGTGCTTTATTTGTGGCAAAATAAAAATGTATAGATCATTGTCAGAGATTTGCAAAAGCATTGGTAGTATGTATTTAGGACTCTTCCGCATGGACTGAAAGAAGATATTGTTCAGTCCCACAGCATTGTTCACATCCTGTTGTTTGGGGGTTTTGAAGTCTAAGAGGAAATGCTCAGTGACTGTGAAACAGTATCTGGCCTGGAAGTCTCACATGTGCAAAATAACAAGAATATCCCATAATTTGCGGGCTTGATAGCATATGATTGGCTTAGGTCACTACATTCACCAAAGCATCCAACATGTTGCCCTAACTCTTGCACAGTTTACAGTAAAATGGACCAAAACTTTACTTGTATTAGAGGGTTTTTTTCTGTTCATATCTCCTCTTACATGGGAATGTGAATGGAAATTTTCAGCTTCAACATTCATCTCCACAGCTCTTCTTTACTCTAGCAATTTTAATATACACATATGCACCCAAAACCCAGCTCAAATAGATTTGGTCTCTCTTTTTCCTCTCTCACAAATACTTACAAAACCAAAATGCTGACTTATACTAAAAAAAAGACTCTCTATTTTACACATACATTAAAAATATCAGAGACCCTTTCTGTTTAGATGTCTCATTTCCTTTCCATTTTGAGTGACTGTAAAACATCTCTACTCTTATGTCTGATGCCTGAGGATCAGGAAAGTTCCAAGCTATTACCACACCAGTAACATCACCTGTGGTGAAATCAGAAAAATGTCCTCCTTTTGAATATTTTTAAAGTCTCTTGTGCAGTACAAAGCACTTGTTTCTCTAGATAGATATTCAGTCAAGGATGGGCAAGAGAATTTATAAACTGGACTCATGAGACACCAAAACCAGCTTCAAGCCTTATACACTACCTGGAGAGTTTGCAACTGCCATCCCAACCAAGCTTTGCAAAGGAGCAGATGAGAGCAGCTGGCTGGGGAGCTGCAGGGGCACAGAGTACCCATGAGCTTCAGATCAGGAAGGCTGAATTTCACCTCACCAGTCCCTTTACACAACCAGTGCATAGACCCCCAATTACTTTGGCCTCATACAACTGCAGGAGATTGAATTTCACCCAGAGAATTAGAAATTGAAATAAACATTTTATTAAATAATTAGAGCCCATAATTGTGGATTACCTTTCATTTGTATTAGAGGAAGACCCGGTATGGTTAGACTCCAGAATCTCGTTTGGTGTTTACGTCACATCTGATTTCTAACTGACATTTCAGATTTATTTATTTTCTTTCATTTTATTTCTTCTTCTATCAAAATTGATTCCAGATATCAGAAAAATAATTAATTTCCCATCACCCTATATTGAGATAGCAGGCTGGAATTGCAGATCACAAACAACTTTAATTTTATTTCTATAAGAAAATATTTTACATATTTTTAACTTTTTATACTTTATACCTCTTTGCAAGTTTGAGAGGTAACCAAAACGTTTTTAGCTGTTTACCCAATTTTATATACTATGGAGAATGTCAGTCCCTTAACACACGTCCAAGTAACACAATAAAGCCCCATATTTCAGAATAGCAATGTCAGCAGGAGGCTTAAATATGACCTGGAAATTGTTTCAGTCTCTTGTTTTTAATAAGGTAAATAGGTAATGATTTTTAATAACAGAGTACTTGTGGCTGATTAAAACTTTATTCCTTCTTGGAAAAGCCTAATTTTGATCTTGATTCAAATTTTCAGATGAAACCCTTCTAAAAGATTTTGAACTGCTATCTTTTACACAGGGCTGGCCCTGTGATTTCCCAGGAACTGAGGAAGAGCAGGAACTTAGTCACTCTTGGAGAGAGTGGAAAGATCATACCATTTCTGGGGAAAACTGCTCCCAGTAAAATTTTTCCAGAACTTCCTGCCTGGATGGGAAGATAGTGATTTGTCTGTTGCTGCAAATGGCACAGGCTTGTGAATTGCAAGTTGAGCAAAGCACTTTAAAAGAATGAAGTCTACTGTGAGGGTTCTACTACTGTGAGGTTCTACTGTGCTTAGGACCTATGTGTTTTTGAAGCACTTGGGGAGGGTCTTGAAGGTAAGAATCAGATCAAAGAAGTCAACTAAGGCTGCCAGTCCTAGTGCTAAGCTTTTAAAATGGAAAAACAGAGGCCTTAACATTTTTTATAAACTCGATTATTTTTCTATTTTCAATTTATACAGCAATGAATGGCTAGAACAATGCCACCTGTAGCATTACTGATAACATTTCAAATCCCCACTCAAGTCTGAAAATGTAGCATTTGTGATTAAGCATGGTGGTTATTCAGAGATGCAATGATTTTAGTTACCTGAAAAGAACGACAGTGAATGAAGGCATTAGCCAAGTGTATGTAAAATTCAGAAATAATACTAACAAAGTGAAATGAATTTGTATGGTCTTCTGTGTAACATAAGCCATGCATGAATCACCCCTTTTGGTTCTTCTGCTTCTTTTTTCTTTTTGGGGGGTGGGAGGGGAGGGGGAAATTGAATAAAATAAAAAGCAAGCCACCAAACAATATTTTAAAATCGCATATATTAGGGAAGATATATATACTTTCAGTACCAAAAATATGTTTCCTTTTTCACCCTGAAGAGATTTAACTTCTAGCCATTCGATCGTATTACAGTTTTGTCTGATAGATCAAAGAGCACTGTGTTATCAAATTTCTGTTCGTCTTGGTGCAGCATCATACTGGGAACTCTTGCTCTGCTGATTATCTCCCATTGACCTTGCCTTCACCCCAGGAGTCCTTTTCATCATCACTACTTTATATAGTACAGTCCCCCAACCATAAATATGTCCTTCATTCTTTGTGAGTACATGTAGGTTTTACAACTTGCTACATTAAAATGACCTTATGTTGCCAAGCAAGCCAGATAGTTAAGCAGCAGCGACTTGTCTTCTTTATTATCTCCCGTACCTGCTGCTTTTCTGCCACCTGCAAACTTTTATGGGTTGCTATTTAAAGTTGTCTTCTATATCATTGATAAAAATAGAATAAAGTGTAAAACTATTTTTTTTCAGACCCCATTTAGAAGCACAGGCTAAAGATAATTTCTGCTGAGAAGCACTTTTTGATACTTATTGGTTAGCCAGTTTTTAATCCATTTAATATATTACATGTTGATTTTGTACTGCTCTCATTTCTTAATCAAAGCGTTGTGTTGTAATAAGTGGAATGCCTTACTGAAACCTCAGTACTCTATATCAACTTGATTATCTTTAGCAACCAAATTTCTAATCTTATTAAAAATATATTAGGTTACCTTGATAAGATCTATTTCTGATACACCCATATTGACTGAGACTAGGTTTTTTACTCTCTTTTGATTCTTTGTACATTAAGTCTCCTATCAGCCATCCCATCATCTTTTTCAATGTTATTATGACAGCAGGCCTGCAGTTACTGACATCATCCAATTTTCCCTTTTTAAATATCAGTACCTCACTGATTTTCTTCTAGCCTTCAGGAAAACCTTCTAGCCTTTCAGTAATTTTAAGAATTACTGAAAAGCAACAATAACAATACAGAAAAATTAATGGTTTCAAATTATTTGAAGCAAATCTTTACGGCTACTAATCTCAAAATGCCCAGCTTTAGAGACCTTTTAACATTTCCTTGCTTTAATACGGGGAAGGAATACATGTCATGATCATGAGATGATTAACACTTCACCCTGTTTCTCCTCACAACACAGTGCATTGCTGTATTAATATTTACACACCTCCCATTACCATCTGATAATGGTTCTCTTCCTTTACTAGGATTCCCTTTATTCCTAAAGTACTATCAGACAAGATCTTCAGTCTATACCTAAGCTCTTTTGGTCAATGATGTATTTTTTTTTTTAATTTTACTTAACCCCTGGCTTCTCTCTCAGTTTTGAGCTGTTATTATTCTATATTCATTGCTCTCCACGTCTCCTCCCCTTTACTTTCATCTTGTTTCTATATTACTTTTTAGTTCCCTTTCTTTATAGCTGCCTTCCCTTCCCCACTAAACCAGGCTCGTTTTGAAATCCACATAACCTTTTTTGTCAGGTATGAAATTGTGGCTTTTGGACACCCAGTAAAATGTTGTTAAACAGCTCCAAACTGCCGTTTATGTTTTTCTCTTTGATTCCCTTCTCTGGCCTGATAGATCTTTTAATTATTTTCAGGTTTGTTAAATGGTCGTTTAAAAGCACTAAGTACATATATTGCGTTTTGGATGCCCTCCTGACTAGTCTAGCCAGCCTGTCTCCGAGAACATTGGTTTCCCTTCTACTGAGATGGAAGCCATCCAACCTCTGCAGCATGATATCACAGATGGCAAAGCAATTTTCTAAAAAAAGAAAATCTTTTCTGTGTACAACTTTAATTGATTAGCTATTAAAGGTATTACTGTAAATTTGTTTCTGTCTGGATTTTTTGCTTTGCATTTCCTTTCTCTTTCGTTACAGGATAAGTAACCTCTGGCAGAAATGTTCTACTCTTTCAGCACTTGCTTTAGCACCATTAGGAGCTGGCAAAGTGGAAGGTGCCCTGTCTGGAACAGTGATCATTTCACTTGAAGGACTGGCTTAATCTTATTAATCTTAGAGTTACATTTCATTTCCTGAAAAATTAATTTAATTTCAGAAAAGAATCTATTCGTATGCACAAGTCCCATGCATAATGCAATCTCTTAAGGAAAGAACCCCTAGCAAGGACCATTCCATGAATCATGTCCGAACTATACAAATATAATTTGTCAGAGGTTTTTCTCTCATTTCCATACTGAAAAGATGATTGTATAATTTAGCCATGCTGAGTTTACTCTGGGACTCCGTTAGTGAGACCTGTCTCTGGGTTAAAATTCTTAAATGCCGGAAGGAAAATCCACAGGAAGGTATCTAGGTGTACTGCAGGAGTCTGAAGCTCCTACCCTAGTGAACTGATGTTCAGCGAGCACAGCTAGTGGAGTCCAAGGAGCAAAGAATCTCTCCTTTCCTAGTAATAAATACTTAGTATAGTATATGAAAAATTAAACCCTAAGATATCTGAAAATAATGAGGCATTTTTGAACTCACTGAAAAATGCCAGGGAATACTTGGAGCTGTTTTAATATTATCTTGTGGCTAAGCTCACAGCAGAAAGAACTTCCCAGTTCTCTCATGAACTTGCTCAACCTATTGCTTGATTTGACAAAAACTTCAGTGTAGGTCTATGGTTAAAACACTACCATAAAAAAAAATCTTTGAGATTTTAGTGGCTGAAAGTACACTCATAAAAGTGGCTACAACCATGAAGTGAAAAAATGACATTTCAGACAACTTTAAAAATGCATTGCTCTTGACCTACATTGCTTATCAGTTACTTGGTAGCAAGACAAAATATTAGTGTGTTAGGGGATCTTGATTTTAATTTTCATCAGACGGCAAAATGAACCAAGATAACATTAATGAAGGCAGCACCTGGTTTACCACCTGAATTGTCAGCATTGTCTCACATCTAAGAACTTACGCACTTATCCTAAGAATTCATTTCACTTTGGGAGGGAACAGCAAGACAGGTATGGAACAGCTGCTGTCTGGACAATCACTCAAGGTAGACTGATGATCCATTTGATTTTCACTGTTCTAATAAACTGGAAATAATATAATTTCTGACTCTTCTGAAATGAGACAGTTGAAGCTTGTACAGTATGAAGCTGTTACATTGCATTTGACTTAGGCAAAAGAACTATAGAAGGAAAATTTGTGAGGCCAGGTGCAAAGTTTATAATCACACTAGACATTAAAGAGCCATTTCAGTGCTCTCCTATTTTCTTTAATTTTTATGCCTGAGGAATATATCCATAACAGCCTTATCTTTCTGAGCTTAATACCAGCCTGGAGACTGCACTCCCTGCTGAAAGCAAAGAGATTTATTTCTCTGGTTCCTAACTTAATGTTTATTTCTTCCTTCTCTGTACCTTTTAGGTCCTCTTTAACTAGATCATTTTGGATGCCTAGGCTTCTGCAGCATCAGTCAGACCTCTCTACCTACTGCAGTTTGTTTGCATCTTTTGTCACAAAAATTAGAAACTCACAACAAAAAGTGCTTCAAATATGGCAAAAGCCAATTTTGCCCCTAATCAAAATCAGAAAACTTATTAGGCCCAATCAAGTTACTTGTTCACTGACAGATGCTGAGTCAGCCCTCTTTTCCCATGTTTCCATATGAATCAACATTTCAAAAGTTTTACGTTGATTTACTTGCTCACTCAAAACAAAGCTTAGGAATTTGGAAATCACAGTTATTTTAAATGAAAATAATGCAGACTGAAACAATTTCATTAGGCTGTGTTATACCTCACATGCTTTCACAAACTTCCATTCATTGTATCATAATGAATACACATCTTTGTGGTAGAGGCTTTCTAATTTTAAAAGTAGGCATAGTTTTTAATACACCTTTGCCAAAGTTCCAGACCCTGGACCCTAGATACAGACAGCATTTCTTTTGTGGACCTACAGTGTCATTGGTGTTAGTGTACAATGAGTTGAGTATGATGAAAATCAGTACATTTAAGTTGCTAATTAATCCCTCTTTTCACTTTCAATAATTTTAGACTCAGTCTTGTTTTTGCATTATATCATTAAAACCTATGTCCCATTAAAAAAAAACAACAACACAGTAATCTATGTCTTATTGACAACCAGCATGATTTAGCTTGCTCAGTGTCAGATTTGAAGCTGCATTTGGGCACTTATGTGCCAAGCTGGTCTTTCAGAAATAGCTAAATACTGAACTACTCTAATTGAACTGTCAAAAAAGTATAAAAGAGTCCTTTCTAGACCCATTCAGTAAAGATTCTTTTCTAGCTTGTTGATCTCCTAATGTGCATAGCAGTCATACAGGTACTTCAAAAGTTGAAAACACATGTCTGAGCAAAGGGAAAAAAAAGAAAAAAAAAATTTGGAAGGAAGACATCTCCAGGTGTCTGCATTCCTCTGTGGGAATACAGAACATCTGCAGAAGTGGGCTGCAAGACAGAGTGGGGGTGACTTCAAGAAAACATGGCACTAAGTGGAAGGATTAATCTTCTTCAAACTTTCTTTGCCTCTGTTCTTACAGATGTAAACTCTCCTGGCCTGTCATGTGCAGGAGGATTAAATGGATATTCCTGTTTTGAATCACGCTACTGAAAGATGTTTGACCTCCTTCTGTGCAAAAGTTGATGGATCATTTTTAATAAATCTGTTTCCAACTGGGCTACACAATAAGGGTGCAAGGGAATGAAACCTGGGGGTAAGCAGAGAGGGTACAACAGCATATGGAAAGTTTGTATAAAACTTATGATGTTAACATGACTTCTTTCACCTAAGGAGAACCTATAAACTTACCTATTTTCGCAGCCTACAAATTCCTTAGTATTTCCCTGGGGACGACTGAATGGTTCAATTCAAAGGATTTTTTTAATTCTTGTAACTCTAATCTTCATCATTATTTCTAATTCCTCAGTACGAAACTAGAAATATTGATGATCTAATACATTTTACAGAGCAGCACACAACCTTCTTTATGGCACTTACATCATTATGTAATATGTTATAAAGCAACTTGCATGTTGTAAAACTCATTAAAAAGATATATTTTTTCTCTTAGCTTGAGTTCACGATGGCCAAAATTGAGGTGGAAAGCTATTAAAGTTCCAGAAATCCTAGCAGTACACGTTCCTTTCAAATGTTCTTTTCTGCCCTCTTGCTTGGTGTTTTCTGTCACATTTTCAGTATTTCTGATGTGGGTCTATTGAGAGGTAATTTCTCAGCACGGCAGCTGAAGTAAGACTCCTATGGGATTAGTAAACCAACCTTATAAATTGTTACCTGGTTTCTGTCATTTACGTTGATTTGGTCAGGACAGTTGCTAACTGAATGAAAGTGGCGTAAGTCAAAGTGAAAGAAGAATGATACTGAAATATAATATAAAAATATAAATTAAACTTTTGTCATAAATGACTGGATAGATTTTAACACTTGTCAGTGCTTTACTGAAAGTGAGTTACTAGCCACTTTGTCTGGGAAAGCCACAGGAAAAGATAGCATGTTGAGCATTTTAAAAATTATTTTAGTGTTTTTAGGCTCTTACTATTTTCAGTACTCATCAGATTCCTCTCTTTGCTACTCTCTTGCATGCTGTATATGCACATCTCGTGCTGACTTTGTGGGATTTTTTAGCTGCAAAAGTAGACAATTACCAGGGCACATGCTTAGTGTTCTAGTGGTTGAGAAAATTAGGGACTGTCATTTTACTGAAATATCAGCAGGAATACAGTTCAGATCTGTTCCCATTGAAACTGGTTGATTTCAGAAGAGCTGTGTTTCAGATGCAGACTGTAATTTGTTCTGCTGAAAATGGCCACCCTGCCAACAGCATCCTACTTCACTTGTAATTTAAGAACTAGCATAGCCTGTCAAACCTAGCAGCACGGAGGCAAATCATGCTTTTGCAAGGCTAGAGCAGAAATCATGTAGCTGTGAGCAGCAGCCTCCTGTTTTCTGTGGTGGTCAGGCCAAATTGTAATACCAACTTGCTCATACAGGCAACACAAAAACATTACTGTTGTGTCTTCAGTTTAAATTGGAGATAACCAAAAGTTAAAAGAGAAGCTGGGTTGCACAATTAATGTACATGGTACATACTTTTTCACTCATTTTTTAATCAGGCTTCTGAAGAGATCTTGTCTTCACCTGAGCATGTAAACACCCTATCATTACCCAAACACCCCATGTTCCTACAACCTTTGGATAGGAAGTAAAACCGAGGTGAGTCTTTTCACTTTCACAAGCCTATAGTGTTGAGATTAATTTCTTACTGTCAGTCAGGAAAAAACATAAACTCCAGGTATTCAGAGAAGAGCAAAAGCCCAGGTATAAAGCATGCCTTTACACAGGATTCCCCTTGGTGGATGGGGAGATAAATGATGAAACATATTGCAGCATATTTAGAACAGGAGTGTTGTTTCTGCTTTCTGGGAAATATCGCTGCTGATTAAAAGCAATGCAGCTGCTTGGAGAGCTAAATAGATCCAATAAACTACAGGCCATACCCTCTCAGTGCTAATTAAGGTGTTAATTAGGAAACGTTATCTTGAGGAGGTGTAATTGAGGGAAGGAATCCTTCATACATTTTTGTGTACCAGTAAGCCAAGGATAAGAGATAGTAGTATTTTAAATCCTGAATTTTTTAATGAGAAGATGGATGGTATTTATTGCTTTAACTAAACTCCTAGTATATAGAGCCATTTATTTAAAAAAAAAAAACCCTACCTCCACCTATTGTTCCACAAAGTCCAGTCTTTGTGAATGTAAGGAGAAGATGGGATACTTTGATGTTCTTTTCTTGCTGTTTGGTTTGTATCAGTCAAAACAAATTTTGGGAGTGTGGTGGATCTCACCTACAGCTGTCTCAGCAGGAAGGGTGTTCTGGTAGTTCTCAGTCTCCCTACATCATCATGAAGCAAAAAGCCACTTCACCTCAGGAAAGAAGTGAATATGAGGGAGACATCTTATCTGTGTCCTTTCATGTTCTGTTAAGCCTGAGAGATGGGAAACCTGTGGATTTGAAGAGATGGGAGCAGCGATTTGTTCTAAGCTTTCAAAAATAATGTTAATTTTGTTAATTTGCTCTATTAAATTAGGATTCTGGTCTGAATTGTATGCCCATATGCAATGGATACACATATAACAAAAATGGTAGAAACACTACTGTTCAGGTGAGGGATGGCATGGAATGGGATTAGCAAAAACAGGAAGGCCACACTAAACACCTATAATCTCACGTGCCCAAAAACTGGAAACTGGCCCACACAGTGAACTTTCCCTTTGGAGGCTTTCCCTCTTTAATTTTTATGTTTTTCCTCTACAATACTCTAATCCATGTCAGTCTCCAGTAGCTTGACTGCAGCTAATTGAGTCAAACAAGATTTACGCTGTGCAACTGCCGCTACAAAACGGTTCAAACCCAACATTTATGGAGATGTAATGGCTTTAGGATGCCTGCAAGGAGGCTGCTCAGCTGGAGCTGAGTTAAAGCTGGTGAGTCTGTCCTGCTCCCTGGCATTGGTGCCTATTTCAAGCCCCAGTGGTGCCCAGCAGGGATGACCGGCTGAGTACTCTGGCTGTGTGCACGTGGGAGATGATGGGTCATGGGCAGACAGGTAATATAGCCTGCTCAGCCCAAGATGGGACACTTGGTTTCTTTTCAAATGCGCCCCATCTGTAGACACCTTTATTTTGGATTTACTGTGAGGATGGGAATTGTTTCTAGTAGCCTCCTTATCCTTTGTGTGACCATTGCTCTGCTAAGATGCCTGTTTAGGAATCAGGTATCTACCAGCTTGTGGGTTTTTTTTCCTACAGGCCTTGTGTCAGGCCGACAAGTATTTTCCTTTTTTTCCCCCTCTGACATTGGCTTGGAAGCTGGCTTTTGTTATTTATTTGTTTATCTATTTATTTATTAATCTGCAAATGGCCTTCCCCTACTTATTTCCTAGCTCCTGTCACCAGGGGGGTTAGCCGTGAGCCACCCTGCCGCCCAGGAGTTTTTCCTCCCTGTGCGCCCCTTCCTCAAGAATCCTCCATTGTCCGGCATCAGTTTAGAACAAGGGTAAAATAAAAGCTCGCAGTGCTTGCTCCGGACGGCAGGAAAGGCCGGAGGAAATGCCCCCGAAGGGTGGGTTTTTCTCTCTCGGCGGGGTGCTGCCGTGCCCGCCATGGCCGCCCCGGCCCGCCGCACGGCGGGCGGCCTGTAGGGGGTGCAAGCGCTCCACTGAAGGCGCGCCGTGCCCTCAGGGCAGCCCCCGCCCGGAGCCTCCGCCGCCCCGCCGAGCCGGCCAGCCCCGAGCCCGGCCCGGGCAGCGGCACCGCGCTGGAAGGGCTCTGGCCGCAGTCAGCCGCGCTCCCGAGCCACAAGGTGTAAGTGAGATCCCGAAGGGGAGCGAGCCGCTGTTCACCCCCGCGGCTCTGCCCGACCCGAGCCCCCCCGCCCGCCGCAGGAGCTCGGCCAGGGTGGCTGGTGCGGTGCGGTGCGGTGCGGGAAACAGGCGTCTGCCCCGGAAAGGAGCGGCAGAATAGTTTCTGCCCAAGGAAAAAATAGTCAAGGGTGTGTTGACCATACAGGGAAAAAAAAAAAGAAAGAAAAAAAAGAAAAAAAGAAAGAAAACACTGCTTATGATTTTGTTTGTATTTATAATTCCAGCTATTATTTTGTCGTATGTGGGCGATCCTATGAAAGATGTCCATCTTTTTTTTTTTTTTTTCCTTCTCCCCCCTGCGCTCCCCTCGTGCATTAGCAGCGCTGTTCCCGTATTTTTCAGCAGTGCTACATCTCAGTTTGGCACCCCGCGCTGCCTCATGCCGCTGAGGAGCCCGCTCTGCCTAAGTGATTGTCACTCAAATTAGTGCCATTGTTTTGTGATATATAAGTCGCCTTCTATACTGCCTGGATTAGTCAGTTCAATGGCACTGACAAACATGGATTGTTTGTTGTCAGAGAGGGGATTCTCACATGGGAAAACACATGTACATCCAGTCGGGACACATGCATTTCTCACCAGAGGGAGAGGGGGAGAATTTTAGCAAACTGGTATTTATTGCTTGTTCCTGCATGCGTGTTTTGTGCATTGGTTATCACAGCTTGACAACAGGAAATAAAGTATTGAAGAAGTGTTTGGGCATGTAAAGATGTGGCTCTCAAAGGATTAACAGAGCTCCTCTGCAGTTAAAAGTATGAACTGATTATTTACAGCTCTGAATTTTGTAGCCCTGAAATTAGGGTTAAGCCTGAGTATAACAGGTACAAAAGGGAAGATTCCAAATCTGTGCAGCCTGAGTTGGCAACGTTTAAAGGGAACTAATGCCAACGGAAGCTCTGTGAGGCACTTGAAAAAATCATTTAGTTCCCACAGAAGTGCAAAAGCATCAGGGGAGAAAATTAATTCAATACTTGTATTTCATGATACAATATCAAATGTTTAGGAGGAAGGTTAGGAAATATTATATAAAGAAGACTTCACCAATTAAACATATTTAACAAATCTGATACTCTTATGATGGAATATTATAGTAATATTATTAAAAAATTTCAGTCTAAAAAAAGATTGTTTGCACTGTGCTAACTTTAATATTTGCTATGCTCTAAAGTGTAATTCTTTCTCTGAGGTAAGTGAATTTCATAATGTGTATCAATCCACTCTACCTGGAAAAAGGTAAAAAAAACCCCAAACCACAAAACCCCCCAAAAATTTGCAGTTAATTTCTCCTCACTGTTATTAGAACCTTTGTTCCAGAACAAAATGATGAATTCAGAAATTATTTTTCTGTAGCTAGGCAAGGCTGGAAGAGCAATCTCTGCAAATCTGTACTGCCTTCAGTTTTTCCAGGATTCCTGTTGAAAAATTAAGTACAAAAAAATAACACAGTTTTTGCTGTCAGAACAAGGGGGATCTTACTTTAACATTAAAAGAGGCCTCAGAAACTTTTGCATTATATGTTCTTTTACCTTTCTCACAGAAAATGGAATTTTACAAACCTGATCTGACCAAATCCTAGGTGAATAGCCCAAATAAATTTCCCCCTGTACTTCAACACATTTTTTCTTATTTTTCTTTTCAAGAAACTTCCTGTGTTTTCTTCTTATAAATACTTCCAAAAAGCCCCTTCCATTTTAATCTAGCATATTTTCATACTCTAGGAAACAAATTTTAAATGTGTTTTCTGTGGTCATTTGTATAAAAAACAGATATCAAATCAGTGAAATTTAAAAAATCTCTATATACTATGTTTCTTTGGGTTTTCAAAACTAAGCAAAACCACTGGGATTTAATTTTTTTTTGCCTCTTGATTGTGAATCCATTACAGAATTTTTCCCTCCTAGGTAAATAAGAAATTTGATCCATTTATAGGCATGAGGAGAAGGCAAAACATGAAAAGAAAAATGGAGTTCTAGGGTCTTTCTGTTTGAATCAACCGTACTGCTGCAGTATGAATTAGGGCTTTTGCATGTACATGTTACCTGTGACAGTTCCATGGGATATTCTATGCATTAGCATATATAGCCATGGTCTCAGTGGGATTGAGAGTCTGTTTCTTTATTGGTTTTGCTTGTGAGAAATGCTGCTTTCAGATGCATGGTTTTTATTACATCCCAGAATTTTATCTGTAGTTGTTTCTTTTTTTTTTTTTTCCTGGAAGTTAGAATTGATCGCCATGTGCATAATTTCATTTGTAATTTTTCCTCAGAAGCTGCCATAAAGTACATTCTAATCTTATTTATTAAAAGCAGTTGCCTCATGATAAAACTATTTTTTGACAAGGCAACAACAGGCTTTTCTCTAGGAACTACTCATGTTAATGACATTGGTTTCAGAGAATAAAATAATTCAGACTGAATCATGAAGTTATTAATGATTTACTAGATGAAAACATACCAAAATAAATTTTTTGGTTTTTTTGAAACTTGCAACTTCTATTCTGTTGTAAGTTTTCTTTTTCCGTGCATTGAGCTTGTGAGCAGAAAGCATTAGGAGGACTTTTCATCTTGATTAAAGATTGACGTGCATAACTCTTCGTGCAGCGCAATGAAAATATGCCCCTTAGAGTAATGGCACTCGACCTTTAACAATCGAAGAGCCATTTAAAATCACAAGAGGCACACAAGTCAAAAATACAAAAACGCGTGTGACCATTTTATTAAAAAATATGAATGAATGCATTCATCAAAAACATTTAAGGAAATCCTGAAGGCACTCTGCAATTTGTGTCTTATGGCACAGTAATTGCTTGTATAGGTTGTATGTTTTTATAAGGAGGAAAAAAGAAACTTTACATACATAAATGGAAGGAAATGGTGAAAGATATCATCCAACAAGTTTGCAGAATAGCTGAAAAGAAACAGAACTGAGCCAGCATGTCATACGATTTCTCACTCATACCCATGATAAAAGCTCTCTATAGGCCTCTGAAGAACGAATTCCATAGGTTGAGTACCATTGCCATTAAATACTGTAGGTGATGAGGTTGTTTTTATTTCTTTACTGTTCCTTTTGAAGTTATTTAGTGTGTGAATATCAAGTAACTTTTTTAATGCTGTGATGATAGATTCTGTTTTTTACAATGTATTTTGCAACTAAGACAGCCTTTCCGTCACTGAATGCAGATTTGGCTGTAGGGAAAGGCAAAACTCCTGTCTTTGATTATATTCAGTTGTCTAACCTGAAAATCATAGCTGCATATTCTGCATTGGTTCCATACAGTAAATTCCCGTTTGATTTCCAGAGAAAATCTGTGCAAAGGCTGAGTCAAGGATTGCAATACCAATCCACGGAGGGAAAGAAATTCTTCCTATGTGTGCTGCTGCTGCAGGCTGCTACACCGGGTTGTCAGTTGTGAAGCACAGAGCCAAATTCAGCCTTGTGCTACCTTTTTTTTAGACCTTTTTGAACTCAATGACACTATGGAGGGTAAGAAATTTGGTTTTTACTTACTGGAAAGCTGTTTAATGTGAGATGTGTGGCAAAAAAGTACCAGCTATGAAATGTAAATGCTGAAAAATGGCATGACTCTGTTTAACTCCTTGTTACTTTGCAATCCTATGGACAAAAATTGGAGCTGACATTTCTCTTTGATCTGGTTTACCCATCTCGCTCTGCTGCTATCAGCAGTGTGTGACAGCAGCAGACATTAGCTAGGAAAGAGGGAATAGGGAAGAAAGAAATGTAATCCTCCCCATGGCCTTCATGGGAGAATAGTGAATTAGAGCCAGACGCTACACTTTTAGGTGGACTTAAAAAAACAATGCCCTTCTCCCAGCAGCTGTATGTGTGTGCCAGGATATTGGGGAGCAGAGTAAAATGGACTCATTTATTTGAAAAATTAATAAATCAAGGCAAAAAGACAGAAGGCAAAATTGAAAAAGTTGAATACACCTGAACCCTGAGATTGTGGTTTTGTTTCATTCTGCTTAGATTATGTAATAGAAATCGGGATGTGCATCTTTTTTATGAGAATTACTGCCTTTTGAGTTTTGTATACTTTTGGTCTCTGTAGCAGAGAAGGGGAGCATTTGTCAGAGGAATGGAACAACTTACCTGTAAGTAGACACTGTTCCTTTCAGCTTCAAGAGGAGGTAGCTAAAATGGGTTACGGTAAGTATTGATAAAATTTTGAGTAATTGGGAGAGGTTTGGATAGGAAGCAGATTTCAGCATTTCAGTACAATGTTTTCAGGGCACCTAGGGAAGTTATCATAAAGCAAATTTAAACCATGTACACAAAAAAGAATGTTACTGACTCTCTAACCAGAGAATATAAAAAAGGGTGAATGCACTCAAGAAACATTAGTCCACTCACGTTAGAGACTGTCCAGCCTTTCTTAACTTCTGCTAATTGCCCACTACTGTTCTTAATTGGAGAAAATATTTCGTACCAACTGGCTTATCAGTGTGGTGGTTCTGATGCCCCTTTTGTGATTTCAGCATCATACCATTCAGTATGGGTTACTCAAAATTGCTTTAATTTCTAAGACTCAAATCCATCATGCTTTCCTGTAAGGGTCTACTTGTGTTAATAGTTGAAGAAAGGGAATACAAACCACTATTTTATATTTCTATTGTATATTTAATTTAAAAAATGTTTACGTTAGCATAGCCATGCAGCTACTGTGCTGATCATATGACAGCTTAGGGATGGTTTCTAATGCACAACATTGTATCCCAAATACCATAATTTTTTTATCTAGTTATGTTCTGTTTTTTTCTGTTATTCCCCATTTTCATTTTCCTTACATTTTAAGAACATTCCTGACTGCCAGAAGAACTAAAATAATACGTGACATTTTAAATTACAAATTCTTTCCTTTATTTTGCCATAATTTCTAGCACATTAGGCAGTCTGTTTTCCTAAAGTCAAGTCTTTGGTTGGTTGGTGAATCAAGAAGGAAAGAGACTCAGCAAGCTTCTTCTCCTTAGGAGGGTTGTAGCTGTTTCTTCCAGTGATCTTTGTAATTGAGGGCATGGCGAAGATCGAGGTACTGAATACTATTCTTGCCTCACTTCTTTACTGGTAAAATTAGCCTTTGGGAATCCCAGGTCCCTAAGGACACTGGGGAGAGTCTGGAGAAACAAAACCTTACCCTTCATGAAGGATCAACTTAAATACACTAAATGAACTAGAAATAAACAAACCTGTGGGATCCAATAGGATACATCCACTTATGCTGAGGGAGTTGTCTGATGTCATCATGAGGCTGCTCTTGATTATCTTTGAAAATCTGTAGGCCTTTGGGGAGTTTTCTGACAACTGAAAGAAAGCAAATATCATCCTTATCTTCAGGAATGGCAAGGAGGAGGTTCTAGAGAACTACAGACCAGTCATCTTTTGCTGATTGTATGCAACATGATGCAGGAATAATTCTGGAAAGTATTTCTGGACATAAGGACGAGATGTGATTGGGAGTAGTCAGCCTGTCTTTAGGAAGGGTAAATCATGCTTGATGAATGTGATAGTCTTCTGTAATTAGCTGACTGGTGTGGCAGACAGCAGTGGCTATGAGGCTTTCAGTGTTGCCTTCTCTGACTTCCTCACTGACAACGTGATACATAGCAGTGAGGTAAAAGGACAGTGGATGGGTTGGGGTCACACGCATGAAGTCCAGCAGGAGTCTCAGCACTAGTTCTCTAATCCAGAGGTTGCTAATTAGGCCAGTACTGTTCAACGTAGTCACTAATAACCAGAACAATGAGTGCACCCTCAGCAGATTTGTGCAGGAGAAGTGATTGATACACAAGGTGGCTGTACTGCCATTAAGTGGGATCTTGAGAGGTTTCTGAAGTGTGCCAGTGGGAATCTCCAGACGTGAATGAAAGAAAATAAATGCCAAGCCCTACCCCAGGGGAGGAACAAAACTCCAGGCACCCACATGAACAGATTGGGGTCTGACTGACTGGAAAGCAGCTTTGCAGAAAACGCCACAGGGCTCCTGGTGGACACGGAGTTGAATGTGAGCCAGCAATGTGCTCTTGTGGCAAAGGCAGCCAGCAGTAGTTGTCCTGCATTAGAGCTTCACCAGCAGGTAAGGTGGTGATTCGTCTCCTCAGCCATGCTGAGAGCATGTCTGGAGTTGTGTGTCAAAGTCTAGGATGTCCAGTGAAAGGGAGACTTGGACATACGGAACCAAGGCCAGTGAAGGGTTGCAGAGATGCTGAAGAGATTGTAGCCTCTGACATATGAGAGGCTGAGAGAGGTGGGATCACTTAGGCTAGAGAAGGGAAGGTTCAGAAGCAAGTCTTACCAATCAATATGTGATAGAAAGGAGCAAAGAAAATGGAGTAAGACTCTTCTTGATGGTATCTACTAAAAGTTGAGAGGTGATAGGCACAAACTGAAAACACCGAAAAGTAAATGTAATGAGAAAAAGAAAGTAACTTTAAGGGTGATTGTTCACTTGACCAGGTTGCCTGGATGGGTTCTGGAAATCCTCATCCTGGGAGTTGTTAAAATATGAAGCTGGTCAGTATCCTGCTTTAGTTGACCCAACTTTGAGAAGTGGTGTTGAACTAGGTGATCTCCAGAAGTTCTTTCAAATCATAAAGATTCTATGATTCTCTGAGAATAAGCAGCTACATCCACATGAGAAGTAACTTCAATGAAGTGCTGCATGGGAAAACGAGTGTTTTGTGTGCTATTCAGGAGAGTATTGCACATGGTAGTGATGACTAGGGCCCACAACAGGACATCTGCAGTAACAGAGGCTTTGCTTGGTGCTCTGCCATATTATATGGATATGTCATATTTTGGCAGTGGTCCTCCCTGGTGTGTGTGATATGGGTTTAGCTTACTGAGATTTCAAAGGTCCAATAATATCAGTGGAAGATCGTTGTCGAGCAAGTTGTATCTAGAACTTTGATCTGGAAGTACATACAGAAGCAGCTGAAAAGGTCTGGTGAGGGTTAACAGAGAGTTTAGCAGTGCTGAGTCTAGGTAATCAAGTCTGGATGTATGAGTGAAAAAGATGCGTCCATGGGGGGTGGGAAGTGGGACAGTGACAAACAGGATCACAAGTCAAGGAGCACAGTGTATAGCTGCAGTATGGAGAGATGCATCCTGAGAAGCAGCTGATCCAGACAGTAGAGTGTTTGAATGGCAAAAGTGAGGCAAAAAAATGAGAATATACTCCTTGAATATGTTAACAGGGAAGTAGTGAACAAATACGTAGGTATATCCATGCAATCTGTTCTAATATCCACATCTTAAAGGGTGCCCAGAATTGGAGAGAAGACCCACAGCGATTATTTGAGACCCAGGAGGAGGCATTTTACTACAAGAACATTAAAGATCATTCTGCTTATTGTATTAAGAATGTCAGAGGTGGTTTGATCTCACTGTAAAAGTAATGTCAGGAGAGATAGTGTAGGATACTAAAGGCTCTTTAATCTAGTAGAGAGAGGCATAATTAGAACCAATGGCTGGAGGCTGAGGCAAGGCAGAGTCATCTGAGAAATCAAGTGCACAATTTCACAGTAGGTCTGAGAAGCCCTTGAAACAGATTATTGGAGTAAAGTGGTGGCTTTTCCTTCTCATGGCGTCTTCAGTTCAGGACTGGATGTCTTTCTGGAAGATGTGTTTCTCCAAGCTATTGTGCCGCCTACAGTGAAAATAAGATGAAAGGCAGGCTTGTCATTAGTCAGGAGGTCAGTTTTGCCCAGTAATGGATGCCCTACTGGGGAATTAAGCTCTCTATCCCCTTATTGACTGTGTGAAATTCTTTAAGATGAACTGGATGGTACAGCAAAATAAATTCTTTTGGCCTTAAAAATCTATGGTTTACATTAGAGGATTGAAAGAACTCTTCACTGGGTATTTCTAACCTTAACTGTCCTGCCCTGCTCTGCCCAAACAGCTGTAAGGCAACATTGCAGACACCAGCTCTAGGGCCTGATCTTGTTGTCTTCAAACAACAAGGGTTGTGTGTTAAATGTATTCTAAATATTGTATAAAGTGAGTTTAGAAATGCAGAACTGAAGGAGCAGTTTCAAGGCACTTCAGAATAGTGTATAATTCTTACATAAAGATGATAGAACTATTACGCTCTCTCTAAAAATGAATCCATTTTAATGCAAGGCGTCAACAGGTTAATATTTTATAGCATAAATACTGGCAGAGAATCCCTGCATTCTTCTCTACTTACATTTTCATGAGCTCAGTAAACTGAAACAATAATCTTAATAGTAATGAAAAACAAGACTAAATTACAAGTTGTGGAGGCTATTGTCAATTTTACAAATCCAACAATAGCCTGCAGGGTTCCAGGTTTGTTTCTAGCTGCTCAGGAAGCTTGTGTGATTTGCTCACACATTTTTTCTTATACCCCAGAGCTGTGCATCTGCTGGAGTCAGGGATCTAATATTCTCTTTGAACTTCCTTAGCATCCTAGTGCATGCTGTGATCTATAATTAGTGCATGCACACACACATACACACACACCAGCTACATTAACTCCTAAATGGCAGAAGCTTCACTGTGTCCATTACCTGGTTTAGGTGCTGCACAAGAATACAACTGTTGCTGTAACCCCGAGGGTGAAAATCTTCTCTTATGACTTGTATCCTTAGGGGGATACAAAAACAGATTACACAACTTGTTGGTTTTTAGGTGTGATACTGTGATGCAGTTTTCCAGATGTGAAATACCTAGGATCGAGGAGGCAATCGTAAATTGCACAGAAACCTAGGCTGTTTCAGGTTCAATTATTGATAAAAGATGTGATTGCTAATGCCCCTGGAAGACAAAGATGCTTTGTTTTGTCCATAGGGCATCATGGCTAGGACGTGTCAATATTACTGCTTCTGGAGAGACATCTTTAGAACCAGAAGAGAGACTGCAGCAGGTTTTTTGTTTGTTTTGTTCCTGTTAAAAACCCAACCAACTAAAAAACCACCAAACAACCAACCCCAAAATAAAGAAACCCCCACACACACCTCCAACCAACTAAACATAAAACCACTTGGAATAAGTAGGATGAGAATGCAGGTAAGCCTGACAAGTTGTGCCATTTGTGGTCATTCTTTCTAGAGACATCTAAATGAGTCCTACCCACCTGTCTAAAACGACTGGATAAAAGTCACCAAATTCCATGGCAAAGTCTCCATTTGCATAGGAAACTGAAGTCTCAGAAGGCTGCCAGGTGCTCCACTGTGAGTATTTAATAGGTTTCTTGGGGAAGAGCAACACTTGTTGAGTAATTGTTTGCAATTAGGAGTGCTCTCGTTTCTGCTAATGACGGTGATTCGCACAAACCTGCATTTGTTTTGCAGTAATGAGCAAGACATTAAACACCTCATATCCTTGAGATTGCCAGTTTCAATGGCAATAAATAAAATCAAGATAAATAAAAATGGGAGGAGGGGAGCAGATGTATGGAGGGGCAGTGATCAAAGATTCATCATGGAGTGTAAGCAGAAATGTGGCAGCATCGTGCCTGTATGGATTTGTAGATTTTAAAATTTTAGTTACATGCACCTAAAGAATCATGTTCAGTCCCGTTTAGCAACATAGCTATGGACATGTATGCCGATATTGTTGGGGATATCCCAAGAGCTCTGTTTGAAGCTTTTTTTGATAGACTGAAGAAGAATCTGTGTTACAGACCTTTGAGATCTTAAACTGTTGTAATAAGAGAGCCAAGACCCCATGTTAGCAGAAGGCTATAATCCCAACAAGGAATTCACTGGTAAAAATGCATGGGTATCTTAAAAGTCTAAAATAATCGCTGGGCAAGGTATTCATATTCCTGACACTGGTTTCATTATTTCAACATCCCACTGAAGTGTGCCAGGCTGTCACTAAAGTACAATATGTATTTTTGTGAAAATTACAATAGTTTGCACGTCTTGCAGGTCTTGGAACGTCAAAGACTTCTGATACAGAAGGCACACACTATTACTTCCCAGATTATTAGATAACTGTTATTCAAGCTGATTTTACTGTTGCTTTCACCCTTTATTCTCTGACACAATTAGCAGGGCTTTGCATACATATAAACAAAAGGAGAACATAATTCCAAAAGTTCAGGCCTCTTGGGTTAGCAGATGGCCCAAAGTTTAGTGGGACTTATGTTGGAGTGTGGGGTGTATAGTCAGCATGTGTGTTTAGTTTTCCAGGGTGAACAAGAGTGACTGCATGGTGTCACAGCAAGATCAGAGGATACCAATGGATTTTTGGAACATACATGAAGTCCTTCATATACTTCCGTGCTCCATCCCACCTCCTAGAGTCCAGACTCTATCTGACTGTCCTGCAGGCCAAGCTCTCCTAAGATGTGGCAGAGAGTACCTGAGAGTGATGTATTGGTTGTGTTTCCTCTCTGGAGGAATGGAGGATAGCTGGGATGCAATCTAACTCATTTTAGATTAAACGCATTTTAAGGATGTGGTGAAATGCAGTCAATGTGTTCTGTAATCACAGGATTCTTAACCTTACTTACCAGCTACAATTTTTACACAATTAATATATTAATCTATTCCCATTATATATGTCCAGATTAAGGTTCTGCTCCTGCAACTAGCATCAGGTAATATTTAGAACAAAAATATGGCCATTCATTATAATTATTTATTTATGCTTATATGGTACTACTGAACGGTCCTAGATATGATCACAGCTGGTTTCTCTGTAGATTGCAATTAAACTGTGTTCTGATCTGCAATCCTAAACAAAAGGAAAAATAAATAGAGTTTAAACATAGCGTTATAAAAAAGTTTTATCATGTTATAAACTGATATCAACTGGGCCTGGTCATATTTTGTTTTCCTCTGGTAGTAGTTAAATGTGACTGTGTTTGCTAAAAGTTCTTGCCATGTTCTCCTTTCAGTAATAGGGAAGAAAAATCTGGATGAAAACAAAAATCCTTCTGTTTGAGATTAGAAGCTATTATTAAAGCTGCTGAACATGGGTTAGATTGATGTTGTGAAAGTACCAGTTAAGTAACACCCATGATAAATTATCAGCTGCATAATATACTAATTGAAGTGGAACAGTTTTAATTCTCAAGTTTTTCTGCTATTGTGCAAGCAATGCAAATAAAGAGTGAGAATACACAAATGAGAGGAAAGATATTTTAATCTGAAGTCCTTTAAAGCACTTTTTAACTTAGAACATCTGTTTGTCAAATTTTACTTTTTCTGGAATCATTAGACAAAGACAAGCATTCTCTTACTTGCTAATGCTTAAGATCCAGAGTGATCAAAATTGTAAGGTAAAGCATTCTTTTTGGAAGACTTGCAGTTTGGCCAATGTGTGACTTAATATTAGGTAGAAGAGAATGTCTCATGGGGTTCACATTGGGTGCAGCATGAAATATGACAAAGAGCCAAGCTGTACACCATGGAAGCTGTGCATACACATTCTGTATGGCCCAAACCAAGAAACCAAGATGAAAGTACACAAATAAATAAAACTGTCAGAATGTTGATGGGTTTCATGTTTGTTTTGGGGGGTGTGGTGTTGATTTGTGGGTTTGGTGGTTATTTTTTTGTTTTGTTTTTTTTTAAAAATTATCTTTAATAAGAAAGCTACCTAACAGCAAAACAAGAAGTACAGGTTTTGTCCTATGTTGTCCATGCTAAGTGCAGGAGTGCGGGGAGCTCTAAATTCACTGCCTGAAGATTATTTCTACTCCACTGCTCCACAACAATTCCAACTGATTCAAGTGAGTTTTAAGGAGCACTTGCAGCATGAATATGTAGTCCTGCCTATCACATCATCTTCCACTTGCCTCTGAAATGTGGATTAAGCCTACTTCATTTGGGTGCTTGCAAATGCTGGAATGAACATAAACCATTAAATAATCCCTCCGACCTCTGCTCTGAAATAAGGCAAATAAATATGTTGCGATAGATGTTAACATGTCCTTTCTCTCCCTCTGTCACATGCGAGTAGTTTCAGTTTGCTTAGAAAAGTAAACGTGAAGCTATTTTCCATCAGAAATGTACGTGTGTTAGCCCTGCACATGTATCTCTATTGATGTTTGTTCTACAGTCCTTTACAAAGTGCACAGTGTGGATATATTTAGGCTTTTAGCTCCTTACACAGTTAGAGCATATCATAAAGCCTAAACTGGATCAGTCAAAGGGACCAAAGGAGTTTCCAGCTTTATTTGATTCAGAGAAGCAACTGAAAATTTCCTTTACAAGTACAGTACACTGGGCCTTCAGCTATAGTGAACCACTGGAAAGCGATAGTTTATCATTCACAGCAGTGAAAAAGGAGGTCATACAAGGATCACCTCTCCAATGACGTAAACATGAGACTTTTCTCACAAGCTGTCAAACTTCAATTGTTGGTGAGATCTGTTGTGTCAGTGTTTCATAATAATTGCTTCTAAGTCTTGTTAAGGGTCTAAAACAAATTACCTGAGTGACATGCTTTTGGCACCAGTGAAGGAACAGCGAGGGGAATACATATTGCATAACAGACTTGCCTATCAAGATTTTCTTTTAGTTTATTGCAGCAATTTTACTATTACTTTCCATTACTTGAAATACTATAATAAAACTTGCAAGTTGTCTCATGCTCACAAGGAAACATTTGTTCCCCAGATAATAGTCTAGCTGGCCAACATAAACTCATTCGAAACAACTTCTTTTTAAGAAGTGTTTTAAAACAAACTGAAAAAAAGTTAATCCTTTCAGTTATGAAGGCTATTCTTTAGATTTAAAAATTATATTGACAGTCTTTGCACTGTAATTCAGCTACTACTTCTTTTACAACATATACAGTAAATGGATGGCAGATTATATGTATTAATGAAAATCAACTACACACCCATCTAAGCCTACAGAAACACACTTGTCTGCAAAAATATATAAAATTAAATACAATTTTATGTTTTACATGTATTTCCTTGTTAATAGTTTTAGAGAAAAATGCAATTTTCTTACTACTTGCAAGATGCTTATCTTGTTTGATAATGTATAATGAGATTTATATGAGAGTGTGGAAAGGGGTTCTAAGCTTAGGGTATAGTTGGTTTGGTTTTGTTTTATTCTGCATTGACCAAACATGGAAATAAAAACCCCACTGAAAGAAGAATGGGTCAGCCCATCTCCTTTTTATTCTCATAAGCATATTTCATACAGAAGGTCAGATAGGTGAGCACTGTACCTTGCCAAACTTAAAATGTCAGCAATGAGTCAATTTAAGTGTAAAATAACTCAGAGGCGGGTAAGAGGGACAAATACTTGATTACTTACTTTTCACTGCCACTTCTTTAGGCTTTTATTTAAAAAAACAACCAACCAAAACTCTTCTCTGCTTGCGGGGCCCTGGTCTATTTTTCAGGCACAAGCTGCTTTTTGGATTTGATAAACAGGACACATCAACCAACAATTTAAACTCCAAAGCCATAGTAATAGGTATGCAGCTTTTTCCCAGAGGCTTGAAGTTAAAATGCTACAAGCGCTGCAGAATGGCAGCTAAACACATGTCCCTTGGGCTCTGCAAGGCTTCATTCTGCACAATGATGGAAATGTGAAAAACAAGTTGAATGCAGATTTGGCCATTTCCACCAAGCTGCAAAAGCCTAGAGGATTTTGTCATTTATGTCAGGGGATCAAACTTTCATTGCTCAGTTTAAAGCAAAAAGTTACTGTGCTAAACTTCACTTTTTTTACTTTGTCCAGGGCCAAATAAATAGAGCTCTTAATTAGGAGCTTGCAGACATGATCTTATCCTGAAAATGGGTATATTACTTTGCATAACAAAATTACCTAGCTTTTTTTTTTTTTGTCTGGCACTTTTTCATTGCGTTATTGTGCTGCTCTTTATTCAAGTTATGTTGTTGTTGACTGATCTTTAAAGCACCACCCTAATACACGGATTTGATGCAGTGTCCCTCTCAGTTGTTCTTTCATTGCTGTCTCTCTTGCTGTTACTTTTTCTTTTGAGTTTCAGAGGACTGACAAGTTTGCATCCTGGCCCTGTGCCTCCAGTCTGGCACAGCCAGGGACTGGGATGTGGTGGAGATGCTCTCTGACCTGCACAGCACAAGCTCTTCTGAGTATGCTGAGCTCACTAAGGGTTTTCTGAATGGTGCTGCTTAGAAAGTTGGGGTCTTGCAGAGAAGTAGTAGTTTCCATGCAGTAGGAATTATTTTTCTCTAACAGCTATTATTTTAAGGATTTGTGTAGCCATATAGTTATTGATTAGCAAGGATGTAATTACCTTAGAATTGTGGGTTTTTGGCTGCTGGTAATAGTACAGGACTGAGGGCTGCTGCCCTGGCTGAGGCTTGCACTTGCAGCTTGCTTCTGCCTTTGTAGCCTACTGTAAACAGCATAAAAGCTGCAGTGTGTAGGGACTGATTAGTATTCTAAAATAGTTTAAGAGCCCTCTGATGGGCCTCCTTCACATGTATTGTGTAAGTCATGAGTACCAGTGCCAGAGGAGACATAAATTAAGCCATGTATGTTAGTGTGTAGTTGGCAACTGCCGTGATATGGGACTTCCTCTGGTAATGTATTTGTAATATATTGAGTCAGCAGCAAAGATGCAACAATAGCCTCTTCCAGTAAGCAAAGAACCCAATTTCATTATGTGTTTGCACTGAATAGGAACAAATGTAGACCACAGTGTGGTCTTCATTCCAATGAGGGTTCTGAGCGTGATTATAAAATAATGCTAATAATGCTAAAAAGTGGTTGACATCATTATGGTGGATGTATGTATGTGGAATTTCACAACTCCTCCCATAGTCCTTGGCATCAGACCACCATTCTGCAAAAACAAAGTCATTCCACTTCATTTCTAAAATAAGACAAGCCTTCACCTCTTGCTGAGAAAATACTGTCCTACAAAACTATGCACCATTTATCACATATGGCTTGTCAACCCAAACCAAGCACTTTTCTTAACAGCCCACAAACTGGCAGTGAAAAATATTGGTCTGTCATATTTTGTACCCCACATATATACTAGAAACAACCCTATTTCAGATCCATTGTTCAGCTGTGATCTCGACAGGCCAAACTACTCTTCCCACCCTCCAAATATATAGTGGCTGTAAAACCACACGATAGCTCCCTGATTTACCTCATGATATAGACCAAATACCACACTATAACAACATTGTGGTACATGAGGAGTTTCATGTCTAATTGCTGTATTTGTGTGGAAAATTTGGCTCTTAGTGTAGGAAATTTGGCTCTAAGTTGTTCAAGAGCTAGGTTGTAAGAATATGGATTTTTTATTATTATTACCTTCTAGTATTATTACTTTCAACTGAGGTAAAAACTCTGGGGTCAAAGTATGTCTTTCATTTTACTTCTGCCTTTCTTAAGTCCTTAAAGCTAATTAAAATCTAAAAGTTTGTTTTATCCATGTATTGACATATGTCTTTGAGGGTACAGATGAAAGTACCGTGCAGTTATAGATGAAAGTACTTTGCAGTTATTTAGTAACTAATCTCTGTAAATCTGTTAAAAAAATAAAGAGTAAAATATCTTGTCATAAACTTCTGTGATACAGGAGCTAGTCTTTGAATTTCAAATTTATTTTTCCTGTTTAATAGAAGACACATGTTCTCTGAAAGGTCCATTTGGGCCTTTTTATAAAGACGATTTGCCAGTGAGGGCCAGTGAATTCACCTAGCCTCAGGTTGGGCAAGAATAATTGCCATTGCCTTTCTCATCTATACTCTTCTGAGTAAATTTTTGAGTAGCTGCGTTGTTCATAGACTTCATCAATCCCGTCCCAATCTTGCAGCAAGGAGCCATGATGAGAGTAGCTATTTGACACATCATGCTTATAGTGTTGTGGTATTGTCCTGTCACTTGCTGCCCAGCATTGTGTCTGGCTCAAAGTTAAGTGGTCCATCCTGTGACTGCTGAGAGTTTGGGATTGGTTCTTACTCCAAAGCTAGCAATCAGACTGGAACAGTGGGCTGATCACATATTTATGGCACCTCTACTAGTGTATTTCCTTCTGAGTCTTAGACCTGCAATTGGTGTGTTTTTGCCCTATGTTTGTGAGCGACAACCTTTCCTACAATAATCTGAAGGAATGCTCAGATAGGCCGCTGAATATCAATTAAGTCCTATTGACTTCAGTGACACAGGATATGACTGTCACCTGCTGTGATTTATACAGTGCTGTAAGCTAAAATATCTTTTGCAGAATGACGATCAGTGCACTTTTCTGACAGCTAATTATGTGACTCTCACAATTTCGAAGTACTAAACAAGATTTCTGTTATAAACAACATCATAAATCTAGAATAATTCAAGTTTTATTGTAATGCATTGGATGGAACTTTAGATCATCTGCTGAGGTTCCCTTGCATCTTTCCTTCTGTCCACACTGGTGGAGTAGTACTGGCTGGATCTAGGCCTACCATGAAATGCTGTTTCTGCTCTCAGAAATGCCAGGTTCTGTTAATAAAATCCTAGGAAACAAAGAAATTGAGTCTGTAATGTTGTCAAACCGATTGAGTTCAGGTGGTTCTCTGATCTATAAAAATGCCCAAACATTGTTTTGAATATTATGTTTTGTGTTTTTTAATTAAGAAGTGCAAACTCATAAAATACGCCATTGTCAGAGCTTTTGTATTGCTTGCTTCAATCCACTGCGAAATCATGTGAACAATTAGTACTACTCATGTCTTTCTAAATAAAAACAAAACAAAAAACCCCCCAGCATTTTTGAAATAGTTTTTTTAACTGTAGTTTTATCTCACAATGTGACTATGGAAAACTGGTGTGTTTGTGAAAGCACAGAGATCAGTGATGATGCACTATAGTGTTTACCAGATCAGCCAATCAAACCTTTAGTAAACTCATGAGCTAAATGAAGTCAGACGCTGCAACTACAAGGCAATTTCCTTTTCTGAATTGGGATCAATATTTACTAGCTTTCTACAATGTTGCCTATGCTTGCTTGATCAGCATCTGCTTCTGAAGACCATTGATTGTGCAGAAGGCTCTTTCAAAGGCAGATAATGCTCTTTTCAAATACACTTTGTATTGATCAGCAAAAAGAAAGTTTTTTGATGGTGCAGAGTGCAAAAGCCATTTATAAAGATTAAGGACAGTGATATGTTGCTGTGGGTCACAGTGAGGTTGAATTAATATGGGCTAATGCATGTTCTACTTTTGAAGACAATAGACAAAAGTATTTGAGGATTTAAGTAATAGTATGCCTCCACTTGCAAAATACCTGCTATGCTATCTCCAGGGAATGAAGCCTTTCTCCTTCAAAAATGAATTGGTTGTACCTACTCTCTTCCCACATGACTACACATATTCTATGTCCTATGACAAATTAATATATTAACTTGATGGACTGTGGAATTTGATAAAACCAAAAAGGTATTTGATTTTAGCTGTTTTAAACCAATATGAAATAAAGAGAGATGAATGCATCCAGAATTTTAATGACAAAATAAATAGCCTAGAGTGATACCTTGGGCTTTCACAAACCCACCCCCCCCACCCCCCCCCAAGATTAATCCAGAACTAATTTCAGAGACTTTCCTAAGCCTTCCATTTGATTCTTCTTCCTGTCATCTCATGTTTAAAGTACATGGTGCATCTGAATTTTGTGCTAGGAATCTAAAAGTGTGTTCTGAACGTCAGTCTATCATCCTGAAAAAGATGATGGGATATTCACAGAGTTTTTGGTGTAAGAACTGGTCTCAGAGAGTTTAATACAGGAGTTGAGGTTTCTTCAAGAATGTCATAAACCAGTTATACCTCTAAAATAAGCAGAATGGAAAGAGCCTGTATGATCTGCTGGTGTCTACATCTCTCCAACAGTAGCAAGTGCAGCATATCTATGAAATAAGCATTTGGTTTCCTAGCTGGAGTTCTCTGCAAATGCCAAGGTTGATCACTGGAATATGGCACATACCTCCCATTAAAGTAAACAGCAGTGGCTTAGATATTCAAGGACAAAATTCTACTATGAGTCTTTTAGCAACTTCAGTAAGATATGTTTTACTTACAGAAAATGTGTGTCTCCTTAGCTTTTTGCCAAAGCTTTCTTTACACACATGAATATTCTTGGCAAAAAAAGCAAGAAATGAAAGGTAGTATCCACAAAAGGACTTTCTATTAACTTAACTAAAGGAAATTGATAACAAACAATTTGCTTGCCATATCACTAAAGCTCACATGCTCACAATCTCTGAGTTTTCTGAGTATGCATATTATGGGGTTCTTGGCTCCTTTAACAGGCACTTTCTCTCCTCCTGTGCTCATGATGCATTAAAACAGTCCTTTCTCCAAGAAGAGAAACTTCCTGATGACACTTTTGAAGATGGAAAGTACATCTGGTATTAAATTTCCTAGGCATTCCTGATAATCCTCATAGAGCAACACCTCAAGATACATTTAAAATAGAGAAAATGTTATCTGGAGAGTTGTTAACAGTTTGAATTTAGTTATAAGTGTCCAAGGAAATTGATTCTGATCCCAATACATTGTCACACTAGTGCAGAAGCAGCCAGGGAAGGATGAAATCTTTCTAGAGTGGCCAAGTCTATCTGTGACAAGAGCTTGACAGAAAAAGAAGAGGCTGCTTTTATTTTTCTTTCTCCACTTCTCATACAGAAATCAGGACTTTTCCAAATTTATCCAGAGTCTTCCTTTGACAGTTTACTTTTGTTCTCTTAGAGTTATTAAGTTTTTTTTCATAAACTTTTCTTGGTACTCATCCACCTCAGGTCACTGGAGGACGTCACCAGCCCCATGGTCAATGGAGCTCCACCAGCTCAGTGTTTGATCATTCTTCTTCTTGTAGCACTATTATAGAACACATTTAATGTAGAGGATCCTGTCAAAGTGAAATCTAAACTTGGTTAATCTGAGAGTTTATCCTTTATGGTTGTTTCCTGCTGTCTAGCTGGGGAACTCTGAAGTTTTATCTATTTTCAGCTATGGTTTTTATGGCTGTTTTACAAGAGTGGTATGTCCTTACCATATCACAGTTTACGCCCTCATCCCTCCAGATGTCAGCTGATAGTTTGATTCTAATTGTTTTTTCCTAAGACATAGCACATTTGGTTAAATTAATTATTACAGGTTTGTATGCATATGTTATCCTATTTAGAACAGGACTTTTGCTCCTTCACACCCTTTAGGATATCTAGTGTCATTTAAATAATTTTGAGTTTCTGTGTGAAGAATTTCTTGACCACACATGCATTTTGCATTTAAAAGTCTGTTGTCTTCACATTTAACACCTTAGTGCCTTTCAAAGAGGACTCTGCTTGTGAGACAAAAGACATCTACCACTGGTATCAATATTTGTCATATTAGTTTTCTCATGAAGGTTCTCTCTATTTTGCAGATATCATAAATGACAATATTAAGCTTTCTAACAAATTTTTTAACAATTGTATATCTCATGTCAGTGAAAAAAGTATCAGCTGTCACCATGATTAATGAGCAAACTCCAGTGAAAGAAATAACATGAATACTCTGCACACAGAGGTATTACAATACAGACATTTTATTACCTATGTTTACAAATGAACCAAATAACTGCACACCCACATAACATGTGTTTATGGTTGATCTAATTGAAGAAAATATGCCGAGAATTGCAGTTTTCACAAAACCAATAAATGTTTGTTGAATACGTAAAGCTAAACTCAGTGCCACTTAAAACTAAATATTTCAGTGAAAAAAAGCAACTAAACAAAATCCCAAACCCACAAAGAAACCATTTTTTGCATCTTGAGTGAGAAAAATAATGGATTTTTTCACAACTTTAGGAAGACATCTGAATACTGAGATGATGATATTATTGTTATTATTAATTATTATTATTATTATTATTATTATTTTATGGCATTCATCTTATATTGAGGGATATGAAAAATTAATTTAACTTTCATGTTTAATGACTGTTGAACAAAAGTTATTTTTACATTTCAGAAAAATATTTTTTGTCTGCTGTTAAAAAACCCCCAACATAATTTGTTTATTTTATGGCCCAAAAAGCCAAAAGTGTTGTGTTTTGATTTACAAAATAAGTGAAAAATCAATAATTTTAAATATCTACATCTTAGCATAACCTATGGTTTTACTTTTCTTAAGACTTGACTGTGTGGTAACCAAGATGTATAAAAGTAGATGTTACACCTAGAGGTCCCAGAAGAATATTCCTTGGAAAGGCACTTGCACATGCTTTAAGCAGAAGCCGGCTGAAGCCACATATCGTGAGAAATGGAAAACTGCTGGAAAGGCCACTTCTTCTTCCCCAGCTGAGCTAATTCCATTTTGTACACATTTTGCACCACTGAAGTTCCTGCTCTAGCACCAACAGCTGGTCATCGTGACTGATGTTGCCCAGCAATTAAAATTGTCTTTGTCTGTGAAGGTAGATAAAGTTCACTTGCTTAGGGCCCAATCCACATTTCTGTGGATTATTTGAACCTGCCCTACCTACTGCGAGGTGCCCTACAGGGTGATGTTAGTGCCTGCTTAGATGCTGGCCTGACTGCATCTGTGTATCTGAGCAGCAGTCTGCACAAGAACATTCCCAAACCAGATAAAAACTGAACAACACTGGAGCTTTTTTGGTTGCACAACTATCCTTGCAACACACAAGATTCAAAATGCTGCCATGTGAAGCTGGTTTGTCTCAGACATTGCAAAGCCCATGACCCTGGAAGGATTAGATTCAATCTCATGGATTTGTTATAGGCTTGGCTTCTCAAGGTCAGAAGTTTGATCTGGGAAATTTTCTTTCAGGAACTTGGCCAAGATGCAGACTTGGCACTTGGCTCACACTAAAAATGTCTCTGTCCATGCCATAAACATCACTGCATGCTGGAGATGGGGCCAGCTGGGCCCTTTTTGCTGACTTTCTCAAGGACAGCCTTGGTGGAGTAGCATTATTGGAACAGTGTGCCTCCGGTTACTTAGTACATTTCTGACCTTCTATGGACACAACTGAAAAAATATGGAGCAATTACCCTAGCCTCTTCTGTGCTCAAGGACACTGCACCTTTGTTTGGGGCATGCCTGGCCTCTGAGAAAGGATATGGATATGGCAGTGGACTGTAGTGAAGGCAGGATATGGCAGGTTCAGGTGGCATGAATGCATGCTTCCCATGGATCCCAGTCCCTTGCTCATATTTTCCCATCCTTTCTGTATCTGCTGGAAGGCATGACTGACTCTCGCATGTGGGGATAGCCCAAAGAGGCTGTAAGAGCCCTTTGAGTGTGAGGCAGTGTGTCTGTGCCAGGCTGGACATGCCCAAACAGCCTGTCATGTGACAGTATGTGCCCCTGCCCTTCCCTAAATTTATTTCTAACCATTTCATGTCATTCAGTCACTTGTGGTCCTATCCTTTCTGGTGGCTCCATTCTTTTCATGTGCTATGCCCATGCTTAATAGCCTCCCATTCACCCCAAGAAAAGCAGTCATGGGTTGACATTTGTTGCAATCACGCTATTCAGTATGTGAATTTTATTCCTGCCTGTCATTTTCATACATCTTCTTTAATTTAATTGTAAGCTGTTTAAAACAGGGGCAGCTTCCCTGTGTTCATACAGTGTCTCACTCAATGTGTCTGTGACCTCGATAATTACTCAGGTGCAATTATAATAAAGAGTTATTATCAGCTACAATAATTATTCTAGGACCAGGAAAAATACAATCATATCCTTAGCACATTCCTCCCCACTTCTTGAGCAATGAATGAACCTGAACGGAGTTGTGTATTCTGTGCTATCTATTGCACAAATGTTTTGTAAAGGTTTTTGAATGCTTACAATTAACTCTTCAGAAGTTCTTCTCATCCAGTGCAAAATAGGAACCAAGGAATAAATCTTTTAATTTTACCTTTCCTTGATATTGTCATTATTTCAGAGATCTTTTGAGGATGCTTGCATTTTCCACCTGAGACATTTTTCTGAAAATCATAGGGGTTTGAAACTGTTCAGAGGGTGCTGGAATAGCAGGGAAAAAGTTCTGCATGGTGTGGGCAGAATGCAGGTGAATAAAGTTAAATGATACATTTAACACAGGCAAATGCTTTCTGTCCTGTATCTTAACATGACAGTACATACACAACCCCCAGGTATGTGATGCACATAAGGACTATCAAATGTTCAACATATTTTCCCCAAATTCAGAATTTGTAAACAATAATGTTGGCAAAGACCCAATCTAGTTTATTTGCCATCTGGGTGCTCTCCTATAGGTATTACTCTTAGAAAGAGTGGCTGATGCAGGGAAATAATTTCTAAGTACTGCAAAATTTATTTAGACTTTAGCAAAGAACCCATCAGGCTAAGATTCCACATATGGACTGTTCACAATTCTTTTCTTGTTTGTCCTGTGGGTTTGTTTATTTGAAAAGCAGATCTTGTTCATAAGTGCTCCATAACTAATGGTAGCAGCTGAGTCAATACTCAGAAGACACTCTGTCTTCTCATTACACATGCTACCATACTCTTCTCTCTTCTGAGAAAGGCCTGAATCTCATTCTCCTGTATTTGCTTTTTTTACCCTTGACTGGAATACCAAATTAAATTGCTATCCACCTCACCACTCCTACAAACCAAAGCCAGTTCCAAAATGCATTAAGAATATCAGGTGCAGATTTATGAATATGAGTTATGCCTTAGAATATAAATGAATTAAAGATGTGGATATCCTCCAGAAGCCATTGGAATAATTTAAGTGATGTGAAAGAATGTTTTGTGATAATGTTATCACTCTTGCTCACTCTTCAGAGAAAACTGACAGTGTGAAAAGTCCTAATGTTACATACAGTGTGATTCTCAGCTCTGGGTTGACCATTACCACTCTAGAAGATCTTGAATTTAAGACCTAGTTCTGTGAAAAGTCTGCTCAGTGCTCAGTAGTTCAATGAGTTCTAATCAAATGTAAGGGATTACCAGAAAGGGAACACAAGATAAACCACAAAACATTGCATCATTTTGTAAATACACATGTAGATGCCCTGTGTCTTGAACACTGTGAACAGTCAGCTTCATTCTGTCACTCCTTCTCATTTTGGAGAAGATCAAATGCATAGGGTATCTCTTCCTAAGGGAGAGCTTAATTCAGTGTGACTCTTCAGCTCAGAGAAACTGAGGAAGTTTGCAAGAGTATATAATGGGCATCTGTGAAACCATGGAGAAGGGGAATAAGGCTTGGTTATTTGCTTAGTCTTCCTGTACAAGATCTAAGGTCTGTCAGCATAAAACAGTTTGTGACCTCTTCAAAACAAATGGTGCAAATGTTCATGATATTGTCACAACCTATCTAGTCTAGGGAGCGTCAACATAAGAATGCTATTAGTGCTAAAATATTTACAAGAATTCAAGAGGTAAACAGCTGAGTGAATGAAAATGAAAAAGATTGTAAAGCACAAAGATACTACCTCTGCTTCAGAAGGCCCATGTTGCAAATTGTTCAAAGCTGGAATGGTATTTGTGGGAAATACCCCTGTGCAGTCACTATTCAGTTGTGCTTAAGCCTCCATTTCTCCTTCTGTGAGAAAGCAGATATAATTGGTGCCTTTGGTCTGACCTAGTACACCAGCTTTTCAAACATTTTGTTAAATTCTTAGGATAATTATCTGAGACTTCACATGAAAATAAGAATGTGGTACAGGATGAGAATCAAGGACTGGTGTTTTTCAGAGATGTTTACAACACTTAAACATGCCTTTACAATGACACCCTTCTCTGACTTCCTCTGTTATCCGAGTGTTTCTAATCAATAAAGATTATTTCTGACATGTAGTTTACCAATGATATGGAAGAGCTCCTTTGTTTACTCATATACTTTGATGAACTACTTCATTTTTATGGTTCTGGGAAGACAGATAAAGAATTACACTTGCACGACCAGAGATCTGTGTAATATTTTCTCAGTGTTATACACACCTGGAAGCACATGGAAAGCAGTGGTTTCCAATTTTTTTTTTTTTTTTTGTATTATTTAGTACCATGGAAAAAATATCATAATTATCAAGAGAGCATTTTCTCACAAGTTTAGTGAATATTCTAATTGTCTCTTGATTAATAGTCAGGACCCATTATATAGATTTGATATCATATTTATTATTTGTTTGGTTATAGGTCCAAACAATCATAATTAAAAAAATCTCTTTTTTTTTTTGATATTATAAAGCACTCAGATAGTGACCCATGGGCTGCCTGTCTGCCAGTTTTAAAGGGTTGTCCTCCTGCTGCTCACATTCGAGTTGTCATTGGGGCATTTCTAGAACTGATGTAATAGAACAGATGCAGAAACAAGCAAAGACAAAAAGAATCAGTGACAAAAAAAAAAAAAAGTCACAGCTACACTTTTTTCAGATTCTTCTCTACTATGAAAAAGAGCTGCTTTTGCAGTCAGTAACTCCCCTGTTGTAGCTGATCCAGCACAAGGCTTTCTAAAGCTGTTATGTTCCCATGGTAATCAGAGTTGTTACTCCACAGAAGTCCCATTCCAGAGAAAAAATGAGATGCCAAGATATCAAAATGGGTTTTGCGTTCAAGATAAATTTAGAGTCTCTTTGTATAGCAGAGCTGATTATCTTCCATAGTTCTGCTCTGGATACAAAGGATGTGGCTTCCTATTCATGTAAACTCAACTCATGGGTAGAGTTGAAAAACTGCTCTGCTCTCAGTACAGGGAGATTCTGTACCTGCCTTTGAGGTCTGAAAATATTAAAAAGCTAATTCATATGGGGAAAAGTAACATGTCCATGTTTGTCTTATATGGAGTATATAACCAGGGATGGTTTGCCCGCAGATGAGGGTTGAAAAGGTTTGTTTTCAACAGCATCAACAGAGAGATAAAAGCAAAGAATGTTACCTCTATAAAAAAGTAGTTGTATTTGACACTGGCTACCGACAAATACTAGCTTACAGGCAGACTTTGTCCTAAGGTCTGAGCCCTCATCCAGTGAAGAAACTCTAATGAGTACTAAACCAATGTTTCTCCCTGTTCTTTTGCTCTGCTCACATGCTACGCTTCTGACATTCCCTTTCTCTCTTTCTCAAGATAGGCTTTCCTCCTAACTCTGCTCCCACAGTCTGACGTGAAAGGTAGATAATTACTCTGTAAGCGCAATATGTACTCAGGCTTTTTCCAGTGTAGGAGTTGTGAGGAGCTGAAGGATGCTCAGATGAGATAGGCTGTTGAGGGCATGAGCTTGTTTACAGCCATGCAAACTGAAATTTGCACAGATCATGTTTGGGTGAGCATTTCTAGGACAAACAGAAGATAAACATGCAGTATTCTCACCAAATTCCATGTTTTGCTACAAACTCTAAAGATGTCAAGCTTAAATGAGTCATGTGACAGTATGCACATTAAAGAATTTCTTCTTTTAATGTATGCCACAAAACCAAAAGAATCTGCTGAAGCCATTCTCAGAAATTTCTCAAACTTTCTTTTTTTAGATTTTATACACAGCATTACTGATTGATTTTGCCTTTGTATTTCATTTCACTCATTTAAATGCCTTGACTTGAGAGATTGCGTCTTACCTGACTGCAGTGAGAGCTGAATCAGACTCTACATTTATTTACTGGAATGTTTCTTTAAGGTCAGAGCAAGGTTGACTTGAGTCTAAATTGACTGCTTGTAACAGCTAGGTTAGAATTTTTTCTTTTCTTAGTGTTTTCTCACTCTCATTGTCCATGGCATGCAATGTCTGGGTCTGAATGAAAGTCAGCTGGGAGGCAGGTGGCCACAATTACCTTGCTCAACAAATGTGGCTTCCTCACTTTGGATGAATAGGGTTGCAGAACTCTGTTATGAATTGTGGAGTGCTCTTGCCCTAGTAGCATTGGGAACAGATTTGCATAATCAAGCTCAAATTATTTTCCATGCAAAACATCCAGAGAAAAAGCATGTTCTATGAGGCTTTAGGTTGCCTAAGTGATAATAAAAAACCAGTTTTGATTAGACTTTTAAAAGTCAACATGTGTATTTTTCTATGAGGAGACAGTATATCTATATCATAAAGAGAGAAAATTTAGTGAAGAAAAACACAACTCAATTTTAAAGATGTGTATTTGCACATCTGTTATGTTTCCTGGAAGGTTCACATAATGTAAAGATGAAAGGTTCTTGTTTTATGGTTATAAAAAAGCTAAGTGTTCATTGTGATTTGAAATCAGTCAAAATGAGGTCTTTGCCATAGAAAATATGTGAACAAGCAATAGATAATTCAGACGTATCTGTCTTGGAATTCAGGTGTATTCTCAGTATCTGAGAATATCTGCGTATCTCTTCATTTGAATGAGATCATTGGCATGTTTGGGATAGATGTATAATTTTTTAAAACATATTTTAGGACAAATAAGTGTATTGTAAATTGCTAAATTATGTAAGTAAAATAATGACAAATTTTGGTGGAATAAAATATGTTGAAATATAATAAAATAACATGCATTTCTAGATTTCCTTTGTAAATTATTTCCAAGAAAGTAAAAATTAGCAAAAATCACCACTTTTAATGGTACATTTTATATTTTCATGATCTCACATTAGATTTAAACTCAGGAATTTCTGAGACACCTTTCACTTGAACTATAGCATTTTCAATTGGATGATAGACTGCAGGAGTGCCAGTGTGTTGATTGATTCCTACGCCGATCTATACAACAACTGGTTAAAACTGGCAGAACATTGAAGATGAATGGAATGACACTAGTCAGTGAGCTCTATTACTTTCTTATTTTTCTGGGTCTGTGGCTGTAGAAGAGTGTTTTGTCTGTCACAGCTCTGCAGTGGTCATTCTATCTCCAAAGTCTACTGCTCAGGCAGTAGGAGAGTTGCCACGTGCATATGACCAGCAAAGCAGTAGATAAAGCCTCAGTAAGCCTTAAATGCGCTTGGAAGTTAAGCAGAGGGGTATTAGAGATGTAAAATACCCCACAAAACCCATTTTTTGTCATTGCTGTTTTGTTTATAAAATAAATCTTAAGGTGAAGGAGGACTTATAAACGGTAGGAGTGAAATTTGAAGGAGTTATCCAAGTCCTTTGCTTTGAATCAATACAGATTTACAAGGGAAGGGTTGCTATTTAAGATTTCTGCTATAAAGAACTTATATCTGCAAGTCTTGATCTTTTTTTACGAGGAGTAATTTAGTTTATATGAAAATACAGCATTTCAGACTTCACTAGATCTCAGTAGCTGCAGAATGTTAAGCACATATTTGCAGAATTGGGACATTAATGGATTTCATCAAGAAGTGCAGAGAAATAGATATTGATGATAGAAAAGGAAGCACACAGTTAATGGCTGTTTTAAAATCTTTTCCATTTTATGTTTCTTAGAATATTGTGAGTGTCCCAAAAAAGTGAAAGGGAGATCCATCACAGATTCTACTGGGTCTTTCTGGACCAGCACAAGGTTTTTGTGGTCAGGCTGCCTTTTTCTTTTCCAGATCATTTGTCATTTATTAATACAGTCCTTTCTCATATTTGTAATTTTCACTGTTCTTTCCAGTTACTTATTAAAACTCCAAACCATTAAAATAACAATAAAAAGTACTCATTCACCCCAGCCTTCAGTGTGTATGAGTTAGTTCAGTCCAGTTCTTTCTTTGTCTTGAAACTCCTCCATCATTCTAATTGGAGGATGAGGATTTGTGGCTGTCATTTTTCACTTGCCAGTGTGGGATCTGGCACTATTCATCTATTTCTTGTGTAGTTTCTGGAAGTCACCCCAGATTTTCATTCTCGTAAAAAAAGGAAGGGCCTTTGGGGTTTGAAAATGTATGTATGTATGTATGTATATATGTATATGTGTGTATATGTGTGTAACTGTAGGATTCTTTCAAAAAGGTGGTCTAGGTTGTGGCACTACCCTAAATAGTGTAACTGCTGTCTTAACAAATAGAGACCTATTCCTTGTGGATAAATGGTAGTTATCTGGAAGGAAAAAGTAGATTAAATGGAATAGAATCATACAGAAAATCACATGAGACAGGCCATTTGAACAATGTGAAGAGACTTGTTGTTTCCATTTCTGTTAGGACAGTTTAGATGGAAAAAGTGGGAAAAATAAAATAAGAAAAAGAAAGAAAAGGATATTGAAGGGAAAAGATCTTAAGACAGACAGGAGCGCAGGACAGATTAGGACATGGAAGGCTGAAGTTTGGGAGCTAAAGCAAGATTTTAGTGAGACTTTCAAGAGATCTATTTGAATAGATCCTTTTGCTCTAATCCCCCAAAAACTGCTGCTAGACAGCATTCCTCTGCAAGGAGCAACAAGGAACATCTTGACAAAAAGAAGTCATATTCCTCACTGTTTCAGATGCTTTTAGTAGAAGGGAAAAGTAAATGAATAACCAGGTGAACAATAGTTTTGAGGAAGTGGTAGAACAGACATAAATTCTTTCAGTAATTAGTATGAGATGGAAACAGACCATCCCGATCAAGAAATACAGTGTGTATCACCTGGTGGTTATAACGCTCAGGAAAGTCTTTTATAGCCTGGGTGGGTCCTCTTGAGATGTGGTCCTTAGGTTACTGGCCTAAGGCTGTAGAAGTCTTTGAAACTGAAGTTTGAGGAGGGGTGCAATGATCACCAAGAAACACAGTTTACAGCAGACCAGCGTGTTTAGGAACACTGTTGTAACTGAGAGGTTGATATGACAGAGGGTGTCACCAACCTCCTCTGACACCGATGCTTTGTGAGAACCAGGCTGGCTGCAAAAAAAAGGTTATGGCTTTGAGTATCAGGTATTCATCTGCTTCTCACATAACCTTTTCTATAACAGGCTCAAGTCACACTCTTCTTGAGGCTTCCCACTGTGCACTTTCAACAGCTTCCCAGTAAAAAAGCCAGCTTTTGATGGTCACATTTTTTCTTCTTCACTTTGCTGAATAGGAAGTCTCCTGCCACTTCCTGAGACAGTGAGTATGTCTAGGCTTACTTTTAAAAACACTACTGGAAGCTTTCAAAGAGAGCTTCCAGAATTACAATGAGGTTCCCTGACATTTCAATGTTTTTTTGCAGTTTGAAGCTTTCTTTCTAGAATATCTTCATACGATGCTATAACTGAGAAATTGCTTTTCCCTTTGCTTCTTCCACCCTCAGCTTTCACATATGTATCAATCGGTATCACATTTTCTGTTGTACTTCAAGTTAGCTAAAGTGCAGCACTCAGATGAAGCAAACTGTTCCCACGAAGATACATTCCTGTTTTCTTTGCTGAAGGATTTCTCCTGCCTGGTTCTGCTTTATTTGTCTTCAGAATAAGTAGCAGTAGTACATTACCTTTACATCTATGATACTTGCTCTTTTACCTCCTTGCTCCATAAAATAAGGCAGTGGCCTCAATGCACTAATGCAGATGTCTTGGACATTTAAATTTTGAAATCATGCTGTTAACTGGGCTTTTTTAGTAATTTAAAGGAAAGTTGGAGTAAATAACCATTAGTTAAATCAATAGAGTACTCTGTAATCACCTGGAATAAAAGCTTTTCTCAAAATTCATGTACCAGAAAAGCACAGTTTCGCGTTCTTACACTGCATAGTGTTATATTCTGAAAGCAACTTACCATGGAAAACAAAACAGTTTTTTTTCTAAGCCAGACTGGTGTCAAATTCTGTTAGCTTTGCTTAAGAACCATTGAATTTCCTATCTCTGGAGATTTAGGCAAACATTTTTGTGAAACATTTTATTTAGCAAAGCATCCCACCTGACTTATTTCTTAGTAATTCATAGTCTGTCTTGTACTTACTCTTGCAGAGACAGATGCTGTGAGCTGAGGCATCCTGCATGTGACATAAGTAGTCATTAGCAATCAGTTATTCAATCTCCCCAAAAGTTTTCAACATCCCCATTACATTACTGTAAATGATCATCAGAAATTCAGATAACCATTAACATATATTAAGTGTTGTGCAGGTCCTATTTGTAAAAAGAAAGGGAATCTTAGAAAAATAATTATTAAAAATTAATTACAGGGGGTTTTTTGTTTGTTTTTGTTTTTGTTTTTTAATTTTGGCATGATAGCTGATTTCATTGAAAGGAGTTTCTACCAAATGAAAATGCAGTTGAATTTCAAATAATTTCCTTACAAGTTTACAGGAATGTATTGTGATGTCGTTGGTAGAATTTGCTTAGGAAACAAAGAGAACTAGGCTGCAGGGAGGCTGAATTTTCTTTTAACTCTAGGAGAGTTGTTTTTTTTCCCCTTACATTAGGAATGAATGAGAATTCCTCTCTTATGGAAGCAGATTTGTCCTTACTCATCTTCTATATTTGTATTGATTGGAACTTATATTTTCTGTTCAGGGCTTACTTTGAATCAGGCTGAACATGTAACATGTGAAGCCAATGTGAGACAGAAATATAAAAGAATGGGATTCAAGCCATAACTTAGAGGTAGTGAGGTGAGAAAACATTTCAAGTTGAGGTACAAATGTGAAGTGTGGTATTTTCAGTGGAAAGTTTGTTTTTCATGTTTCCTATCCCAGGAATAGGTAGCTGAAAGACAAGCGGAAACATTACTTTTATCATATCAACTTGAAACAGAGTAGGTATAAAAATTAAGAAGACAACAAATAATAATTAAGTTTTTTTCCAAAGAAGAATAGTTGTGGAACATAGTGGCTCAGTGTTGAAAATTTGTTTGCATCCTTGAAGAAAAAATCATAATTGATCCAAATACCTGTAAAATAGCAGCTACTTACATTTTTCTGGAGATTTCAATATTAGTTTTTTCTTTTTTTGCTGAATACTTTAAAATTAAACAGCAGGCATACAATACCAAAGGACCTTGCTCCAACTCACATATCTTCTTTAATATGTCTGCCTGAACTGTACAGCTGCTATCACCAAAGCATTAGAGTGCTTGATAGCCCATAAGGCTTGCTACATTTTTATGATTTTATGATTAAAAATACCTTTGCTTGTAAGTCAGAGGATCTATGTGACTTACATGTAGAATTATGTAAGGTTGTGTTTCTTCCTTGCTGCATTTCCAACAGATCAGATGTTTGAGTACCACTTTTTACTGTTGGCTTCTGACAGTGGGAGGGATTCTGACTGCTGTAGAGACTTCTGATAGTTTTAGAAGTGCTGCCTCCATCCCTGAGAGCAGTAAATCAGGAGGCTGCTGTAGGTGTCTGTATCTGCTTTTAGAGGCAGATAATGGGAAATGCTCAGAACTGAAACTGTGCTACTTCTGCTTTCTTTTCCTTTTCTGTCTTTTGATCCATCCCCAAACTTCTTTTTGTGTTTCTGAAATTCTTGTATGAAGGTCAGATAAATGTGAAAGTTGTTCAGCTATCAGGTAGTGCCACAGTTTTCCTTCCCTTGGCAAACCTGGCCAAGTGTGACAGAGCATTCTAAAGTAATGTAAAGTGAGTGAAAATGTGGAGTTTTTTTGTAAGTAATACCCTTGACTTTAACTGTAATGGAGTCTATGGTGCCACACATATTTATATCAGACCTGTGTTATATAACTGTCTATCTTATAGTTACCCAACAGTGTATGCTACACTATTTAAGAACAATTTTTATGTATAAATTCCTCTTTTTTGATATGGTGCTACTTTTATTCCTATGTATTGACCTGGGCTTTGTAAACATGATAGAGAAGCAATTGTTTTCTGTCCAATTAGCCCAACCTTTGCCTTGGCTGTAAAACTTTATGCAAAATATTCCTTGCAGTCTTTGCAGTCCAATGAAACAACGATAGACTTATAACTCTTAAAGATTTTTGGCATACTGCTAATAAGAGCTTTTTAGAAACTGTAAGACCTTCAGCTGATGGAAAAGTATAAGAGGAAAAAAAGACTGCAGTCTTGCACAGGCAGTAATGATGACAGCACCATTAATAACATGGATCATTAAAATTTATAAAAAGCTATTCTTAATATAGGATATAAATACATTTCTCAGGCAGAGCTATGAAATTTATAACTTTTTTATTGTCACCAGAGGACCTTCCTAGTGCTCTGCACCTCTCCAGTGTCTGCCCTCCCTCATAAATCACTGTGTGGTTAATAACCTAGATTACAACTACCAGTTGCATTTACAGAATTAAATATTGACTATGTGAAAATGTTATTACATTTTTACTGATCAGAAGACCGCAGAACAGCCCTGCAGGACATGTAGCTGAACAGAAATATCAGTGTAATCTTTGTTGGAAACACAGTTATGGGATGCTTGGTAACAAGTGACAGTTTTAGAAACAGAAAAGAGGTGGTGGAAAGTGAACTCCTTAATTTCATACCAGGCAACACATGTTACCCAGAGCAAGTTGTGTATTAAAGGCTACTTCATTTTTGGCTGAGAAGTTTCAAGGCCAAATATATGAAGTAACTTTTAAAATGTAAGTCCTTGTGTTGGCAAAGTGGTACATCAGAAAGTCTGATAATATTTCTTCTTAGGTCTGAGATCTTGGTGAAACTGAGCTACATTTATATCAAGCAATGGGGCTTCTGCCAGGTTGGCTGGGAGACTGACTTAGGTTTTAGCTCTTAATGAACTGTTTCTCATACCACTTCATGGGGGTTTTTTTCTGTTGTCTTGTTGGATGAATTATTCCAAGAGTCTCTTGAATTTCCTCTTCTCCACAACACATGAATTAACATATCCGTCAAAAGAAAAATGTTTCGTATTAAAAATAATTTAGGTTTTGATCCTTGTTATTTATTTAATGATTGGTTTAATCCTCCCTTAGACTCCTGTGATATAATTTCATTCTTAATGCAAGTTTTTACTTGGATTCAAGAAAAAATCATGTGCCCAGATAAATTGCCAATTTCCATGTTGTTATCACATTCCTGAACTTCCATCTGTGTGAGTTCACTTTTTTAGTCTCTTTCTCCTGAAGGAAAGCTACTTTTTATCTTGCCCAGATGCAGTTTCTCTGCTGCACTGGAGACAAATACATGCTTTTGTGCTGCAACATATTTTAATAATTGTTTCAATCCATATCAAAGTGATTAATTATTTTTCAATAAATCAATGTTTTGAATATTTCTTTGTCAATTTTAAATCTAAACAAGTTTCAACTTACCATTTTGACCTGAATTACCACAAAACCAAAAAATACTTTTGTTAGGCATAGGTCTTTGTCTCCTCACATTTTCTTGCTTATGTCCAAACTGCCTTTAATTTGCCAACAGATTCTCCATTATTCTGCTGGTAGACTGACATCAGCATCAGCAGGAAGTGTTCCATTTCATTCACAGGTGAAAGAATGATATCTTCTTTCTTTATCATATGGATCTCCTCAAATAATCCACAGTCCCAAGAAGAAGAAGTAAAAGTTTTCAATCTGTGATGGCCTCCAAGTTAAGCCATATTTAAAGATTTGCAATGAGCCCTTGCTGCATCTCAATACAAATCATGCAAAAAAATGTTTACATGGTAATGACTGTGGGAAGATCAGATACTCTATTCCTTCTCCTTTTAAAACTCTTTCTGGATTGGAAGAAGAGGGGAATTATTATAGAGAGGCCTCTTGTAGATGCAATAGCAAAAGTGCCAGATTTGTGAAGTGTTTAATATTTTGCTTTGATATGTGACCCTACTCACAAGAGTCCTGGCCATTTGTCAGATGACTTTAATTATGAAATATTTTGGTGTTACTTTGTAAAGTTTATTCCACATTAGCTGTCAGAGAAGTTTGTTAGTGAACCTTTACTTCAGAGCTGGTTTATACGTATTAATTAATAACTGATAATGCATTTTCAGAAAACCATTAGAATTCTGCATGTCATAATATTTAAGATTAAGCATTTTTCTTCAATAATAGTTATATTTTAACATTTCTTGACTTTTTCCAGGTTCTTTAGCACATGAATACTGTTCACTTTTATAATAATCACTTTTATACTAAGGGGCCATGTAATACCTATTATCATTGAAGGAATTGTTCAAATTTATTCTACTTTGTATGAAGTTCTTGTATAAATTTCTTGTTGGATAAATGTTCTACCATTATGTATCAGTGAGGAACCTGATGGGAAGGGGCAGCAGCCATGCTTGAAAGGACAACAGGGAAAGAATTAGGAACGTGAAATGTTGTTGTGCAGTGAGGAATACAGAACTGTGCACAAAAACAAGGAACTGATATCCCTCTAGACACAGACAACAAACAGTGAATAATTCTTACCAGAGAGAAGAAACGTTTGCCCTTCCTATGAGTTCTGCTGTCACACAGTTCTCTGGCTGTATATATCAGTATGGGAAATCTTCCAAAAGATGACCTTTGTCTCCCGAGTGGCATTTTGTATTTCATTCCTTGAGACACTGACATCTGAAAGCTTCCTTCTCTGTTTGTGTGGCCAGACCACTTCAGTGTCCTTTTGGTCATGGTAGTATCACAAGACAGGGTTATATTTAGAGAGCAGAAAGAAAAAAAAAATAGAGGTCAGGTAGAAGAGTAGGAAAAAGATATATAACGGGAAAAGATGACAGCAGAATCATAATTTTCACATAAAAGGAGATGTCTAGCATTTCAAAGCTCCAGGGCATGTCACGTAGGACCTTCTGGATGGCTCAGCCCAATCAAAGCATCTCTTAGAAAAAGGAATATGCCAGCAGCCCATCTTGAGCCTCAAAATCAAACCCTGCTTCCTTCTCACTAGGTGTTTTGATGAGTGACACACTGAATAGCTGCTCTTTTCCTTCCAATTAAGCTTAGCATCAGAAACTTTGACCTTATTTAAGCCATTTTTCATATTTCTTTGAATTACTTGAAATATCTCAGCATGTTATTAGAGTTTAGTCATTATGCTTCCTATTTTGAATGGATTCAGACTTGAGGTGGCGTTGATTGTGACCCCAGTGGGATCAACAGAAGTCAACCATAGTTGACTTCTACGCATTCAAGGTTATCCCTAATACAGAGTGCAGCTTCTCCTCTTCTTTTTCCCTGTCTGTCTGTACAAAATAGCCTATAGCCATCCATCATGATCCTCTGAGCCATGTGGGCTGTTCCACCATGTGGGTTGTTCCACCATTCCCCAGCCTGTGTGCATTGGTATACATATATACAAGATGGTTGGTTTTCTGGTTCTCTTCTTGGGAGACAGCTAAGGAACATTTGTTGCTGCTCTGGTGGGCCTGGTTTGTTCCCCTGGTGTGAGAATTGTTACTTTAGGCGTTACTTTTAAAGTATTCCTGTTTAAAGCCCACCTCACCAAGCTGGCCATCCTACTGCTCTTGGTCTAGCAACATTTCTTCACCCAACAAATGTTGTTGAGAGATGTGCCGTTTGGACAAGCTGTTGCCTACAAGCAATTAGCAGACCTTGCAGGCAACAGCAGAGCAGTCAGAGCAGTGGGAGAAGCAGTTCATAGCAATTCTCTAAGTTCACGTCAACTTTTAAATGAAGTTGATGGAAGATAGTGTATTTAGAGGGCTTTTTGGGCTCAATGTCATTAGATTAAATTTATCGGCTATGAAAAGTGGTTTACCATGAGTAATAAGGTCTGTAAGTGTTTTTAATCAGCAATAATGCACAACACAGTTTAATGTGGTTTATTTCTTACCATATATGTGCCCAGATTTGAAAGAGAAACACCTCTTTTAATTAGTCACACACTGTGTTCTCAGATGTTCCTATATATTTTTAGTTGAGGGAAGTCTTTAATCCCCTGACACAGGCCTCATTTTGGCAAGGTATAAGGAGCTTTGGTCGTGCTAACAGAAGTCCATCCTCTCTGGCATGGCAATGTTTCTGTAAACAAGGCCAGATTGGCTGGGGCTTTGAGCAGCCTGGTCTAGTGGAAAGCGTCCAGCTGACCCCTACTGACCAAAGGGATATTCCACAGGATATGTTGTCAGGCTCAGTACAGAAAATGAAGATAAAAAGGAGGAAGGGGGGGAACATTTGGAGTGATGGTATTTGTCTTTCCGAGTCACTGTGACACGTAATGAAGCCCTGCTTTCTTTGAGATAGCTGAACACCTGTCTGTCCATGGGAAGTACTTTTTATTTTGCTTTGCATTTGTGTGTCTTTTGCTTCCCTATTTAATTGTCTTTATCTCAACCCACAAGTTTTCTTACTTTTACTCTTCTGATTCTTTCCCTGATCCCATTGGTGGGGAAGTGACCAAGTGGGTCTGTGGTTACTTGGTTACTGGCTGGGGTTTAACCACAGCAAGTTCAAATGCATAGACCAACAGAATTCTTTAAAGTGCTATGAGAACAGCAGAAAAATAAAAATTAAATAAAGATTAGTGTAATTACAACATGGTAGAAACTTACCTCACCTTTATGGAGACAAATGGCAACAAAACAGTTAGAAGAAATGTCTGTCTTAAGATTTTTGGTGCAGAGTGCCTGTTCTTCTTTTGCAACATGCAAATGCCTGTTTTTACAGATGTTGATTACTAGAAAGTATTTTTTCATATAAATATAGTCAGATTACCTGATTGACTCTTGGCAACTTTCCTTTTTTTCCCCCAGTTTTTGCAAATTCCCATTTTTTCTATCCAAGACATTCCTTTATTCAGCAGACCCTTTCAAAGATAGGTTTTTGACAGATGTTTTATCATTCCCCCCTCCTCAGGTTTTCATATTTGTCTATTAGACATGCAACAGTAATAGTTAAAACAAAAGCTGTCCTTGCAGTATGGAGGGAAGCCCGTAGAAATAGCTGGTTGATGTTTCACACAACAGTTAATAGCTTATTCACCTCCTATAAAAGATGCAGAGAATGGAGTATCTATTGGACAGCTGAGGGCAGTCAACTCTCGATTCCATTTGCACAATGGCATCCCATTAAATAGGATCCCAAATTAATGTTGGTATCTCTCAGTTGTTATATTCCATTCATGATGGCACTATGAGCTCTTTGCATGATCAGTAGCATTTCCTATCACCTGTGCACTTTCACAGAAGTAGGAAGCAAACAGGACTAGTGTTCTGCTGTCAGGAGGCAAAATATCTACCTAGCAAATGAGAGGGAATGCAATAAAAGTCAAAGCAAAACATCTATGTTAAAACAGGCATTGTGCTGTGCTGAGTCTTTCATAGCTCTTGATGCTATGTCCAATTCAAAAAGTATCACAGACACATGCAGAACAGAAAAATAATACCAAACCAGAGCACAGGGATTCAATTTACTCCTTGGAGTACTTAGATGGCTTTTAGAGCTACATCTTTCTGTATGCAAGTGTCTGTACGTGTGTTTGCATAGACAAACATGCAACAGGAGAATTACAGAATAAAAGCTCTATATTTGTTTTGCCTTGATGCAGTCTTCAAATGAACCCGTTAGCTATGAATTCATTTCATTTCTACCATACAGTCTGTGAGAAATTGGGACACTTGTCCTTCATAAAATATGATTTAGTTCATGAAAGCGTAAAACTACTAAGACTTATTTCTTCTAGAAGAACCTGAACACTTAAGCCATCTGCATTCAGCAGTTCTACCATGCTGTTTATTCAAATGAGAATTCTTAACAAAAAGGTTACTTCATTGGGCCAGCTCAGCTTGTTTGCCCAGCAGGAGCTCCGCACTTTATTTAAGCTTTTAAACTCCATATCAGTAGCATGAGTTGATGTTTAGTGCACAATAGGCATACAGTATAGCCTAATATATGCATTTTTCCTTCGGAATTTTAATGGTTTAGTACTGAAGGAAATTTACACAAGCCTTATAGAAATTAAAGCAAGGCATTTATTTCATTCAGAGAATGCAGTGACTTCCAATGGTTGCACTGCTAAGGACTCTCAGCTTTGAAAGGGACCTTTTATTGTGCAGGAAGAAAGCTCAGATATAGCGCTAAGCGAAAATTTCAGAGTCCAGATTAGCATGCCTAGCAACTCATTGCTGTGTACCGTTTTTTCCCAGTCCCCTACTAGCTGAACTCTTTCCGTACATCTTTAATTGATTGGGTTAATATAAACCCTCAGCACTACCAGTGTTTGTGTGGCCCCCATAATAAGGCTATTGTGTGCTTCTCTCTACTCTTGTGTTCCCTATTTAGGAATGTGTTGCTCTGAGCAGTTCAAAAGTGTGAGCAAATGAAAAAAGCCACAATCACTTCATTAATGATTTGTAAACAGAATATCCAGTACTGACACCACCTGCATAGGCTTTCAGAAGAAAAAATACTGGATTTGCTGAAGCTCTGTGTAGAATCACTGTGGAATTTAATTCGGCAGAGTAAATAAATGCCCCAATTAACACTTTTACACTCAACCAAATGGTTGTATTTAGAGGAAACAGTTTCTTTCTTCAAGGAAAAATTCAAAGGAGACATGGGATAAAGATAAAAAAGAACACCCCAAAAACAAACAAACAAAAAATAACCCTTAAATCTCTCCGAGCAAGTTTTACACAAGACGGCACACAGCAGTGGCTGAAGTTATAAAGGCAGACAGCAAAATGTGTTTAAAAAAGGAATGTGAAGTAAGAAAAAAGTTCAGTGAAAATTTCAAAATAGCAGCAAATGTGTTTATAACTTCAGTTTGCTGCTGCTGTAGGCCTCATTAAAGTAAGCCTTTGTTTTTTCCTTTTCAAGCACTACCTATTATGACAGCTAGAAACAGCTTACCAGCTGCATACTGTCATCTTGGCCTGCCAAGATATCATGTAATCATTCTCAGAGTCTGAAAATGGGTATCCACTACTGGCTTTGTGAAGATGTCAAAAAAACTAAAATTGCTCTGCATGCATATAGTTCTAACTACACTGCATAGCTGTTGATTTAAGAAAGACTTTTAGTAAGCCCTACTGAGGTAATATTTATCTACTGTACCTTTCTAAATTAGAGGCAAGCTTCTTACATGGCAGCAGATATGCACAGTTTTAAGACCTGTCAAATACTGTGAAGTTCCTTCAAATACAAGGAAAGGAAATAAGAGTCAGGCTTCTTTCTGAAATGCCAGGCATTCAGCCACTCACTTGTGCCTGCAATGACAACCCAAACCCCCTCATCAGCCAGGGGATCACCTGGCTCTCCTATCTGATCTGCCATCCTTCTGTACTCTGCCTGTTACTAAAGAAAACATGTTGCAAAGGAAGGAGACATGAAAAGGAAGCTTTGAGTATTTTATCCTGCATTTCTAAAACTGTCTGTGTCACGTAAGACCATAAAATCCCATAAGTAAACAGTGGGGTGGGTCCACATTTTCACTGGAGCAGGTGAGAAGGGACTGTGACCATGGCCAGATACACAGAGCATTGCAGAGGGAGTCTTTGGAGGGGAGAGTGGTCTCATAGTGAGGCATGATTTATAAACCATCCCTGCTCTCTTTCGTGTATCCAGGACAAAGACAGGGTTTCTTACTTCAGATAAGGATTTCAAGACTGATTCTTCTTTTTGGAGATTAAACAGCTGCCCATCCTAAGGTATATATAGCCCTTCCTCACTCTCCTCTTCTGCACTGCTCTGTATGATGCATTGTGGGCAGGGTGAAACAGACTCTGTCACACTGAAACACAGCAGGATAAAATATTTTCTGCAAAGCTCAGCCACAGACAAGAAAAAAAAATGCACACAGACAGGATTTTTAAGAAAGAAAGAGAATGCAGCAGAGGATGTTGATGCATCGACTGAAGTGGGTTGGGGGTAAAATACATCTTGGATACTATAGGCAATGCTCCTCCTGTCCCACATTAATCTGAAGCAAGAAGAGATGCTAAAAAGGAAGTTTAGAATTTTAATAACAAACCTCCACCAATTAAAGAGTCCAAATTAAGTCCAAAGGGACTTGGGAACTCCTGAAAGCTTGCAGAAAAATCAGTCATCTTCACTGTGAGGTGCTATCCATTTCCCAAATGTTTGACTATCTATCAATTTAATAGTTTATAGACCATTGACTAACTGTCCCATACAAAGATGTAAAGCAGGAGTAACAGAAATGGAACATAATTCTAGGATCCAGAGGTTATCCGTGATTGCATCAAGAAAAATATTATCATCATATTACTGTGAAGCTATTTGTCATTATTGTTGGCTTTGCTCTCACTTCTCATATACAGGCTTATGGTAGTATTATGTTCTTTTAAACTACAACTCTGAAGCATGTTTTTGCAAAGATTTGGGTTCCACTTGAAAGATTGAATGTTATAAGCAAGGTCTAAAGTTCTGCCAAAAGTGCTCAAACTACTATACAAATTATTGAGCAAGGAAAACCCTGAGGTAGTCTGAACCAGTATTCCTGGCAGGACATGCAACAAAAAAAACAAATCATAAGAGTTAGCAGAAGCACGAGTTAAAATACGAATAAAGGTGATATGTATCATCAGCACTCCAGTCTTCCTCCAGAGAGAGAGGTTTCTGGACAGAGCTGTTCTGGATGGAAGAGTTAGAAATCTTGCTGCTTTTCCTGCATACTGTATGTAAGGATCACTGATGCAAAGCCATGCAAAGCAGAAAAACTTGTGGTGCCTGAAAGGTCTCACAAATTAACAGGCAAAATTATTGCCTAACTACATGCCAGAAGCCCACTTCATCTCTCATTTTAAGCAAATGTCAGCAAATTTGTCTGACAGTTTAATCATTGCATATGCCTCCAGTACCATTACAAAGCAAAAAGATACATATAATGAGCACCATTCCTAGTCTGGGAATGTGTGCAAAATATGCATGGATTTAGAGGATCCTAAAGCAAGCAAGCTGACCATTTTCTCACCTGGTACTGATGATAATGATACCAGAGAAGTTTATTCTGTGACATGCTCTGTTTTAGTTTCTTCATGCATTTCTTCATTCTAAGACCTAACCATGTAACAATCCTTTTTGTTTTTCTGATTCTCTTAGCAGGACACTCACAAATAGACAGGAGTAGAGTTGCAGTATGTTCCCAATTTTAGCTTCTGAAGAGACTAGGACAGGAGAGAATAACACAGAGCTCTCCCTTCCTACCAACTGGACACAGGTCACATTTTTTTTACTTTGTATGTAGTGTACATTGTGGAAAAATGCAAGATGATTTCTTCCAGAAACAGTACTGTAACCCTAGCAAGCAAAAACTATTTCACAGCCCCACAAAAAGAGTGTTGGACAAGTTATTCTAATAAATATGACTGTTGAGAGAAGTCATTCAGAGCCTTTGGATACACAACTAGCAGACAGCATTTACTTGTCTTAGACAGGATAAGCTACACCAGCATTTCCTAAAGCTTTCCTATGCGTTCAAAAGACACAAGATGCCCAACATATAAACATCCACAAATATGACTTTGTTACGTGACCTTCCACGTTCCTTTAAGCAGCACAAGAACTATGAACAGGACAGCCTGTCTGTCCTCCAATTTTATACATGGCCATATTTACTGAGTAGTACCTTGTCCCTGTCTTAACTTTTTGAAAATGCAATTTCTGCTAGATGACCAACTCAGCATAGCCTGGAAAATTCTGATTGTTGTAGTCACTGAAATGATATTCTCACTAAAATTAATGTGTTACAGCACCCTGTCCTAGGATAACTAGCTGGATCTTGAGTAAATATTTGGAAATAATTTAGAATGAACAGCTTCTGTTTGCTTGTAAAGAATTTTTGAAACACAATAGTTAGGTCTTTCAGGACAGTCACTCAGAAATAGATAACAGATTTACTTGTAAGTTTGTGAATGTAAGCTAAAGCTTCTTATGAATCAGTATTACTAAATTCTATGCATAGTGATAACTTCATATTTAAAATAACTTTGTAATTCTCATGCTTCAGCAAACAAGCGAAGAAAATTTAATGTATGGAAGGTAAGATTCCAAAGTTAAATATGTATATTTTGGAAGAATGTCGAATAACCATTTTGACTCAAAATATTCTCCAGGAATATATTTGCACAACTTTGTGTTGTTCAATAAAACCCAAATATCTCAAGCTGGCCTGGTGATTGTTACTGTCTTTCTAGGACAAAACACTAAAATGTTTTGCAGAAATTAAGGTTTTTTTACTTTATTTTCCAGCTCTAACTTTTCTTTGCCTTTTTTCAATACTGTTATATTCCCTAGAGTATGATAAGAAATTATATTTGCAGGATTTCAAATTATAGTAAAAGGAAATTGCACAGTGACCCTTCCTTATGTGCAGGAAAATCTTATAATTTTCTGCTGAAAGGGGAGCATGTCAGTGTGTGCAATGCCTTTGAGAAAAAAAGCAGCATTTTGGCAGTGCTAACAAGCAATAGCCTACAAAATCATTTCATGAAGCTGAGCATTTGATTTATTTAAGAATTCATGCCCATCATTATTTTGAAATTTGCTAATTCCTCTTGCACAATCTTTAAATGCCTTAGATTAAGCACATACTAGAATGTGACAAAATCAATTCTTTTCAGTATAAACTTGGGTAACTCATTTTTGAAAGAAATCAAAAGTCTTCATTTTCTTAAGAAGTGTGGTCAAAGATTTACAATTCCACTTGGGAATGTTTTCTAATCTACCACTGAAGGTAAGTGGAAAATTAGAGACAGATTTTTCCATTCCAGAGAGGCACTGAATAAGGACGAAAGACTGCTGTCCTTTGCAGTTGTGAACAGCAAAATTCACTCATCTGCCTCCATTTCCTCATCATGAATTCATATTATTTCACGTTTCCATGACTCTTGTTAAGCTGTTGGCAAATATAATGAAGATCAGAGGAAAGTAGCATAATGAAAGGCATTTTTCAAAATACGTCTGCTCCAGTCTTCTTTGTGACTTAATTTTTATTTTTCATAGTGTAAGACTATGATTCACAGCCATATGTTTTCTGGTGGACTCTAGAAATCTCACTGAAATGGAGGGAAACAGCTATTTCAATTTTTTGTGTGACGTTTTCTTAGACATATCTGGAAATCTGGAAATTGTCTTTGCAAATGAAGGTGGTGTTCAGTGGAGGAGTTTAAACTTGTCCAAATTCAGGTTTTTTTCTCACAGCACTGCAACATTTAATTTATAACTAAGTGTAGTACTAAAACCTGACTATGTTTGGTCTTGTATTAAACTGTGAAAAGACCATTCATACCTTCAGTGTCTCATTAATAAATTTTATGCACAATGATGGCAATAATAACTAAAAACAATTCACATATTTTGGTGTCTTTTATTTAGATTAAAATTGCATAATGGTTGGTTGGCACCCTATAAATAATACAGTCAAATATCAACTTGACAACTTCAGTTCCACATCGAATAATATTAGCAACTAGCAGTATTTAAACATGACTACAATACATTTTCTTTCTGTCTAAGTGGGATATGACCTTGGTGAGTCACAAGATCTTCAAATAACCACCAACCTGGATGTGGTCTGGCTTCCCTCAGAGGGAGCACCTTTTAATTCCTTCCACGAGCCGAAGGGGGTGCTATCAGCTGCTGCACAAACTGCTTTGGGAGCAGGGAATATGTAGAAGGCGTGAATGGAGTTAATTATATAATTATATTTTGGCTTATGTTTCTGCTTGCTTGTTTTAACCTGTATAGGTAAGTGAGAATGAAAGCTTGAAGAAAAAACATTGTTTTTTTCTTTGGTATAAGCAGTTTGTAGCACCACCTAATATACTACATAATTAAAAATATTGTGGGACTCAAGGTGAATCTCCTTGTTTTGATTTGATAGATGTTAGAGGTTTGTTTATTCTGGAATTATGTTTTCTTCCCTAAGAGCATAGATTAAATACATTATATGAGTATTCTGTGTCTCAGTTATCAAACATATTTAAGCAGTAGAAGCTGTACGGCTGCTATATGTCGAAGGCACTTCCTTTCAGAAATAAGGGTAAAGCAGTAAATATTGGCTAGTGCATTATTTTTGCCATTATTATATTTGCAGAGAAGTCATCTGACATTTCTGTGGTTTATTTTTGTGTATTTACTTTCCCTAGCTACACTGGAAAGCTTGTTATTCTTTAGGGCAAGAAAGTTTGAAACTAACATGCTTCAAATGTATTTTACTTTCTGATTGTCAGTGGCACTGTTAGTTTGATCCCTACATGTTAAAATCTTATCAGCTTTTTTTCTTTCCAAGAGCAGATCCTTTCAAAGATGAAAACTTAAACATGGTTTTTACTTCAGACTTTTTATTCTGACCCTTCAAACAGGAGAAAAAACCCTCACCATGCAGTTTACAATGAGAAGAGCAATCAAGAGATCTCTTCTATTCATATTTTTATCTGGCTTTTGTCTTTTTTAACTGTTTTGGTGACATTTGCTTTGAAAACGTAGGTCTTTGTTTTTACCCTTCTTGAAAGATTATAATTGATTCAGTTGCCGTCTATGTGCACATGATGAGTATTTGTTGTGCAGATGGAATCAGTACTGGCAGAACATTGCTGCATGCTGCATGTTGCATTATTCACTTTCATCTGCATGCAGCTCATGGCTGGCAGGCTCCTCACAGCTACCTTTAAAGTGGCTTATCCAATGTAAAACTCTGGCTTGTTTAGTAGGAAGTCTAGTAGATCAGTTGTCATATTGGAAGCCTCCTGCTGAATTCAGGAGAGAATACAGGAGAGCAGGCATGCCAAGGTCTGATAGAGGATTTTTTGAGATGGCATTACTGTGCTCCAAGAAGCTCTGGTCATTTTCCTTCAAGTTATCACTTTGTCTGAAGAGCAAAATAAGGCTGAATTAAGCAGAGATAAATCACGAGTTAGAAACAACCTGTGTTTTTCCATTTATTATCACTATTATACCCTGTGAAATCCAAAGATCAAAATTATGTCTTGGAAAGCAGGTGATGATAACTGTGTTTTATGGATCATAAATACTTGAAATAAATCCTGACAAGTCTCTCATTTGTTCATTTGACCTTTTGTGAGAATCATCCCGCTGACTTCAAAGTGATGATATAATACTGAAAGTCAATGGATATGGTTTTTCAGGAAGATGTGCAGTCTGAAAATTTCTTCTTAAAGACCATTTTGTTAACTTCAGGTTTTCTGTTATGGCACTGAAAGAAACCCACTTATGAATTTATAGGCATCAATTTTGAGAGAACAAAAATGTGAAAAACAAAGTGGGAACTTTATAGTTGGGGAAGAACAGGCTGGGGGGTACTAACATCTTAAGCTTCTGCACAACATGACCTGGAGCTTGTCTAGTACTGACTCTGGAAAGGGTAATTTAGGAACAAAATACAGTAAATAATTTCTGCATTGAAATATGTTGTTAAGTGTTGCTGTTTAGCCCTGACTGTGATACTTAAAGCTTACTTACATCAAACTTGCTCTCATGACCTATGCCAGCCAGGGAGATTTCAGTTTTGATGGAGTTTTCTTAGTTTTGGACTGACAAAACAACTTTAGACAACAAACATTAAAATCTAACGTTGGACAGACTGAAAAAATCCTTTTCCAACTCCTGTATATATTTTTTTCCCCTACCCAACTTCATTGTGGGAGTTTATGTACAGGGTAAAGCCTTAGTGTGTGTAGGAGGTATGAATGAAGCAGCTGGCAAAAAAGAAAAAAAAGGAAAAAAAGGGGTAAATAGAAACCTGCAAATGCTTTAAGAAGGGTTTGGAAATGGTAGGCTGTCCTAAAAAAGAAAAGGAAGAAGGAAATTTGTGATGACAGAGATTTTCAATGCTAACTCTGCAATGCTTATTTATTCCTCACACTGAATGTACTCACAGATTATATTTAAGTCTTTACCTGAGCCCTAAGAGTGGCTTTTAATTGTCTCTTTTATACAGATATGTTAGTTACTTCCTGAAGTCATCCCTGGTGAATTAGCTGTCATCCAAAATACTCCTGCCCGGATGGTTTTCTTGTTTTTCTAATCTTGACATAATTCCTACCTGTTAATTACTGAAAGCGCATCACCTGTTTTCTATGCCTCTATTTTGCAACAAATATTTTTACAACTTTTCCTGTGTTTCCCTTACACTAGTTTCTTTCATTTTATTACATATATTTACATTTTGATTAATAATTAATTTAGGGGAAAAGTACATATGTAGCACCTAAAACTATTTCAGTAAGTGTTTGCAACTAAGAATGTTTCAGCAGTGGGTTAGAATAACTCAATACGCTAGGGTGTTCTGTTTAAAGTAATTCTTCACCTCTAGATGAAATGCTAGCCACTAGAATTTTTTAGCAAGCTACCAAATATCTTTACTTCAACTGATAGCTTGAGCTAGCTTGCCTTCTTGTATGGTACTAGTTACATTGGCAAGCTACACTTTGTTTGAAGGATTTCAACCATTGAGAGGTTGCTATCTAGATGTCCTTTGACATGTGTTTCTTTTCCTGGTATCATTGTTATTGCCTTCAGTCAAAAGTACGTAATGCAAATTGAGATCGGGAAGGAAGGAAATATTGTCTATAATAAGAGCAAAAAAAATGTTTATTCACAGAGTTCTCAAGGGCCATTCAAGCAAGACAGTGGCAGGTTTTTTGATTTTTTTTGCTTAAGGCTGAGTTTGTAGCCTAAGGTTTTTCAGCTTTGCTCCCCTTCCCTGCAAATCTAGAATATATTGAGATATAAAATAATATGTTATCTTTTTCTTATATAATGAGGGAAATAATGTCAATATATCAAATTAGAATTCAAAAGAATAGCTTAGAGAGTTAAAAACTGTTTCCATTGCTGTTTTTTTCTTTCTTCTCATACTGTAATACTCATACTTGCATAGAGATTAGTGTTAGCCTATTAAAGACCTTACCATTAAAATAACCCACAATGTCTTTTGATCTAAGTGGTATTTTGATCTGACCATTCCTGTATGAGTTAAATCTTTAAAGAAACTAGGGGAAAAAACCTAGTTTGGGAAACTAGAAAATTACTAGTTTAGGACATCCTTGAGAGACATATTTCATTGCCTTTTCGTTCCCTTTTATTCTAAAAATGAAAATTAATTTAGAATATAGAGTCCCATTAGTTAGAGTGGGACAGAAAGAACTATTGTCTTATCATAGAAGGTGAGCAGTAGGTATTTTCTTTTGTGCATATCAAATATAGATACTGTAAATACCAAGGAAAAAAACAAAGTTACTATAAGGATTAAGTGAGCACAAACTATTGAATTATGAATAAAATAAAGAACAATTGCTAAGTTAATGCCCTTTCATCCATTTGCATTTTTCAGAGAAAAATAATGGCTTTAGAGTTATATTTCAGTTTATCTGGGGGAAGTTTCATTAATTGCCTTCTAGGCAAGGGTTGACAAAAAATTTTCAATGTATTTATAGTATTGTTAAAAATTAATAATTCATGTTGGTGTTATTATTAAATTGCTGTCAACTAAGGAAGACTGATAATTGTTTTGCCTAAAGGAACACATCCTGGCAGTATATCTGTTTGATATCAAGGTGTCAATTGACTTTTAAATAAAATATTTGGACTTCTTTGACAATTCATGGATTTTGAAAGATCTATAATATTTCAGGAAGCTTTAGATTCATTTTTTGCACCTCCTTCCCAAGAAAATATGTATCTATGCAGGCACATCACAATAATCTGGTCACAAAACCTGAAAAGTGTTGTCTGTCCATACATCAGGTTTTTTGTCTCTGTCACTGACAATTTCAAAGTGTACTACTAAATTGTACACTAAAAGGTGTACTAAACCTTTCAGAGTGATTTCTCTGTCTTTCCTTGGACTTGATACAGTATTGAATAACTGTGAGGGTTACACACAGTAGAATAACAGGGAATAGATAATGATGAACTCGTTCAAAAAATTATTGGGGAAATCACACAATGTTCTAATTGAATTTACAGCACTGCAAGTACAAAAACTGTGGGTACATATAAATTCTACTCCAAATGTGGCTCAAAACTAGGAATTGTTTTGACAGAGAGATATCAGATTTTAGAATAACAATGGTAGTTATTTATAATAATATGCTTTCCATGTTTGGCATTGCCTTTTGCTGCATAGTGTTGCTAGGATTCCAGTAGGCAGACCCAGGAAAAATTTTAGTCATGAAGCAGAGGAAAGAAGTTTCTTGTTTTAAGCTCGTAGGACTAATCTTCCTTTCTTCACCTCATTCACCAATTTAATTCTAAAGAGGGGAATTGCAAGCAGCGTGTAGGACCTCTGTCCAGTGTCACCTGTGCTCAGACCCTCTCACATTGCTGAAGTGATGAGGCTGAACTATTGCAACACAGGCTGTGCTCTCTGATCTGATCAAACCTGACAACAACATTGTGGATTAAGGCTTTCCTGAGCGCTGTTTCTTACTGCTGACCTTTATTTCTTCATAGTTGTGTTACACTGAAAACATCAAAAAGTATTTGTAGAAATTAAGCCTCAAACCTTACACAGATGGAGATCTTAACAATTAGTATTTAACAGTGGCTTATCCCCAGTGTAGTTGGCAGTTTGAAACGTAGAGCTTTCCTTAGTTGCTAGGGCAGCACACATTTATATGTCATTTCCAACACACTACTTCCAGTTTTACAGTAAAGGCCTGGAAATCACAGCACATTGTGGTTAGTGTTTGGAAGTCAGCCCCCATCCTGCAGGTGACATGCGCCCAAGAATGACTCTGTGAAGCCTCTATAGGTGGTCAATAATGCTAAATAATTTTCTCTTCAGAATTTTATTTACCAGCCTTGTGTGCTGTTTTGGAGAGAGACTTTTCAGTGAGCTACAACAAAGTCAAATTACCAGGTAGTAACATCCCAAATACCAAAGTCAGCCTTACACACTCTGCTGCTGATCTCTTGTCTAAATAATTTTGACCACTGGAGGCTAAGCCTAACCTCTTCATGTGGCATGCAAAAGAAAGAGGCATTTGTCATTCTGGTGTTTCAAAGAGTGTTTCTGAAAAGCTATCCTGCTTCAGTCTCTCTTTTTACCACAGAAAAGCAGTGCTAGGCAGAGTTAAATGGATTAATTACCTTTTCAGTGTAAGAGAAAAAAGAAATGAGTCTTGTCTTTATCTCCTCTGATTTCAGAGGCTGACTGGAGGCTTTTCAGATGCGCATATCCCTTTAATGACTTAATCATCTAATTAGGTGACTTGCAAAGGCTATTGGCAAATGAGCAGAGGGTTATTTTCTAATTCCCATGTATCTGTTGATAGAGAAAGGATTCTGGTATAGTCTCTGTCTTTTTCCCCCATTCAGGGTTCTGAAGATAAAGAGTTAAGATTAAAAACGAACAAGCTCTTTGAATAGGAAATGCAAACAGGCTAAGAATGTGTTATTTTTATTTTAAACCTCTGCAGCTTTTTAGCAACAAAGTTGGCTTAGAGGATAGGTTTAAACCACTTAAAACAATCCCTGAGTTTTGAAGTCGCCTTTTCAATGCACCCACTTGATACATGTCAAACCGGTTCTAAGTCTTCACTTGCATTAAGCTCATGCATTTTGCTGTATGTTAAAATGGACTATTAACAAATGTTCTTTACATGTGAACACTGAATCAAAATACAGGCAACAGTTCTGTGAACATGGGAAAGCAGTGCTGTCTAAAGCAAGTAGCCAGCAAATATAGTTTGAGTTTCTATATAGCTAAAGCTCCAAGCTGATGCTACCTTTGTTAGTTTGGGATGTGTGGGCTTTGTTATGTGTTGAGCCCACTATCTGTGTTTACTTGTGGCATTTCAAACATATCAATTTCATCTTTACTGTAAATGCTGGGAAAACACTGTGCCCTTTGCTGTTGTTTCAAAATCATACATTACTGTGAAAATAACACTTACCTAAGGGCTCTCAGAAAGTTGTCTAAACCATGATTTAGCACTATGGATGTTAAATAATCCAGGGGTGTTTAATGTCATTGTGGGAGATTTTCACATGTAAAGCCAACTATTTTTATATTTCTGAGGCCGTGGTAATGCTGCCAGGTATGTGACAAACTCAACACTGGCTTCTTAAGTCCAACTTTTGGATATTAATGGTATTTCAGCACAATACAAACCCCTGTCACAAAAATAAATTTAAATTAATCAGAGTAAATGCAATTAAGGACTGAACTTAACCTTATGTCTGATAGGATGATTGGAAGGTTGTTTGGGACTGTTTGAGCTGAAGGAGTTGCCAAAATCAAGGAGATACCAGTAACTGATTATGAATTGATACAGAAAACCCGTCCAGGGAATATATATAATTTCATCTTAGTTGCATATTAGTGAAGATGCTTTTAGAGAAAGCAGCTATGACAAGTGTTAATGAGTTCTCACATCAAGAAACCCTTCAGCTCACCCAGCACCCATCACCTCAATTCTGGGAGAAGGTCTTAGGTCTTTGCTCTGCCACACTGGGCAGGAATTATCCATCTTCATCCTTTCCCCTAAACTGTTAATGTTGTTTCAATCACTTTTGCTGGACAGTTGTCATTCCTTTTTTCAGGATTTACCCACCGTATTCAACAGATTTCTTCTTCTTTACGATATGGCAAAGTGCCATATCCTAAACTGAAACTTTAGAAAACTATGAGTTATCAAGCCTCTACAGACACCCCTGAATGTTAACTTGCACTGAGACAGCCAGTTGCCCACTAACACTGTTAAACACCTGAGTTAGACTTACAACTTGTCCATTATATTCACCAAGCTTCCTTATCTGTGTCCTAGTTTTAGAAAGAGAGTAGCCATTGTGCAGTTTTCTAACATGTTTACCTACAGTCTTGGCCTCAGCTGCCAAGAGTGGCTGTGCACTCATCCAGCTGCATTAATCTACCTCTCTGCTTAGATTTTTATATGTCTTTCGTGGATGCATCTAAAAACCATTGCATTGTGGGAAGACAGGAGTGGAGGTCCAATTTGATGTGTAGTGATTTGTATCTTCTCTGTTCAACCCTATATGGTTTACATGTTGAGGTTTCTTTTTCTGAGTGACAAGTTACCAGAAAATAAATTTCTTGGTTTCAGTTTTTGCTTTTTTTTCAGACAAAGCATCTGGTTTTGGCAAGTGCACTTTATGTGTTAAGACTACATCATCATGAATTCCTGTAAAATTTCTTCTAATGTGTTTTTTCTTCTGCTTTCTGTTCTTCTAGAGAATTATTATTTTGTAAATTTGATATTTTATTGTTGTGACAAAAGCAGCCACTGGTTTGGAAACATCAAAATATATTGTTTTATTCCAGTTCAGAATGAAAACATTAAAAAACATATCAAAAGATGTGCATGAAAGAGAAACTCCTACTTTTGACTAAATTTAGTATAACTAATTAGAATGTATACCAGTCAAATCTGTTTTTCTTTTGTTAGGTAATGTAGGTCTACAACAGAACAAATAATTTAAAAACATTAAAAAAGCTTAGTTGATCTGCACAGGCACATCTGTCGCTTCTCTTTCATTATTGACACCAGTGGCTTAATATACCATTAAAAAAAACTATTTTAAAATATATATAAGACCTGACTCCTGCAGTACAATGACTGATGTCCTATGAATTTCAGCTCAGGCCTCACCAGCCATATGGACTCATATTGTGTTGTTCATTAATATTGTATCCAAAAGTTCTCAGTGAAAGCTTGGAGATTTCTGCCTCTCTTGGTACAGGAACACAGTGTATCTGTGTAGACTTTGTCATTTCTGGAGCCCTATTGTTTGGAATAAATAACAGAGATAATGCAGCATTTATACCTTAATGTCATTAACAGTAATAAGAAATTCTCTGATAAACTCATCTACAGAATCATCTGTAGATGAGAGCAATGCTGGTCCAATAATTTTTATTTCAGGTATAACAATATCTGATGCCATCTATTGTTCCTTACATTCTATCCTGATGACGCTCTATGTCTGAAGTCTGCTTGCTGCAAATATTACTCCATACCCTCTTGTTGCTCATGATTGCATTGTAGTTCTACCTTTTGGTGTAGGGTGACTTGGTGGTTTACTGTCCACATACATAATAAAAGAACAACACTCAGCTCTGCAATTCACACACAGAGATTGATACTGATAAGAGAAATATTTTGACATGGGTACTTATGATAGTGACCCCCATCTCTAGCAGTTAGCAGAAAAAGGTTTTGCCTGCATTTTTACCATAGGTGGATTATTTTAAAACTAATTGCTGAGGAAAACCTTATTTTAGAACTATGCATACATCTTTTAGCACCTGGAAGAAATAACTTCTTCTCAGATCTTGAATACCGGTTTAGAAGCACAGGAACTGAACTTCAATTTTGACAGGGATGCAAGAACATGTGCTGGGAAGAAAGTTTTACCCAGGTGATTCTCAGGAACTCATCTTCCCTGACTGGGAGGTGATTAAAGTGTTTTTAGATATTTTGTGCAATAAGGCCCGAGCACGTCAGTAATGCCAAGACTGCTAGGGCAGAAGTCCATCCAATGCTCTTAAATACTCTGATTCACAAAGTCATTAAGACAAAAATCACTGCAAGTGGAGAGGGTGTTCTAAGGAAGTGCTACTATTTATTTTTTGACACATATACTGTGTTCTGGAGAGGTATTACTCCATGTATCCATGCTTGTCCCTACCGATCCTCCATACCCTTCCATTAGAGACCCAGTTCTGACTGCAATGAACCACTGGTCTGATGAAATATGGTAATTCTTGGGGGGTTTCTATTTGTTTGTTTGGTTGGGTTTTCTTAAACATAAACTGTAGTGGAGCATCTGCACAAGATCTGTAACATAATCTGTGTGCCTGTGGGAAATGTACCTAATTTAATAAACTGTCATTACTGTACAGTCCCAGGGCCAGGTGTCATAGACCCATCACATGCTTCTTGTTGACTGTAAATTTACAACCAGGCATATCTGCAGTTAAGTGAAGTGGTAGAGGCATTCATTTAACTAATTATTGATGGGAAGAATAAAATATCAGCTCCCTAATTCCATGTTGGAAACCATTGCTCTCCAAACCTTTCACTGAGTCTCAGAAGATGCTTGGAACATGTGAAAAAGGGTGAAGTGTGCCTAAATAAAGATTTCTTTTTTGTGGGGTTCTGCAAGTGACACAGGAGAAGCCTGGTCCCCTTTGTTGCCTATTGAGGATCCTCCAAGCAGGAGTACTCAGACTTGTTTGGACGATCTAATATCCGACGTGAAACAAGGAGCGCATGTATTGTGCCTGTCGCCAGTGGCTCTATTAGAAACAATTGGTCCTTTTCCAAGGCTACATGGGGCGTAATGTAATTCCATTTTCTTCCTGACTGCAGGAAAGGAAAATCAAGTAATTAAATGTGAGAAATCACCAGCCGGGGGGCCCTTTCTGCATGGGTGGATTTCTCAACACAGTTGCCTGTCCGCAAAAGCCAGAAACCGACCTGGGGAAAGTCGGCATGGCTCTGGACAAAAGCATGACACTGCCCATGAATGCACCACGTACCAAACACAGTTTGTTGTCAGGAACTGACGAGCCAGCCATGTCCAGCTCAAGTGGCCCTACTTCCCATCGGCTTGAAAAGGCCTGCCAGTGAGGAGACTTTGGTCACAGCGCTATGCTTTGTGCTCCTGGGCCCATTGTCCCAGGACCCCAGGTCCCAGGCAGGAGACGTCACCATCCCACCAGAAGGCAACCAGGGGTGGTGGGCCTGGGGGATGGAAATGGGATGGGGGGTTTGAGAGGGGGGTTCCTGAGGAAAACGTGCCCTGCAGCCAGGAGTAGCCTTGGTCACAATGACCTTGTCTCAGTTTTGACTTCACGGACTTTTTGCAGCTTGAAAACCTGTATTTGCACCACATCTCCCTCTTCTGAAGGCTGCAGAGCATCTTGGTTATGGCATGCGTAAAATCCTAGTGCCAAGAAGCATTTATTAGATTTTTGTGAAATCCTGTAGCAGAATTCAAATGTTATGTATGTGAGTAATAAAGAGTCTTATCATATATAGCCTTAACTTTCAGAAAGCCTGCACTGGCTAACAGTGAATGAAACTCTGCAAACAGGCAATAAAGCTGTGGAGAATTTGAGCCACAAGTTTAGTGGGAGAACTAAAGTCATTTTAGTTCACTTTGATTACTCTTTTTAATAGGTAGCTTACAAGGAGTCCATCACCTGTTTTTTATAAGTAACTATGTTTGACATTTCAATTTCGTTCTTACAGCTTTTAATACATTTTTTATCTTGTACTCTTCTACAGATAATTTACTTCCCAGTGTTTCTTTGAAATAGCAACCGGAATGGAAAAAAATGTTCTCATTTATGTGTAAATTTTGTTAACAAACTCATCTGCATGAATCACATTTCTTCCCAAGGATTTTATTGTGCAGTAGCTGCTTTTTCACTTAAGTTAAAACTTTAAAACAGGTTTCAAAATCAGCTTGAAAGTAAATTACAATGAAAATAAGATCAACACAACAAAACATTTTGATTTTGGCTTTAAAAAAGAGAGGAGAAAGAATCAAGACAATAAAGGGTATTAAGGCCAAGGAAATTGTTTAATACTTACGTGTTGTTTATAAAGTTTATAAAGGGTTATAAAACAGGTTACTCCATCCTTGTGTGTTTTTTAGTAATTGAAATGTGTGATCTTTTGTGTCTTGTTTAAGCATACTTGAGGAACATAATGTGGAAAAAATTAAATCCTTATATACATGAATTCCTTGAGTCTTTAGATACAAGATTAACACAGAACAAGTTTCTTTGCCAGTTTGGTAAAGTTACAAAAGTTGTGTCTCAGGTTGGGCCTTTTGTTCCATCCCTTCTAAAAATAGTGTGAATATGAATCACACTGGGTGTTTCTCGAAGTGTAAAGCTAATTCACTGCTGTTGGGCTGGCTACTGATACAAGCAGCCAGTGCAGGGCACCGCTGCTTTCTGATGTTGCTGTTACTTGTGCAGAAGTTGGCTGTTTCTGACTGTAGACAAAGGCTTTAGAAATGTAAAATCATTTTAGTAATGCCTTTTTTTTTGTTGACCTTAATGTTCTGTGTTTCAGCAGCCTGGGACGGAAATGAATATGCGGAATGCACATGACATCTAGCCTGGTGCTTGTTGCTTCAGGTTTCAGTTAATCCTCTGCAGAGTGCTCTGAGTATTCAACAAAGAAGTTAATTTAAGATCATTTGTCCAGATCTCTTAGAATTATCAGTAAATTGACCTATGTGCTGATTTCAAAGAGGGCAGTATCATTTGTCCAGTGCCTACTCAATGATAGTAAAGATAGATAATTGGAGAAAGTCACTGTTTCAGGTAGCTCTTCTCCCGATCAATAAATAAATAATGCATCCCTGAGTGGCAAAACCAATCCTTCCTGGTAAAAGCAGCAGAATATGCTTTTTCATGTATAACTTTACCATATAAAATATAAAACACTAATGTATAATACTGTAATGAAAGCTGGAATTTCATGTTATTTTTATGCATGCATAATGCTGTTTAGCTCTTTTGGATGTCTTAGTTTAGTAGCCAGTCCTTCCAGTCTAGAAATGCACACAAATTCATAATTGGCTTGTAAATGCTTTATTAGAAGCTCTACACTCATTTCCTCTGTAGCCTTCAAAGATCTAGCATAATGACTATCTGGAATGAATTCTGCTCCTTGTTTTAGTAGCAGCTGCATCTGTGCATGGTTAAACTTAGCTGTTAAAGGTTACATAGTGGAATTACTTTTTCAATAACATAAAAATATAAGAACTTTTTGGCCAGTTCTGATTCAATGTCTCCTTCAGAAAGCAGTTGTCCAAAATACCTGATCTGTAGAAAATCAGACCTGTGTTTCAAAGAAAAAATTATTTCACCTCAGTAAATCAGCGACACAAAGCAAGTTGTGCAATGCAAGGATACTGGCCAACCTGGGAAAAAATTCCACATTGTCAGTCCTGTCTTTAGAACTAAAGAGGGTCTCTGGGTTGAATGTGAATCTCTTTTGGTTGCTGTAGGAAGTGCACAGTGGCTTTGCTTGTAATCCAGGCCTGCACAAATCAAAGTGTGGTCTTTGGAATCCAGGCAACAGTTTTCCCTGAGCTAGTGCTTATATGTGTTATCTGGATTGTGAAGTACAGTAGGAAATAGTTTATCATGGCTGTCTTTTTAAATGGCTTTCATTGCTTGTGGCTGTGCCTCTATGAGCAGCCACTGATAATTGTCATTTGCTGGAGTAAAGGTGTACATCAGGCATAGGAGTCAAATCTCCCCTGAAGCTGTCAAGGACAGTGGATGAGATGTTCAAATTTAAAAGCTAGAACTACAGTGGCAGATGTAAAACTTGGGGATTTCTGACTTTATTTCCGTATTTTGCTGAATGTTGAGTCATATTATAATGATTTTTTATTATCGTATATGTGACACGAAAATTGAATTATGTTACATATGAATCATTGAATGTAGTTTCTAAACACTGTAGCATTTTTTAAATTTTAATAAATGAAAATGCCATCTTTATGAAAAACTGAATATATTTTTCTAAATTTTTCTTTTTTTTTCTGTACTTTTTTTTGCCAGCAAATATTATGCTACTGTATCACGCAAGAGAATTTAATGTTAATTATGCTTATTTTATACCAGACTTGTGTTTTATACCAATATGTGTATTATACTGGCTGTGTGCCTGGGATAGTGAGATCCTTGATATTATATTTAAACAAATGTACAACAGTCTGAAAACTCTGACTGTGAGGAATTGTGAAAGTGAGGAATTGTAAGTAGTACAAAACTTTAACCACTATTACATGATTTTAGTGCCTCCATGCTTCATTATTGCCATTGGTATTCCAAAATTCGAAGTGATTTTAATGAGTTTTCTCATAGTTATATTTTTTGGGTTTTTTTCTTTTCAAATGCTTCAAATTCTCTGCAGCATTTTCACCTTTTCTCTACAGTCATCTACTATGCAAAAGTGCATAGATCATTTCCATGTCCAAAATACACTAGAGTGAGAGGAATGTTGTGTAGAAGTTCTACCTTAAATCAACTGCAAGTTTAAATCCAGTTTCTTGAGATTCTAAAGGGACACATAAGAGTGGCAAGGCAAAAGACTGGTGAAAGACAGAATCTAGTTCCTCAAATCTGTAATAAGAATCTATTAGTAGCCAAATTTCCAGAAGTGATGAGCTGTTGCTACATTTTTTTAAATTCAGCCCTTCTGGGGAAGAAAAGAAAAAGGGTTATATATATTTTATTTTGAGTTTTTATTTTAGATTCCACATATTTAAACAAGGATTCCTACAGTCAGATTCTAGATCTCTTGTTAGAGCCTTTAGCTCTGAATATCATGTCTTTTCTAACAACAGTAAGAGAAATATCCTAGAAAAAAGACAGTACACTAGACTTTTCCCCCTTTTTTTGCTGCCTGTGTGTGTATTGATGGAAACAATGTTGTTTTCCCCAGCTGTGAGAGTAATGGGGAAGCTCATTTTTGCTGACCACATAAAAATACAGAGATGATATTATTTAATTAGTTTTATTTTCTAGACACTGTCCTTTTAAAAAGTTGGAATAGAATTTATCTTTAGGGCAAAGTGAAACCTATGTTAGCTGTCTTGAATCTATGCTTCAAAATTGGCCTCTCTGTGAATTGTCCGCCATTATGCACGGCAATAAGCAGAAGTGATTAAAACAGTGCTCAGCTCCGCGTCATTTATAGGACCTGGTGTGCCTTCTCTGAGCACAAAGAGTATCCAGTGCTGCATCGAGGTTTTGATGTCATGAGTGGTGATGAATCTTTGTGAGAGTGTGAAAGAACAAAGCAGAAAACCTGCCTTGAGGAAATGGACTTCTACTTATTTTTATAAATAATTTGTTGAGGAGCATATGTACAATGAAAAGAGAGAGGAAAGAATATTTCCTTTCTGCATGGTTACCATTGTTGCCTGAGTCAACTTAAAATTTCCTTTTGTTCCTCGGTATGTGATCCAACTTGTAAAGGACCTCTAGTTTTTGATTTGCAATTGTCTGAGTTACAATGCAGTAAGAAAATAAAAGGCAGATGTCTCACACCTTAAGTCAATCTCTAGAGTATTTCAAAGCTGTTCAGCCTATCCAAAGTTCTGACCTTCCTTGGCAAAGCTTCTTAATTTTCCCACACCTGCAGGTTTGCTGTGTTTTTTTTTGTTTTGTTTTGTTTTGGGGTTTTTTTTGGGGTTTTTTTTGGGTCTCAGAATAAGCGTAGCTAAAACAAGCAATGCAGTGTGCATAAATAGAGCATACAATAGGCAATTTGGGGACTCATTCATCACCGATCAATAGAAGTGCTTGGACAGTGGATGAGATAGCAAACAATTTGATTTATTATGTCCAATGTAATAATATGATTTTAAAAGAAATTAAACCCACAAAACTAAAAACTTTTATCTTATTTATTAACCACTGATAGAAGTAATAAATACAATCTGCCATTTCTTTAAAAATATTGGTCGGCTGCATCTGTAAAATGTGATATATTTTCTTCAGAGGCATAAAAATAATGGATTTTCAAAAGGATTTTTAAATTTTCAATATTTTTAGTATAAAGATGGTAATGCATACAATTAATAAAGTGAAAATATATTAAGAAAACACAGAAACAGAGATTCCACATGTGCTGAATATGGCAAAACTATTTGGTTTCAGTTTGTTCTTACGGAACTATTTATGCTTCTTGCAATAAAAATGAAGTTATGAAGCTACAGCATATAGCAAGCTATCTAATGATATCACAAATTAATGGACTCCGAAATATGCATATGGAAAACTGGAATAATGACTACCAGTGACTATAAATATTTCTTTTTGAAAACAATGGTTCTTTACCTTTAATGATAAACGCCTGTCCAGAACATTTTTCTCAAGAGTTCAAAAATTCCAGAAAGGAGAAAGCAAGAGTTTGACACCCATCCCATAAGAGTTTCACTTCAAATTACACTCAATTTTAAAACAAGTTGTTGAAATATTACAACAATATTTCCCTAGTGATCTGAGCCAATTTTATAATTATTTTCTGAGTAAACTTGGGAAGACTCATCTTCTTCATAGGTGTTTTGGATGAGCAGTGAAACTCAGCAGTAGAAACCAGTGTATGGAAAACCCATGAGGAATTCAGTCACAAAGAACAGACACTGTAACTAATGATATGCCTAGTTTGGGGTTTTAAACAAAGACATATTACTTTTCATCAAAAATTATCTTCAAAAAAGAGCTGTTTTGTTCTAGTATTTCAAAAGGAGCAGAATTAAGTTTTGCAGAAGGGAGAGAAATTCTCTGAAGGCAGAGACCAATACTGTGTACCAAAGCTAACAGATATTAAAAGAGATATAACTTCACTGTATCTGTCACATGTAAAAAAAGCAAATGATATTGTAGAAGATTTATTTATTGCATAGAGAAATCTTAATGAATTTTGAACTTCTGCAAATTATTTTCTCTTTAATTGTGAGAGGTCTCTGAGTAACCTTTGATGCAGTCTTTTACCTGAAACTGCCCCGACACTTTCAAATATGTACCAAGTTGTTGGGTTTTTTATTACTAAAAATAAGTACATTTGTAATTGTCCTTATTTTTCCATTTAAGGCTGTTTTATTCCATATTAGATATTCCATAAAAGATTGCAATTTATCAACCTCTTCCACTTGATCTCTATATTTTTTTACCAAGCAATTTTTTAAACCTCAACAGAAATAGTTTATTTTTGAATAAAAAATTCCATATGATAACAGTTAGCACAAAATATACATATGACTATAAGCAGCTGCGACTGATATCCGTCATGGAAATCAGTCTCCATAAAGGCAAAATGATTTTGACTGACTTCCAGGGAAAGCTTATTTTGGCAGTTGGTTGACAAGGCTAAAAATCTTATGGTGCCTGTGAATGGATGTTTGAGTGTGTTGTTGCTAAGAGGTTTGTCCTGCACCCACTCTCCTCACTGTTGCAGTAGTGACCATACTTCTCTCTCCAGTGATACAGTCAGGTGCCAGACCAGAAAAAATGCTCTTTGAGGTTGTTGGTACACATGTACATATATATAATGGATTTGAAGAATGAAAACATCTTAAGCAATCTATTTCCAAACATGTTAGGACATTGCAAGAACTCATGAAAATAGACTCTTGCAATGTTCACAGAGAAAGATGTCCTGTGGCTGCAGCTCAGGAACTTTTGGCTTGGTGTTCAAATTTGTAGTTCTCTTAACCTATATCTTTGAGGAAATAATGCTTTTAAAATTATTTTTAATTTGTACTCAGTTTTTTATAGAAAATGGAGAACACAGTTTACCTAAAAAACCTTCCTAAATAACTCAGAAGAAGATCTTACTGCTTCAAAAAGGCCTTAGAAAATAACTGGCGTTATTAAACTGTGGTTTAATTTAATACAATGATGAGCAGGAACCTTTCCATGTAATTTTTTTCCTGAAATAGTAAAGTAGGGAAATATATGACTGCTTCTTTCATTGTTGTGTATATATACATATATATATATATATGTAATAACAGTGATGAAAAGAGAAAATGGAGTATTTGTTATCTGCCATTTGTTTTCAATCCTATTTGGGGGAAAAAAGGTTTGAGAAGATTTTCATTGTCTGCATTCAGTGGAGTCAAAACCCTCTGTAATGAGAGCTCAGTAATCAGCATTCTTATTTAAAGTTTTGCACTTGATGAAATAATGTTTTCTGACAAGTTGTTTTCTGACATGATCTCTGTTATATCTAGACCAGATCTGTATGTTCTTTATTAGTACTTGCTAGACTCCTTCGACTCCTTTGACTCAAAAAGATCACAGTATAACATATAAGTGTCCTGCTATCTGGTCAAATACTGGTTAATGGTCTCTTCCTATGGAACTCACATACCTATTCAATTCCTGATTACTGTTTTGGATTAGTAAAACACATATCCCAAATACTCACCTGTATTCAGAAAGCTTAAGAGCTGATTGAATTGTTTCATAGATAGGAACTGCCTGCTGCTGAAAAGACATAACTTTATAAATGCTGTTGCATTTATAATGATTTATTTTATGCATACTAGATATATCTAAAACACATGTACAATGACCAGAAGACAGAAGGCTTTAGATATTTAGAGATAACTATTTATAAGATAGAAGAATAGATGCAAAATTCAAGTTGAGTTATATGAAACTAATTTTAGCCATTGTACAGGATATTGCTTTTTTTCCCCCTTTTGATTTCATTATAAACTAAATAACTAGTTACATTAAGAAAATTGATGGAGTTAATTTGTAAGCAGAGCTGTAGTGCTTATTTTTTATTTCAGAATCCCTGAATTTTATTAATGATTGATATAGATAAGAACATTAATGTTGGTAATAAAGACTACACAAGTAAAACTTTAATTATGTACATTTTTACAGTGCATCTCTCTTACATGTGAAATCATGTGATAGAGAATATATTCAGTTAACTGATGCATGTGAACGGCAGATTGAATGTTATTTATAGTATAACACACTCCAAATATTTTTTTGTGTAACAGAAAAAAGCCTTGCACTCTGCCTACCTTATTGTTAACCAGTTTTCTACACATAGCATCTGTTTACATTAGTAATGTAATTGCTGTGATAATAAGCTCATTGATTTAGTATCTAAGGAAATAATCAGTCAGGACATCACATTTGTCTTGCTTTACTTGACAGCCTATCTTCTACAGTGAATAGACAATGTCAATTCTTCCCATTGTTTCAGAGAAATGGAGCAACACAAAACCCCAGAAAGACCTCTTCTCCTTGCCAACTATTGCCATAAAAATGTTTGCTGCAGCTAACTGGTATTGGACAAATTTAATTTCAACAGTGGCACAAGGCCAGTACACTTTAGTGTAGGAAAATTGTATATCTTTTGTTATTCAGACAGTATGGCAGCCTTATCTTTCACTTGACAGTTAAGCAGAAAAGGACTGTGAAATACTGAAACTGAAATAAAACAATGACACAAACTTTGGTTATAGTCTCACTAGGAGGTCTTTCCCTACTTCTAAGCATTTTTATGTGAAAATATATTTAAAAAAATGTCCACTTACTAGGAGTTAAAAAGAAATTCACAAGATTGTAAGGTATCTGTGTATTTGGGTTCAATTCCTGAAATTACAGAGGAAAAAAAATCAGTCACGAGTGTTAAAATATAGAACAATCACAGTTTTATGGGTTTTTGTCCTATCTTATTGACAGTGTTGCCTTAATATACCCTTCTTTCTGCAACTTTGGGTTGTGTAAGTTTCAAAAATCCATGGTTTATGATGAGTTAATGGGCTGAAATTTTAGAAGTTCAAGTTGCCTTGACCATGTGTGATATTCAAGCTACAGATGACAAGAATGTATCCGCTCTACCTCTCTGCTGCCCACAAAGCCCAGTGTTCACCACAGGACCTGTACCCAGCAGTGCTCAATGACTTTTGCCTAGAATTTGTTGTAGATCACCAGAGAGTAAGAGAAATTTCATTCCGCTGTGGAGGTGAATCTCTACTTATCACTTTATAGACAGCACAAATGAACTCATATACAACATCAAATAATACTGCTATATACTAATTTACAAATAATTCTAATATTGAAACAATACCACTCATATAGCACCAGTATGTGACAGGACAAGGGTAAATGGCTTCAAAGTGAAAGAGAGTAGATTTAGATCAGATATTACAAAAAAATTTTTTACTGTGATGGTGATGATGAGGCACTGGAACAGGTTGCCCAGAGAATCTCTGGCTGCCTCATCCCTGGAACTGTTTAAGGACAAGTTGTATGGCGCTCTGAGCAACTTAGGCTAAGTGAAAGATGTCCCTGCCCATGGGAGGAGTTTTGGAACTAGATGATTTTAAGGTCAGTTCCGATCCACGTCATTCTATGTTTCTGTGATACCTAAAAAATACTGCTCTTAATTACCACAAATTCACAAAAACAGTTAATCTCTAAACCTTTTAGAGAGGAAGGGAAGAAGTACTTTTCCTTTTTTAGGGATAGGATTAAAAATACATTTAAAGTATTATATTCCATGGTGTGCTCTCCAGGAAATGAACTGTAAAAATAAATTTACCTCACTTCCCCTCAACACCAGAAAATATTCAGGTTTCCTTTCCTCTGCATAGCTTTTGTTTTAATTGTAAATGGAAAGAGGACACATTGTGGAAGAGCCAGTAGAAATGAAGATATGTCAAACTAAGTCCTTATCATGGAGTGTTAATTACCTATGTGGTAGTTGTACTTACAAGATGAGAGCAACCAAAGACAGGTTGTTCTTTGTTTCCAAACCAGATGCAGGGTAGCAGAAGTGTGGCCTCACAGCTCATCTAAATTCTGAATTCCAGCAGGCTGACAGCTGCTCCTTTTCTGCTGATTAAGAAACACCAACAAACACTTTTTTTTTTCCCTCCACAAAGATCTTCTTGGCTGCTATCTTTTTAAACTCAAAAATGGGTTCTTCTGACTCGGTGTTTTTAACAGTGATTACTAAAAAGGAGGTATTGTTAAGCAGAAGAAGAGAGGCAAGGTTTGGATCAGATGTTCTAGGAGGTATAACGATGCATCACATCACATTTACTGATGCATCACATCACATTTACTGATGCATCACAAAAAAATGACAATTACAATTGAACGTTGTACCATAAGTCTCCTGGACAGAAGCCTTGAAGAGCCTCGCCAAAATGAAGTTCTTGTCAGACAAATAAACTCTATTCAGTTTTGGCCCCTTAGGGGATTGCCAGCAGAGTTCAGACCTGATACAGATCCAGACTCCCTTCTGCTCCACAAGGTAGAAAATCTGTGTTTCTGTTTTAATTTGCAGGATAGTATTCTAGGTCTCTTAGTGTTCTTCCACTTCTCGGGAAAAAAAAAAAATCAAAAGGACATGATACTGAAGATGCCCAAAACAGTAAGTTTGAGTCTAGAGGAGGGCCACAAGGATGATCAGAGCTGGAGCACCTCTCCAATGAAGACAGGCTGAGAGAGTTGGGGCTGTTCAGCCTGGAGAGGAGAAGGCTCCAGGGACCCTTTAAAGCTGCCTTCCGGTACCTACAGGGGGCCTACAAGAAAGCTGGAGAGAGATTTTTGTAAAAAGTATGTGGGGATAAGACAAGAGACAATGACTTTAAACTGAGAGAAGGTTTATGTTAGAGATAAGGAATAAATTCTCTAGAGTAAGGGTAGTGAGACACTTGAACAGGTGGCCCAGAGACACTGTGGATGCCCCATCCCTGGAAGTGTTCAAGACCAGGCTGGATGGGTCTTTGAGCAACCTAATCTAGTGGAAAGTTCCCTGAGGCAGAGGAGTTAGAACTAGATGATGTTTAAAGTCCCTTCCCACCCAAACTGTTCTATCATTCTATAAAATGTGGATGCTTATGTTTTAATAGCCTTCCTCAGGAAAATGTGTCTACTAAAAAAGCTTTATTGAGATAGAAACAAGCTAGTCCAGAGATCCTATTACATACACACCAACAGCCTCAGAAACCTGGATTAAAACATGAGTTTTCTTCCTCTGGTTTGTACCTAACTAAAATGGTTGCTCTTCCTATGACAAGGAAGTTCAGAAGGTTGAATAAAAAAAAAAGATGTACATCTGGATAGCTGATAGTAGCTTAAACAGTAGTGAAATACAGCTAATGGGTACTAACCGAAGAGGATAGAAGGCATCGGGATCCAATCCCCATCCTCTAAAGACATCTAGTCTGATTGCAAACAGGTTTTACCTAATGATTTCCACACAGGGAAATTCTGGAATGATATAAATTTTAACTTTTTCTTTTTCTTTTTTTTTTTTAACCTGACCTTTCCTCTCAGAGAAAGAAAACTAGTGGAAGTGCAGCTCAAAGAAGAGTGATCTGGGGAACACCAGTGGGAAAGCAAATCTTTGCCACAGAAAGATGAAGGCTCAATGAAAGAAGGGCCTGTGGTAAAACTGCTTGTCTGCTGCTACCTATGCAGAGACACTGGTGGAAAATAGTAGGAGAGAAGATGAAACAACAGTTTTGTCCTTCATTCTGAGATGAAGGATGTTTTTCAATTGTAGATGTATTGTGTCAGTCACACAAAAACTGGTCATTAGTAATATGCCACCTTCATTTCATGTACATACCTGAGAATAACACCTCTATGGTCATGCCAAATTCTGTTTGCCTACTTTCCTCAGGGCAGGTGGGTTTTTCTGACTGTCAGCTGAGTATCACTGGTGGTCTTTATTATCACCAATCATCAGAAAAAACATCAGAGAGTAATTACTGTGCTGTTTTGGAAAAGCTTTGTGCTTCTTATATAAGCTTTGGAATTTATTATTTCTTTTTCTTACATTTCTTTCACATTCACCATCATTGTGTAGGTTCTCTGCCTCTTACTGTCTTTTACTCAATGCTGCACTGCTCTGTGGGAAATATTTTTCTTTTTCAGATAAGGCAGAAGATCCTAGAATATTCTAGGATGTTCTATATTAAATCAGGAGGCTCTGTGGTTAGTCTTGATAGAATATTACAAAAATTTTACATGCATGCTGCAGCTCTTATAGGTGGTTTCACACTTTGAGAACACTTTTTTGAAAATTATAGTCCTGGGAGATCAAATGACATGAAGATGATGGATTGTTGAGGATATCTTGAAATGAGCAGTGCCTGTTCCATTTACGAATATAACAACCTTCAAGGTTAGAAATGAAAGTTGAAAAATCAGTAGTTAAGGTTGTTCAAAGTAAAGGAACAGTTCTGAAATGGAGTTATGTATAAGTTGCTTCATATATCACTCTTTGTAATGGTGTAAAATTTGAGTGTAGGTGTGAGCAGCCACTATAAATTGCCGTGGAGATTAGTATTTCAGTCACTGAGGTCACACTGAGTTGTTCAGGAACTGTGTGAGGTAAAATTAACAGCATCTTTATATTTTATCTCCTTTGGTTAAAATCTATTAAAAATTGACATGCCACTACTTGTAAACTTCAGTTTTTAAAGAAAATCGGGCTGAGTGTTACTGGAGTTTGCTCCTTAAAGCTTCTGACCTTTTGACTTGTATCAATCAAGCACTTCTGGGCTATCTCAAATGGCATTTTCCATCCCTACCTCTTCTGGCTGTCATGGAAACGCCATGCACCCTCTTATAAAGGTACTGTAATACTGTTGGGCCCTGCACAAATCATATTAACAGCGGAGTTGGAATCAACTTAGGCATAATAATGGTTGTAGCCAAGGGAAATAGCCCCTCGCCTCTCTTCTAGGCAGCTCCAAGTCTGAGCACTTCCTGGGAAACCAGGTTCCATTTCCTGGAGAAAAGCCATCCTGAAGGACACCTGCAATTCTGCACTGAGGTGATGAAGATGGCAGGCATGAAATCCCTGCACTTACTCCAGTGAGCTGGAGAGAAGTTTCCTCTGAGATCTGGGATTTATGAATGACACTTAGCTTTGGCCATCCAATGCCTTTCTTTAAGGGTGCAAGTGCTCATGAAGAAATTAGAGAGAGAGGAACAAAATGCTGCACCTCAGACATCTCATTCTCACAGCACAGAGAAGAGTCACTGCCTGGCTCCAAACTTGCCTTAGAGTGTAAAATATTATAGCACTCTTTCCTCCTCTCCCAAATGGCATCTTGATTGTCATCAGCAACAGGAGATAAAATGAACATCTGTATGGAAAGAGTTTTTCTTGTTGTGAGCTTTTTTTCCTTACAAATGTTTGTGTTTTCTTTTGTTTGTTTCCTTTCTGGAGTTGTAAGTTCGAGGGTTTGTTCCAAGAAAACAAAAAAAGAGAATAAGCAATACCCTTGTCCCCTCTCATAGGGAAAACTCCACAGCTCTGTTCTTAACTGTCATTCCAGCAGAAATCCTGGAAATTTCACTCTTTCACCCTCTCCTCCCATTTCTATTGAATGAAATGGCAGCAACTGCTCCGCCGTTAGGATCAATATCCAGGCCATTATGTTGGCAAAAGGAGCAGCAAATCACATTTACGTGGATTGTCAGATTCATTATTATAAGCAGATGGCAGTCCTTGCACTACAATGCAGCTGAGAAAAGACTGACATCATTTCAAATTAAAATCTATAATGCTAATACACATCTCTAACTCTTTGTACAGACCTAAGTGCATTAATCTTCTGAATGATTTGCCAACATGTGCACTGCTTTAGGTGTTTTCACTTGAGTGGAGCTAAAAGGGGAGTTTTAACTGAGAATGGTTAACATTTATTCATACAGATTGATAAAAGTTAACATGCAATTTTCTTTACTAGTAGCTCCCTAATGGGAATTAATGGGACATTTTGAAGAGAAAATGCCAAGCTCAGAAGGCCAGTTTAAGAAATTTGTTAACCGCTGAAGAGAAAAATATGTTAGTAACATCTCCCTTATATAAACTGCTTTTAAAATAATTACTCATAAAAGAAAAAGCAGGGCATATTTAAAATTTGTTGTAGACTTTTCTAAGTATGCAAATAAATTTCATTTGTCAAATGTGGAACAAAAAAATTGAAATTTTTGAAATCAGATGGCCATCAAAATTTTGAAAAGTGAACATAAAATAAAAGTCTGTTCTTTTCATACATCTGAAGTGGAAGATGGTTCCCAGAAAAAAAGTTTTCATATTTCAGGGATGGTTATATCTGCAGTGTCTAAACAATATATACTGTCATCATGTTTTCTGTAGCATGCTCTAAAATATCAGAATTTCATGCTCTGTTTTTGGGATGTGGAGGCTGATTCCTCCATTCTTCCACCTTTCTCCAGAAAGGATATATCTAAGAGGGAGTATCTTCTGGTGACTGAACTATGGACAATGTGCTGTCAGACTGCCTAACCATGAGAATGTAATGCTTTTTCTTCTACAGAAATGTTTGCACCATTAGGGGCTGTCCAGGACTTTTTCTTCCTGCAAGTGTGATGCTGAATAAAGCCAGGTTGGAAGCCATGTCATCACACTGTTTATTCCGAGTTAAGTACGTTTCCTTTTGGAAGGGCTTAATAGGTGGGCAGTGTTTTGCTGATGTATATGATTGGATCCATGGGGCAAACAAAATTCCTGCGTTTTCCCTAAAGAAGATTTTCTAAAGCACCCAGATATCCCACAAAGCCATGGACCTCTGGAATTCTCCCATCGAAAGCTTTATAAATGTATGTGCCATTGCAGAAAGGCTTAACTTTGCCAAAGAAGTAACTGAAAAAAATAAAGTTTATTAAGATGTTTTGACCATTTATTTTGACCATTATTAGGATCTTTTGTGCCATTTATTGTTATCTAGAGATTTAATTTCAAAGGGAATAGAGCCATCAAATCCACATTATGTGTTGCCTTCTCCCAGTATGTGCCAGTGCCATGTGCTAACATTAATTACTTACTTCTTTAAATGTATCAGTGATGTTTAGTTTTCCTGAATTCTTTTGTTATTAGCACACCTGAAACAGATGTCTCTGTATTTTGTTAATATTGGTTCACCTTAATGACAAAAACTGATTTCTTAATATTTTCTTGCTCCATTAATCTGACTTAGCACTGAAACATAGTTTGGCTCGCCCAAACCAGTTGTTATGTGCAGCAATAGAAAATAACATGTTTCACTAATATAAACAATATACAACAGCTTAATAATTTGCTTACATAAAGATTTTTTTTTCTTTTTTTGAGTAGGGATTGATTTGTTTTACAAATAATAAAGTTAAATAACAAAACACTGGGAAAAAAAGTAGTTTTTTCTATTTGGAAAGTTGCTTTAAAACATACTGGGTGGGGAGCTGCACAGCAAGATTCAGGAAAACATAATGAAAGATAATTTAATTTTCCAATTTTTTTTAAATGTCATTCAAAAGAATTTAACTTGAAAGAAAAGTATGTACCCAATTACAACCATATGAGTATGATCTCCAAAAAGACCTTATTTTTTCATAAAAAAATTTGGAAATTGAAGGTTCCAGCTTGTATGGAGGTTGAAAGTAACTGTTTAACATAAGAACTTTAGGTCAGCTTAAATGTGTCAGCTTTAACTCTGTGACTATCAGAGAATAAATTAGTAAGAATTCTGAAAAACTAAAAATTCGTCATTGTTTTGATATGTAGAACAGGGCTCATAGTAATATTTGAAACTTTAAAATCTCTTTTTTGTAAAGTTCATTACCAATTATTGAAACCCTAAATGCTATGCACATCTTTCAGATTTCTTTTTTAGGGATTACAGATAAAAACAGGTACATCCAGGGTGTTAAAATTTATGGTTCTGATTATTGAAAGTACATGAGTTGCATCTGATATTTATTTAAGAATTTCTTTTCATAGCATAATATTTAAACTGCTTAATTAATGCATAATAGCAAAAGATGGGAAATGTGTAACTTACAAATTGAAATAAGCTCTTAAAAGTTTTGCGGAACATCTGGAACATTTCCACAAATGACTTAAAATAATATCCTCCAAGCCATAGATCCCATTATAACACGTCTCACATATGTACTACCACAGCTACTCAATGAATTGATTTCTCATATAGGAATTGCATGGATGCAGTAAGTACAGTACACACTAACTTTCCTCACTCTGAGTTCATTAGTCAGTTTATTAACTTCCAAAATACTGCTGCTGAATTAGCAAATCTGAATAGAGATTTCCCTGAGATGTAGCTCCAGAGCTTATTTTAGAATATGGCATTTCTCCCAAGTGACTCTCAGTGACACAGTTTGAAAGCAGTAGTAGTTGGTTAGTAAACTGCAAATTAGTATTTTTTGAATGCATGAAATAATAGACTATTTTTGATCTGTGGCTGAAGATATAAAAAGCATTTATGGGTTGTGTGTGCTTCACATTCAATCTGAGCCCCAGAGTATGCACTTCTTTCCCACCCCCCTTTCCTTTGCCTGCATTGCAGTTTGTTTTACTGACTGAACACTTAAAGAGATATCTACTTAAGGATGTCAAAAGGTGTAGTAAATGGGAGGCAGGCCACTGGGAGACAAAATAGGGAGGTCATTCCGCCTGACCTCCTCCTGTTTTTTCCTCTAAGAAAGCTGCTGCTCAGCTGACTTAAGATTGAGAGACAAGGCAGAAAAACAGCAAAAACAGTATTAACTCAACCTGTTTGGTACAGTGCTTTCTACTTGGGAAAGGTTTTCCTTCATACTGGTCTCCTGTTGCAGTCATTCCCTTTAGAATGCTACAGTATTTCTTCTCTGTTATTTATCCTGCATGCGGGTTGTGTAAGTGAATGGAAATTCAATGAATAAAGTTATCTCTGAGTTTTATTAGTTCTATAGGGATTAGTTTCAATGGTGAAGCTAAGATTCTCAGTAGCTGATGATTTTGTTGACATTTTAAAGAGGATTTTTGTCTTTAGGTGATATAAAACACTTCTGTAATTTCTTGTTGTGGCATTAACATATTGGGAAGAAAATCCCAACCTTTAACCTCTCAGTTATATTGATGAGGTGTAAATTGATTTCTTGTGTGTATTCAGTCTCCAAGCTCGGCAGGAGGGTCCCAGAAGTTTGTCCAGTAATCATTCTGTCAAATGCAAGTGGATGTCACATTAAAGAGAAGCAACAAGTGTGCTCCACTTGCAGGTATGGAGTACTTTTTCTTACACAACACCTGGCAGATCATGTCTACTTTGATGTCTGCTTGTTTTGCTAATCAGTAGAAATGAGGAATATTTTCTGCCTTGGCATCCATTGTAACTAAGTGGCACCTCTGTTCTTTGGACAGCAAAGGCTTCATCCCACCCAAGTGGAAGTTAGCCCTAAAAACATACAGTCTAAATAGATGTTTCAAAGGCAATTGTACTTTTTGGGTGCTTACCTCAAATAATTTTCTATTGAAGCTCACTGTCAAATCTCTGAGTGGTTTATTATGAACTTATAGAAAAATTAGTTACATAATTTACCCATAAAAGGAGAGAAGAGGAGGTGGCCTCAGGCATATATCACAAAATCATTTTTAAAAGTCCATGTACTGTAAACTGAAAAGACGGTAATTAAAAAAAAAATATGGCTTTTGATAAACAGGCACCCTCAAATTCAACTTATTTTTATTATTGTGATTCTTGCTACTTAAGGTTTACATTAAAAATATTTTGCTCTCTTACATTTTTCTTCTATTTAGATACAACCAAAGGGCATAATTTTTAAATGAGAAATCTTTTTGATGAGGGAATATATGCAAATGGAAAACAAAGGTTTGCAGTTTGACAGGTTAAGCACCTAGGAGGAAAAGCTGGAGAAAACACCAGTGAGTGAATGCAAGGCCTGACCAAACCTTGGCAAGTGAATACTTTTGAGTAAGATACTTCTTTCTCCTGTGTTGTAATTACTCACTTTCTCTGGTGGAAATAACTCATGTTATGTTAATTTGATTTATGTCAACATTTCTGAGAGAAAGTTCAAGTCCATAATTCTGGGATTATAAAGATATTAAAATTCTAGTATTTAAAGTAGAAAGACCCAACTGAAATGGGGAAAAAAAAAAAGAGGTTCACAGTGCATTTATAACCTAATTATATTTCTTGTCATGGATTTTAATCTAAAAGGCTTGTAGTCTTGTTTGGGGTGAGGTTTTTTTTGTTTATTTGTTGGAATTTCCTTGGTGAAATTTCTTTGGTTTCTTTTGTTATTTTGTTTTTTCTTAATAAGGCAAATAAATTCTTGGGAAATAGCTAATTCATAATCATCCGTAAATAGGACTTTTAATGCAACTTGCTTGCATATAACTGTGAAAAAAAATAGCAAATATGACATGTTTGGAGCATAGCTCTACCTTCATGAAGAAACAGAAACAAAATTTTAAACATGACTAAATCTATTTACATTCATTATCTGAAAATGTCAGTGATGTACCATTACCAGCCCCTAGTTTCTCACATCAGCTATACAGCTAAATAGCCTTCTTCCCCTTTCCTAAGCTTGTGGTCTTTCTATGATTTATTGTGTCATATATAATTTAAAAGAATGAATAGGTGTGTATCATTTAAAACATTTTCTGAAAATATCTTGGAAAAAATTTAAAAAAAACACTAATGGCAAAAAGAAAAAGTTATAGGGATCCAATAAGCCACCTCATATTCTATGCTTTTGTGCCATGTGCTAACTTAAGGGTAACATTTTTTTTTCTTGGGGAGCCACATAGCTATTGATACTCTCTGCTGGCTATATATCCATATAATCAGATGAAGAAGTGACTTTAAAAACCTGAGATTAGGTTTTAGTCGAGTGTCATATCCATAAAAGCAGAGAAAAACAAGGATTAAATACAAGTAGAATGGCACCAGAATTGAATAATTTTGCCTGTTTTCTGGAGGAGCAGGAAATATACAAGACCCTGTATATGAATATATGAACAGGATGAATTCCTTGTCCTTAATAATGTATTGTGTAGCCATTTTGAAAGTAAACTTTGCCAATTACAAAAGGTAGAAAGTATAAATTAATTTTCATTTATTCATATGTTTAATTAAAAAAGTTTGCTTATTATTTAAAAACCAAAGTATTTTCGTTGGGATCCTTAAACTTTAGGGATGTGAGGCAAATGCACAGAGCATCCTGCAATGCAGGGAAAGTGCATTTCTCAAATGGCAATGAGTTTTTCACTGTTACTGATTCACTAGGTGTCTTCTGTCCGATGGGGCAGCACAAGTGGGGGTGGCTTATTGGATAAAGAACTCCAAATGAGAATGATAGATGTGCTTTAAAGCGAGCCATCTGTACTTACTTTCAAAGGTGCTGAACTAGTGAATTTCCCCCCACTTCCTCCTTTTTCATTTCTCATGATACACATTTGCAAAAGTACAGAATCTCCAGTGAATGGCAGAGTGGGATGCGGACAAAGGTTTTCCTTACGTGGAAGGGATGAGCATGGTGCAGAGTGAAAAGTTCATTGTATGATGGATGAGCCAGTGAGTATGAAGGTCACTCTGTCAATGGTACACAAGAGAGGATTATGGGTGACAACAGCTCTAAAGGACTGGCAACTAAATTGTTTACAAAATGCGATAATACAGAGTTGTAAGAAACTTCCCCAAATTTGTTTTTGCAAAAGGGTCACCAGGACAAATAAGCTGAAAGGTTTTTTGGATATCTTGGGGAACATTTCAAATGTCGGGAGAGATTGCTGCGTTGAAGACTAAGATCATCTGTTCCTTTTCAAATTAATTTGTCATTAAGAGACAAAGAAGTCCCAGCTCAAAGCAGCAAGCACACAACAACCCCACCACCCCATTCTGAAAAAAAACCCTAGCCAAACCACAAAATAAAACAAAGTTATATTACTTTTAACTTACCCTTGCCAAAAAGAAATAAAAAAATACAGAAGAGTCTTACAAGATACTGCTGTGTGCTGAATGAAAATAAAGGACTCCTATTAAGGTTTAAATTGTGCAAAAATACTCTCATTCTTTTCAACAGTTTATCTTTTAAAGTCAGTCAGTTAATGTTCTAATAAAAAATGACTGCAGGCACAGCTCCCGAAGTGACCCTCAAATGCCCCAGTATTTGCATACTTTATTTTCTGCCAACTTAAAAATAATATAAAATAACCTGAGATTGTTATAAAATGTTAATCTCATTAACATTGTAAGCCCTAGTATTTAATTATGATTTTATGCGATTTCTGACTTGTTTTTCTTTCAAATAAACACAGTTTTGGGGTGTCTGAATGTTAAATTGGCTAAGATTGGAATATAGAAAGTGTAACATTTAATACCATAAAATTTCATTATGATTCAATCATGTTCTAGAAATGCTTCCTTTGAAGTCCCTTATTTTGAAAAGCAATGTATCTTAAAAACTTGAGAAATTAATATATCAAATTTCTGTACAAATGTTTTCCTGAATAAAATAACACAGTCTTAAATAAAAAAATCATCCTCAAGACATACACCATCTTTTTCTCCAGCTAAACAGAAGCACACACTGAAAGATTTCCAGGCACCCACCAATGTGAGAATATGCCAAAAGCAATAGTTTCTGTCCATATCAAAGCAGTGTACTGGATAGTGTTTTTACACTGACTTAAAGCTGTGATAACAGGCCTTTTCAGATATGCCATTTCTTAAATGAGGCACCCTTCATTTAACCAAGTGTTCAGTATTGCCAAATCTATAAAGCTAAATTGCTTTTTTATAAGGTAGAACCTTACCTGTTGGATAAAGTATGTGCAGTGAGGCTTATAAATGCTCATAAAGGGAAAGTATGGAAGGTAAAAGTATCCATTACCTTTTGGAAAAAGGACGATTATTTCAAAGAAAATGCCAGCAGTGGGAGACATATAATAATAATTTAGGAGGAAAAATAAAACTGACTTTTTCCCAGTACCACTGTTAATAATACAACTACTTCTTTTATATTAATTAAAAAGTGTTTCTTGCTTGCTATATATTTTTAGTTAGCAGCCAAGTATTTTGCATTTTATAGCAAGGACTGTACTTCAACCAAATTGGGAGCAAGTGTGCTGTGGAAAGGTATTGGGGGAAACTTTATAACATAATGTCTATTAATGAAGGACAAATTCATTTAATAGATCTCCCTGTAAAACAACATCTGTTGGTAAATTGGCTAGTGGAATTGCTGTGGGTGAAATTCACTTTTGTGCACTGAAATATCACAGTTAGGCTTTTGAGTTGAGTTAGACTTTTTACTTACTAGTGAGATACAAATATATGGCTCAAGTGCTTCTTTCTTAGATACAGTACTACACTTTCCTGTGCTGGTGTGAGCACATGAGATCTAAGGAAAAGAAAAAGCTGAATCTCCACATTCCAAAGCTCACCTTTCTATCAGCATTTGCAACTACTTTATAATAGATAAATCAGCTTGCTTTAGTCTGAGGGGGGACACTCTTTGCTATTTACCTTTTCTCCAAATGAACTCGGTAGCATTTATTCTACAGCCCCTGAAGGCCTTTATTATGTAAGCCTCCTCAGATTCTGACCTTTGCCAAATCCACGTGACTCTGAAAGTGGGATTGTCTGTCCTACTGATGGACAGTCTCCGGTAACTGCACTTCAGTAAGTATGGAAGATGGTATTACACGACTGTTTTATGATGCTTAAAGTCTGAAGTACAATTGGTTGTCCATCTGGGATTGGGAGCAATGAGAAGATATTCAGGGATACAAAAAAAAATTAAGAGCTCTCATTTCTAAGGTAATCTTCAAAATTCCAGATTGGAACAGATTCTCTATCTCTTTTGGGGATTTGTTAGGATACAAAGAACCATTGTGATGAACCGATATGACTATGCAAAACAAAGACAATAGGACTGGTCAAAAATTCATTTCACTGTGAATGAGAACATATCAATTTTAGGGAAAAAGGGTCAAGTCTCAATTTTCCTATAATGGAGAAATTCCCATGATCCTTTGAGATTTGTTAATTTTTCTTCCTGAATAGTCCTATTGGGTTTGCGTGGCCAGGTTTGTAACGGGGCACAGGGGTGTTTAAGGTGGAAAAACAAGTGGTTTCTGCGAGAAGCTTCTCACATGTCTGACAGAGCCTAACTCATGCCAATATTGCAAGCTTGAGCACCTTTGTCTTCCCTCCTTTTTTCCAAAGGCTAGCAAATTGACATCATGTCATATTCTTGGGCTGGTCACTAAGAACGAATTATTTCCTTACTCTACTGAATATCAGGAAGAACAACTTCCTTCCTTCCTTCCTTCCTTCCTTCCTTCCTTCCTTCCTTCCTTCCTACCCTCCTTCCTACCCTCCTTCCTACCCTCCTACCCTCCTACCCTACCCTACCCTACCCTACCCTACCCTACCCTACCCTACCCTACCCTACCCTTCCCATCTTCCCTGCCTTCCCTCATTCCAACTCTTGCCCACAGTTATGTCAAAATTTGGTGTAGATCAATGTATTAATGACATTTTTTTTTTTTCTAGACTGAGAAACTGTAGGGAGAGTAATCAACCTACAGAGGACCATATCAGCATATTTTTCTTAAGCTGATAAGACAAAACTACTTAGGAAAAACACTACTGGATTGCTTTGGAATTTGTAAAGGAAGTGTAAGTTGAATTGGGCTGGATTTAATGAACCATACCACAACTCTTCTTGGTAAACTTAGACAGCGTATTGCAAGTAGAAGAGACAGATCTTAGCATATTCATGAGTAGCGCCATGCAAAGACTTAAGTTTGGTTTCAGAGATCTTAATATACTTCTAAGGATAGTGAAATCTTTAAATTCAGTGATCTAGATTGTGTCTAAATAAAAATTTTACTGAGGAAACCATTTTTTAAGAAAAGTATTTAAATACAGTATTACTTAAATTGAAGGATAAACTGAAAACAAAAGAAAGTCTGGCATTTCAAATGGGATATTGATGTACAAATATTTTGGTCTGAAAACTGAAAACCATTCATTAATTTGTACCAAATAGAAACTGTCCTTGGGACATTCAGCAGTGCTAATGATAATTGAGTACTCGATTGGAAAAACCTTCAGTATAGGTTGATGTAGTACAAATGTCAGGGAAGATTATAGCTCTCTTAACTATGACAGAAATCCCCAGTCTGTTAAAGGTAAGAAGTTAGAGGGAATAAACCAGCGCTAAATATCTTCATCGTATATGATGAAAAAGTTCCTGTTACCATACTCTGAGTCTTCATTTCACCTCATCTCCTGTTTCAGAAGATCACTATACTCCTTCTCATGGTGAAACAAATGATTTTTCAATGTTCTTTGTATTAGTAGTTGTTCCTGCATTGTTTGCCTTCGCAGCACTCAAGGGCCCCAGATATTAAAGCCCCACATTCCCTCAAGCAGCAGGGATGCCCTGCCTGGGAGGAGAGGGTGGGCTGGGGAGAGCTGTGTAACTCCTCTTGCCTCACAGTCCCTGTTGATGCTCTGCTGGGCAACGCTGGGGGAAGATTGGCACCGGAGCGGAGACCCGGGAAACGGCAGTGAGCCACAAGCTGGCTTCAGCGGGTAGTTCCCCCTGTTACCTCAACCAGAACTTTACAATTTCCTATTGAGGAGTCTTTTCAGGGTGTATTGACAGGAGTGGCAGACAGGGTAATGAAAGACAAACTCCATAACGCAAAAGGCAGAGGCACTGACAATGAGATCAGAGAGCTGACCCCTGACCCAAGTCAGCATTTTCTTTTCTCTCCTTCTCCTTCCCTCTTTCTTTCTCAGTTTACTGTTTCAGGTTTGCTTATTATATGGAACAGTCTCAATTGTGACCCTGAGACCATTATTGCTTTGGCTTTTCCCCTTCCCTCAAACAATTGTTTGGAAAATGGCCCCAACAATGTGGAAAAGATGCTGATAAGTATAGAAAAGAGAAGTTAATGAGAAAAGCTTGGAGATGCTTGCAGTTTATATCGAAAAGAATAAAAGGAAGAGCAGTGTTTTCAGTGCTGGTGATAGCTAGAAGATTAGTGCAAACCTTCTCTGTGCATTTATGTAAGTTTGTGTGTGGGGTGTGTGTGTGGTGAAGTCCTTCTGTCAGCCACTTTCACCAGGAGGATAGGACAAGCAGTGTAATTTCTTTTCCTGTTATAATTTCAGATTTCAAGCCATAACACCAAGATATGAAAGATGTCCATGTCATCATTTTTCAAGCATTTTTCCCTTTTTTAGCCTTTTCCTACAGATACACATTCATTAATTAAAATTATTAATGTCATTGATTTAGCTCATGAAAAGGGGAAAATATACTGTTTCACCCTAGGGGTGGCAAGACTGTCATTCTACTGAATACTAGACATCTCACTTCTGTGGCACATGGTTTCTTTGGTCTAAATTCTTTTAGGATATACTGTCTCACCACCAGTTGTGTTATGACATTTGTACACTTTAAACATCTAGAAATTTCTCCACTTTAAAGTCTGAAATAGCCCAGTTATGCAAATCATAAAGATGCTTTTCGAAACTTTTTTTGTCATCTCCAGGTTTTGCTACTTTTGGGGTCCTCTTTACACACTGTGTGAGATGTGTGTGTTACACTGCATCAGTCTCACTGATATTCAGCTGGTTCCATATTCTTTCAATAATTTTAAACTTCTTCAAATTTCATTAATGCACTGAGGACCATACCAGCAAAGACATTAAAAAATCAGAAGAATTGTTTGTGTTTGTGGAAAAGAAGGCTTGTCTTAGGAATTTAAAAAAAATTACACTATTAGATGTATAGGTATTTATTCTTCAAGAATGTAGTGTTTTAACATGCACAAACTACAAGGTACTTGAAGCCAAACAGGAAGAGATGGAGAGCAAAAAAATTCCAATACTAAGAAATTTCAAGTTGTTTCTATCACAAGGTCATCCCATTGCGACAGTTTGAATGGTAAGTCAGGGTTGTGCTGATGAGAAACAAACTTTTCCTTGACAAATAGAACTGGAAAAACACTGTCTACTCTCTTTATTAAAAATATCCTCTGCCATTATTGGTCCAAGCCTTGAAGAATGCAATTGTAAGACATGCTGCACTAGCTGCAGTGCTGTTCATAACAATATTTTAATTTAGGACAAGCAAGAGCAGTAACCCAAAATTTTAGGTGCTATGAAACCGTAAATGAAAATATAGACTCCTCTCAGGAAAAGGCATAAGGAAAATGAAAATAAAAATTCTGAAGTCTATTGACATGTTTTACAAGCATAAAGGTAGCAGTGTTTTAATGAAACCACTACAAACCTGCTAATAGTTAATAAAATACTTATGGGAAGATTTTGTTCTTTGTAAAACTTTATTACACTGCATTATTAGAGACTAAACAGAAGAAGCTTAAAGAGTCATCTAAATCTGACCTTTCTCTGTCTCTTCCTCTAGCTCATTGTGCTATTAGCAAAAACTGGATATGGAAAATATTCTTTCTTAAAGCAACCTATCCCCTTGGGAGTAATTTTGTTCTCTGACCAATAGACATTTTTCTTTCTCTTACAGGACATTTATAAGGTTCAAGCATGTTTTGCCTCTTTTGCAAAGGACCACAAATCAAATCAAATATCACAAAGTACCTAGGGATTACCTATGGCTCACGCTCAACCTTATTATAGGTACTATCTCTTACACCAACATATCCCATGTGAAAGTAGCCCTATTAGTATTCTCCACTAATGCTTTAAAGCAGGCCATTGGATAAGGGAATAAAGATAGAACCCTTAAATTATTAATAATAAAAGAAATCTCCTATATCATATCAATTCAGGGGAAAAAAAGCAATTTGCTACACTGGAATAGGCATTAATTGAAAGGTTGACCTTCATTCAGCACAGCTTAGACAAGATCAGCAGAGTGGAGGCACTGGCGGACTGCAGATCTCCAGAGGGTTTCCAGCTTCTTGTTGTGATGCTTTGGATGAGGCTTTGCATTCTGCCTCACTTCAGGGACTTGTTAAACTGCTGAAATTTGTGAAGTGAGGAAAAGAGCGCTATTTGTACACAGGCTTCTGGCATGTTTCAAAATATGGGGCCAGCAGGGTCATACCTTTCAGCATCGACCTATGAGCTTGGCTGCCTCACATTCCCAAAGCATCATTCAGAATGGGGAGCCATGTGTGGGTAGTAGGATTCTTCTACTTAAGACACTATGGCACCTAATTGTGATTTTTTTATTGATTTGGTTTCATCAAATTGAGCAGATAAGCATATTGCCCAGTGTTTATTGCAGGTGCTGGAAATCACCAGTGGACTATGAAACCAGACAAAATTGTACTTTCTTAAACATGTTTTTTCCTGGAAGACTGGATGTTCCAAATCCTGCTTCTGAAAGTGGAATAATTTTTTTTTCAAAGAAGAAAGGAAATATGTATCTGATTTTATCATTGTTTAAATAAGCTGAAAATAGTAATAAAATGAAAGTTTTGTTGAAAGTCTTCAGAAATGATGAAGCACGTGCTCCAAACTTGGAGCATATTTCTATGTGTCATCTCTAAAGTCGAAATGTTTTTCAAACCGTGTTTTAAAATTATCCAGTGGTGGCTTCCCCTCAATGAAGTCTTCAAATATCAGAGTCATATTAAAAGAGTCATTTGCAGATTCTGCACCTCTTGAGAAAAAAAGGTCTTCAGCTAATGTCAACCAAGGAAATAGCAGAACTCCAGCTGATTGATGGAACCTCTCCTGCTGCTATACCATATTACAAGAAGACTAAATATAGGGTTCCTCAATATTAATTTTCTGTTTGAAGCAGATTGTGGCTTGCAAAACTGGATCATGGAAGAATGAGAATATATTCAGCATGGCAGACAGTGTTCAAATAGCCCATGAAAAGAAAACCTGCTACTTTGCACATACAGGTTTCAGTTCCTTGCCTCATTTTTCCCAGGTCATACACCTCTGGGGGAAAAACCCCAAACCAAACCAACAACATCAACAGACGAAAGAAAAAAACCAAAAACACCCAAACATACAAACAACCCCCTCCCCCCCCACCCCACTCCTCTCTGCAAAATTATTACAGACCCACCCAGACCAAACTTTAATTTGACTACGCATGAAAATGGAAAAACAGCTACATTGTGGGTTGTTTGGGGGCACATTTGCTACCACTGAACAGAATTCTGGAAATCAAGATGATAGCATTTACAGAATGTCAGACAATCCCCATTGCATACGAAGCAGAAAGAGAGGATTCAAGAAAATATTCTTCGTGCTGTTGTCAAGATCGTAGAATTAGGTGATCTGTTAATTTCTTTGATGTCCTGTCATAGCTAGTTTGAGATATGACATCATAATACAAGTGGGAAAGGAAATAATTTTCAAAGATGAAGGAAAACTAATGAATTAAAACTCTAGGAAATGGGACAGTTCAGGCTTCTGTACTATTTCTGGAAGTGCAATAGTGAGCAGTAGATACTCTTTGAAACACATATATACTTTTCATTACTTGCAGACTTTGGACTTTGTTTCCATTGTTTTGACTTTCTAGAAAATAAGTGCTTTTTAAAGTAAAATAAAATTACGGCTTACTTCTCACATTTGCTGGGAAAGTTCAAGTGAGTAAAAAGGGTAGATAAAGCACTGTATAGCTTAAATATCTCTGAATTCAGCAAAAGTCAGAGGGTTCTTAGAAATGCAATTTACCAAACTATTTAGTTATATTTTCAGTTTTCTTTTGTAGTGAAGAATTAGGATGAAACACAGATGGGCTCAGATGTAACAATATAGTAGAGAAGAAAAATGTAAGTTAAACTGGAGCTGCAGTGATCAACCTCAAAACACAGAAGGCAAACAGGGTCCTGTGATAATCCACTGGGGGAACTGCAGTCAAATAAATATGATGCCTCCTTGTATGCATGTATGTTTGTGTGTTTACTCTTCAGGTAGACTGGGAAGTGGTTTGTGATAATTCTTTAAAAGTCAAGCATACTCCTGCTTACTCTTTAGGGTATTAAGTAGAAAAAAGTAAAGCAGAAACCTACTTCTCCTTTTACTAACTCTATTCTTTTCCTGTTATAAGGTATTTTTCTAACAATGCTCTTTATGAGTTTATCACCTACTGCTCTACAGGCGAGACAGATGATCACCCTTGAATTCCTCCAGAAATGGTTCTACAAATGGGAGAACCAGAATCATTAATCCTTCTACCATACATATTGTGAAAAAGCAAAAAAATTATCAGTATAGCACTGACACAGAGAAAGACAAAGTAGGATCAGTTGAGGCTTGTCCCTTATGCTTTCTCCTGCCTTCTACCATACAGGAAAAATATAATCGCTGGAGGTGATTGGATCCATAGGACATATCTTCCCCAGCCCTGCAATATTCAGGGAGAAAATCAAGGAGGAGCTAGCCAGAAACTGCATGAGTTTTATCAACTTCGTAAGTACTCAAAATATGTACCACAGTTTGTAGTAGCACTTCTCCTGCATTGTTTGTCTGTTTGGCCACTCCTTCATCCAAAGCTGAGCAAGTTATTATACCTCATGGGTGGTGAAAATTGTTGTTATGACTATATAAATTGTTATTATAACTATATTTTTAACTAAAAAAATGAGTGAATTCATAGTGCACACTGAATTTATTATTATTTTTTTTAAATTTTGTCTCATTATTTCAAAGTGCTCATAACTTTCTGAAAGGTACTAGCAGTCTTCCAGGCTTCTCTTTCAATGGAAAAGGTGGAAAAAGTTTCTTTTTGAATAAAATTGAGCAATTCTTGAAGTATTGTTTGTAAACCAATTTCTCCTCTCTACTTTCTAGGTAAAAGTTTTTACACATTCCTATCACAAACACTTTGTGAATAAGGAAAATAATTGCCCTAATTTGCTAGTGGTGGTCAATCAGTGGATCAGTGTTGTTAAGTTACCTGTGACAGAAAGAAATGAAACCAGACCTAAATGTCTGTTAATTTTCTCAACAGTGCAACATTTTCTCTGTTCTAAGGTCTTTGCTGTCCTCTGCCTTGGGTCATCCATCAGGATACTTGGAGTTTTTCCTAAAAAACATGGTGTACAAAATTGTTTTGTTGAGCAAATCAGGAAGCCCTGTTAACAGCTCTGTTCAATAATGTTTTATGTTGCCTTTATTGTAATCCATATCTTATTACAGTGATAAATTCTCATGTCAATTAAATTTTTGTCTTTGCAATAAGCATTTAGGATAAGTAAGAAGCAATAAGATAAGTGCTCTTATATTAAAAAAAAGTGAAATAATAATTTCTTCTGCAGCAAATTATTTCTTTCACTCCCCTTTTTAGTGTCTACAAACCAGAAATGAAAGTGCATGTATTCTCTTAGGGGAATTGCGTAGATATTCTTCATAGTAGTTTATGCAAATATAAGACCCTGATAATATGAATAAAGCTTGCACAGATGTGAACCTAGTCACCGGTAATTTAACAGGGCTATTCATGTGTGCAACTGTTTCTTCACACAAATAAAACTTGTACAGTGAGTCTTAAAGCCTTATAGCATATTAAATGGAATAAACTAACAATTTCTCTTCAACATATCAGGACAATCAAGAGCAGATACTACCTGGGAAATCAACAAAATCCTCCTGTCCATTCCTATTTGGCTTTCTGCTGCCCTGTGGGTTACATTGTCAGCTCTGTGCTCATTCATGTGTTGCTGTTCAGGTACTGCTGGGCAGGAGGAGGTGCAGGACCCCAGTAAGCTGTGCAGATGTCTGTACAGACCTTCCAGAAACTCCATTGCTGCTTCTGGGAAATTACTGAATGGAATCATAGGATCATAGGATGGTTTGGGTTAGAAGCGACCTTAAAGATCAGCTAGTTCCATTCATTATGGCCAGCAGAAACAGGAATGAGGAGCCCACTGCTACTAATTCTGATCACTAACCTTCTGACTTAGTGTAGGAGCTAACAGCTATTCAGATGGGCTCAGGTAGCCTTTTTTCATTTAACATTATTCACTTTACTTTCATTCTGTGACATCCCAGCTACCTTACCTCTGCCTTCAGCTGTGTAGCCCTACCCTACTGTCCTTTTGGTAAAACTCCACAAAACTGCTTACATATATCCAAGGTGTATGTATACTAGGAGGGTGCTCTCTGTGTGGTCTTCTGGAGAGAGGTGGTTTACTTCAGAGAACATGGATTTTAAAGCCTGCAGGCTCCCACAGCTCCCACTGACTCATCTGATGCTATCCTCACTCCTTTGGCCATACAGCTCACCTATACTTGCAAATAAAATGCCCAGCACCTTTTCTCTGATCCGGAGTGTGGGTGGCACACTGTCCCTTTATACAAGCAAACTCTCTTCTTGCTCCAAAGAAGGCAGCCTCATATACTGTGCTTACCATCCTTGGTCTGCTGCAGAAGTCAGCTCCAAATGTGTCTGGGAGGATGCCATTTGCACTGACTGTGAGTCTGTGACAGAACTCTGCCAGGCAGGCTGCAGTAAAATTGCGTGGACAGTTGCTCATCCAAGCTTAGTGCCAAAGCATTTTGCTATCATGTAGTCCTCCCTCAATGAGACCATTTCCCCCATATGTATGAGGACCCAAGACCAGATTTCCCTGTGGTTCTGTGGTGTCGTTTTCCCTCTGACATGAAAACATCCTATGAGATGATGTGTCAAACTCTATTATTAGAGTTTGACAAACCAGAGGAGGTAGACATGTGCCGTTTAAGTTGAAGCCAGATTGTGAAGCCCTTGTTTCCAGTTGGTGAGTCATTACACGGCTGGCTGTGGTCTTCAGCCCATTGGCTGTTACCAAGTCTTGAGAGTACTGCCCAGTGTTTAAAACTCATATTAATTAAATAAAAAAAAAAAGAGAAAATATTACAGCTTTCAGGGTTCTTTCCCTAATGAACCACTGTTAGGCTTTTTGAGCTTTAGTGTAAGAAGGAAGATCCTTAATTACTGTCTTCAGTCAGTGTCTCCTTTTGGCCCTAATTTTCCTTCATTCCTCTTTCACTGTCTTTTGAAGTTTCATGAGACAAGATCTGCACTTAACCTGAGGTTCTTCCCAGCCCCATAATATGCTTTATAAATCTTTGAGTCTCTCATACTGTGTTCCCTACTGTATAGAATAAAGTGGAAATTGACTTCTGCAGAGACCATTACCAAGATTTATTGATCTGAAAGGATAACATTTTCTTAGTCAAAACTGAAGCTAAACATGAAGGGGAGAGACTAAACATATTTGGTCCTGTGAGCTTTTTATTGCTGAAGTGCCAGGACCTTATTTCCGTTTTGGAATAATCTATTCTCTTTCTTTTTTCTTTTTTTGAGCCCACAGAAAATGTCCGTATTTGTTTCCATGTTGTAGTTCAAAGCCTTTCTTTTTAAGTTTTAGTAAGGACACTTCTCTGCAGGCTTTCCCTGAGGTCTGAAGTGGGTTTGTTGTTCCTGAAATCTCTGCAGCAGTTCTTTTTAATATCATGCCAGCTTGGAATTAAATTGCTTTTCACCTCTGGCATCTGTGACATGAAAAATATACATTTCTGTGTTCTGAAAATAAGAGACAGTTAGTATTTTGACATTTAATGAGTCTAGACGTACCAGTTAGGCAGACTCAAATCTTTACAGTAGTGGCTTTTCAGTGTGTCTTTTTAAAACTATTTTTAATGCTTCCAACTGATGTAACTAAATATGGTTTAGAAACATGATTTTTGCATTTTTGTAGCTTTATCTCAGTCGTGTATTTTTCAGAGAGATTAAGAGTTGTTTGAAATGTCTTCAATACATCTGTGTGTATGGCGTCCCATTTGTGAAACATTTGATAGTTTAATATGTGATTTGTCCTTGAAATATCTAAACTAAACCTGAGTTCCATTGTATGGAAATAAATGTAGGTGTAAACAATACTGTAACAGCAAAAAGAAGCATAATATAAATTATTTTGGGGATAGTGGTAATCAATCCATTGGTTTTTGATAAACAGATTGTCAAACTGCCATTTGAAACTTCTTAGAGAAACCTTATTGATCATAACTCTAGTTTGCTCATGTTTATAGTCATCTAGAGCTTGAATGCCTGAGTTGTCCAAAAGCTTCTTTGCCTCTTCCATAATTTATTAAGTGCTGTTTATCTATCTGCTCCTCGGATTTGAGCTCATCAGCCCTTGCTGCCTGTTCCCTAATATAAATATCCTCTCCTTTTTCTTCTAGGCACATGGACATACCTTTCCTCACGTTTTTGGCATGTGTAAAGGCCAGAAATCAGCCGCTTGGGTGTACTCCAGAGCTCCTTTGACATTCAAAGGTCTCTGTACAGCAGTGCATTCCCATGGATCTGGTAAGTCTGGAAGACACAAGAGAACCACTCTGGCCATGCTGAGCGCACTGAAGTAATTACTTTGAGTTGCCCCACTTGCAAATTTATTTAATGCAATTCAGCTAGTTTCACTTATAAATCCAAAGTGGCATAAAATCTTTGTTTCTGCAAATGAAATTATCCCAATTTTAGGAACAAACTGCTGTTTTGAATTTCAAAGTATGGGAAAGGTTCTATTTTTTGAAAACTGTTTTTTAGTACACATTCATTAGATTAATGAATTAGTGGTAAGAGGACTCTATGATTCATAAAATTAACCAACCATTTGCATTCACAGGGTGACATACTAAAGCCTTGTAACAGAGGCTTCCTAACAGGTGATCTGGGCATTACTTTTCCCAACCCCAAATGTAAAGGTCTCTTGATGGAAAGGTAATTGGTAGAGTGTTGCAAGGCTTCAGAAAATAAATACACCAGTTCACTTTCTTCACCATGTGCATATTCATACCTTGAAAGTTTCCTTTGTACTTCTCAAACTTTATGGTACATATATAGGCTTCTCTTCCATGGAATGATGGGTGTAACTCGGCTTATTCACTTCACTGTTCCATTTTTTCTTTGCTTATGGGTGAATGGGAGCTTCTTCCAGGCATTAAAACAATCAAAGGCATTAGACCTCCTCCTTGGAAGAAATGAACTGCTGCTAGCTGCTCTTACTAATATCTCAAAACTTCTTGGAGTCCTTCTGTGATGAGGAGTACACATTGTCACCTTTGAGAAGTGCTGCTGTAGGAGCAGTAAGAAAAGTCGCCAGTGCAGAGAAAACACAAGGCACTTGAAAGCCTCAGAACAATAGGTTTCTCTTAGCAAGATTACAGTTTTAACCTTTAGTTTGAACCCACAGATACCCTGGGAATTATAGTTACTAAGAATACAGTATTGTTCTGAAAGAAAAAACAAAACAAAACAAAGCACAACAACAAAAATCCCCCCCAACATGGACAGGTGGAGATCATGTACTGGAGGTAGCATCTGTGTGAGAAGACACTTTAAAATAGAAATTCTGGGGTTAAATTGTGAAAGTCTGTCTTCATATGTGCAGTTCTTGAATTACTTGGAATACTCATGGAAGAAAAATAACCTCATTTGTGATTGCCTATGTTGTTTGTAAAGTCATGGAAGTGTGGGAATGTAGTCAGGAAAGTCAAAGAAAATTCAGATTCTAAAAGGAACAGATTTACACTTTGATTAGATCATCAAGTAACGTTGAAGAATGATTGTCATCATTTTCACAAATCTTGTAGAGGACAAGAGCACAAGCTTCTACAGAGCACAAGCCAGAAAACCATCAGGTTATCTTGTGTGCAGCTATAATATTTCCATGTTTCAGGAACTAACAATGAGAAATGCATATTTCTTCCACATTTCCAGCAATGATTTACATAATATTAAGTTGTTAACATTATCCTCATACACTTCTAATCACTTTTATACAATGATGAGCACCTTATTTTGCAATATCTAATTTTATTTTGCAATATCTATCATTGAGAGTTTTAAAAATATTTCTATATTTGAATAGGAAAAGGTTGGAAAAGGTCATGCTTTATAAGTTCTAGAATTTTATGGTAGAAATCAATACTGAAGAACAATCTATCTACAAAAATTTTTTTGTTTTATGTATTGATTTAAGCATTACAAATTACACTCATGATGAGCTCTACCAAATTTGAATCCTTTTCTTTTCTTTTTTTAGAAGGCAAAGAAATCCTCAATTTAAAAAGAATTGCAGAAGTTATTTAATTACCCAAGTTATTTATTTAATTTGACTTTTTTTCCCTTAAATCTATTGTATAAAAATGAGATGTACCAAGTTGATGACTTTGGGGTCAATAAGTGATATGTTTTGAAGAACAGATTATTTAATTTCATTAATTCATTATTAGATGAAGTCTTTCAAAGTTCCTCTTCTTCAAGAATTTAAATGTCAAATATATAATCTCCATCCAATGTTTTTTATGAAGTTCTATATGGTACTTATAGCTGCAGTTTCTTGAAATTAATTATGTGTTATAGCTATCTGAATTTTTTAGAACACATACATGGATTTACTTTTGATACTAAAAAAAGTTTATCTTTTAGTAAACACAAGTACTACAGAGGAGTTTAATCTTGAGCATATATATTTATGGCACAGATGGAAGAGGTTTTACTGACAATGTGCTGTGCTGATTATTTATTTAAAATTTTAAATGCAGATTTCTCTGGGTGATACTATATTTCTTATATTTATTTCATAACGTATTTATTTATGCATACATATTTATAAATAGATATATATTCTATAATACATATATAGTTATTATATTTTATTTTAATATTTCTATTTTCCACCATACTTTCTTCCTTTGGATGAATGGAGTTTTTCAGACAACAGGTGAACACATTTAACAATACTTTCTTGTAATTTTGTATTTCGTTTAAACATGTGGATTGTGAATTTCTCACTGACCATTATACCTCTTTTTTCTGTTGAGAGGTTAAGACAAATTTTGCAGAAGTTAAAGTAATAATGAAAAAACTATCTGCCGATAGTGAAACAGGAGTATAGTGAAGAACAGCGATGTCTTTGGAGGTAATGTCATGAAACAATGCAGGAAGCTCAAAAGAGCAGCAGCAGCAGAACTTCCTGGGAAGCCTGAACTGGGCTCTCAAAACACTCTCCATTACCTGTAAACTTCCAGAGATATGTTGTTTCCTGTCATTTTGGTTGTTTTGGTTTGGTTTTTTCACGAGCTTTTTAGCCTTGACAGAAATCTCGGAATAATGCTGGATGTTATCTATTCAATATATAGAGAAATTACAATTAACACTGAAAGAGGAGCATGAGGAGCATAGGTTAAACAATGAAAAAGAATTTCAGCTCCTTGACCCTTTTTGGGAGAGAAAATGTACAGCATATTAATAATTTATACATATGTCTCTATGTGTATGAGTATGTACAAATGAGGGAAAGCTGAGGGTATGACAGAAAGTGGAGTGGGTCTCAAAAAATGTAAAAGGTTTATTTCACTCTTGTAAGAAAGAACATAGAGACAGAACTGCTGTATAAATTTTCCGTTAAAAGTTTATTTAGTTTTAAAATGCTGTTGATTAAGAAGTATAGAACCAAGGTGTTTATATTAAAAATAATAGGTTTTGACTCTGTACCTGTCATGTACCTCCACAAGAGAAGCTGGCATTTCCCTGAATGAATACTAGAACAGAATTCAGAAGACTTGGGGGAAAAAATCTCTTTACATCCACAGCTGAAAGTATATAGAGGAAAAGAAGGGTGAAAATATATTTTCTTATGACAAAACTTGTTTTATATAAAAGTTGACAGACTGAGAAATTAATAGAGGCAGTTGAAACCAAGAGAAACAAATCAGGGCTAATGATAGACTTGCTGAAATTATGTCTGGTTACTTTGAGCACCTCTAAAATTAGCATATGGAGCCTTTTCAATTTAGGCCAGCTCTACAGAAACAACTTGTTTACTCCTGAGGTTCTTACTTAAAAGTGCAGTGAAATTAAGACTACTTGCAAATTTCTGCTTTCTTCTTTTAATTTGCTTGAATAAAGTATATAATTTCTGCCTAGACTCATGCTAGAACAGCTTTTGTAAAATGTAATATCCTCACTTAGACATTCTTGAATATTATCATAAAGAAAATAATGTCTGTGAGGAAATTTAAATAAAAGATACAATGAGGGCTCCTAGGACTTCCTATGCAGAGTTTATAATTTATATGAGGGTTTGAAAAAAAGTAATTGCCATACGCAACTGTAGAGATTTTTACCAGTAACGACTGGTAATTTCAGCTACAGCTGTAATGCATAAGTGTATTAGATGCGTAGGGGTTAAAATGAATTTAATTTCTTATAAGTAATTTTTGTTTTAGTCAAAACTGTTTTGTATAAACCTTATTTGAGATCCTAATGTAAAGGATCTCATAGCTCCACTACAAATGTCAGAAAAGCTTGCTAGAAGGCAAAAAAACTCTGAATGGAATATTGTCTTCTGAATGACCCTTGGATTGCAAAGCAAGATACTGAAGAACGAAAAAGGAGCTACTGCATCTCTTATCACTAACATAAATTCAACTGCATACAGAAACATAGAAAATGTGTGTGTGCTTAATTAAATTATATAATTGTTGTCTGTGTGAGCATTGACTATATACAAAGGTACAAGATCAATGTCCTGGCAACAAATTAATACCTGTGAGCTTTGTCTCATGCACAGTACTTGGATATTTATAGTATTATTTGCCATGACACTGAACTGCTTATACAAATGAATGCTCTCACATTGTGCCTCACTGGGATTACAAGCACAGAAGGGCCATATTAACTGTATTGCATGATGGCTTCTCAACCTTCTTTCCTGCCACTTGAGAAATAAGACGAAACCAGTTGCCTTCTCTGAGTACTACAACTGTGTGAGTGACAGGAATGCAATAAAGATCCGTAGCTATAAAAATTGGCTAAGTGGGCTGCTAGTATGGCTTATCACTTGTTTAATCACATTAAAATGCATGTTTAAGACTTTGGAATTTCTCTTTGAAATCCACTAATTAAAAAAAAAAACCAAACCTTCTGAAAGTTTAACCCTGTTGCTTGATTTTATAACAGTCAAGAGTAGTTTCTGGTATGAAAGATTATGTTAATAATGTTGTTACATTCTGATCCATGCAGATTTGTAGAGCCCATGGGCCTGATGGATGTGTTCAGAAGCCCAGAAGTGCTTGCAATAGCTGACTACTTCTGTACCATCTTATCTTTCACTTTGTTTGTTTGTCTTTTAAAATATTGTAAATATGCATATAGACAGATATTAAAAACTGCACCCCAAGGGTTTAAAATTCAGAAAATGTCAAGGGATTGACTCCTCATATGGAGTTAACTGCAGCTGCCCACTTGCTTATAAAAACGACCCTTAAATTCCATTCTGGTCCAATCTTACAAAATGATCTCACATCCTTCCCCAGATGACTAGTTAAGCAGAATATGTATGTACATGCATATACTGAAAAAAAATAGTGAAGTAATGTAGGCAGGATTACATCATGTCTATGGTTAACAGGAGCCAGAGGTCTAGGTTTTCTCTGCAGTTTGTGGCAAGAAGCTGCAGGCCAAAAGGTCAAGAAAAATATTTGGAATTGAACAAGCAAGGGAAAGGTGTAAGAGAAGAAATGGGCAGTCTGAAAAGGTCTTGAAAGAGCTCTCTAGAAAAGGCACACTGCTGTTATGCTGTGATCTCTCACAGTTTAGAGAAGAAACAAATTCATAACATTGAAATCTGAGGGATTTGAGGCAAGTAGCAATAGTCAAACAAGCATGATTCAGCTCTTTCTTTTCCACAGTAAATTCGTTGTCAAGCAGAGCACAAAAAACTTGACTTTTTAAATTTCTTTCATCATAGTGTAAAGTAATGTAATGCTTTAATTTCTGATAGTAATATGAAATTCTGATACCAGATTCCCTTGTAAATGTAAATGCCATTCCTTCCACAGCAATGCATATTAGTCCAAATGCCACCAGGAAAGGAAGAAGCTCAACTGTTTTGGATAACTGAACTAAAAATATTGAGCAGTAGCATTAATAGTATTTGTAGTCAAGTCTGCTTCCAATAAACCTTCGTAGTGAGACTTCCTGTGTTTGAGTAGAACACAGGTCTGCTGTCAGGGTTGTCATGGAGCTCCTCAAAAAAAAGGACTTGGAGGTCAGGACATATGTCTCAGATGTAACATGGTAAGAATCCTGTGCAGTGTATGTCTCAAGTCTCAAAAAAAGCTACTGGTGCAATTCAAGTCTTAGAGGATTTTCTCTATTTAACATTTCATTTCCAGAACTGCAGCTCTTTAAAGGCCTTTTCCACACAGAGATGGAACGGTGATTGTAGTAATCCGAAAATGCAAATTTTTTAAAATTAGTATTTTTTTAAATACCTTTTCACAATTTCCCTGAAAGAAAAAAAATTCTCAATCTTGTCTTTTTATGGATTTTTTTTTAATCTCATCTTTTTTTTGATTTTTCTCTTTTTTTAGTGATGGTCTTCCCTTTATGCCAAATTCACATTCATAGAGGAGGTTTTATTTAATTCAACCCTTACCCATTGCTTTACTTACTGTCCTTTGCAATAGTCAAGGAATGTATAATTTGATACTAATTTAATAATTTGCTTAGCAAGTTTTCACCTGTTTATAATTTCTCCATTTAATCTTATGATTCAGATATTACTTTTCAACTTAAACATACCATTCTAATTGCAAATTTAAAGCCATTATGATGCATGTAGTTTCATACACAATTTCATGTGACCTTTGATAAACAGTAAAATGATATGTGTCCACAGTTCAAGAATGAAAAATTTACTAAAAAGAAAGGGAAATGAATATTGTTTTTTCTTGGAATATGTCAACAGGGCACAGGTTTCCTGATATTTTTTAAAATTATGTAGCTCTTACTGTAGAACTGTTTAATTTATCAAACAAAATTATTGTTTTCATAATTTTGTTCTTACAATCCATGCATACATACGAAATGATGATTCGTGATGATGATAAGAAAAGTCTTATCCCACAATTTCTCTGGTTCTGTGTTTGATAAACTATCTACAGTTACATTACTCTCATAATACATATTTGGGAAATTCAGTATGTGCCTCCAAATAGGCATCATCTTTCAGCAACACTCATTGGATGTTTAGAAGTCTTCAAAACAAAGTTTTTAATGCAGACTTGACCAATGTAGTTTTGCAATTTTGACTGTATTCTTTATTTTATTTCAGTGACCCTCAGGGAATGGACACAAAATTGTGATAACAATTAAATTGTCTTTACTGAATTTGCTCCTGCCTGCTACATGTTAGCTGCTTCCTTTTCCTAAGTGCTTCCAAAATGGTAGCTATCCCATGAATCCCATTTCTATGAATGGAATTTAGGGACTTGTAGCCACTTAATTCTCTTCATCTACTTATTCAGTGCCACAGATTTGATTTTCTGATCTTTCAATCTTCATCACTTTCATCATTCACAAATTTTCAGCATCTCATTTATGTGATTGTCACTGCTACACCTGTGAATCTTTAAATAGCCACAGATGTAGTTAGACAACTCAAATTCCTTAGGGTTTTGCTATGTTTGTTCTGTTTATTTTGAGCTGTTGTTTCCTGTTTTATTTTTATTTTCTTTAGATATCTGAACAAAACTAATACACAAACAAACGACCCACCCATCAAGCTACCAGCCTGTCAGTATACACAGAAATCAAGTTTGGAAGGTAGAGTGATGTCAGACAGAAAGGTAAACACAATGATGCAGACAACAAAGAGAGTGAAACAGAAGGCTCTCGTGAATAAAAAAGGGCATATTTGGAATCAAGTCTCAGCCCCAAGTTTCCAGAATTCAATTAAACTCCATCTTCTCCTTATTACTGATAATTTCATTGTTGGGAAGGAAAAACATCCAGCTCTGATTTAAATGATATCATCTTAAGCCAAATAATTTTGAATCATGAATCAATGTGACAATATAATGAACTATCACACATATACATTGAGAACAAATGTATTATTTATGTGCTTTTCAGAGACAGATGCTTTGATGGTTTGGAATAGCTTCTCTGTTGGCACGCTGTCTGTTGTTCCTTCCACCTTTGGGACACACACAAAAAAACCCCTGTGTGCTACACCTGTCTAAATAGGGGTGCTCTTTTTCCATGGATGTTCAGTAGGAAGAAAAGCAAGATTACCCAGGCAAAAAATCTAGGACCTGAGCTGATTACATCTCTACCATCCCTTTTTCTGATTCTGTATTTATAAGGATAATAAATTGACCGGTCTAATTTTTCCTTTCCCTCTTTCTTTCTCCTCCATGTTATGGATTGCTCTCAAGTACCTTGGTATGTGTAGTAAAAAAAACTGTTTTATCAGGGAAAGGGAAGGGGATGGGGAGGAGTTCAATCTGCCCAGCATATGCTGGGGTTTCTCAGGCTGCCAGTACTGAAATGTCCTAGGGATTTCTAAATATTACAGATGACAATTTCTTAACTTAGAGAGTGTTTCATCTTGCACAGAGGAATTTTGTCTTACCTCATCTTGACAGATGAAGAGGACTTGATCACAGGACTAAAAATTACTGGTTTCTTGGGTGCAAATGACTGCAACTTGGTTTCGGTGCACTATGCAAAAGGAATAAATGACATACCAAGGAGATATAAACTTGATGCTTAAAAGGGTCAGTTTAACAAAGGAAAAAACAATTATTAGACATATCAACTGGGAGACAAAACTCAGCTAGAAAAGACTAAATAGTTATTGCAAACTATTTAATAATTTTTAACTAGATGCCTAAAATGCTATCAGCAAAAGTTCAGCTTGGTTAAAACTGAAAACAAGTTGTAAGATAGCCTAAAGGATAAATGACAGCAGCTATAAAAATGTGGCAACTCCACAAACAATAAATAACTTATGAAAAAAAAAAGAGAGAGCAATGAATATTAATTAGATCAATTTTATCATTAGAAGAGTATATGGAAGTAAAATACAAAATACATTTATAAAATTATCCTTTTTTTTCCTAAGATATTTTTAAAATTGATTTGTAAAATTCAACATACTGAATGTTCATGTGGGCATTAATGAGTGAAAGTCTCTGGGCTATCTTTGGCTGGTTCACAGGTGAACTCATTTCTAAGCTTTTGGCCCAACTGTATCTGCAAGATACATCTTTTCTTAATATCCTAGCTTGTTCATCTCAAAAATAGGTATCATGGTGCATTATAACAAGCTGGTCATTTATATGACTAAAACAAGTCCATGCAATTCTTTGATCTAAACCTAGTGAATTTGAAATCACAGAATCACAGAATAGGTAAGGCTGGAAGGGACCACAGTGGATCATCAGGTCCAACCTCCCTGCTCAAGCAGGGTCATCCCAGAGCACTCTGCACGCAATTATGTCCACACAGTTCTTGAATATCTCCAGTGAGGGAGACTCCACAACCTCTCTGGACAACCAGTACCAGTGCATGGTCACCTACACAGTAAAGAAGTTCTTCTTCCTATTCAGGTGGAACTTCTGTGCATCAGTTTCTGCCCATTGCCTTTTGTCCTATTGCTGGGCAGCACTGAGAAGGACCTTGCTCCATCCTCTTCACATCCTTCCTTCAGGTATTTGTACACATTGATGAGGTCCCCTCTCAGTTCTCTCTTTTGAGGCTGAGCAGGCCCACCTCCCTCAACCTATCCTCATAACAGACATGCTCCTGTCCCCTTACCATATTTGTTGCCCTCCAGAACTGGACACAGCACTCCAGATGTGACCTCTCTAGGGCTGAGTAGAGGGGCAGAATCACCTTCCTTGGCATGCTGGCAATGCTCTTTCTGGTGTAGCCCAGCACACCACTGGTCTTGGTCCCCAGGGCACACTGTTGACTTATGGACTAGTTGTTGTCCACTCACGTGCCAATGATTATTTGTACAGGGGTAGTGTGGCTAGCACAGGTCCTTCCCGTGGGAACATTTTGCTATATTTCATAAACAAGATAAAGTTTGGATGTTTTGCAAACAACTTCTCCGGATTGGGTCAGTTCGGGCTTGGCCAATTGGGCCTAGGGGGAGGTCTCGGGCTGACCAATCTGGGGCACTTCTGTAAACTCTATATATATGGAATTCAAAACAATAAAGTGCCTTTTCTCCTCTCTTCGCTTGTCTGAGAACTTGGGTCAGTCCTCAGCTAGCCGCTCAACAGCGACAGGGTAGCGAATGCCCCAGAGAGCTGTGCAGCCCTTCAGAGAGACCTCAACAGGCTGGAAAGATGGGCAGAGGGAAACCTGAAACTCAGCAAAGGCAAATGAAGAGTCCTGCACCTGGGGAGGAACAACCCCCAGCACCAGTACAGTCTGGGGGCTGAACTCCAGGAAAGCTGCTCCATGGAGAGGGATTTGGAAGTCCTGGTGGACAACGAGCTGTCCATGTCTACAAGTATCTAAAAGGAGGCTAATAACAGGGTGGATCCAATCTCTTCTTGGTGGCACCAAACAACAGGACAAGAAGCAATGGGCAGACTCTGATGCACAGGAAATTTCACCTAAATATGAAAAGAACTTTATTGTGTGGGTGCCGAGCAATAGGACCAAATGACCCATTGTGGTCTCTTTCAGCCTAACTCTGTGATTCTGTGACTACTGCAATTCTGAACCTGCTGCTTGCATTCATAATAGAGGAAGAATGCTGATAAACTGGAAAGCCTTCAGAGAGGGTTGAGTCATGCCGTGAAAATAATTTAAAGACTGGAAACTATTCTAAATATACTCCAGCAGTCTGTTTAGCTTATCAATGAGAAAATTTAGGAGATGGCCTGAGCTGAGCCTAGACTCATTCACAAGAAACATCAGAATACAGTAGGTTGATCTTCATTCCAGTGTAGAAGGAATAAGATCCATTTCTTGGCAGTAAAAGAAGACAGAATCAGACTTAAGATTAGGTAGGAACTGTTACTACTGCAGTAACTTACCAGTTTTGATATTGATTTGAGGGGACTTTTTAAAAAAAGTCTTAAAAATTCATTTAATATGGTCACCTAGCTGTACTTGGTAAAGGATAAGACATGGATCACAATATCTGGTTGTTCACTTGACTTGCTCACAAATCCCTAAAAGGGAAATTGCCTATTCTGTGAAGTCTTTCATAAATCTCTAACACATTGAAGAATTTACCACTTTGCAAGGACAATTTTATCTTCCATGGCTTCACCAGAGAGTGGTGCAGATTCTGAAGACATCTGTTGGTTTGGCAGAGTACTTCTATTTGTGTGGAAGAGAGAAAGTGAGGAGGGGAAATGGTCCTTAAACACGCCGTCTCAGGCCTTGCTTTCTAATGCCATTCCTCTAGATTGTAGCTGCAGTGCCCAGATATGTTATTGATTATCTTGAATGAAGAGTGATACCACAGAAAAATGGAGTGGTGTAATATCTGTGGCACAACATGCTTACGATGATGCTTATTTCATCCGCGAGTGGATCTAGGTCCTGAGAAATAAAATTATAGTCACGCCCTCTTCAGAGCTACCTGCCATTCTCAGGTGGCTAGGATCTCAGAACTGGGCAATAAGTCCACCACAAAGTTCCCTGTAAAGAAAGAGCCTGGGGGAAACAAAAAGGTCCATAGTTTATCAGCTGTCTGAGTACTGTAAGTTTTAAAGGGAAGCACAACAGGAAGCATTTATATCCAGAATGACAATGGCAGCAGGCTGTAAAGGAAAAGCATCCTTTCTCTGAGCTGTCTGAAGAGGAGAAGTTTGCAAGCTGGATCTGAAGGAGCTGTGGAAATCAAACATCTAGGTTGAATGAAATCACTATAGCACAGTCTCTTTTCTGAACATCTTTTGTGTAAGGGTTCAGAAAGGCAGTATGAGAAGCAAGTCAAACCTAAGGTAAATTACTGACATCAGTGCAAGAAACTGACAGGGAGAAATGAAAGAGGAATGGAAGTCCAATAGACCATCCACTACTGAAAGCATCTCTTAAATGTTTTTGGTGTTGATTTTTTCTTTTAATGTCCCAAAGATAGTGTTGGAAAAAGTTTTACAAGAAAGGAAGTTTGACTATATAGAAAGGGGTTTCTTATCTTTTGTTTTAATGGCAGCTATGGAACCCTTCCCTCTATATATATTTTATCAAACCATGTTTTCAGATACAGATTACCAATGTAGACAATACTTTCATGATAAGCACTTTAATACGGGAACACTCATTGATTTTTAATTTAAAATTATCATAGAATTCTATATTTATTTTGAAACTGGGGGGAATAATAAAATCTTTTAATTTTTTAGTTTCTGGCTGGTATATTTTCTTGAAAATATGTAAACAAAACTCATAGACCCAAGGCACTCATTTTTATATTTTATGTATTAAAATGTTTCTAAAATATTATAACATGACACTGTATACATAAGGGTTTGAAAAGAATTATCAAAGCATCTTCCCTTTTCAGCTATCTGATTAAGTTGAATCAAGTGTTGTATATGGTACTGGAAAAGCACAATCAATTTACAGAGCCAGAGACAGCTTCACTGTAGATGTGAAGAGACATACAGCAGCACATAATGTGATTGGGATCATAAGTGTCAGATGGGGCAGCATCAGTGGAGCCTTAGCCAGTCATTCCCTACAATCCACTCCTGATTTGAAGAATTTTAACCTCATTTTCCTCTGTGTTAGGCATTCTGTGCCCTTTTTGAATCACAGAAGTCTGTTTTAAAATCATATCAGGTCAGAGTAGCAGGTCTTTACAGTTACTTTTCAATTCCCTATGGAGAGATTCAACTTATGGTGGTGGGCAACAGGGAGGTGAGCTTTCAAAGAGCAGCCAGTTTCACTGCTGGGAGAGACTGAACATCCAGCAGAGCTTCTCTGCCTCACACCCTTTCTGCTTGGCTGTCATCTCCCAGCCTTCCTGGGTGATGGCTCAGCTTGCCACTGCCTTAAGGTTTATTAAATATGCATTGAGCATGGGGACAACTGTAGCTGTGACTGAGTCTTCACAACCCAGAGAAGCAAAAAGGCAGGAAGATTTCTGCTGATTTAATGACATGCAGCATGGTTTTGGAGGACTTCAGCTCCAAGGAAAGAATATGGCACTGATTGTCCCATCATTCCAGCATATCTTTTTTCACCCAAAGCAAGTTGCACATGATTTGTCTTCTGAACAGTAGGACTTCTGTTTTCCCTGCCTGAGGCCTAGCAAGGGGAAATGCTAAGCTAACTGGAACCTGGCTATTTGTATTGAATTAGTACAGTCATTAGGACTTTAACTATTTTTATTTGGTGACAGTTTGCTACTGATACCACCTTTGGGACAAGCACCTCTCTCTTTTATGTTGCTTTTCTTATCACTGACAGGAGAAAATGACTGATTGGTTTTGGCCCTTGCTTGAAACTCCTTTTCGTGACTTTCTTGAGTGCATATCCTGTAGCAAATAGATACTGCTAGTATGCACCAGTCTTCATTTACCAGGCTGAACAAGTGCTGACAGATGAGGGAGCTGACAGTCTGCCCTACTGTTGAAGCTGGAAGATATAGTTACATGTGAATTTGCTGGCTTTTTAGACCTGAATAACTGCAATTGTGTATAAGGGTCACCTCTGGGCTCAGTTATCATTCTGAAGAAAAAAATGGAGGCTTTTTTTAAAAAAAAGTAATATATTTTTGGCCTTCTGCTAAGTGATGCCCAAGGAATGCACGGCCGTGGAAAGTCGGTTTTCACGAAGTGGCACAGAAAAAAATGAGACTAATGTTTCTATGATGGCAAGCAGAGATGTTAGGCATAATTAGTAACCAAATTAAACCACTGGTATTTTTTCCAATAGCAGTGGCTCTGAAATCATTCTCTCACTCCCTCCCTGTCTGTCTGCCTGCCTGTCTGTCCTGAAGATTTTTGTACCATATTATCCAATTATATGTGTCGCTGTCAACTTTTCCTTTAGGAATCTTCTCCTCCATTGTCTTCAGTAGTACTAATCATGCAGGACTCTACTCTGGAAAATATAAGGCAGTCATGGTTCAGTTTATAATTCCACACCACTGCTAGCTCCTGAGAATTTTGTGATAGTGGTTTGCAACAGTAATACAAATACTCAGAGAGCACAAACACAGAACTGCTCTACCCTCCATAGTTCTATTTTCAGGGATATGATGTTTTAGCAATCTTTGTTTTGGGTTAAAATTCTTTTTCTCTTCCCTATATTAGTTTAAAATCAAAATTTCAAAGCCTTACTAAGCAACTTGTAATTTAAAAGAAACTTTTTAAACAAACTATCTCCTTGCTGATCGTAAGCTTCTTATCAGCATGAATTTGAAGAGTAGTAGAAAAAATATTTGGTATTTGCTCTGCCTCGTCTTAGCTTCACAACAAGAATCAGTAGACTCTAGGTGTTCATTGAATGGTGAGCACCTGCATCACCTAAAGGCTTTTGCACTCAACTTTTCTTTCTCTTCCTATGTTGCAAATATTGTTAATTATTAGTTCTGCATACTATTGCTTCTAGTGGAATGGACTCCCAATCTACTATGGGTTCTCTATCAGAGGTGCTTTGTTACAGCATTTTCTGAAAGCTTTTTCAAATTCTTTAGAAAAGTTGTTTCTGAGCTCATTCTAGTCAGTGCAGAACATAGTCATATGCACCTAATTATCTACACAGGCTGATATCTATTGTATCAGCATACACAGAAAAGTACTTTATTTTAGTCTTTTAAAGGTTTATACCCAAGTTCTTCTGCTGCACATGGTTTATCTATTCAAATCTGCTTTGCCTGCTTCTTTGATAAAGTCACAGAGAATGGTCTTATTAGCACTATGTTAAGGACACAGCAGAAAGAAAACAAGCTGCTGCCCTGATCACATTGTTGTTTATTATTGACATTCATAGTCAGAAAGGAGCATTTTTCTAAAGAAAATTATTTTTGGTTTGTTTTAATGATGAATGTAAATCTTTTCAATCCTATAAAATTCTATTGTGACTGAAGAACTGATTAAAAGATCACAGGAAGGAAAGTTGAAAGGTAGGGGATTTATAGATGTACTCTTTAAAACTCTTTTGCTTTTATTTCTTGTTAATACCCATCTAGCATAACACCTAATTAACATTCTGGATAAAACACAACATTATTAAGGCTTCAGTACACTCATAGATACCTTTCAATTAAGGTGCTTGAGTTCACACAAAACACGCTTTCCAATCCTCAGAAAAAGCTTTCATGAAAACGAGTTGAATATTGACAAGTTTATGTTAAATAAAAGGAGAGAGACTTTTCAAAGCTTGTTTGGGCCCTTAAAAAAAAACAAAACCCAACCAAACAACAATTCAAAAAAACCCCCAAAAAACCAAAAACAAAAACAAAAAACCCACCCCCTAAAAGTCTCCAGAAATATACAGGAACAGTTTTCAGGTCTTTTGCAAAGAGAAGCAAGAACTCTGGAAATGTACAATTTTTTAAAGTCTTAGTCTGGTCTCAAAGATTTGCTACCTTTTTTGGAAATAGTGCTTTTCTGAGGCTAAGCATTTTCACTGGGGTTCCTCTCTCTACATGACATTGTACTGAATTTGAACCACTTAACATTTTTATGGAGCAGCAAAGTAGATCTGGCTTTGCTGGATCTAAGACTGGAAAAAGTCAGTGCCTGTCAAGCCAGTGGAACAAACTGGTGTTTTGAAATCTTTTCTTTGATCCCCAAAGTTTATGTACCCTGTTTTATTGTTATCAACTGGTTGACATACCTTTCTTGTGCTTCTATTTCAGACTGCCATTTTGTTATAAATTCATTATAAAATAGATTTCAGTAACACATACGTAAAATTAAAATGGAATCCTACTGCAATTTTCTGTTTCCTTGTGTAGAACACTTAAAGTGTTAATCAAATTCAATGAAAAAATAAAATCAGTGCTTAATTTTCTGTCTTTTGTAGCTTTTTTCCAAGCTAAACTTTCTTTCCCCTCCTTCTTTTTTTTTCTTTTACTTGGATAAACTATCTTTCTTTCTAAGGACTACTTATGGTTTCAAAAAAAATGGAAGTAATCTAGAGTTCACTCACAGATCAAGTACCATAAGCTGGTGTTTTTAAGTATCCTGAAAGTTTATTAATGCTTTCCAACTCATTTCCTACTTCCCTGCCAAAAGCAGTCTTTAGTGGATTGTAAAGATTTTTAAATAATAGACATCTGATCCAAGTTTCTTATGATTTTCTTTTCAAGAGATCACATACTTTCAGAAATCCGGTTAAATTTTTATTGCAATATAAAAATCTGGTATTTGGACTGGGTGCTAAAAGTTTTGAACTTATTAGCCTTTTAACATCTGTTAAAAAATTCATTTCCTCATTCTGAGAGATTCATCTTTGCTTTAATACACATATTCATATGATGTTTAAGTCAAAAGAATAAAAGATTGCTGACCCTCACATTCACAAAGAAGAGTATCTGATATCAAAATGGTTGTGACCTTTTTTAAAAAAGCACTCTTTTGAAGTACAATGCAGGATTGTAAAAATTGTCATTCCTATATATTTTATGGGCTTGACAGCAGCATTTGCATCTCTAAATAAAGGATGTCTTTGATCATGTATGACTTCCAAAAAAGAGGCAGACCATCTATTTGTGATCAAAGATCTCACGGATGCAACTTTATACTCCCCCAAACTTGACAGAACCTTAAATTGGGGTCCCAGCACAAGTTCCCCCGCATAATCAAATTGTGATCTCACAGAACATTAGCATCAGGAAAAACAAATGCAGAGGGAACCTTCTGAACACAAGTCAATCTTCAGTATCTCATCGTGGCTTGGAGTCTTTGGTTTGTCACATTTATGTAGCCAAAGAATTTTTTGGATGCTTTTGTGTTTCGTGATAATTTGTAGAGCACCTAGGCTGTACAACAACATTAAATTCAATGTCAATGTGGCACCATTAACATCTATAAATTGGCTTAGCAGAGAAGCTTAGAGCAGGGTTAGATATTTCTACAATCAACAATCTTTTCTGTGCTTTTGATTAAAATTTAATAAAAATGTTCAGTGAGGTGAAAACTTGTGCAGAGCAGGTGAGGAAAGATCAACATTTATTCAGCCCAAATCTAATCCAGCTACTTTTTCCTCTTCTCATGTTCCCCATTTATACAGAGGGGCCAGAGTGTCCCATCTATTTCTGAAACTTAACAAGCAGCATGACATAGTCACCCACTCAGGAGAGAGGATTAAAAAAAATAGTTTCTATTTGTAGGACCTGAGGTATCTAAAAGTCTATCTGTGTCCCCATACCAGTCACAGCTCACCTTTTTAAGCCAGAGGTTTTTCTTTGACTGCAAGGATATGAAATTCCAGTGGGGTCACAGTGAATCCTATTCAGAAACTCACCACTATAAAATATAAGAAGGCAGAATTCAGTGATGATCAACTCAGAGCCAAAATAAACCAAGAAACTCAACATTGCAAAGTCCCAGTGTGACTGTGGAGTTCAGGCTATGCAAGCTGTTGAGGCCAGACAAACTCTGCAACTGTCTCAGGATACTCTTTACTGATTAGGAAATGCTGCTGGTGAAATTATCACATTAACATTTGACAGGAATACAAAGGAAGGACAAGAAAAGAAGAAAGAATGGGAAGCTTGAGGCATTGCACTGTCCTCAGGACCAGTACTGTATCTTGATGGACTGCATAAGCAATAAGGTAAAGTAGAAGTTAATTAACAACGCATGTGCTTTAAGTACTGATTTTATGTTGTAATTTTATATTGTATGAATTAATACAGTGTAAACATCTTTATTGATACAGACTGCTAAATATATCTGGTTGGTAAGGCACAATAAAGCTTCCCTTCTTCCTCATGAGACATTTGAAAGGCCAGGATTTCAGCAGTGGAACATTGGCCTTCAAAAACCTTCCATCATAAACATTCAAAACAGTCCAACATGGAAGGTCAGTCATCAATCACTGCTATGCTGTCCTTCCTGTGTAGCTCAGGCAACTTTGCAGCACAAGCCATTTCATGTGCATCCAAATTCATTCTGACATGGGCTTTGTGGGTTACATCATTGTCGAAACACATGGCTTTACTCCACATGTGCTGTGGTGAATCACAGAATCATTAAGGTTGCAAAAGACCCTTAAGGTCATTGAGTCCAACCATTAACCCAGCACTGCCAAGTCCACCACTAAACCATGTCCCTCAGTGGCACAGCATCTTTGAAATACCTCTGGGGATTGTGATTCACCCACTTCCCTGGGCAGCCTGTGCCAATGCTTAACAGCCCCATTGAGGAGGAAATTTTTCCAAATATCTGACATATATCTTCCGTAAGTAGAGTGAATTCTGGTACAAGATGCATTTGTGACCAAAATTTATGTCACTTCTTCAGCAATTTTTTTCATTAAGTTAGAATTTTATATTTTGATACTTTTTCAAGGAAAAAAAGGTTGGTTTTTTTAATTGCTGCTATTCTGCCTAGTTAAAAGGAAACAAGGAGCAATACCTGTTGAAAAAGGTGTCTGAAAAAATATGTTTGTCTTGTTCTATCAGAGTGAAAAGAGATTTTTGCATGTATATGTGGACTTTTCAATCCAATAGTTGAAAATATAGAACAGTTTAAACAAAATTTGTATAAATATTGGATTTTGGTGTAGCTAGAGTAAACACACAAAAATTAAACAGAAAACATAAAGCAGTGTGTGAAAAAAATGGGAACTCAAAGATGACCAGCCCTACAATACAAATAAAATATGGTTAATTTTAAAAAGTGAAAATACACATACATAACTAGTAACATTTTAGAATATCAATAACCTTTAGAAATAACCAAAAAATCTATTTACTCTTGAAATTCAGTGTAACATATAAACCTTCAGTATGCTGAATACCTTCTTTATTTCATTATTTTCTTTTCAGCTTAGTTAAATAATTAATTGTTGTACTAAATTATAACTGTGTGGAGTTAAATTTTAATATTCATATTACAGAAAGGTGAGCTGGATTGAAGCTTGAAGATCTTTCTGGCATTCAGGTGAGTCTTTTTTAAAGGCCAATTTGCCCCATAGTAGCAATTCTCTGATACAGAACAAAGTCCAAAATACTCTGAGCAGCAAACCCACCCCCCCACAACTTTTCCAGTGAAGTAAGGAAGTGCTTTTATCACAATATGCATATTTTTAAAATATTTGGCTGATCATTTTTAATTGCCTCTAGACATTTTTCTTCATGAACTTCCAGTCATGTATTCAAAATGGACTGTTGGTCCGCGGCTGTCAGTCTTGTCCTCAGCTCCTACTAAATCTTTCAAGTTTTCTAATAGTTATGGAAACTGTTGAAATGGGAGGAGTAAATCGTTCATACAAGATTCTGCCATATTTACTCATTCTAGGTGAAATGAATGAAATAAAAAAATACTTTAAAATTCTACTTGGAAAACTAGTTAATTACGATTTTAGACTCAATCACTCAACTTAGTAAAAAGACAAAAAGGGAAGCAAGATTTACTGTCTCTTTTTTTTCATGTTGTTTAAAGTAGAAGAAAAAAACTGAAATAAGTTTTTTTGTATTTAAAAAAAAAAATAGTACCCTACAGAGCTAAGCTTTGTAGTCCATTATAAATTTTGATTTAAAAATAATTGAATGATTAAAAACATTATCTTACACAGGAAAGAAAAAAGTTCTTTATCTAAGAGCTGCAGCCACTTAGACTGCCCTTGTATTAATATTCAAATGTTTGTATAAGAAAAGCAAAATTAGGTGCACATAAATGCACTCTTCCAGAACTACATTTTTTATTACCTTATCCATGCAAAAATATTTCAATGGATTGCATGAAATGTTAATTCACTTTTCCAGACTACCCATATAACTAAGAGAGATGAAAGATGACTCCTTTGTCTCAGTCATTTCTTCCTCTACCAATCTGATTCAGATAAAATAGTGGACTACATTGGCTGTGTTCTCTCTTCTTTTATTTTTGTTGTGTGCATTCATAATAGCTTGCTTTTCTTTCCAAAATTTGTCAAATGGAGTGTGGTACATGCTCGATTACTATTGTTTCAAATTGCCATACTATTTGACCATAAAAAGGTAGTTTCCTGCTTATTGAAAAAACACAAGCACAATCCAACTCCTGAATTCTGGGAATTGGAGTAAAATTGGCATTTTCAGTACAAAATCTTATAATGAGAATTACCTCCAGTTGGACTTTGAATTTTCTTTCTTTTTCTTTTCCTTTTTTTTCCCTCAAGCAAAATTGGTACTGTGCAAGTCCTCATTGTGATCTTATGTGCATGATATACTCTGATACCTGAGACAGCTATTCTGAAGGCACAACACAGTGCTGAGAGACAGATCCTTCTTCCATTTTTACTACTGGGTACTGAGTTTTGCTCCTTTTTTAAGAAATAAAATATTTTTTCCCTACCATATTATGACACAATAACAATTTTTTTTGTATTATTGCAGAGTTCTAGGGTACTAGTACTAAATCAGGACCACATTTCCCTAGAATCTGCACAAACATTGAACCTAAAATAAAAAAAAATCCCCAGAAATCAAGAGGAAAAATATTTTGTCTTTTTTTTCAGTAGCTTATGGGATGATTAAATTACTGGTTTCAAGGTGTGCTCTTGTAAGTAAAGTGCAAAGTATTCTAAGCACTTGGGCATAGTAAAATGGAAGGTTCTATCATAATAGAATGAGGAGAGATTTAAAAATGTAAACCACCGTAAGAAAATGAATAGCATGGCTTTTATACAGATTGAGTTAATCCCTGAAAGTACATTTATATTTCTCATCTTTTTAGACCAAACAATGGCATAAAATCCCTATAGCAGATATATATAATGAAGTACAGAAAATGAATGATAAATAATAAATTGTGTCTTGTATGTTCTCTTTTGGAAAGGATTTGCATTAAACAACATTCTTGACTTGTCATTCAAAATTAAAACTAAATCTGCCTTCCCAATATAATATTTACAAAGAGAATGCTTCTTGCCTTTTCTTCCACTGTGCACAGTAGAGTATTGTTCAAATATCTTTCTGGAATGAGGCAGGTAAAGTCATCCAGCTAGATCTATCATCTGCTGATTTTGTTTTTGTTATTTTCTATTGAAAGTCTTCCATAATTTGTGTCATTCTGTACCAAGGAGTGATGGTACACTTTTATGTGCTGCACGTCAACTGAAGAAATTAACAAAAAACAATAAATAAATATAGTTTGTATCTTATTATCTGGCAGCTCCAGGAGGGCTGCACCGTCACTTAGCCATTCTTGATACTGAAAATTGAATAATCAAAGCATTTGAAAAGTTAAGAACATATAAAATAACTTTCATTTAGAGTTCACGTGTGAATTATCTTATTTATAGAAATATGCATAGCATTAATATTGGCCTTGCACATTTAAAAAGTCTTCATAGTAAGATTAAAATAAAAACAAATTATTTGTCTTTTGCTGAGCTGAAGAGCATGTAGTAAAAGAGACCAAAAACCAGTGGGAGATTCAGGCTTTAATTTTACCATTAGGACCAAATTCAAGCCACCCAGCACTGTCTGCAATGGATCTGTGGTGAACTGCATCTTCAGAAAGGTCTACATTCTCAAGAGAAGTTCCTTTCCTTTCACTATTGTTCAACATACAACAAACAACTCTGCCTACATGATGTAGAATTTGACACAGAACATGTAATAGGATTCTAAGCATGAGAGTAGGTTTTATCCTCAAACCCTGGAGAAACTACCTCTTCAGAGAAACATAGGTTAATGTTTTAATCTGTCTTTTCTATAGTTATCCAGGGTCACACTGAATCTGGTGCTATGGTCCCACTTTCTCAATTTCATAATTATGCTATCAACTGATGGAGTTCTTTCTTTCCTGATCTTATGAGCTTTTCAGCAACAAATGAAAATTTTCCAAATGGTGTTTGAATCAGATAACAAAGACTGTGATAAAAAAAAAAAAAAAAAGGACTGCTTTATTTCTACCCTTAGATATCACCACTGTTTGATTAAGATCTGACCACTTAGATGATCATAAACCTGAGCTGAGTAGCAGGCAAGTAACTGATCTGATATAGTCTTAATTGAGCTACTGGAGTACTGTAGGGTGAAGCACAGCATTCCAGTTTCTGAATTGCTTTTATTGTTTTTTACTTTCATGGTTAAAAGTGTGCGACTAATTTTGAAGATTTTTTCTCTCAGAAGCCTTATAGCAGGAGTTTTGTGATGTGAATCACAAAAGAGAAAGAACAACAAAGGTTACAGGTAATTATTTTGTTTTTAGTTGACTGTGTATTTGAGATGGTTTTACCTATTTCATTTTGCAGGGGTAAGATTAAAGACCAGGGTATAATTAAGTAATTGTTCTAAAATACTTTGCAATTCTGTTCATTCCTTATAATATGTTTTTGTGGTTGTCAATTGCAATTTTGTGGACACTACCACAGAATGCTTATACAAGTATTTATATATACATGCAAAGTAGAAATTTCAACTTAAATAAGTATCTCAGAAAGCAAGGAAAACAGCTTCTTTTATCCAGTTTCATTTACATAAGTGTATGTTCTCTGTTCTCTAAACCACTTAGGTGCAGCTAAACAGAGTGCAACTTGGGATAATGCTGGATATATTCACCTGGATTCATATGGCCTAATTTTGCTAATCTCAGTCAAACTAAGCATTACCAGAAAGGAAAGTCTGAAATAAATACTGAAAAGCACAGCTTAAAATAGTAAAGACAGTAAAATCACACCCTGATTTATGCTTGCATTTCAATTCCTTCTAAGCATGCACCTGTATTTGAGCTATTTACATAGATTGTCTTTGACACTGATGGTGCAAAAGAGAGGCTTCTAGGGCAATGTTCTACAGCAGTCATCTAAAATAAGCCAAATGAGTCATGGCCTCGAAGTGCCTCTCTTTACTGATTACAGAGAGAGTCTAGATAACCAGCTGAGATGTGAAAATCTATGCAGTAGTTGTCTACAGTTAACAGGTACACCTCACTCATAGTGATTTTACACTGACATAGGTGCCTCTACGCCACTCGTTGGGATTGGTTGATTAATTTAATTCAATTTCAAAGTCACATCAATTCCAGTGAGTTTTAAAACAGACCAGATAAAATCTTGTGATGCCTGGTTGTCAGTAGGGCAGATAAATTTCATTAAACTTCAGCCTAACTTAATGAGGAATCACATTAAGATGAATTAATAAATCTAATTCATACTAAATTATTTAATTAATTTAGTTCCTTAAAATCCCATTTTCAGTGTGTTTGGTTTTATCTGGATACAGGAAAATTTTCAAGTTATTTTAATATGAATCTGGATCACTTTGATTCAGAGACAAAAAAATAACCAGTAAAGAAAAAGCAACTGCTGAGAAGATAAGGAACCAGGCTCATTTGCAAGAACAGGCTTACAGAGGTGAACAGGACAAAAAAGTAGAGGAGAAAATACTGATTTTCCTTTTTTTTTAACAAAGCAAAGGCACTATTTTTGGTTTTGGTTTTTTCTTTTTTTTTAACAATGGGAAGATTGCTCAGTTCACCTCTGTTTGGGCATCTGAAACTTTAATGTGGATGTCTGTGCCTGTGTGTAAGCAGGTCTAATGACATGCTTGAGAGTCTAAAATGAAATGCTGTAGAAAGAGTCTTCAAGTTTGGCCTTGGTACTTCTCATGGTAGTCATTTGATTAAAGACTGAGGTTGAAAGCCTATACTTCCTAATTTCAATTGAGGGTTTGGGTGCTGATTTTAAAGGGACCACAGCACCAAGCTAAGCCTCTGACTTGTGATTCTACATTGTGTGTCAGATTGACTCACTCTGCACTTTTGGATTATGTCAATGAGGATGTCAGATAATGTAAACAGATCTATTGCCTTTGAAAATCAGTGGAGTCAGTTTGATTTACACCAGCTGGTAACCTGGCCAGGCACACTTCCAATGGCATCCCAAGTTCAGCTATTTAAATGAAGGTCAAGGATGGAACTTCCTTGTCACTCCTTGTAACTTCCTCTAGCTTCTGCTGATCTTTTGCCCACTGATTATTTCAACAGTATTAGAAACCAGATACCTATTCAAATTGGATCTCTGATTCACATCTTGAGATTTGCTTGCTAGCATGTTGATGCATTAATTAAAATGTACTCAGTTTGTATTGGGATGCACTTGACCACACTGAAACAACTCATGGGAGGCAAATTCTTTTTGTAAATGAAAAGATGCTTGCTGCACAGCAACTGTAGCAAGCTTCAGCCCATCAGTCATATTGATAATTACTCTGGAGTACATGTTTATGCAGAAAGCATAAAAGGAATTCATTTCACCTTCCTATATGTTACTGAATGGCCCGATAACCTTGTAGTATCCTAATTTATCCTATTTTTTTTTTTAATTTCATGCTATGCACAAGAATGATTGCTGCTGTCACCTAAAACAAAATAAAATTTCAACTTTAGTGATCCCAAGATTACGACCATATGAATATTTTTACCATATCATACAGAAAACATGTACTTTTTCCATACTTTGAGTGCCTGCTCTGTAGACCTGGAAATGCTATAAACTTGAAAACCAAGCACCAATTGAAATAGCAATAATCTAGCTTATAAAGTCTCTCTTTAAGTGAGCAGGAAATAAGAAAGGTGATGGCAATTATAACAGAAATTTTAAAAACCCACACAATATAACTTGCACCCTGTTTTTGGAAAGCTCTCAAGAATTTCCAGCAGTTTTTTGTCATATTTCCTTCTGAGACTATTGTTTATGGCTTGCTTTCTGCTCCCCTCCTTTGCTTATGTATTATTACTCCATATTTATCACTTTCTATACTTCTGCCCAAAGAAAAGCATTGTATTTCAGATAATACAATCTGAAAATCGATTTTTTTTTTTTTTTTTTTTTTACATTTTGAAACAACATCAAATTTCTCAGAAGGTGGAATTAAACTGGAAAGATATATTTTTTATTTTCTTAATTTCTTTTCCAGGGGAATGTTGCAGGGGAATGTTTATTTCTAGCACACTACTTATGAGGAAGATAAAAACACATTGATTTTTAGATTCAGATTTTTTTTTGTGAATCCCTTTATTCCTATGCAGAATGATTTAAACTTGCTGAGCAATAGCAATTTGATTTTTAAAAAATTACCAATATTTCCTAACTGCAATTTAGCATAAAGGTATGCAAGTTTCCACTTAAAAGGGTAAATAGGGAAGATTGAAAAGGCGTTATGTTACTTTTCAGCCTACTGTGCATAGGCTTGTGCATAAATCAATAGGCACATGCAATTCTATTGGATTTAACTTAATGGTAGTATTTTCAACTTTCAGATTTTTAACATACAAACCCATGCATATTATCTTGTGTTGATATGCATGTATGTGCATTTCATTCACATTTCTTTTTCTTGTCATCCGTACGTTCTAAACAATTCTACTGGAAGGTATACATTACACATGAGCTGAAAGAAGGCCTTCTGGCAGCAGTAGGGTTCAGACAGTAAACTCTTCATAATTTCATTTTCTAACACCCCATAGGAAATTTTTTTACACGCAGTAATTAAGAAGTGATGATTAATACAAGTAATAATTTTAAATCCACCCTGTTACTTCTCTATCACTACCTTTTTTTGCTTGTCCAGTGGAAAGAGGTCCTCTCTTTTAATTTTTTGTTTCCTTCACAGCCTTAAATATCATTTACAACTCAATGTATATGGAAAAAATATGAATCATGTTACTGAAATTTATTCTTTGCTTGGCAACATTTAAGTGAGGGAGAAAACCCTGAGCTATGTCATACCTAACTCCTTCAATATTGCATACTCATACCATTTTATATGGACAGCCAGACTTGACTATCCATTTACCTGTGTGGGTTAGCACCTGACTTCACATTATAATGGAAAAGACTCATTCAGGAAAAAAAGGGGGATTTTCTTGGTCAGTTAAGGGAAATTGCAGCTAGAGTTGTATGAGTCTTGAGCAGTAGTGCTTTGTACTTTGGAACAAATCATTGTATAGCAAAATACATTACAATTTACAATCTAAAATGATGCTCTGGACAAATTACATCAAAAATATTTGTCATCATTCTATAGCAGCAAGGTTATTCACAGGAGTAGTGGAATCCCAGTGGATGGAAAAATCACAGAAATTCTTCAGATACTTTGAATCATAGTGTCATGATATCTCTTGCTGTGATTCAATCAGCTAATTATCTCTCTTGTGCCTAAGCCTACTATAAGAACAAGTAACGAACAAGGGTAACAAAATAAGAAGAAATACAAATCAAGAGAAAATCCCCACCTTAGATTAAGGTTTTACTAAAGCAGTTAACCAGTGGTTAAAGCAGTAAATAAAAGAACTAAAGCTTTCCCTGATAAATAAAACCTGAAATTATACATACAGATATATATAGAGATATGTATGCATTTTAAGTTCACTATTAGGAAATTGGTAGCAATCTCATGCTGAAATTAAGACATGCTTTTGTTATGGCATAAAATTAGGTATGGTTTGGTATTCAGTTTACTGTTCTTTTATGGACTCAAATACAAACCTCCCAGCATTTTTGGCCTAATGATGACATGAGATGATTCTCCTGGTGTCTTGCTATTTCCCCCTTCATGGCAGAAAAAATGAGAGAGGCATTACAAAAATACATATATCAAAGACTATGTATGATAATATTAATAACAATAATCAATAAATCTAATTATAATAATATTAACAATAATAATAATAACAATAATAATGTTGCCCACAAAACCACATGAATGAGAATGAAACAATTATTGTGTTAAGCTATAAAAAAAGAATAACTCTGTCCTGCAGATTTGTTCTAGTTTATTTTTTATCCACAATCAAAAACAGTTGTAATCAACATTTCTGGATACATCACGGTCCATTAACATTTCTGGATACACCTTGTTCATTAACATGAAGGAAATAAAGTCTCAAAATTTTAGGAAGAATATTGCTAAGCTGCTGGTGTCTGCTGATCATGCTTTTGAAAATGCTTCCAATTTTTTTAACGAGTGACTAGACTGCAGAATGGCTACAGAATATCAAACTGATAATATGCCCATTTCTAGGATATGTGCCACAGAAAAAACTTTGACAAGCTAAGAACTTCCATCTTTAGTCACCTGACTTTTGTACACGAAACATACATTGGATAGGTGAGATGATCTAGGTCTTCTACACCATTTTTATTGGTCTCTACAGATTTATTCCATTAATGAGGAACACATGTTTAGTTGGACTTTGGGACTTTTGAATCAGCTGCCTAATGGTGCTGAAGACAATTACTGTTGATTTTTAGTTTTCATTTTGGAGAAAAAAGAAAGTGTATCAGTTGTATCTGACAGAGTAGTCATGTTATGGAAGCACTGGCTATCCATATTTTCTCTGAGAAAGTGAGACAGAGTAACCATGTACAGCAGGAATCTCAATTTAAATGCATACTATGTGAGAAAGCCTAAACATAGATGGGCTCTTCAACTCCCACTTGTGAGGTTATCTAACTGCCAACAGCACATATTAAATGTCATGTGCATGTGGCGTGACTGCGATATGAAGAGTGTTAATCCTGATTTCAAATAGCCCTCTGATAAAAGTGTGCTGATTGCTCCTACTTCCACCATACCCACTACAACATACCTGCAGATTTCTTGCTTGTGTTTTCTAGAAATTATGCTTAATAGATCACATTTTCCCTTTAGATTTTCTCTAAATTATTTGACTGATTAATGCAATAATACCAGTCAGCTGGAACAACTTTTTCACTAAAGAATAATCTTTTCACCCCTGGTCCTTTAAACGTCTTCCAATTAGTACTCCAATAAGAAATGAGTACTTTTGTCATTTCTTTAGCACTTTGTCATATGAACAAATCCTTTGATTGGCCAGAAAATATAAGCCTTTTTTGGCTACTGTTAAAGATAAAGAAATCTTCACCAATGACTTTAATATGAAATAGTTCAGGCTCTGAGATCTGAGTTATCAGCTCATCTGCCTGTTTTCTACCTAAGGATAGTTTTAATCTTTGTTCTACTCATGTTACCAGTGTTGCTGACTCAGCAGAACTCAGTTGCCAAAGTCCTGGTCCTGCTGGCCACACTGTTTCTGATCCAGGCCAGGATGCCATTGGCCTTCTTGGCCACCTGTGCACACACTGGCTTGTGTTCAGGCTGCTGTCAAGAAACACCCCCAGGTCCTTTTCTGATGAGCCTTTTTCCAGCCGCTCTGTCCCCAGCCTGTAGAGATGCACAGGGTTGTAGTGACCCAAGGGCAGAACTTGGCAGCTAATATTATTGAACTTCATACCATTGGCCTTGGCCCATTGATCCAGCCTGTCCAGATTCCTCTGTAGAGTCTTCCAACCCTCCAGCTGATCAACTCTCCCATCCAACTCGATGTCACCTGCGAACTGACTGAGGGTACACTTGATATTCCCCTGGAAAAGACCACGGTGAAGCAGGTTGTCACCCTGCCACCTATGGCAATGAACACGCCAGAGCAGCTATTGGCACTACAGTCTGTGCAGGATCCTGAACCAGAGCAGTCAGTAAGCCCTGGAGAAAGCTGCAGCTCATGGAGGGCTTATGCAGGAGAAATCTCCTAGAAGGAGCCATGGCCCGTGAAAGGGAGCCCATGCAGGGGCAGTCTGTGACTAAAAGGCTGTATTCCATGGGAAAAACTCACAGTGGGGCAGTTCTTGAAGAATTGCAGCCTGTGGGAAGGGCCCTCGATGGAGAAGGACTATATCCCATGGGAGAGACCCCACACTGGTTTAGAGGGACAGTGAGAAAAGGAGCAGTAAAGACAGACCACAGCCCCCATCCTGTATCTGCTCTGCATTTCTTGGGGCAGGAAAGGAGGGAAGCTGAAGAGTTTTAGGAAGGAAGCTGTGTCTGAGCAGAGAGGGAAAGAAGATGGTTTTAGTTTTGTACCTATTTCTCACTATCCTGCTCCATCCTGTCCTGCTAAGGTTTGAGAGAGTCACTTGATGGGCACCTGACAGCCATTTAAGGTCAACCCACCACAATATCACATAGTAAACTGGAATTAGAGAAATGACATTAACTTTTTTCACTATCTAAAAAACAAATATTGATGAATTAATAATAATAAGAAAGGGATTCAGTGAAAAATTATGAAGAAGGGGACTTAAGGAAAGTTTAACAAGAAAGAAAAAAAGGATGTAAAGAAGACAGAATAAGAAAGAAACACCTAGGAAATATATCAGAAATTCTGCATGCTGACAAAATGTGTATATATTTTTACAAAATATTTCACATACAACCTTGCTTCCACCACACAATAATAATTTGACATAGAAATTAATTACAACATCCTGATACTGTTTTTCACACCAAAAGATTTTTCATCTTAACACAAAGGTATGCTGCCAGTCTTCCTGGAGTTTAGAGTACAACTTTACAGAACACCACAAAGCCTTCTCCCTTTCTGTGTTTACGTCCTGGAAGCTGTCAGACAGGAGTATCAACACCTTAGACACCACACAGAACAGCATAAAGTCTGAGGAAGGATGGCTATTCTCTTCCTCAAAACCAAAGGATGGAAACCCATGGAAGACAATGCATTACATCTGAGTGGTACACACAGATGCTGGTGATGACACTGACAGTGGTTAGCAGTTAGCCAAGATAAACATTTCAGCTCTTCACTGTCATTTCTAATCCTGCAGAAGTTGCTATGGACTCTCTACATGATCTTAGGGTCCAAAATAAAATAAAATAAAATAGTTGTTCTATTGCCAACCCTATGAATCTGCATCAACTCAAACCACAGCCAAAAAATTGTTAATATTCTTGTTAATCTTCTGGTTACCAAAAGATGACATATATGGTTTGATTTATTTCAATTATGCTATTTTAATTATCCAAATACCAATTTAATTTGCTCCTGCTAGTGTCAGTTTTGACTACCTAGACTAATGAGTCACTCTGAGTTGAAGTCCAGTGATGTCCAAACTGAAAGAAAACTGACTATTGAAAATATGTCTTGCCCTTGTCTCTGTCTTGGATGGGTTTGGCTTCTTCCTTTCTTTGCTGATGCAATTCATGTGGAAATTTGCACTGTATAATATGAAAAGACCAGCTGTAGAGAAGTAGATCTTTTTCCAGCTTGGCTGTATGAGATGATAAAGAGGGTAGTCGCAATGAGTGATAACCTGAATCCCTCTTCTGAATCTCCAGTTGCTACTGTGCATTCACTTTCAGCTGGTACAAAATCATTTTGTTGGAAAAATAATTTTCTTCCTCACTTATTCACTATAAATTCTGGGAATAATTTTGTCTCCCTGAAACCACTTTTATAGCACAGTAATGCCACTAATTTTGATGGATTTTCTGAATAGGTAGAACTGAGAGGCAAGGCATGTGCTGTGTCACATTAAAGGCATCTATGTAGGAAAAGTCAACAGAGGATGTCCGTTGTGTCATTTTGTGTCATAGTGACTAACACTGTGTTCAGCATTCCTGCTCCACAAACAGCCCCATTTACAATTTAGTCTGTGATGCTTTATAAATAGAAATTATATTTGTTTGACCCCTGTTTACAGGAAAGAAGAGCTAAGATATAAACCATGCAATAGCCACTTAGAATCAAGGTCTACAAAGTGAGGAGAAGGGAAAATGGAGAATATTCCTGGGATGTATTTCAATATCTACATGAGATAATCACAGACCTTTTGGTTATGTATAAGGGACCTGCTTTTACAAATAAAAGGAAATACTTAGTTTGTAACCCATTTTGTCTGAGAAATGTTTCCACGGACAACTTTCACACCAAGCTGGAACCACGTTGTTAAAAGAACAGAAACCAGAAAACATCACTGATGTTGAAGATTGTTCATTTAGAGGAAACTATGTCAATATCTTAAAATTTTTAATTTTACTACATATTTTTGCTTTCTTAACTCAGAAAAAAAATAGATAAACCTGTGTGTGGTTACTGCTGCTGATCTTAATTTTAGCTTGCCTTGATTTCACATGCATCTGTTATTTTAAAACACCACCATATGAAAATGGTTGCATAGAACAAGCCAGACAACCTTGTTTGGCATGTCTACCTACTAAATTACTCCAGTTTAACTAAATTGCTATAAATTGTGAGTTAAATTTTACAGGTTTGGGTGTAAAAAACCTGAACTTTCCATTATGGGGAAATGCAGCAAACTGCAGCACTCAAGGTTATGTTCTTTGGTATAACAAGAGACAGAGGTTAGCTGTACATTTAAAGTGGGAATGACAGGGAGTTCAGGGGCCTCTAAGCAAACCCTATCCAGTATTTCTGAGTTGCATGTATATGATGCTCTTCTCTTCTGTGGCTGGTGCCCCATGTCAGACATTCCTCTGGCAGGCTCAACAGCTTGCACCCAAAGGGAGCTGGGCTGTGAGGCAGGCGGTTTGACAGACAGGGGGCCAGAAACAAGAGAGTGTGCTATTTATATTGCAGTCTGGCTTATCTGTTTATATGATAAAGTCTGTGAGCTGCTCAGCCTTGAGCTGGAACCCCAGCTGAGTGCAGCTCTGGTGACACAGTCTAATAAAAAACCACAATATTTTAGGAACACATAGCTTTTGTTAGGACTCCTTCATTTGTAGGGAAACACATTGTCTATGAAAGATGAAAGTTGATGATGGTATACAAGCAGAAATGTTTCTTTGGGCCTAACAACCCTGCAGTATCTGCTTTCTTTAGAGGCTTGGTCAGCAGTGCCAGCCAGGCAGGCACTGTCCCAAAGTGAGAATTTATGGGACACCAACTGTGACTCCGAGTGGGTGCATGTAAAGACAATGCTCTTGCCTTGCAGGGGATAGATGCTGAATGACTTGCCCAAGGCTCTGATTTTTCCCTGCAGCCCTAAGATTTGTGCTGGGAAAATGTCTTGCCGTGTGTGGGAGAAAGCAGGAGAGAGAGCGAGAGCAAGTTAGTGAGCGAACACTGAGCCCTTACAGGTGATCCATTACCCTGCAGCCATTACAATTTGTCATATATGCTTCACCTAGCATCAGCTGCAAGATGAAATGTTTTCAGCTCAGTTTATCAGTCTACCTGGATGTGTCAGGTCAACTTCCTTTTAACCCACTGTTCTGGTTCATGGGCTTTTAGAAAATATGGCACAGCTGATCAGAGCTAGCAGTTGTCTTTTTTCTTTTCTTTTTTTTTTTCTTTTGCTCACAGTGTGAACCAGGGATTTCTGTACACAGACACCACTAAGATTTTGACTTCCAGATTGATTCAGTACAGTTCAAAAATCCTGGAATATGCCTTCACTTCTGTTCCAAATGGTAATTAAGAAAACATATTTTATTAGAAAAAGAACTTCTCTTCCTTCGTAAATATATTTTCACACACACATGTACATATGCATGTAGACATGCAAACACACCTACCTACACATCTGCATTCTAAGAATCTAATCACATCGAAATAAACCCACTTTAAATTACTTTACTTGGTTACCAGAATATAAAAATATACTTTATTTAGTCACAAAGCTATGGCAAAATGATATGTCCATGGTTTTTCGGTTATATTTATCATTTTGTGTCTCCACAGTTGCAGGAAGGTGTCATGGTATATACTACAGCAACACTGAAATGAGAAAATTATATTTGCAAAAATTTAACATTGTCTTATACATAAAGCAGACAGAATCTGAAGAGCTTAATTTCTGTTTTTACTGTCAGACATAACTGGCTGAATTTCTATGCACATGATGTAAATTTAGAATGGAAATTATTGAAATTATAGTTAAAGTTACATGGTCAGGCAGTTCACACAAATTACCTTGCCTTTCCATACAAAACGTCCTAAGATAATGCTGCTGGTGTCCTGGTCATTGCTCTGTCCCATCTTATTCCCAGAACCTATTAATACTGAGTATATAGGGATTGAATGCCACTTATCCATATTTTTCATACTGACTGCTATGCAGTGTGCAACCAAAGTGGGGTTTTGTTACAAACTGCAATTATCATGTGGCTTTGGAAACCTTGCCATTCTTCTGTCCTCTTGACTCTCTAAGTGGTATTTTAAAATTATAAATGTATAAAAATATCATACAGCTGACTTTTTTCTAATTTATCTTCTGCTTTGAAGGGAATGTGGTAGTATTGGACACCCTGAACACATTATTGTTATTATTTTTATTATTGTCTAAATTAATGGGTCTACAATATCAAATAGTAAACAGTATCTTATGTCATTTGGGATCCTTCATAGTTATTCTACTATTATTTTTATTGTTATTAGTAGTAGTAGTGGTAGTAATATTATATTTCCCTACAGGTTGCTAAACATATATACTCTATTTTTTGACAGCTGCAAGCATATAAATAATAGTTTTTCAGTTTTTGGTGTTACAACCTCACTCCAAATTTCCTATCCATGAAAACACAGTAAACAAATAGGGTTTTGACATGGAACAGAACCACATGGAACACAGAAGAAAGATTGGAATTTCCCTGGTACATGACTGTTCCTTTTTGCTCAGGCATGTTGCTTGACAAAAATGACTGTTGGCTTGAATACAATACAGTTTGATAAAACCCACCATTTTAGTAAAAAAACCCCAAAAAACAACAACATTCTTTTCACCTTCCTTTTTTAATCACAATTTCTGTGGAGTTATTTTCATTCTTTGTGCTTTGTGCTGCAACATAACAAGTTTTTCACCTCTGTTTTGCCTCAACCTCAAGTGCTTAGATAGGTATTTTTGAAACTTTCAGCCTGGGATATCTGTTTTTCCTGTACACATTATCATACCAAGCTAATTGTGACATGGTTTTTGATGAGAAAAAAATTCTATAATCACAGAAGTCCAGCATATTTTGTCAAGAAAAGGCTGACCTGCTTGCAACAGGGGCCATAAGGATCTGCTTGCCTGCCATCTCCAGCATGTTTAGAGACATGCTAGAAGTTGGGCCTCTTCCAAACATGCAACCCAATATCTCTCCAAGAACAGTGTGGGCAGAAGCTGGATGTGAACCACACTCACTTGGATAGTGGGGATGTGAGGGAAAGAAGCTCTCCCTAGGCACACGTCAAAAGATGATCTAGTAGAAAGCATATCTCAATGACCTAAGGAGCTTAAGCACTATACAAAACCCCTTGATGTGAGTTGTCATGCCTGAAGGACTAAACTTATTGATAGGAGAGGGGAAATCCAACCTGGTAAGACTGATTGATATTCACCAAATTGCTCTGCCTCTGTTTACAACAGCTAAGGCTAGGTTGGGAATTGTAAATAAGGGAAGAAATTTATTTAAACTATAGCATGACCTATCAACACAATGTTCACAGAAACAGAGTATTCACTGGAACACTGTAGCTTTAAAGTAATGCAAATAATGAATTATGCTACAAGATGATTTTATAAGATGATTTTTAAAAGATATTTTCATCATTGGAGGAAACAAACCAAATCTGACTGAATCTGAAGAGCAGGACAGCTTTTAAGTGTAATGTGAAGCCTGCCTCATCTAATAAATGCAAGGAATTAAACATCCAGAGAACATTAAGTGATTAGTTTAAAAGTGCATATTCATGACAGTCTTGAAAAAACTGTTTTATCGACAAGTGATTTACTTCTTTTCATATGTCTATTCAACAAACACTATCGAATTCCAACAAGCTAAGGAATCCCTCTCATTAAATAAAATTATTAAGGTGCTGTCTTAAATTTATTTAGAAATGATTGTTTTGCTGTAAGGCTTAAGCATATCAGCAAACATACTAACAAAACCATCTAAGGATAAAATTATTTTTGTACACTCAAAACAGCAAACCATGTAAAACAGTTGTGTTAGTTATATGGGAAATGTCACTGCATTACTGTATTAGTGCAAATTGTTCTTCATCTTTGTTAATCTCGATTAACAAGAAAACATCAGCATAAAAATCATCACAGTATTTTTTTTCCATCAAGTCATACTTTTGTAACTGTCATCCTAGAATGGGAATGCACATAAGATCCTGCCACTTTCCAGGGAAAAAATTGCAAATTGCTAAAGGAGAGGAAAAAGATAATACCCTGAATTGTCTGAAACAGACCTTTCTAGGCTTTTCACTGTCTTCTGCTTCAACACCTTGAATTATTCATCATTTTTCTGTTTGACCTGTCTTGTTTCAAAGTAAAAGGCCAACAGAAATGGAAAAGAAAAACAACTGGAAATATATAACTATTTTCTTTCAAGTAACAAAAGCATGTCTATAAATGTACCTGTGTACTGTGTAGAATAATTTCAGAATAAAAATAATATCTGCATCTGATCACAACTATAAAATCTGAGAGAATTTCAGTTTTAAGAATTATAAATAAGGTGGGTTTGATTTGCAACACAAACAATATTTCCCCTATATCAACTTCTTTTCCCTTGTTGTTTATAATTAATATCTTAAAATGATCCTCTGAGAATTTTTGGCTTAGTTGCAGACTAGCAAATGGTTTATATGGTTTGAAGTGACAGGTGGTTATAAGCTAATGAAACACATTCCCTAGACCACAGCTTTAAAAGCTCCATGCAAAACAAAGTAAACTAGCCTTATTTTGCCTTTCGATAGTGTTTAATCATTAGTGGGCAACCTCTCACACCAACCAACCAGCCAACCAAAACTTTCCTAATACCATATGACCTGAAGAAAAACATCCAAGTCTTTCAAGACATCGTTGTATTTTGTTCAATTTTCCCCTTTACTATGGCCTTTTTCTGCATGGAAAAAAACACCAGGAAATCCTGTTAAATTTCTGTATGCAAAGAATTTTGCATAGCAGGATAATGTGCAGAAAGATTTAATTGGTTCGTGTAATCAATTTGGGAAGTTCTGACAGCATGACCAGGTATTATACTTAAGCAATAACACCCCTGATTGACAACAGATTCTTACAACAATGCAACAGTTAAACCTGTGCCATCATTCACTGAGTTATAAAGTTTATGAGCACATAATGCCAGTTATCTAAATTTCATTTTTCCCAAGCTTAGAATATTCTATTAAAAAAAAAGGCTAGTCACCATGCATAGCTGTGTAGTTTCATGATAGATGGCTAGGTTAGAGAAGGTTAAGTAGATACGAGTGTAAAGTAAATAAAAGGCTGAATCAAGAGCATTCACTGATACCTGTTTACTTTAGCATTAATTACTTTGTTAGAAGTTTCCGTCAAAACTGGAATTTGGAGTCGTAGTTCAAGTGGATGGCAAGGCTGCTTTTATGTTGGGAGAATTTTTTCACTCTGGTGAGAAGAGTAAGAAAAAGGCTGGAAATTGAAGACTTTATATCTCATCAGAGCACAGCTACTATTAGAGAAAAGGTGTGAAAACAGACATGTCAAACATGTCTGAACAGACATCAAATACAATAAAAATTAGTATCTTGGACATTATGTCAGCCCTTTGTCATGTCACTTCTGGTTTTCCTGCAGAATTTTGGTTTTCAAGCTCTGTCTGTTACCATCTTAACAAAAAAGGTCACTACTATTACCAGCCTTATGAAAAATAGAGCATATTGCAGTTGCAGTTTATTTCATCTTGAAGGTCTGTGATAGCTAACCCCAAGTTTAATTCGGTTCTTTAACACACAAAAAGATAAAAGAAGCACTTTAATTGAATTCAAGGGAAAAAGAATAAACAAAACTGAAACACGTGCCCCACAGTCATGCATTTATTTGCACTCTGTGTTATCCTCTTCCATAATTTTTTTTACTGATGATTACATGGCTAGTACCTGTATAAAACAAATGTAATCCTTGTTGATCTCCACAAAGACTCAAAATTTTAATTTTGTTTCTGGAAACAAAGTTAGATTTATTAAAAGTCTAAACCTGGGTGATCCAATCCACTTTACTTTTAAAATGATTTTTTGCAGTATTTTTTAGATAGCTGTGTATTGATACACCATGTTAAAACATTATTTGGGTAAGTGGAAAGTTGGTGCGGTAGACGCATTTCACAAGCAAATGATTATTTATTTTAGAAAAACTAATAATATTTTTCTGTTCATATGTTTGTGCAAAGGAAATGTGATGTCAAAGAAACAGCAATGAAAAAATAACTTTAAAATACTTGCTGGTTTTAATTCTGATTTATAGTATAAATGTAAGATATAACAGCCTATCTCAATTTATATTTTGATGGACATAACATTATGCATCAGATAAATAATTTAATGAATATATGATAATTCAAATTTAATTAGTACAACACTTCTCTTTAAATATACACATGCAGCTGTGTCACTGAGAACTGTTTCTTTGTATAGCTTTGAAAGAAGAAATTCCTCACTTCATCACAGTCTTCTTTAATGATGTCAAGGAACTTTTTGAGAGTTAAGTTCCAAAAGAGACTGTAACTCAGTAATAAAAAAACCAAGAAATTAAAGTTAAAGGCAGAATAAAATTCTAAGTAGTCTGGAGACACTTCAGTATAAAATCATAGAATCATAGAATGTCCTGAGTTGGAAGGGACCCAGGAGGATCATCACTGTCCAACTCCCAGGCTGCACAGGACACCCCAAGAATCACACCATGTGCCTGAGAGCATTGTCCAAATGCTTCTTGAACTCTGTCAGGCTGCTGCTGTGACCACTTCCCTGGGGAGCCTGTGCCAGTGAGCAAACACCTGGGTGAAGAACCCTCTCTTATTATCCAACCTGCAGCTTCCCTGACACAACTTTAGGCCGTTCTCTCGGGTCACTGATCACCAGAGAGAAGAAATCAGTGCCTGCCCATCCTCTTCCCCTCGTGAAGTAGACGTTGAACACTTAGTGCAGAATTTCTTTCTAAATATTGTACATAACGGGATGACAGAACTCTCTGAGTACTCACCTCAGAGCAAAATAAATATATAGTCCCCCCAAAAAATCCAGGTATGATCTCTGGAATAATGGGGCACTTCAACTGATAATTTGTTTTGAATGAAACCCTGTTTTTTACAAACCTGGCTTTGAAATTGTGTCCTTAAATAAGGATTGGCAGAACAAGAAGTTGTAGCTGAAGAATGCCAACAGCCAGCCAACAGGAAATAGTAATGCACACAAACCTCCATAACTGGGCAAAGGGAGCTGAGGCTTCTTAACATGACCAGGACATCAGCATTAATATGGCAATCTGCAAAATACCCTGTTATAGGCATATTAAGGCAAGAAATATGAGAAAGAAAAAAGTGCTGAGACTCTTACTAGTTGGTCAAGTTTGAGAATAAATTGGTATAGTAAACACAGGATGGATAATTTCTATTACTGAAATGTTAATATAAAATAGGACTAGCTTGCACAAGAAAGGGAGGTAATAAAATAAAGGAGGAGCATTGCTTTGAAGATGAAGGATGCACACTCTTGCTAAGACAGAAAATAAAAGCTTGTGGAAATTTCTGAGTGGAAAGGAAGGGGAAGAGAATAATGGAGCTATCTCATTAAGATCTGCTGCAGTCCAAAATGTAAAGTTGTTCAGGATAAGGCTTTCTGTGAAGAAATAGCAAAATTATTCAGCACACAGAATTTGCTTTCAAAGGGAATGGGGGAGTTACGGAAAGGATAGAGAAGGTTAGAGCTAATTTCAGCTAGCGTGGAGATACTGGATAAGAATGTAAAAGTGAGAGGCCATCTTAATGTGAATAAAAATAAACCAATGATATTCAAGACCAGGTAGGGTTAAGAAGTAAATTGACATGGAAAAAGTATTAAAAAGCCAGGCTCTCAGGAAGACATATGTACTCGGAGGGATGACAACTTTGGTAGAGGAATCTAAGGAAAAGTGATATAAATTATAGGTGGATTTATGAACATAACCACGAAATAACTAAAGCAAACATAGGCAGTTAGGAAACTTCTAAGAATTGTGAGTTTTTCACAGATTTCAGATGTATGGAGAAATCGTGCAGGAAACACAAACTATGTTAGATTACTAAGAATAAGTTGAAAAGCACAGAGCACAGAGCAAACACATAGGGACAAAATCCTAAGTGTCTAGACACAAAATGAGGTGCAACTTACAAGAAATGGCATTGCTAGTGCAGAAAAAGTATATTTATAAGAAAAGGAAAACTAAGAATATCATTGGTAAGCTTCCTCATGGAGAAGTAAAGGTGTTGACAAATGATACCTAGAAGGCCAAATATTTTAATGGCTTATGGATCTTCATAAGACATTCAAAGTAGAAGTCACCATTGCTATCAGCAAAATGAATGAAAAAAGAGAAAAAGAAGTTTCCAATCTAGAACAAAGGAAAAAGAGATGGGAGTAATTAAATAAGACAGATGTTTTCAACTCATTTGGTTTTGATAATGTTCAAATGAAATTAGTACACAGATATTTTTGCGATTGAAAAACGTGAGAGTGATTCATTTGTTAAAAAAAGGAAAGAAGAGGGACACATCAGTTATGTATAATCCCTGTCAAAAAACCAAAACCAAACCAACCAACCAAACAAAAAAACCCCAAAAAAGAAAAAAAACCCAAACACCAAAAAACCCAAAAAGCACAAAGGCAAATAATCAAACCATCTCTAACCATCTGAAAGACAATAAAGAGATGAATAGCAGACAAAATGGATATGTACAGAATAAAGCACAATAATTCTGTATATATATTAGTATGGCAATAGTATATACATATATAATACATATATAATACACATATAATACTTATCTATATAAATATATATATTTATATTTGGATATTTAATGAAAGGATGACTAAATTGCAGGTCAGGAACTTGTTCTGCTTTTTGACCTTTCTGAGTATTTTCCCTAGCCATTAAAAGTAGACTATGATATAGGCCTATATTGTAAATCCACTTTTTTTCTTTTTTTATAAGTATGGTGTTATATGAATTACTATTTTTTCACATACTTTTTTAATGACATCTATCTAAAATCCATTTGAACTTTTAAATTTCCTTAACAGGAACTTTTTCGTTGCTTTTTAGAAAATAATGGTGGCATTGATAGAAAGATTGGTGCTTGAGAGACAGAGATTGAGAGTGATTGTGCAACTACTTTTCTTTGTTTTCATTTTAAAGACAAATGGGAATCAAATGCCAGCATGAGGTAGTTATAAACATAGTGAAATTGTTCTACTAATCTTGCAATATGCTGTCAAGATAGTAATAGCTCTGAGCATTTCCATTGATTTCTGGAGGAATTACTGACTTATTATCTAAAGGAACTCCTTATAGCTGGTTAAAAATGAAATGCAGGTTTGAAATATCCACCATTTCAATAAATGCTGTGAAAATTATCCTTTTATTCAAAAAGAAAGCAAGGAAAATGAGAAGTAGCATGTTACGGATGTGTCATCTTGAGTTACACAGATGTAAGGTGGGTGGAAGGGTCCCCACATACCTTTTCATGATTGCTTGGAAGTGTCCATTCACAGACTTCTATTTCACAGATCTATCTGAGGCTTCAAAATTTATGTTTTGTCCACATCAGACCAAACTGTTGGATCCCAAGACAGAACTGTAATAAAACAGTGCTCTTTGGAGCAAAACCAACAATATTTCTTGGATTCAATTTCTCTCCTTCCTTCTTTACCATTAGAGAACATTGGAAGACAGAAATCATACCACTAGAAAGTACTAAATCAAAAAAGCTCTAATTAAACAAAGTATTTTGAGAACAGCACATTTAGCAAGAGCTCTGTCTTTCACTCTCTGTAGTGCAAATTCGGTGAGGTAGGTAGGAATGAGGATAAAACCCTCCACCTGGGTAGTAAATGGATGATTTCTTTGATGCATATTTTTATGTTGAGGAGGTCTTTTTTGGCTCTAGGAAGGAATACACCTCTGGAGAAAATTTGCAGACAAATTTATTACTTTAAAATTGATGTTAGAACTCTTTTGTTACGTCTCATTTTATGTGGTAGTATTACCTTTCATCCAAAATCTCAAGATACCAATTTTACTTACACAATGCAACATTTAACTGGTAGCTGCTTTAACAGGCAGTGTCACTTCTGTAATAAGAACAGTAATTGTACTACAATATTCAAATACTATATACATTAATTTTCAGAAGACTTGCATATGTTTTAGGTACTATGCTGGGTCCACATCAGTTTAATTAGTTTACTGAAAAATATTATAATGCTTCCGATCATAGGCACAATCTGACAAATTATTTCTAGTATCATGCTTGCTGTGTTCTGGATGCATTGTGACCCAACTTACACTGGATGTTTAGGGCATTTGGGAAATTTTCTGCCTCCTGCTTTTTACCCCAATTCTGCTTTGGAAAATTTCACTCTTTAACCTTGATAGGTTAAAACTATCTGTTCTGAGGATTAGGAGTTTCAACCCTCTCTAACTATCACTGGCTGCTTATCCACCTATATTCAGCAAGAAAATACAAATACAATTATCTGCACAGAAGGAAAAATTTACTTGCCTATGTCTAGCACAGCCTTTGAGTCATAAATCCCAATTTCTGGAAGCATGCAGCTCAGGACCACATGTAATTGCAGACCTCTGGGCAGTGTGCAGCATTCCTCTCATCATTGTTTCCAGATCACTTTGTTACATGGCATCTATGAGACACACCGAGCACGGAGAGATGGCCATGCATGGAAAGGTCACACCACAGGTATCCCTGGTTATGCAGCACTGTGTGTACACACCATGCACAGCATGGGGCAGCACTGGTGATTTTAGGCTGAATGCATCCGCTAAGGGCACTCTGTCACAGGCCTGCAGCACCAGAGCCTGCAGCACAAGCCTCAGGCTCAGGGCAGCAGGTGGGTGCAGAGAGGCATCAGCACATGGGTGTACACAAGGCAGGTGCTGCAAGCAGGGCTTTGGACCTCAGTACAGGGCTACGTTAAGTCTGTGCTTTTTTATTACCAGTTTTTACCTCCTGCCTATTCCCCATGCAGCCTTCAAATCTGCAGTCTTAGGTGTCTGCTTTGTACCATTTCTTGGGGGTGGAAGCTGGGCTTCTACTTTGAGTTGCTGAATTTCATGTCTTGGACACTGAACAGGAGGTGTCCTTTGCACTCCTTGTCCAAAATGAGTTTCGGCATGGTGATATTTTATTCCAATCCTCATTCTGTACAAAAAGGTATCTGGTTGTGTTTATACATATTTAAATTTTACAGTGATTTGAAATTCCTTGGATCTGAATACCTGAAGTAGATCAGGAAGTACTTGTTAAGGGCTTGAAAAGACTTAGTTTTTGGCTTTCTGTCAATCAAAACACAACCCTTATAAATTATTTCTGATCTATCTGAAGAGTATATCATGTAAATGTTTACCATGACATTTACTACACTATGAGAAAAGTTGCACCACATTGACCCTCATACTTATTAATGAATGCTCTATTTTGAGAATTAGCACAACAAAAAATTTTTTATTTTATTTCATGATCATCCGTATATTGCTGGAGACTGTTTTGAAAAAAAAATAGATGGTTAGCAAATTAGAACAACTAGGTCATGTTTTGTGTTAATATTGAGTCTTTGTATCCTACACAGTTGTGTGTTTCTGTCCTTTGTGTGTTATGGTTTCAGTCTGCAGTTTCAACCAATAAAGTTCATTATTTAAATGAGACAAATAGGCTATTGTCAGGGACTGTGACCCTGGTGACATTATTATTCTGACCTAGTGTAAATATCATGACCTGTCTTGGAACTCTTGCAGTAAATGAAAGGGTTCAAGCAGTCAAGGTGACAACAGACCTGTCCATAAATCAAACCTTCAGTCATTAGGATAAGTTTTATTAAAGAACAAATGGATTTCTTGATATTATGACTTGTATAAAAGAGTCAGTAAATATCAATGTAGTCATTTATTTTAAAAGATAAACCAGATTAAATTGTAAGACTAATGGAAAATATCTCTGTACTTTTTATTTTCACTTTTTTATGTTGACTATGGAACTTCTAAAATACCAGAGGTGGATGATAAACACAGAAACTCACTTACTCTGAAAGACAGCAGGAACTTAAGTTGATGAACATAGCCTCTGTTAAAGACCAGTGGCTTAATTAACTCAATACTCTAACCATTTTTATTTAACATAAGGCTACATGCAATTATTTCATGCTTCAGAAAGGTTCCATTATATCTGGATATGAAAGTGAATATGAATTCTTAGGAAGCTTAAAGGAAACTTACTCTTACTGCTTTTTCATTAAAGCATTTGATCTGAAATCAGATAGTCCAACAGTAGAAAAAATACATTGTGAGAACTGAAATGTTCCTTTAGCTATGCTTGTAAGTTTTTACATCCTCACTGTACAGGTTTAATTTTGCACACCCATAAAATAAAGAATTCTAAACACATAAGATATTACATATCAGAAAACATTGCCCAAAGACTCTTTTTTTCAAAATAATTTGATATTAAAATATATGAGAAATGAAAATATACAGTTTATGTACAAGATACTTTTCTGTTTAAAAAAAGGATGAAATACCTCAAAAGTGCCAAGAGTCACATTTGGATAGTCAAATATATTATACTTAGTTTTGAATATTACAAGAAAAATATGTGCATCTAAGAATGAAATGTGATTTTCTTCTAGTTTTTTGCAGAAGAAATATTAAGTGCAATCTGAGTCCACATGGTGTATTAAATACTGAAAAATCACTTTCTAAATTTTCACCTTTGCTGTGTTGGTGATGTTTCTTGCCAGTGAGGCACAGCAGTAGCATTTTGATAAGTATAGGTCAGTTCTCTTTCCTTGTGTTTTACAGTGACAGTCCTTTCTAGTTTGTGTAGCATTGATGTGATGATCAAAAATCAGTGTTTATATTGAAAGGTGTCTTTAAAGGAATAAATGCTCCAGGCCTGAGTAAGGCAATAAGCTAAAATTGGAGATCAAGTGACAATCAGTGCAAGACAATAAAGTTCCAAAATAAAAGAGTTACACATGGAAAAACATAGTAGCACCTGGCATAAAAGGCAACATCCTCCATAATGTTATTAATCCCAACTTCTTTTTACCACAGTTCTGAAGTGAAAGCTGCCATTGATTTTGTGTGTTAAAATTCCAGTTGGTTACTGAAGATTGCACGGCAAGCACCCTGATGACACTTTGCCACAGTCAGCTTAAAATAATAATAATAATAAAAAACAAAGTAACAGAAGTAAATCCCAAAGCCCGAATTCTAGAACCATTTATCCATACATGACAAAAATGTGAGTTGAAATTCATCCTGTCTTGTTCTCCACTTTACACACTTGAAATTTGCACTTGTAAGGCATCTGAGGATGACAAATTCCAGGATTTTGATTTTTTTTTAAATGTAAAAAGACCTTTTACTCATTTCCTCTTCATTTCTATGAAATTCTGTACTCCAAAGTAGTTAAAAGCACTCAGAAATTCTCCACAGCTCAGATCTATAACACTGAAGTCCCTCATTGCCTCGCTCCCACTTTACTACCACCAAAAACAATCTGTGAGTTGTCCATGCTGACTGTGAGGACCCTGCTCTCCCTGGCTTGTCCTGGAGTGATATTTGGGCAGTTTCTGAGAGAAAGCTATCTGGCCTATAACAAAACCACAGCAAGAAACATGGCAAGAATCAAATACCTGGATATGTCATGTTATCACTCAAGCCCAAACTTTTGCCCAGTTTGGTTATTAATGTGAATGTAGCTGTCAATGTGCAAACACATTATCCCTTTCTTCCTTTCAGTTGTTTTAACTTCCAAAAGAGCAATATAACATTTCCAAAGTCTTATACTATTCAGCATTGTTTCTTTACTTTTTGTGTACCGTTTGCCTCATAGTTGACCATCGCCCAACATGCAGCCACTAGCATTCATTTCAAGTGACTCTTGCCATAGTGCAGTTGTTTCAGGAGTGAGCTGCATGGAACCAAAGGAAAATCACTTTTTCTTCACTGTTATGATAGTGAGTGTTGCTCACTTGTTGCTCAGCTGTCTTTACTTATACTTCAGGCTTGTCTGTCCAGAAATGCTAAGTCAGAGCAATGTTGAGCTGTTTATCCTGGCTTTCTAACTTTTGCTAGCCAAAGCAATATGAAGAGCTTCAATGACTTTCATGGGGAGTATAAACCTGCACTGAAAATTAGTAAGGAAAAAATAGTGATCTTCCCCACTGTAGTGTGATTCAAAGACATAGACTGTATTGTTGGAACACAAGAAAAAAAGCCCACTTCCTTAAAATCTAAGTTTCTACATCTAAGCACTAAGCTGTAATTTGCGTTATGAATTCAATCTGAAGCTTGTTTACATCAAGCCTCTTCCACTTATGATCAATTAGAAATGATATTACAGTACTGAAAATATGAAGAATCTGTATTCTGATGAATACAATCTCTTTTCATCATCACAGCACTTGTCACTCCAGTGACTTGTCACTCCACTTTTCACTTGTTTTGTAACAAGAATTTTCCTTTCTATAAAAGACTAGTGCTTCAGCCACACTGCCCAACTCACAGAAGGCAAAGGTAGGGATTGGGAGAATGAGAACTGCCCACTGCAGGAAAAGATCAGGTTCAAGACCGTTAAGGAACCTGAAGGTATACCAGTCATAAAATCATCAAATGGCTTGGGTTGGAAGATCATCTAGTTCCAACTTGCCTGCCATGGTTTTCACTAGACCAGTTTGATCAAAGCCTCTTCCAATGTGATCTTGAACACTTTCAGTGATGGGGCATCCACAGCTCCTCGGGATCTGATGAGATGCATCCACAGGTTTTGAGGGAAGTGGCAGGTAAAGTGGCTAAGCTGCTATCCTTCATATTTGAGACATTGTGGAGGTCCAGTGAGGTTCCTATCGACTGCAAAGAGGGGGAAACATAGCCCCCATTTTTAAAAATGAAAAAAAACCCCAAGACCTGGGGAACTATGGGCCAGTCTGTCACACCTCTGTGCTCAGCAAGATCATGGAGCAGGTGCTCCTGGACACTATCCTAAGGCATATGGGAAATAAAGAGGTGGTTTTTGAAAGCCAGCATGAGTTCACTAAGAGCAAATAATGCCTGAAAAATTTCGTGGCTTTCTGTGTCAGGGTTACAGATTTGGTGGATAAGTGAAGAGTGCGGCTAGCACAGGTCTTTCTCGTGAGAACATTTTGCTACATTTCATAAACAAAGATAAAGTTTGGATGTTTTGCAAACAGCGTCTCCAGATTAGGTCAGTTCGGGTTTGGCCAATTGGGCCTAGGGGGAGGTTTCTGGCTGACCAATCTGGGTGGCCTCTGAAAACTCTATATATATGGAAATCCAAATAATAAAGACACCTTTTCTCTTTCCTTGTCTAAGAACCTGGGTCTTTTCTCAGCTAGTGGCTCAACAGCGACAAAGAGCAACTATTATCCATCTGGACTTGTGTAAAACACTTGACACTATCTCTCATGACATCTTTGTCGCTAAATTGTACAGACATGGATTTGACAGATGGACCACTCAGTGCATAAGGAATAGGCTGGGTGGTTGCACTCAAAGAGGTCTGGTGAATGGTCATATGTCCAAGTGCAGACCAGTGACAAATGGTGACCTTGGGGTCGATGTTGGAACTGTCTCTGTTTAACATCTTTGCTGGTGACATGGACAGTGGCACTGAGTGCACCATCAGTAAGTTTGCCAGTGACACCAAGCTGTGTGGTGCAGTTGATGTGGAAGAGATGCCATCCAGAGTGATCTTGAACAGCTGGAGAGGTGGACCCATGGGAAACCCTTATGAAGTTTCACGAGTCCAAGTGCAAAATTCTGCGCCTGGGTAAGGGCAATCCCAAATGCAAGCTGGGAGAGAAATTGATTGAAAGCAACCCTGAGGAGAATAACTTGGGGGTGTTGGTTCATGAGAAGCTTGACATGAGTCGGTGATATGCTTCTGCTGCCCAGAAAGCCAAACATGTCCTGGGCTGCATCAAAAGGAGTATGGCCAGAAGGTTAAAGGAGGGCATTCTCCCCCTCTACTCTGCTGTGGTGACACCCCACCTGGAATGCTGCATCCAGCTGTGGGGGTCAACATAAGAAGAGCACAGACCTGTTGGAGCAAGTCCAAATGAGGCCACAAAGGTGACCAAAAGAGAACCTTGCCTATGAAGACAGGTGGAGAGAATGGGTTGTCCACCATGGAGAGGAAAAGGCTCCAGGGGGAGCTTCCACGACCTAAAGGGGGCCTATGAAATAGCTGGAGGTGACTTTTTGCAAGGGCATGTAGTGATAGGACAAGGTGGAATGGCTTTAAAATGAGAGTAGGTTTAGATTGGATATTAGGAAGAATTGTTTATTGTGAGTGGGATGAGACACTGGCACAGGTTGTCCAGAGAAGTTGTGGATGCCCCACCATTGGAAATGTTCAAGACAACGTTGGAGGGACATTTGAGCAGCTTGGTCGAGTGGAAGGTGTCCCTGTTCATGGAAAGGTGGTTGGAACTAGATGATCTTTAACATCCCTTCCAATCCAAACCATTCTGTGACTCTATGTTACTTGGAGAAAAAGTTTGCAAAAGATGGGAAGCTCCTGATACAGAAAAAATTTGAATACTTTTAAGATGCTGAATAAATTGAATAAGGGGCTGATTTTAAAATCTTTGCTGATAAAAACTTATATTTTTGAAAGGAACAGAATGAAATCCAAGTGTATCCTGGGAAAACTAAAAAAGAAAAGGAAACTTCTCAATAAAATTAAGAAACAGAAATTGATAAATGAGAGGGAAAAATTATATCTCATAAAAAGAAAAAGGTTTTTATTTAAGTTAGCTGACTACAACCAGAATGCACGGGGAAATGCCTGGCCTTCGTTCTAGAAATTGTTTCTGAGATTGCAAGTGCTTTTTTAGAGCTGAAGCCAGTGTGATAAAGTGCTGTTCTTTCACCAGAAAGAATGTTTGCTTACTATTTCATCATCCCCTGGAGGCACAGAGAAAGAAAATAAGCACATCAGTTGTCATTATGACAGGATAAAAATGGAGCCATCATATTTCAATAACACAATGCAATGAGCAGCCCCATCGAGTGATGAATTATGGACTCTCTCTTTCACACTCAACTATAAGTTAATATTATCTCCCCAGGATAATTAGAGTGAAGTTCAATTACTGACCCTGAATTACCGTGTGGGCCACTCCATGGGTTCTGACACAGCGTTTTACACATTTATCTTTTCACCTAATGCGCTAAATCTGCATTGCTCAGGTGATTAATCATACTAGGTCCCATCTAGCTCACACTATTCTTCTTGTATGGATTGGCTGGTCCCTGGAGTCCCCTTGGGCACAATATGAGAAGGTCTATTATGCTGTGTTTTTCTTCCAATTTGTGTTCTTCCTTGTGTTTTGAGATTGTGGTCACTTCTGATGTTTGCCCAAAAAAGCTCATTGTAAAAATGCAACACTTTCAGATAGGGAATTATCCACCTCCTTGCCAGCAAGGAGACAGATAACTCAGTCAGTGCAGATAAAACATACCTATAAAACTCCCGTTGAAAAAGATATGTCCCTTTATTTCTATGTGCAAAGATGAAAGAAGAGAAATTCACAATATGGGTCTGGAGGCATTGATCAATTTCCTAATAGCTGTGTTATTTCTTCCCCTTGTGAAGAACAAATTCTACCCTTGATCTAGTTACTCAAAATAAATCCCTTGCTAATTTTTCGTGTGTCTTTTTATGGCTGTGTATGAGTAACCTCAAATATCTTTCATTAAAAAAAGAAAAAACCCCAAGTTTTTATTTATAATGCAAATTGTATAAACAAACCACTAGATTCAGAGCCCTTAGCGCAGCTTTTTACAATTATGTTTTCATCAGCCCAGTGTCTTGCTAAATATACATTGGTGATTTGAGAAAGCTAGATAATTCCACCTCACTTAAAGAAAATCCTGGTTTACTCCATGAGCATTCTCAGTGAAATGAAGGAGAAGGGATTAAAAGAGAGTCAGAGGATCTGGATAATCAGCTATCTAAAGGATAGAGATTGAGGTCATATGCTGGGAGGAATAAAAGAGAATGAGATCCTCTTTTATGTCAGCAGCCATAATACTTAAATCTCAGGTTGCAGGGCATTGGAGCAAGTTGTAATTCCCTTACCCACAGGCCAGGGAAAAGAGGAAGCAAGGAGAAGCAAGAGGCAGAGAACAATTTGGGCAAGTGACTATACATAACATGCAGATCAACACAATATCATATAGCAAATTTGGACTACAGCAAAAACCTATGCATCAAAACAGAACGGAATCAGGAATAGAAGTAGACTTCAGAAGGGTATCTGATTCCCACCTCTTCCCTGGATACAGCCTCCCTGGGTTAGATATCAATAATATGATGTCAGCGAATAATTGTGTTTGCTCTTTGCAAGCAATTTCATGTTAAGCTACAGCCAAATTTGTTACAGAGGTTAAAATTGTGACTTAAAAGTGTTTTTAATCCCACTCAAAATTTTTTATTTGAATCAGGTTTAGATCAAATTTTATAGATGCTTATGTTTTCTGAACTGGTCCTTTGAGTTCTAATTTTGCCTCTCCGAGTCACAATTTCAATTAATATCATTTATGCTAATATCCCAATAACTGCTACTAAACTTCTACACACAGAGGAAGAAAAATAGTAAATCTAATGTCTGACAAATAACAATTAAGGGAAGAGCACACAAAACCAGGGAATATCCAGGGAATTTCCTTCAAAAGGATGGAAAGCAGCTAGAAGCAGAATAAAACTGAGGAGTGAATGAAACCTTCATTTAGACTTTTGGCTACGTGAGTTGTACTGTTTCATTGGATAATCCATTTAAATTTACTCATGAAATCCTTAAAATACTATCCATACAAAACAGTCAGAAATCAAAGCTAAGATTGGAACTAGTCATAATTTTATAACTGAACTAGTACAGTTGTATACTGATATGCTACACCTGCTGAAACTTGGTGAGTTTTCTAAAGAGGTGTGATGGAACATGCTGGCATGCTCTGAATTGATTTATTTTGCATTTATTTTTCTTTCAGGGTCAAAGCAAAGTCGTGGGAGCTTTGTCCATAAAACTGTACTTGAAGGAGCCATAAAGGTGGTGTGGAGGAAGGAATATGGTTTTCATATGAGGATAATAACGGGCTGGTAATGTGGCAGGCTTTTCAGAGGAGGGCAAATACCTTCAATCCTCATCGGCAGTCATTTTTAATTGGTCTTGCAGCACAAAACAGGTGGAAACCTGACTCCTATAGCATGTTGGACATCTCTCAAGAGCTTTGCAGTACTTGTAATAAAGTTCTGTACTTTGCCTTTCCCAGGCTATATATATATATATATATTCATCAAAAACTCTTCCCATTCCCATTTTCCTTCCCCTTCCTGAGAGGAATTGGCATCATGACGCAGTGGAGGCCTTAATGACTCTCAGGTGATCTCAGAGTCTCTGAGTGTTGAGTGGCTTGAAGCTGACATTCCCTCAGTCCCTGTTCTGTGCCAAGGGCAGGTCAGAAAGGCAAAAGAAACTCTATCTAACAAAATGCAAACATCAACCTCTTTCCACCTTCAGGCTGTAATACAACACCCTGTCTTCCTAATCACCTGGAGAAGCAAAACCAGAGTAACATAACTATTTTAATTAGACTTTCTGGATGAGACTAATCCTTTCTTCTAGTAGGACAGGGAGTGTTTTCCAAAAGTCCCACGAAGATCTGTACTTTTAATCAGTCTGCATATCTCTGCCTTTCCTAAACTGTGCACTGGAAAAGCCTGTGATTTTCATTTGTTTTTCCAACTGTACATGGCAGTCTAATCACAGATCAGTCTAGATGATGAGCTTTAGCACAGCTACAACAATAAATAAAAATTTTTCAATCATTTAATATGTCACATAGATTTCAGCAGATGATCCTTTTGGACTTGAATATGCTTTGATGAGCTTCATTGTTGATTTCTTTTTCTTAACATAAATATCTGTACTTGAGAATGTCAACCTTCTTTTATCCCATTCTCCCTGATTTGTCACATTTTGTCCACTCAGGCCAGCTCTCATTATTCTTTTAAAGATACCACTACCTTAAAAAGCAGTCCAGGATTGGGCCTTACCTGTTAACAAGCTGAACTGTTCAAGAGCTACATCGTTAATTTCAACAGCCAGAAAAGCACAGCAAAGAGCGCCTTCCGACAGAGCCAAGCCTACAGAGCTCTGCGTTGGCTCACCTGACAACGTTGTGACTATTTTAGTATTTACTATTTTAGACCATAGAGGTACTGGCTTGAGTCAGGCAACTGTGATGTGAGGAGTCACTCTGCAAGCCCAGGCACAGGATGAGAGAGATTGCTAATTGGGTAAGTCTGGCCACCATCTGGCACTTGTAGTCTCTACCTAAACTCTCCAGATGCAGCTCTGAGCAGCTGTAAATAAAGACTTTCAGCAGTCAAAGGTAATTTATATTAGATATTTTATTCTGTTAGTTAAAGTCCAGAGAATTTCGTGTGTCTGACAGCCTTCTGTGAGCCAGAAGGAAGAATATGGGGAGGCGGCAGAAGGTGGAAGTTAAAACTATACTGCAGTTGTTTTCAAGACACTGGGATTGCTATGCCAGCAGTTCAGTCACATTTTCAACACGCACTTGTGAGAGCAGCTGTTGAACTTTGTCCAGCATGTGTTAGCATCTGAAAAACATACACAGTTGGTGTGTTGTCCCCCATGAGGTTGATACCATCTATTAAAAAAGATTGAAAATTCAGGATGCAAATTATGTCATAGTGCTACTGATAACACTACGAAATGTAGCAATGGATTAATCCCTTTCTAATGCTACAACTGAGTCTTATTTTGCTTTAATTATCTGCCTTAACATATTTCCATATTTCTATTTTTTCTTGCAATTTCATGGGGTTTTTTACGCTGTACATTATTCTTATTCTCCATCTTTGTCTACTTATTCTTCTCTCTGGAAATTGTCTCCCTGGGTTTTCTGTGTCTGTCCTTTCATTTTTTATAATTTTCTTTTCTATCTCTCTCTTTTTTCTCTCTCTTTCTTTTTTTTCCTCTTCCCAATTTTACTTTTTTACTTTCTTAATTTCCTTCTGCTGAGGCCTGAATACCTACAAAAACTCCCCTACATTCAAAAGGCAGCAATTGTTCTGCCACTTTATCTTTGAAACCAAACAAGCACAATCTGAAAATGCCCCAGTATCCACCCAAAAGTACACTGCCCAGGAGTGAAGATGAAACAAACGTGCATCCCGGCAGTCACAGCTCCCAAAGGCTTTCTTACTCAGTTAGCCCTCAATTGACATATCCAATATTTCTTCCTTCCATTTTTTTTTTTTTTCTGTCCCTATTTTCTACCTGGTATGGTCCTATGTCCACCCAAATCCATGTCTACCTTACTGCTCTTCCTTTGCTTTGGACTTCAGTCATGTCTGTCCAGCTTTTACATGGATAGGAATTGCAGTTTTTCCCAAATCTCTAGAGCACGTGTTACTGTGTTGATTGTACTAAAAAAACCCCAAACTCCTTGCTGTCAATAAGAAGAACAGTATGTGCTATAGCTCTCTAACTGAGCTCAAATTCTATCTCATAAATGGTCCCAAGGGTTTCTTTTAGTTCCATCCAGGGCCACTTGCTCAGCACATTTCCTCCCTGAATCAATAATGCAATACCTGGGCTGGATAACAAAAAGTGAAATGCCACCTTTTTCTTTTTCCTTTTTCTTCCCTCAGACTTAGAGTATAACCAGACACACTGATTAGATCTGTTTTATGAAACTCCATGTGACATCCAAATCAGATATTTGGAACAATATCTGTCCCAAAGAAATGCCATGTGTAAGTATCAGGCTTGCAGTTGAATTTCTCTGTGAAGAGAAAATTTCTGCCTGGAAAAAAAGTCTTCTTTATTTCAGAAAAATTTTGAAAGAAATGAAAAGAAATGGGACATGCCCAGTTCCAACATAAGTGATTGTGTGGTTATGGTATGTAACCCCACAAGAAGATTTCCATATTGCAATATTTTGTGGGTGATAGCAGGAAGACTTCCCTTGGTCATTCAACAAAATCTGTATTGAAATGGCTTTTACATAGATTTATTGCTTTCTTGCTCTCACTTTTGCAAGTTGTCATTAAAAGACAACTTATTTATAAACTGGAAAGCTTTTCTTCTTCCAGATCAGTAATCTCATAACCTTCTAAATAATACTATAAAGCATTTGTTGAAGCTTAGTTCCAAAGACTGTTGCAATGTCTCTCACTTGGACCAGACTGAATGTATTGGCAGTAGACAGGAGAGATGTTTTCCCTCTCCAGGAGGGATTAATCCCCAGGCACAAGGCAGTGCACTATCTCTTAGGATGATGCAGGCTTCTCTACAGACTGTTCTGAAATCTGATGCAGATGGAAAGGAATGCTCTGGCCTGAACTCTCTCCTGTGTCCTTTAGATGGTGTTGATATCTTTTGCGTAGAAAAAGGAATGTGTTTTCCTCAACAGCAGTTACTGCAGCTCTCAGTAATTCTTGCTTAGATGCTACTGCTAAAGACATTGTAGTCAAATTGGTGTAATAATACTGTGTTGACAGATGTGTCAAATTTTAATTTTTCTACTGGGTTTCTTTCTTTTCCACATACTCATATATTAAAAAAACCCCAAAACTTCCCACAGAACCCCCTCAATTATTTGCTGTCTTTTTTCTGTAACACAGCTTTGTGTACCAGTACTTCCTAATGTGCAAGAGTTAAAAGGATGTTTTTTTAACATTCCTGTTTTCTCACATGTTAGCTTTATTACCAGAGGGGTATTTATATTCCTTCTTTTGATGATAGTCCCTGGCACATCTTCAGTGAAATGTAAATAGTGAAACGTCTGATTCTTTAGAATCTTCTAAAACATCCAGGACAACTTCAGAAAGTCATTGTAATAAATGACTAGTTGAGAACTAAGAATGCTCCTACGCTATCCATTTCTTCCTCAAACAATGGATACAAGAGTTTGTCAGCTATTCAGAATTTTATTTTATTTTTTACAATTCAGCTCCAATGTTGTCTCAGGCTGGAATCAATACTACAGCTATTTCAGGCACACATTTTTAAAGGAACATTTATGTCATCATTGATTCTCTTGATTCTTTATAACCAAGATCCAGCCAAAACATATTTGTTTACAATACTGTGTATTTATTGGTGTCTATAGTACAGTGTGTTTTATAGAGTTGGTTAATCCGGGAGAAAGGTTAGCCTGAGTTGAAAACACTGAAAGAAGTAATGAAAAAGAGATCAAGTCCTATAGGATTTCAAAATATTTATTAATGATTGATTGATTGATCCTATGTAGAGTACAGTTTAATGGACTTAGATACGTTAATTTATTCTTCAGTTTTCCTGAGGCTCTTCTCGGATAGTTCAAAAGCTCTGCTAGTTTACATTAAATCATATGTTGCAGAAATTCAGGGACTGAACTACTTGCTTAGAATTTCCTTCGTTTTCTTGCAGTTGTAAAGTCTGAACTGTGAATTGATGAGCATTATGGGAAATGAGTTCTGTGTTTCCTTTGAAAAGAAATACCACAAAGCATACCATTTACCATCAATTATGATATAGCAAAGATTGTCCAAGAAATTAACCTAAACAATCAAGTCATCCTTTGATATTATTTCAGTAGCTGACTGGCATTGTCACATTTCAGAAAATTGAATTCAGCTTTATGAAACATATGTTTAAAAGTTGTACTCTTTCAATAATTATGCCATAACATCCCTATTTTATGCAAAGCTAACTAGATATTGTCATATTAAAATAGCAAATCCAATTCATTGCTTATGAAACACATGTTTAAAAAAATAAAAGGCACACTTTAATTATTTCAAGAGTGTTCAGACTGGCTCACCAGCCTACTGAATATTGCATTTGTTTAAAACTCAATCATGCAAAATGAAGACTCGATTTGAAAAATTTTAATAAAGATAACCAGACTATCATTATATCATTTGAATGCTAATCGGTGCTTTCATTCAGTGGAGGGAGCAGTGATAGTGTCAACTTTGCTGGAGGCTCTTTATTTCGCAATAAAAACATTTACATTCTAATGATTTTATTAAAGCATAGTAGCTGTCAGCATCCCCAGATGACTCCCTGGCAAACTGTATCAGTTATCAACTCATATTGCCTTTATCAAAACCACCCAGTGGTGAGTCTAGGCCTGCCACAATGAGATGTCTATTGCTCAGAGAGCTGGTATTTAATCATTTCTTCTTCAGTATTGTTCTGCTTACAGTGCATAAATAAGTGCTTCAAATAACCCCAGAGTGCTACTGACAATGAAACAAAGTATCAGTCCTATTTATCTTTCCCACATTCTTCAGAAACCGTCTTCTCTACTTCTTCCCCCTCCCCCTTTTATTATTTTGTTGTTGTTGCAGCCACTTTTTTATTCACTCTAACCTATCATCATTCAACAGCTCTGAATTTCTTCATGACGAGCAGTAGAACTCACAGATAGAGTCAAGGAAGGTGATATTTTTTGTGCTAGGAAGTAATATAATGAATAGTGGAAACAACTGGATTAGAAGTGATAGGTGGACTCTGAAGCAATGTTGACCTTAACAGAAAAACCTAAGGGGAAGGGAAAAAAGCAACCAAGCCCCAAAGGTTGCCATTTTATATCTCAAAGCAGAAAGAATGTTCCTTATGTAGAGAGAGAGGGGAAAAAATTCTGGGGATGGTAAGCACAAGACTGTAAACCTCCTGGGCAGACCTTGTCAACTTTCTGCTAAGGGATGCTAAATATAAACAAATACGTGCTATACATTGTCAGATTTCTTTTCCTGACCAAGCAATGCTGATCTGAGGACAGCTCTCTTAATGCCGATAAAAGTGTGTCAGTCCCCAGCACACATACACATCTGTTTTTAAGAGAAATTCTTTCTCTGGCTTTCATTCACTTTGTTTTTCACTCAGAGAACCAGCACAGATTATAGTGCTCTGAGGCATCCTTTTTCAGCCTAGGCAACTAAAACCATCTTGATCTCAATGTGTAAAATGACTCTAAATTTGGTGGTAGTGAAGATCTGTCCTTGGATTGTAGCTGAATAACTGCTTGAAATATTTTTCAAAACCTTCGGTAGAGATTAGCTGTAAATGTTTGGTTTTGGTGTTAGCCCAACTCGTTCTGACAGATGGCAGGGTGACAGTGTCTAAGTGGGGGCTTTCAAGTTCAGTGTCCTAACATTTGACTTTCTGCTTAAACTGCTGAACATCAGTTCTGATCCACTGGGATGTTTTTCTTGCAGAAATGTCATCACATCCCTTTGGTTTATGGCAGCTGTCCATCTACGCAGTCATATTATTATCCATTCTCCACTAAAGTGTTTAGTATCAACATCAAAATGCACCATGCAAATCAATAACATATTGTTGTAATTACATTTCTCAGGCTGGAAAATCAAATACTGTTTTCAGTGTTTGGCTGAAATGGCATAAATATGCAAAGTCTATTGCTCGGCTGGTCTACTGGTAGCAGATCTATTTTAAATCTAGATCCAGATTTTGTTTCTGACTCTGCTTCTGATTTGCTCTGCAGCCTTTGGCAAATCACATTGCCTCCATCTGTAAAAGCAGATGATAACTGATCAAAGGCACCATCTCTGACTGGTGTGTGTAATCGCAGCCTAAAATGAGGACAGATTTTGAAAAGACACTTAGAGACAGCAAGGCAAAGAGTCAGCGGTGCTAATGCCTGAATGAGGGATGGATGCAACATCTCGACCTGCTCATGAGTGTGTTTGGGAACACTACCCAGGCTGGGTATATTTTGTGCTTGAAGGAAATGTGATTTCGGCCTCCACTCCTGTTCCTTCCAACCTCACTCAATTTCTGTGTTCTTTTATGAGGTTTTAAGATCTGAAGAGGATTTTAGAACTTTGAAATATTCTGCTTCTGCTCAAGATGTTTTCCTGTTTTAATACTGTTGAGACGTACTTTATTTTCTTAATCTAAAAAAGCACCATCCAGCTCAACAAACATACACCTGCATTCAGCGAAGAGAGAAAAACAATTGCCTCCTTTAAAATGTGCTTCACATTTTTCCCATCTGATCTTGGTGCAAGGCTCAGGGCTTCCATTTGACCCTGTCCTGCTCAGTTTATACTGAAGCACTGTTGACCTGACCTCTTTGATATATCAATGTTGACAAACATGCAGTCTGACAAACAAGGTCCTGATCAGAGTCTTTCAGACACAGCAGCAGTACTTCAAATGCTGTTCAAGCTGCTGTTCAGATGACGATGCTGCCAGAACACATTTAATTTTTTTATAAGGTGGAGAGTGTACCAACAGTTTAGAAATAAATCCTCAAAAAAATAGAATTGAGATTTTATCAAAATGCATTTATTATTGTTTTGCCAAGTGCAGCTTTGAAACGCTATTTCAGCTGTAGCTTTACAAAGTAGCACATTTATCGGTATTGAACATAAGTGGTTTTATAATGTTGGATGAAAGATATTGAGGAGTTGACTGAGGATGCACTACCAAGCTAAACACCATTTTTATACAAATGTCATTCCTTTTATTAATTATATTTTTGCATAAAAATTCCCATTTCTTATTTTCAGTGCATACATGCATTTCTTCTGACAGAAGAAAAAGCCATACATAAACCATCTATTTATTAGTTTCATAGGCAGAAAAAGCTACTGATTTCAATTATTAAAAAAAAAGGGATTAAGCAAACCAGATTGCTCAAAGGTGATCTGAAAATTAATTTTCCAATGTAGATATTATTTGTTGAGGAATTTTTAATTTATGTATTTTAAAAAATGAGATTTTTGAAATTATATTTGAAAAGAACATGCCTGGCATAACCATTTCCTTCACCAATTTAAGTGTGTATAAAATTATCTGTATAGTAACCTTTGTTTACTAAATATATAATTTCAACTGAAGTTGCTGCAGGTTGTGCTCTAGTGAATTTCTGATTAAAGTACTTTCAAGGCAGATGTAAAATGCAGCAATCTGTTATTACTCAATAAAGCTCAGACAAACAATAATTGATATAAATTTATGTTAATCATATAGAAAACATGCCAAGAGAATTCTGAATTTGGCAGAGTGTGCAACTCTTCCAATAATAGCTTGGACTGTCCAACAGAATTGCATTCTTCTAAAATTGATCATGCTTCATCAGCAAGCTACAGACTTCAAAAGAAGTGATAGAATCTGAGCTCTTACTGTGAAGCACAATAATTGTTTTTCATTTCTTTCTCTGATATGCATTTATGGAAGAGAAAAGCTATAAAAGGTCTTTCACAATTTTTACATTACCAACAAAATTCCTCCTTTTGTGTAGTGGATGGAAGGATGGAAGAAATTCCAGAAAAAGTATTTTCCTTTTAGGGATAAATCCTAAAACTCAAGAAAACAGTTTTCTTTGAAGAATAGCAGCTTGTGGCAGACAAGGCTGATCTCTCACATCCCTTCTACTTTCATTAGTGCATCACACCATGATCAGAGAGATCCTTAGGGGTGGAGGAGAAGGCCTGCAAAACAAAAAGCCATTCCCATTCCATCTAGCACTCTGAGTGAACCTGACAGCTATAAGGAGTGGAATCAGGAACAGGTGAGCAGTGGGATGAAGTGAGCTCATTCAAGCCATGCCAAAAGTGACTCTTTTAAGGGAAGTACCAAGTAGGTTCCTGAACTTTATCTCCATGAAACACAAAGCCTGTTGTATTTGACTCCAGCCACCTCCTTTTCCTGTGACAATTTATTGCTTGCCACACTGAAAAGTTCCACAGCCATACAAGCCACTGCTGGATGGGCAAAATGTGGAGAGACACCACCTGTCAAGTGAACACCATAGATACCAGAGCCTTTCTGTGTGGATTAAGAGAAGAATATATGAATGAGAGCACTGTAGTTGTACAATCGAAAAATCTGTCACAGTATGCATTCTTTATGTCTTTCTTCCCTGATTTATGAAGTGACCAGAATGATGTCACTGAAGAACATAAATAAGTGGTAATAATCTTTTGTCACTTTTTTGTTACTTTCTGTTATTTTGATATTTGCTGCTGCAGATATTGTATCAACAACGACAACAAAACAAAAGCTCAAGGGGTTTTTTTATTGCTTTTATTTTACCTAATAGAAAAATAGTATAATTCAAAACAATAACTTCAATGATTTAACACCATCATATGACCTGCTGGGATCTTTTTCTCATTTTGACTACTTTTGAACTGTCAAAAAGACTTTTGTCTTCCACTACAAATGGAAATGTTTCCAGATGTACACAAGAAACACATGTGTGAACCTAGAGAGTTTTGTTTACTTGTGAAAAAAATGAGTTGGTCTTAAAATTGGTGTGATAACAAATAAATGGCATTCAACCAAAAGTAAGTATATGCATGTTCATCTTCGAGCATTTTTAAGACTGCTTGGCACCAGTGACACTACAAAAAAACCACACCACACAGAAATAGCGGTAAAAAAATCAGAAGACTTAGTTTCTCAAAATAATAGCTATACCCATTATTCATACATTAGAAATTAATCAACAAAATTTTAAAAAAATGAGTAATAATTTCTCTCTTTCTGTAGGCAGCAACCAAAGTTGTGTCATGCTCAATAATGGATCTTAGTAGTTTTTTCTGTACTTTAGATAAAGAGCTGTGAAAACTATGTGGTAGAGTTTCTCACCTGACAAAGCACAAAATTAGCTTGTGGTCTCTTGACTTCCCTGAGGAAGTTCTTCTCACACTTGCTTTCAGAGTGTCTCTCAGTTTCTCTCATTTAAAAGAGAATCTCTCTTTTACAGAATCTGTGAAAACCACATCAATATGAAAACAAGTTATAGTCTCTCTGAGGGTACAAAAAGGATTACTGGAACCAACACATTATTGGAACAGGTTTTTAGCAAAAGATGTAGATTTAATAAGGGAAATATTTGATGGAAATATGTCAATTTTACAGCTTTTACATAGAAATTGAAAAAAAGGATTTTTTTCTCTTGACGTTCAATGAGATAAAGTGAGCACTTTTTAAAAGTTTTTGCTGTTTCACTCAACCATATAGATTAATACATTAATTTTAATCTTACAAAATGTATGTCCTGATATTTATCTCTGTATATTTTATATGTACATTTATCCTATATATTTAATATTCACATGAAACAGAAAACTTTATCAAAGGAATTATTTCAATGTTGCCAATTAAACTTTTGAGATAATTTTTATTATGTAAAAATTTTTGTAACGTTCCATTTTTGTTCCATTTGGAATGAAGCCCCTCAAACTGTTGCAAATCAATTAAGTTCTAAAATTATGTGAAATCTGAAAAAAAAAAAGGTTTTTACTTTTTTACATCCAGGTAAAACCCTTCCTCATGCCATTCATGCAAAGTGGTCTTGCTGAAGAGAAGTAGCTAAGGAGGGTGAATAAAAATTGTCCTGTCCCCAACCCCCTGCCCTTTGCTAGATGGAGCTATTTGCATTGGCTGTATAAAAGGCTGCCTTTTAGACTATGAACCATGCCTTGTGGAGAGTGGACTGGAATAGTGGTTGTGATGGGAATTGTGTTCATTACCTGTGTCTTCATTTGGGACACACAGGACAAGCAATGGCATGGTTTGAGGCCCTATTCCCTTTCCTGAGGCTCTGCCTCTGACAGCACAGGAATTCCAGATAAGGAAAAAAGATATGCCACTAAGAACTAGTGCCATGGCTAAGCACTTTCTGAAGCAAAGTTTTCCCCTATGACGATGGATGCTGTTGAGCCTGGTGAAGATCACATGATGTAGATCACACAAGGAACAGTTCCATGCCCAAGTGGAGTAATTATGTAAAAAAGTCATATGAAGCTTTCAGTAAAGGAAGGAATAAATTCAACTACTAACACTTAAAAATTTGTTTTTCTTGCTGTCTGGGAATCTATATATGTAAAAGTATGGGACATTGTATACAGGGATTTATCTCAAAAATATTATTTTTAAACCATTATCAAAAGGTCTGGTTTCACTAAAGACCTAATAATAATTTTAACTTAGTTTCAGATAGAGTAATGAGACTATATATTATTTAAGTAACTGTTGGAACATTATACTGGGCCAGTTTTTCTAATTTTCTTCTAATGTTCCTAGAGGAACAAAAAACCCTCCAGAAACTGTTTTCAAATATATTTAATATTTTTATAAAATAAAAATTAATGGTATTTTTAATGGCAATTCATTTGTAAAAACACTGTTCTGAAGAGTTATGAACAAATTTACAAATATATCCAGAAAGGTAGTGGTTTGAATCACATTCATCTTTTTCTTCTCACCCCGAGTTTTCATGAGCTTTTTAACATGATCAGATATGCCTTAGAAAGCCATAGCATGACACTCTAAACACATATAATCTAAATGCTGCTCTTCCACTTGAACTAATGATGTACAAGACTCTAGCAAACAAAGAATATTCATTTGCAATAAATCAAAAGGCACTGCACTTTATGTAATTGCACATAAAATATATTAAGAGAAGCTATTAAGGTTGCAAAGTCAAGCATTCAAAAATTTGAAAACCCCAGAATTAAAATTGCTCATGCAACCTTAATTTACTGTCAGTGTATACATTGTTATAAAGATGTTAATAATATGATCACATTCTTCTTTTCTTCTTCTTTATTTTTTCCACAGGACCTTTGCCTCATAAAATGGATAATGTTTTCTTACAAATAACAATTCACTATACTTTTTTCCCTGTCATCATTCAGTGTGCAGTGTCTGGGACATGCCTTTTTATTCAAGGCTCTTCTGAAGATGCAATGATGAGCACCCTTCATGGCTTATCTGTAGTGTTGACCATCGTCAAGGGAATTCATGCCCCTACAAAAACAAACTGGGCTGGAATGAGATTCATGTCCATGGCACTTCCAAAATAGATGCTGAATTTGAGAGGCTTGTTGTCTGAATTGTATTTTTTTTCAAAGACACTTTAATTACACAGCAACATGTCAGTGGAAAGATTATTTTTATTTGCTGCACTTGCAGTTGTGAATTCTCAGTGTTTATGGCAAACAAGTTCTTGGGCCTCTAATCACCCAACCAAGAACCTGAGGAATGCACAGGTTGAGATCTCATGAAAAAGTCTTTTCTTGCCCAGGATCACAGAGAACCTCTACAGCATAGTCACAGTCTCTGAAGTCAGGATTTGAATCCTGACAGTGTCAGCCTGCGTGATTCAATGGAGTTTTTAAGTTAATCAGTTCATCCTGAAGGCAATACCCATATGTGCTCAGCTGCATAGTCCTTTTTGTATATTATATTTAGCTGAGTACAAGAGGAGCTGCAGCACCTAGTTCTCATGCAGACACATACATTTATCTTAACCTTCAAATTGAAATCCACTCCAGTTTTCTTGCATAGTCCTGACCACGAGATTATTCTGCTTCTTTCTTCCCTTAACTTCCTTCACTTTTGCTACATATCTTTCAACTTCTACAATAAAAGATGCTTTTCTATCCCTGAGGTAAATTTCTGAACATGATATTATATTAATTAACAAAGCTTAGGTCATTAGAAAACAACATAATGACTGTTAATGTAGCTCACTTTTCCCTGGAAATGCCTGGAAATCTTTTTCTTGATGCTGGCAGCAATTCCCATTTAACCTCTTTGTCCTTCGTTAAATTTAGCCTTTATAAAGGCCTAGCTACATTTTGTCTTTGTCTGTCTGAGATTTTCTGCAAATGCCTTCCAGTTTTCCATTGGGATCCTTCTCCAACCTTCCTCTGACTCATTTATGCTTCTCTCTTATTCCTAATAATTTTCAGTTCATGACATTTCCCTGTTCTTTTGGCTAAAAAGACTCTTCCACCCACTTGAATCAATCGGTTGTCCCCTTCCTCATGTCACCCTTTCCACCCTTGTGTTCTAACAGTCCATCACTACTTTTGTTCAGAAGACAGACATACTCAAAAGTGTCCCAAATTATATTCCTCTTGAAGTGGCAATTAGAAACAAAAGCTTTCTAGGTTTTGTGTCTGCTCAGGATTCAAAGGTGAGCTTATGGGGAAACTGGCAGCAAATTTTCACCTATGTGTGGACTAAGACTGAGACTAACATCTGTGCTAGAAGGCTTTGCAGATGGCAAACCTGACACAGTCTGCAGCAGCCTAAAGTTGCAATTTCAGGAAAAGTCTTACTCATCCATTGGCAATAGATGAGCATGCCCAGATTACCATGGAAAAGTGTGTTTTTCACCAGGTTAAAGACAAATCTGGGAAGATTTTCAAAAGGAAACAAATGCCATGCACTATTTTCCTGCCATTGTGCTTCCTCCAAGTCTTATAGGGTATACATTTTCTTGTCTAAAATACGTTCAAATTTTAGAATATTTCTGGAATAGCATAATGGTTATGGCTGAAATTTTGCAAATAAATTCAACTTTACTTATCCCATTAGGGAAAGATTTTTCATCCACAATAAAAAAATAAAGTTCTTTACATGCAATGCTCTTTTCATAGGTGTCCAGTAATTTTGCATATTATGCAGTATCCACCCCACTCTTGGCTTACAGGTAAATGAAACCTAATTAAAATTGTCGTCACCGTAACATTCCCTGCTAAACGTCTGATCCTACATCTTCCAAAATAATTTACTCTGAGGGCTTTAGCACATGGTCTTACATGTTCAAAAATCTTCCATCCAGAGGACAATGAAAACAGGGATGTGTGCTGAACTCTGATCTCCCTCTCTGATTTAAAGCCGTAAACCCAGAGGCATTAAAAGTAAGTTAATACTTGTTGAAAAAAATTGCAAATGTGTTTAAAAGGTAATTAGTGAATAATTCCTTTAGTCGCTTTGCTCTCTTCCTTTCTCATTGAACTTGACCCTGTTGTCTATAGGAAGCATTATAAATTTTGAAACTCTCTCATGAATTGGACATTTTAATGAACTACTCACAGCAGTCACCTGTCAGTGGCCAGTTTATTGGAGAGAGTGAGTGAAAATTTATCTCCCCGCACAATATGTAATGCTACTTTTCACAGGGACCTGGGCTAATTTAACTCTGCTGTTTTCTGAATTAACAAGGCTTGTCTTCAAACCTTTCGACATAGGAGCATTCTGTTCTGTTATTATTTTAGTGCTCGCCTTCCCACCCTCCCTCAGGAGGTGCATTATTTAATCCATCTGGAGCCTTAGTAACCAAGTTCCCCTGCTCTCCCTGACCCCAGTGATTTATGTTTCATATTTCATGCTGTGGTTGGTCTTTTAGCACTTATATTCCCCCCCCTTATCCTGGTCAATCTTTTTTTTTTGTTTGTTTTCCTTCTCCACCCCCCCTGCCCCCCTCCCCTTTTTTTTTTCCTTTTCTTTTTCTTTTTAGGAGGAAGGATAAATATTTGACAAGTGGGCTGTTTGTCATGCAAGCCCTAACACAGTTACAGTTAGGGAGGGGAATAATTCAAACTGCCAAGAGTTAAATGCTGATAGATCATTGGATGTTGCTAGGCCAGGAGTTGTGCCACTCATAATTTTTCCCACTGATACAACTATTTTATGGAATATGACATACATCTTTAGGTGTTAAATCATCCTTAGAATAATTTGTCTGTCAGGAATCAAAGTGAAAGGAAATAAAATCACTAGAGCACAGAGTAGTATTGCTAAATCTCATATTCCACAGAGGCTCATGCTTGCACTTTAGTGTGTGGTTGTATCTGTGTCTTTAAATAAAAACAACACACACAGAGGGGAAAAAAATCACGAAGGAAGCAGGGGTGGGGAGGCATTTGCATTGTGAATGTTGGATTCACAATCAGTCTTCCTTTGCTCTGTACCTTCCTTACTCCCCTTTCCTCATATCCTTCTTATCAGATTTCATGTTTAATGCCCAGCCTGAACTCCCCGTCCTACACCCACAAATCTGACTGAACACAATAGCACTGATAAAACGGAAGCAAATTTCTTCTATTAGTGACTGACAGCAATTTGAACAAAATGAAGTTGTACCATGATATCGTTATATATACAAGGTGCAAATAACCTAGTTTGAATAATCACAGCCTCTGTCCTTTTAAATGATTTTTCTCCCCCGTTTAAAGGGAGGCCTTTGATGTGATAATATTAATTCCCTCTGTGCTTGGAGGAAGGAAAAAAAAAACCTAGGAGAAGCGGAAATTAAATGAGTAATGCAATGTCAGTCAATCTTTTAAACCAGGGCCTTATTAACAGCTAATCATTTTGTCATTTTGTCGCTCAAAGTAATGAATTTGATAGGAGGAGAAGGGAATGTTTTATGTTTATTTTTATTAGTTTTAAACAGAAACAGTTGTGGAAATATTATATTATCAAGACTTGCAGCATTTAAGTGGTTTCTGTTCAGCATATCGCTATTTTTCTTCTCTGCCAGTATCTGATTGCCATAATTTTGAATAATCTGCTTGTCTTTCAAAAAAAAAATTGAAAAGGATATTCATCTCAGGCATAGCACAGGGTTCCATCATTGGAGATGCATTAGGCTTTTGTTAGGTATTTCTTTACATCCTATTTATTCAGAAGTATCTAAGTAATTAATCGCTAGAAGGATAGTTATGCAGCTGAAAGGAATGGTATATGTTTCTCAGCTGCCAGCATCTGAAGACCAGAAAAATTACAGGGAAAAGACCATGAATAACTTTCTGTTTCTAAAAGTGTAATGCATAGTTTTGTTTTATTTTAAAATTCTGTAGGCTACAGCTACCCATTAAACACGTAGTAGTAGAATGCATTAAATATTTGTTACTGAGAATGGATTCTCTATCGACGTCCCTGTAGCATTCTCCTTTGAAATGGCAGGGGTGACCTCTGAATTGGGACTCCAGAGGACTCTCAAATTAAGTACTTTGAATATGGTGACATTATAAGGTTTGATCTAATGTTGGTAGTTTTTCATCAGCAAAAACTGCAATACTGGGCACACAGTGAATACAAGTATCCACAGCCTCCTATGGGGTTATAAACTTTGGGTTGCCTCAGTGTTGCCCGTCATACACTTCCATTACATTTAAGTATTTATTTATTTTATATTTTATTCCTAAATATGAATGAATTTCATACGTATATTTTAGTGACTGAAGAATGGATTGTGACTCTAGAGAAGCAGAGTAAAAATAAATCCCTGATCTCCAGCTCAAGGCCAGCCTTCATTTACCGTGAGTTAAGTTAGCAAGCAAATCAATACCTGGTAGCCTAGTGATACATCTAGTGATTTACTTACTCATTGACTGAAAAGTAATTGAGTGGGTTAGACTACATGTGAAAATACTTCTGTAATATTTACATAGGTTTCATTTGATTTTTTTTCCAAATATGAATGTACGGAAATTCTCTCCACCGGGATGGAAGCATTTACTGCATAGGAAGACACACATGAACGTGGATAAACCAAACCCTCCTTAAAGCCTAAACAGGAAATACTGCTCTACTCAAATCATAAAAAGGTAGCTATAAACAAACCCAACTTCCAGACAGTTTCAAAAGTGAGGGAATGTATCATCTGTTGAAATTCTCCATTGGCAGAAAAAGGGTGTCTTACCAGCCACAATTTCAAGTTACACAAATGAAGGAGGAACAAAGTGATTTTTGCAAAACACTGAACCCAAAGCTATGGCTGCTTCCTGCTTGAGTCCTAGGCAGTATGTTCTCTGCCCTAGGAGTTCAGATATATCTATGAGTTAAATAAATAAATATATAATAACTGTGACCACAGCAATTGTCTTACCCGACTAATCTGTGGCATGTATGAGATGAAACCTATTAGCAAAAAAATTGTTAAAAGAAACCTGCATGAAAGGGTTGGATATCACATTTTTGGTAGTCTAGGAACACACACAGGGTTCCCAAGGGTCAGCTGTCATACATAAATTTGGCTAAGCTGTGTTAATGAACCTCTGTGTTGGAGTCCTAAACGTGGCACAGTATTTGAGCAGCTACACTTCCAGTTCTCTGGGTCAGCTGATACTCTTGTCTTGTTTCAGAGATGTAGAGAACTGGAAGAGGAATGTGAAATACTCCTAATCAGTGTAGGAATTTTACATATATCTCGTGAGACTAAACCATTATCTTATGCCAATGACTCTGCTGTTTTTCAGTGAAAGTATTACTCAGGGGTCTGTGCTAAATGATGATTCCTCCTTTTCATTATCTTTACATATCTAAGTATCCTTTGTGCTATAGAAGAAATAGCCTTGTGGGAACTGATTTCTGCCATTAGTCTGTTGATTCAGTTGATTGCTGCTTTAGGCTGTTCATTTAGTCTCTGCTCTCCGCAGAGAAGCTTGTCCAGAGAGTCTCATAAAGCAGTTTCTCTTCAGAAGACAAGCAACCTTCAAAGCATTACCAGAGATATTATTTCCTTTCTGGTAGTAGGGAGCAAAGGCATCAAAGAAATAGCTGGATCCATAATCTATAGCATATTCAGAAAATACATAAATTTTTCAAATTTCTCTATAATTAGTTGGAAATGAAATTTGGTATTAAAGACAGGTAGAGTAGTTGCAGAATCACAGAATAATTTAGATTACAAAGAACCTCTGGAGGTTGCCGATGGGTGAACATGGATCAGGTGGCTCAGGGCAGTGTCCAGCCAAATTCTGTGGATGGAGGCTCCACTATCTCATCAGTCACTCACCAGTCCAACTATTAAGACTGAATCCAAATTTTCAACAGCTGAAACCAAATAATAAGTTGATAATGATTATTTTCCTTGAATTAAAATTTTCTAAAGAAAATTTTCTTTTTTTAATCAAAAAGACCCGAGTGTTTCTAATAGTCTTGGTCTACATTTTGAACATTTATACTTCAATTTTATTGGGCAATCAGAAGAGTTCACTTTCACACTTATTTTAAATACTTCTGGTGATCTGTCATAAGAGAATTGCAAAGTTACCACCTGACTCTGAAAAGACATACATGAAATATCATTGTTCAAATTCAGATGGAATTTGGGATACAGATACTTGAACTATGAAATGTTACCCAGCTAAGGGAGTCCACATTCTTCTCTTATCATGTATACATTCTCCATTTGCTATCAGAAAGTCACACATCTTGATACAAATTAAAAAACGTGTATTTGCTCCAAATATTCTGGTCATTCTTATGAATACAGCCCGTTTACACATGCAAACTCTGTCTCTCTGCAAATGAGGAGTTATCATTTAAAATGCTATTACAAATAAAATATGAAATGTGAGGGATCATAAAGTATAAAATTCTGCACTAATTTACACATTCCTCTGCTCTTCACAATAAAGCTTTTTTTTTTTCCCAAAACATTGTTTTCTCAGAACTACAAGGTTCTTATTCTTGTCCTAATCACTCCTCACATTTAAAGATGGCTGAACTCATCACTACATAGAAATTTGGCTTGAAAATTTTCTAGTCAGGAGGCAAAGATTTAAAAAACTGAGGACAGCAACTGGAACACATTTATTTGTGTATTTATAATTGCAGATTTCTGTAATTAATAATACAATCCATTCTGCAGAAAGGAACCTGGGTGTCCTGGTGGGCAGAAAGTTGAATATGAGTCAGAATGTGTTCTGGGGTGTGTCAGGCACAGCGTCACCAGCTAGTCAAGGGAGGGAATTGTCCTGTGGAGTTTTGCACTACTGCAGCCTCTACTCGAGTGCTGTGTGCAGCTTTGGGCACCCCAATATAAGAAAGGTGTTAAACTATTAGAGAGTGTCTAATTAGTGTCCTCTAACCGAGGACAAGGAAGATGGTGAAGGGACTCGAGGAGAAGCCAAATGAGGGGTGGTTGAGGTCACTTGGTCTGTTCAGCCTGGAGGAGACTGAGGGGAGGCCTCATTGCAGTTACAGCTTCTTTGTGAGGGGAAGAGGAGAGGCAGGAATTGATCTCTTCTCTGTGGTGGCAGGACCTGAGGGAGTTGCCTGAAGTTGTGTCAGGGGGAGAGTTAGGTTGGATATTAAAAAAAGTTCTTCCACCAGAGAGGGGCTGAGCACTGGAACAGGCTCCCCAGGGAAGTGGTCACAGCACCAAAGCTGACAGAGTTCAAGAAAGCTTTGCACAATTCTCATGGTGTGACTCTTGGGGTGTCCTGTGCACCCAATGGACTTGATGATCCTGATGGGTCCCTTCCAACTCCGGATAGTCTATGATTCTGTCATTCTGTCATTTGTCCAAATATGGACACACTTTCAATACAGTACCTTGTAGTTTTATATTTTTCAAGCAATTTCTGATCTGTACTTGTATAACATTTTACTTCTTAGTTCCTTAAGGTTTTCCATCTAAAAGACAGGAAGGAGCACCTTTTACAGAATATAATGTTATTTAATAATAATACTAATTTTCCATAAAATTCTTATAATTTTCTCTCTGTGTGTCACAACCAATGCAGTTTTCAATATTAATATTCATTTAAATATAAAGAGTGAGGTGTATGTGTAAAGAAAGTAACCCATGAGCAATGATATACACTTATGAGAGCCCTAGAGGAGCAAAACTCTTCAGAGCATATGCAGGGATAAAAGCTGATATAGTTGAAGGGATGGTATTGAAATTGTTTTTTAATATGGAAAATCACCATTTTTTTCACTAATTTATTGCAGAATTATGATCTCAATAACTTGTACTACAGCCAGCCACAAGTAGATATATTTGGCAGACATGATTGAAAAAAACATTGCAGAGAGCTAGGGCTGTAATATGGGACATAGGATTCATCTCACCTCCTGAACCATTGTGTCAATAATGTGTGGAAAAAAAAACCCCAAAACTTCTAGGCCAAAGATTTTTAAAATAAGAGCCTAAATTTAGATCCTTAAAGTCTACCCCTAGATACACAAATAAATGACCTGTTTTATTTAAAAAAAAACCCAACCAAACAACACAAAACAAAAAAACCAAAAACCCAGAACAAACCAAAAAAGAGCTCACAAACCCTTTAATCTCAACAAGAGTTTTTGGATACTCTGTAGCTCTGAAAATCAGACCATTTCTTTATATGACTGAATATTGGTTTTAGGAACTTAAATTCAGGAACTTAAAAACTTGATCCAAGTTTTTGTCTCATAGAAATCAATATGACTTTTGTCTCTGTTTTAAATGTGAGTAGGTGTATATACTTTGCTAAAATATAAATCTGTGCACAGCAGCATAAGCATAATATATAGACAGCTTGTGCAAATTTGAAGTCATGCTATTGTCTTGTGGGTATGTGACTGAAATGCAGGGGCTGATAAATCATAAAACCAACTGGTCTTTCTCCTAATAACTGGACACACTTTAAATGGCCAAAAGACAAAATTATAGACTACCTTGTAATTTTTTTTCTAATACTCTGAATAAATAATATTACATGGTAAGTCACAGAATGCCCCTAATATAAAAGAGAATAATATTTCAAAATTCATATTTTCTGAATATACTTTGTTTCATCATTCAGATCATCGCTGTTGACTTTCTGGACAGAGTTATGAGAAGGAGAATATTTTTTCCCCATACTTCAAAAAAAATACTAACATTTTCAAGGCATGGAGTTTAGTAAAATTGGTCAGGCAAAGTGTCCCAAGATTGTTCCTAGTAAAATCTGACCCTAAGGATGCCAATTTAGGAAAGAAAAGATCTGAAGAATCATAATGGCTACACATATAAGTTGTTTACAAACTACTCTTCTGAGAAATGTGTTAATTCTAGAGAGTAATATTTCATATATGAAGTAATTTTTTTCTTTATACTGTAAAAAATATCAGCATGAAATGAGAAGTAAAACCAGCCTAAAGTTATTTTATTTTATTTATCTCCAGATATACCTGCTGCCTGACCAGGCTTTTATCTGTATTATTCTCTGGCAAACAGGAGGGAGGGACACATACCTATCTTAACTAAATCCTCAGAGTCAGAGTGCAACTTTTTCCTTGATAGTTATTGTTGGAAACACAGGTGCTTAAAATTCTTTTATGCACCTTTTTCATGTCCAAAGAGGCTCGGCTTTGTAGTTTGAGCAGTTTCAGTAAGAAACGTATTTTGTGTGCCCTGAAAGGTTGATATGCTGATAGGCTATTTGGAGCTGATTAATTATTCCTTCAATGAAACCGTTACATCCTTCAAAACCAAAGAAAAGCCTAATGACCCTGAGATGCTAATTTTAACAATATTCATACTTTTTTTTCTATGAACGTACACAAGTAATTTCTGTAAATAAAAGCATTATGTCCTGTTCCAAAAATGAGTGCTATGTTCCAAAAATGAATGCTAAACAAGACACATAGTCTTTCAGTAATGTGATAAGGTGTGGTACCTCAAAAATGTTTCAACTGCTCTCTGAAAACAATACACATATACACATATATACACACACATATATGTACATGCATATATACATATAAATATAATTATATATTTTTATATATATATATAATTCCAGAAATGTGGACTTAAGTTTATGACATTCAGAATATTTAAATGAGTCCAAGCAAAAAAGTTGTAACTTCTGTGGTTCAAAATTTAAAATCAAATACCTACTGGTCTGGTATGAGCATTGTTTTATTGCCGCTCTGTGTGATTTCGGTTTGGGTGTATCTAAGTAAAAGTTGTCTTTTAGTGTTGCTACTCTATTTTATTAGATCATGTAATTGAATAGAATTTCACCTTAGATCACTGTTCTGATGAAAAAATAATGCAGTGTCTTATGCATTTAATTAAACAAACAATAGCCACATACATCTTTATGTTCTACATTTTGTTGACAAATAGGATTACGTTACATGGATCATTTTCTGGAACATCCCTGAAATAAACTTCTAACAAGTACCTCAAGACTCAAAAAGAGCCTACCTCTCATTAAACCCAAATGTAGTATTTGTACTTCCTTCAGTCTATGCTAGACCAGAAGATAAATGATTGTACAGAGTGATGATTGCAGATACAAACAGGCAAGCCCACAAGGCTTACTTGCTGACTACTAGGCAGCTTCTAAAACAGTCACTTCCTCACTGGCAGTAAAGGAATCCTGAAACAGATACTTGCCAATGAGCAAAATGAAGACAAGTCAGACTACCTATCTTAGAAGTGGATGATATTTTGCTTTAATTTCTGTGTTTAGTACTGTCCCAAAGGGCTGTGTCTGTACTTGTAAATAAAACGATTGGGTGTCTGTCCTCTGATCCCCAGGGGCATGTGGCACAGCACAGCTCATGTCCATAGGGGTAAACTCTCATAATATCAAAAAAGCAAAGTGCCATCATCCATACTGAATCTTGGTAATATTCTCTGAATTATTCAGTCCTCTGAAGTGTGCCTAAGTGTTTTCTGGAAAGGATTCAAGTCTGACCAAGGTGTAATGGTTTAATAGCACAATGGCATCGAATGTGAATTTATTATGTTCATCAATACACACAGTTCACAACTTGCAAACAGATTCACACAGTAAAAGACTTACAACAGATTAAATAAGTTCAGAATCTTTCTGAGGACTACTGTATATGTTATGTATGGGGAAGTGAATATAGGTGTGAATGACAATCTGTGTGTCCCTCTCTTCCGTGCAGTGCATAGGCATGCATTGAAAAGTAAAGTGAATATAGCTCTGTGTGTTGAGCAGCCATGATGAATGGTTTCAAATTTGCTTTCCCCGTCTTGCTCTACAGTACTATGTTTGATATTAGTTGGTAGCTAAATGCTTTACAGCCAGCATTGAATACTTGCAGATCAAGGATAGGTTCCAAGTATTAAAAAATTTCAGAAATCCATTAGATTGATTAGATGGCAGCTAGATCAGTTAGAAATGTAGTCCTGTGATTTTTTCATTTAAAGTGACTATTTTTATTTAAAACATTAGTACACAGATAAAATTGCATTGTAATGTTGAATTGAAGGAGGCTTTTAGAAAACTTTCCTGGAAATATTCTTGCCATATAAAAGAGACTGTGACACCCAGAGGTGACATAGGTGCTTATGGTACTCTCTGTGAGATAATGAATGAGGAAAGAAGCCAAGTTCTTCCAGTAAATTTGGATGTACTAATAGCCTAGCATAAGACCCATCATTATTTTATATGATAGTTGTCATAATATGGTCAATTTCAAATGTGATCTTCTGGAAACTGTTTTAATTCTGTGCATCTTTGCATCCTGAATTTTGGATTAAACTTGCTTTCTGTCATAGCAAGATACTTCTGCCACCATCTCCTTGTAGACATTTAATCCAGCAATTTTTATTAGGCATCTTGAAGGGTCAGGAAGCTTGTGTTCACATAGAGACCGAATTCTTTCTTTATCAATCACTCCTTCAAGCTTGTTGAGATTGCTTTGGCTAGGAGATGACCCAAATGAACTACACTGGAAGATTCTACTAGCTCTTTCTCTGACTATGGGAAAGATTTATAATCTGCTTTCCAATGAACAAGGAGCTTCAGAGACTTAGCAACATGTGCTAGATCTACAGAGGCTGAGTACTTTAAAAACATAAACCTTTTAAAAACATCCTTTAAAAACATCAAGCCTCCAACTTAGCCTCAATGAACCCACCAATGCTTTTGATGGACTTTTAGTACAGTTTGCCAGAGTAAAAGGATGCCTCCTCATAATGGTGACACAAAGAATTTAAAGAAAATTTCTCTATAAGCCATGTGCGTAACAAGATTTTATCTGAAAAATCATCTACTCTGGGAGTGCTCTTCAGCCTCACTTGTAAGGGGGCAATTTGTAAAGCACTTTATACCACTGGTTAGCTCTTCTTGTCTTACTTTGCTGCTACCAATATATTCCCATATACTGCTAATGACTACTCCTCGTGAGCTCACATAAATCATGAGGAACAGGGAAAAGCCTGATCCACTTCCCTCTTTTTCAAGCATCATAGAGAGATATTTGGGTGAGTATTGAAGACACTTCTTACCTTAGGGGTTTCCTCAGAGTGATATTTAAGCCAAACACCACTGATTTCCAGCAACTTGCTGCTGTTGTTCTCCTCATAATTTTCATAGAATCATAAAATATCCAGAGTAAGAAAATGGTCACTAGGATCATCACAGTCCAATTCCTGATCCTTCCTCTCAATAGTTACCCTGGGAATAATGTATAATTTGAGTAAAATTGTCCAAATTCCCAAATAAAAAATCAGCACCTAGAAAAATTCCCTAGCTCTGAAATGAACTTTTGTGTAGCTGTAGATTTCATGCTGGGTGTTTCAACCACATTTGCCTTCAGACAGTATACATGACCTTTGGGTTTAATAAGCACATTTGGAACTTTGTGAAGAGACACCTGAAAGTTAAATGCTGAGATACCAACGACCCACTGCCTCCTTCTGCCAGCCCTCACTTATGTCTCTGCCAACAAAGTCTACAGTATCTCTGGCTAAAATCTATCTTACAAATTTCAATGTTTTATATCTTCCTTGACTTCTCTTTAGTCAAAACTGGACTACTAGATTTTATAAAATTATCCTAAGGGTTCAGAGGAACAATTGTAACTGTGCCAGAGAAAACAATGTGCAATTAAGAACCTAGGAATACTTGAGATACAATGCCATGAGCCATTGGCTTTGGCAGCATAACTGAGTGAAGAAATTCTGTCTATCTCTGTCCCCATTCAATGTTGATCATTCCCATCCCTGGAGCCTATTCTGAAACTGGAATATTTGATTTTCATTGGTTTACAGTGCAGGAACTCAGAGATAACATATTGAGATGGGAAAGGGGAGAGCACAAATCATTAGAACAAAGTAAAGGCAAAATTAATTTACAAATCTACAAAATTAGATAGTATTTCTGTACACATGTTACAGTAAGATCTCTACAAGATGGGATTTAAAGCATAACATGGATCTCTAGTCAATTATGCTACAGACTCCTGTTACTCTTTTTGTGTGCAGATTGATCTAGTCTAGAGATGAGGATGATGAGAGGAGACACACTGGAATGAAATTTGAATGAATGACCTGATCACTTGATTGGCTAGAGATATCAGCATTGTTTATTTTTTCTCTTTTATTATTTTCTGGTGGTAAGGGTCAGAACATTATGTTCCTTGGCTTTAATAAAAGTGGGGCATATGACATCTCTGACTTGCTGATTTGCCTTAATGATCAGCCTTCGTGAGAGTTGTGTTTGCAAGCATGAATCCTCTGTGTGTCACAGCACTCCATTAACTTCTGACTTCATTAGAGACTGGGTTAAAAAGTATGACGTTCTACAAATGGAGCATCTTTATTCAAATGTGTGACCTTCATGCTTTCTGCTTTATTAGTGCATTTTGGTATAGGACAATATCACCCAAACACAGTGTATTTATCAAACACATCTTTCCAGTAACTTGAGATGAGCATAGAAAAAAGAATGCACATCTTTCATGTAAACCCTCTGATACCAAGGCTCAAGATTTTAAATAACTGTGGTAAAAGTACAGTGGATGCACTTTTATGTGCAGAGCATAAATGCCAGGGCAGCTTCTTCTCCCCAGATACCATTGCCTATTAACTATCTTGCCCTCACACTTTCTTAGCAGTAAATTTCTACTTGAAGTATTTTGAAACTTAAATTCTGCCTTGGTTATTTTTGAATTGTTCTTCCTATGATGAATAAAATGGGTAGTTTCCACTCCTCTGTGATATTGTGAACATACAGTGTTGTATCATATGGCATTTTTCCTAATGCTAGGAAAATGGATTATGCAAAATTTTAGTTTTAATTAACTAAAAGTCCTCATAAGACTAGTATGTCTTTTCATTAATGGAGAAAGTTCACATCTTTTTATATACACTGTTTATAATACTTTGGCAAAATTAAAACTCTTAATTATAAAAACTGCAAAAAAGCAGTATTTTAAGGTCAATCAAACTAAGTATATGGAAAAATGTAAAGTAACTTCCTAATAAATTTGAGTCAACTTAAGACTAGTAATGACTTCACTACTTCTTTTTACCTTAGACACTGTTCTAATAATTTTATTATTTTAGTGATGGGATTTCTGATACATTTTATGCTTAATGTTTGATATTTCAGAGTTGTATTTCAGAGTTGTATTTCATGTAAATTAACAACTTTCTAGGAAAATATTTTCTGCTCTTCAGATGACAATTTCCACCTTACACTGGACATATCTTAATTACTAATTGCTGTTGAGACCTTTACATGCTAAGCCACAGACCTATCAAGCTTCACCCTGGCTTTTTCTATATTTATAAATAACGTTTGGCATATTTCTGACATCAGTTTCTCATTTGCAGCATAAACTAATAACGTAAGATGGAATGGAAAGACACAAAGATAATCCTCGCTGACCCTTGGGGTCACCCTCTGCTTTGCTATAAAGATGAAAAGAAATGAGCTGCAGCTCAGCCTTTTAAATTAACAGCAAAAGATATCAAATCCTTAAACCATTTAACAACTTAATTTGACTTGGTTTTGTTTTTCTTTTATTTCTTGTGGGAGAAGGAAATGGGAAAGCCTGATTAGAGTGGTGTTCCAATTCTACCAGTCTTTGAACAAACGTTTGGAAGAGTGAGCTCACTTAATATTTAAATCATTTTACTATATTTTTTATATATATAAAAATATAATAATGTTATATATTACTATATATATTAAATCATTATTATATTTTATATATATATTTACTATATATTTTATATATAATTACTATATATATTTAATATATATAGAAAAATATATATATATTTTAATATATTCATTATATATATATTTTACTATATATTCAGCCAGTTTACATATACTGCAATGTGTCAATAGAATCATTCTCTAATAAATGTGATGCATGCTACTGTTTAGCTCTGGTTAGGATGTTATTTTAGAACAGTGATAATATTAGTATTGCTAATGACTTCAATCTTTTAGATTCCTCTGCTTTTCCTATGGCCTCTTAAATGCAACTAATGAAACACCCAGCAATTCAACCACAGGAAATTGGTATTTTATTGAAAGATACTTTTCAGTCTTTTCATTTTTTCAGTCTTTTCACTGAGTCTTGGTTATGATTTAAGTAGCTAAAAATGTAGTTCTTTCTTCTCCTATCAGATATTTTTATTATTGTTGCCCTGGGATACTACTATGATGATAATTGAAATTGCTCTGTTTCTTCAATTTAAGTATGCAGTGAAAACATATTTTTGGATCCAGCATAATCATTACTACACAGCATTAGATTATTATGTCACCAGTTTAAGATTGCTTTTGACTTCATTACAAAACCTGACAGGAAAATAAGATGGATTACATGGCTACCAGCTGAGCAAAAGTTTAAATTACTTTTTTGCATCCCGGGGAATCAAGCTTCCTCCCCTCCAAAAAAAAGAAAAAAAAATTATACTTTGCATCTACCCAGAGATGTCACAGTCATATGAGTTTCTAGCACAAAAAAAGTCAGGTTTGAATATTGATCTTTTGAAGCTCCATTAGCTATATGTTGAGCATTGCTGACATCACAGATTGATGTCTCTTTAAACTGTGTCTCAGATTTAATCACTTGGGGAAACCAGCTATTGACTTTGGATGTTTGTGCTGTTCAGCCACTGGAGAATGCTCTCTCACTATTTCCCTCTCCCTTTGTCTGTCTGTTTGTCTGAGTCTCTCTTGAATGCTTGCACATGCACATACACACATGCTTGTCCCTTTGTGTTAGGGAACGCTGTCATTGTTTTTTGTGTAACTATGGCTTGCCAAAGTCACACTTATTACATCTGTACATTACACATTTAGGTCATGATGTTCACAGTGAGGCAAAGCACTTCTTACTGATTTAGGGTATTGAGATAGTATCCAGGAAGGTCTATAGGGATGAGCATCATCTAGTCTGTGGAGACCTTCATTTCACCTTGTAAAGTGAGGCAACCACAACAGCCTCCAGAAAAGTGCTGTAGGAATCAATAAAGACAAAGAAACCAAAGCCCTTCTGAGGTGCTGGTGGTAGTGATGTGTGTCTGCATGTGTGCGTGCCTGTGTGCCTAAGGATGAGGAGAGATGGTTTCTGATGAAAAGAAATGCAAATGTTCGAGGCATTGATCAGCACTCATCTCCGTTCAACCTCATGCCCTCTGCTACATCAATACATTGGAAACATAATTTGTATCAGCAGTTGTTTCTTTAATTAAGATCTCTCCCAAATCTTTTTCATTGATTCATGCCATTAACTTATTGATCAGCTTGCTTATGCTGAGGTGGTAGTTTTGCTGATAGAGGGTGTCTCTCTCAGTTCATGATGCTGGTTCACTACAAATATCTTCTTGGCAATGAGTGGGTAAATTGGAGCTTACACAGCTTTGGGACTGCTTTAGCTGTACACAGAGGCTTTCCTGGGGCAAGAAAAAAAAAAACCCACAAAAATAATGACTTGCCATCTCAGGACTTTGAAAACCTTCCAACAAAAACAAACAAACAAACAAACCAAAACAAACAAACAAAAAAGTAAAGGAATGTTTTGTATGTTTTGAAACCTCGCTGAAGAACTAATCACTCTAAAGACAACGTGCAGAAAATATTAAAGCCGCAGGGGTATATGGCATATCCAGTTTCCCTGTGTTAATGGCTAATAGCCAGGAACTAAATGATAGAATTTGAGCTAATATGTAAGATACATTTAGAAATTAATGACAAGTGACTGATGCCTCATTTAATCAAATAGTTGGTAAAAAATGTGGTAATCAAGGCAGGGTGAGGTTAAGGCTAGGTGAAACCAGGAAAAGGAAACTTCCACAGGTATTTCATTGTAATTCTGCATATTTCATCTCTTCACATGATCTCTTGATGTCATTTTGTCATGAATATTGTATCAAACAGTAATACTGCTCAGTATGCTCATAGATACAGAATTTCATAGGGATACTCAGTATCTAATATTGAGTATTTGCATAGGAACTTGACTCAGGCAGAAAGAAAAGCAAACTGTATCACCTCTGTCTTCTTAGATAGTAAAGTAGTTGAAGTAGCACAAATTTCAAGTAGTTATGAATGGCTTATGCAAAATTCACAGGTGAATTCAATGATATTATTTAGATCTAAGGTTCTTCCCTGTCTCATACAGACTTCATGATGTATTTCTAAAACTGCAGGGAAGTGCAGTGACTTTTAGAAATATTGTGCTGGGAGGTTCAACAGGCTTCAGACAAGCAAGAAGGAGCAGAGCATCAGTGAACTGGTTCCTCTAACCCTAATTTCCAGATGGAACTGCCCAGGGACAGATAACATGCACATGGCACTCATTACAGAGCTCTGCCTAATACATAACCTTTGGCGAAATGCTTTAAGCTTGTCAAAACCCTTTTAAATATTCAAGGTGACCAGTCAAGAAATGGCTGAACTGACTAGCTTGTTGGGTTAAAGAAGCACAGTGTAGCACAGTGATGGCTGGACTGCTGGGACAGATGTGGGAGAATTTGGGAGAGTTGATGTCAATGGCAGTGAGTGAAGGTATTACTGACAGAAACTATTATCAAAGAAGAAAATCAGGAGCTGATGATTTTCCTCAGGAATGAATGTATTAAAGTTAATACAAATACAACTGATAAAACAATTTCTTGTGTTTCATAGGCTACTAGAATTTGAACTGAATTTAGTCTCTATGAAAAAATGTGTCTTGGGAGTCCAGATACTACTTCCAAAAGTAGTACTCCTCAAGGCTACAGGTGAATTATATACTCTAAACTCACACAGAGCACAATTCATTGCTGATAGGCCCTCCTGTCCTGGACAGTCTCTTTCAAATCTGCTTTTACAAATTGTAAGGCACTGAAGAACAGTTTAGCAGTAACAGTGTGCATCTCTTTAGAGTCTCATAGAAAAACAATATGAAAAGAGTGCTGTTTTGCATTAAGATCCCTATGATACCTAATATTTTCTGGTTTAGTGATCACCAAACTTTAAATCATTACTATTTGTCCTCAGAAAAATTAGTCAGCTGTACCATATAATTTTCAGAAATTAACATTACGGCCTTCCCAGAAATGACATTTATCTCAGATGATACAAAGGGCTGTGCATCCTACCAAAGGGACAAAGAACATGTAAAATGAGGCAGACATAACAACTATATGGAAGCAAAAGTACGACTAAGTGAAAAAATCAGGCATGTAAGCTAAAAGTGACCTTCTGTGGCTTTGAATTATACAACCTACGTTTGTTCTGGACATGGCTTTCACAAATAACATGCTCTCCCTTGAAAGCTTTCACAGCAGCCATATCTAATCACATGAATATTCATATAGCTGTATCAGTAAAAATGAGGAAAAATATGGCCTGTATTTCTCAGACCTCTGATTTCCCTTTAAAATATGTATTTACTTGAGGATCCCTATCCTGTCCATGATAGATCAGTATCTACAACAATCTCTAGAAGTCCAGAAGCAGCAATACCTAAACCTCAGCCTGAATGTCTGAGGCTGAGGAGTTATAAGGTAACTGGAAGTTGTGTTGATTGTGCCTGTGCTCCTTCCACAGGGATGAAAAAACATAAACTTTTTGCTGTGCTTCTAATCCTGTTCCCTGTTCCTAGCTCCACCATCCCATGTGGATCTAGCAAGGAAGCGATGAGCAGTGAGCTGGGAAAGCCACAGACCACATGACAGGTGGCATCTGTCTTCTTTTTGGTCACAAAAGAGAAGAAGGGGTGAGACCAAACTTAAATTCAAACAGTTTTGAGAACAAGTGGTTCATGAATATATATCTGGTGTGGGACAAACAGATGGAATTCATGGTGCACTTCTCAGTACAGAAAAAAAAAATCCAATAGTAACTTGTAACTTCCTCTGCTCTCAGAAAAATATGCCTGAGGGACAGTAGCCTGATAATAAATAAGCAGACAGAGATGTACTGAACATACTGTGTTCAGTGTAGCAAGTTACACCATAATTCCATTTAGTTTTAGAGATTATCAGTCAGGGACCTGTTTTCTTCTTGTTTTTCTTGGATACCTTGCCTTCCAAAATGAGCAAAGGAGTAGTTTAGAATTGTGGGATGTGAAGTTAGGATGAATGTTGTGGTCAAAATGATCAGGAGTGCAATAGCTGGGTTTTATCCCTTGGCTAGGATGAGAGTTAAATCTGACCTAAATTCAGTCATTTCCCCTACTTAAGTTAAATCTTTACTGTAAATTCTATGATAGGTGAATGACACATTGGGATGCCCTTGCCAGAGCTTTCAGGAGAAGTTTTGGAAACTTCAATGGACACAGTATCTGACTATTATTTTAGTTAGTTCACAAACAATGTAAAACAAGATTTGATCAAATTATGCTGATTCACATTTTCAAGGTTGTTTTCAGAATGGGTGAAATCCTGGCAGAGAATCCATCAAAATTAATTTAGCTAATTGGTGGATTCTCCTCTGCAATCTGAAGTAAGAGTGAACATGGATCACAGTTTTCATTAGGCTGCTTTCTAATCCATTTAGTTAATTTGGTATTTGAACCACATGTGGTCAAGACCTTACGTTCTGACACAAAGTTCAGCTAAAAAGGAGAAAGCATGAGAAATTGCTTACTTAGAGGCTCACAGAATATAGTAAGAAAAAATCTGACAGAGAACCCTTTTAGACAATGGTTTAAGTGTTCACTATCTGTCTGATTTTAGTATTTTGGACATACAGAAAATGTTACACTCTTTGCAGGATAGCATAATCTACTGGCTCTGCAGGATAATCCTCTCAAGTGGAGATGTAATAATTCTGTTGGGCAGAAGAATGCCCAAGTAAGAGAAGTCTGTGGAACTTGCTTGAGCTTACTGCATATGCTCTTTGTAAAAATTTTCACAGAAACCAGTTTGAATGAGAAAAATGAGAGTGAATTTTTTCTGAAGTGAGAACACTCTCAAAAACTCTCACATCCAAAAGACAGGATGAGATTTCAGGGGAAAAGTGAGACTTCATCGCAAGAACTTCCATTCATAAAGTTTCTGTGGGCAACCCTTTTTCCTGTTCCTTCTATAGGAAATATTTTTTGTCTGTGAGTTAAGGGTGCTGTGTCTTGTTATTAAACTCTGACTTTTTTTTTTTCTACAGGCTCTCAAGCTTAATAACACTAGCTTGAACAGCTCTAACTTTCACTAATTTTTACTATTTAATATTTTTCTTGCCAGTGTACTTACAACAACATGCTAAAAGGAACAGAAACCTGAAAGGTCAGCTTGTAAAATTGATAGATGCCCACAGCAATACAATAATGCATAAAATTTATCATACATGCAAGCGTCTCAGAGATACCTTTTGGTGAAAAACTAAAACCCCCTATATTGTACTCAGTAGTCAGAGGGACACCAGCTCTAACCCTCTTGTCCTCATGATAAAAAGAACTTCAGTGACCTGGTGTGAGTGGCTCCAATGGTTTTGCTCCAAGGGTTAGCCAGGACTTCATCCTTGCAGGCAAGTCTCTCTGAAGGACTTGAGGAACACAAATGTGTTGATGAACAGAAATAAAGAAATTGAAAATATGGCCTACATATGTTTCAGAAATATTTTCAACTAACATTGTCTTTGTTACATTTTCTTCCTAGAATTCTTCATAGAATCATAGAACAGTTTAGCTTGGAAAGGACTTTAAAGATGGTCAGCTTCAAGCCTCCCTGCCATGCACAGGGCCACCTGTCACTAGACCAGGTTACTCAGAGTCCCATCCAGCCTGGTCTTGAATACCTCCAGGAATAAGGAGTCCACAACCTCTCTAGGCAACCTGTTCTAGTGCTTCACCACCCCCCCTCATAAAGAATTTCTTCTGAATATCTTATCTAAAATATCTGCTTTCAGCTTACAGGAATTGCCTCTCATTCTGTCACTACATGACCTTGTTCCTCTCTGGCCTTCTTGTGAGTTCTCCTGGTAAGCACTGGAAGGTACTATGAATTCTCTCTGGAGCCTTCTCTTTTCCTAGCTGAACAGCCCCAGCTGTCTCAGCCTGTCTTCAGAGGAGATGTGCACCATCTCTTTGAGCATATTAGTGGCTCTACTCTGGGCTTATTCCAATAAGTTTCTACTTTTTCATATTTTGCAGTATCCTTCCCAAATTTTTGATACTATTGCTGTAGCCTCTTGACTACCTATTTGTCTTATTTTTGCTCTTTTTTCCTCTTTTTGCCCCATTATAACTCTTCCTTTTTCTCTTTTTCTGTCTTTCTCTGTTTTATCTACTCTTTATCTCCCATCCCATTCTCTTTTTCTTTCTCACCTATTTTCTGGCTTACTTGTTTTCTTTTTTGTCTAATTTCTCTCTCCCTCTTGTTCTCTGTCTTGTTTTCTCCCTGTCTTTCTCTTTCTCTTGCTCTCTCTCCCTGTCTGTCTCTCCCCTGCTACACTTCCTTTATAGTACTTTTTCTGGTCCACAGTGTAGGTGCATGAACCTTCTTCTGTGCAATAAAGGAAAAAAGAGGAGGAAAAACCAACATGAAGGACTGTGGGCAGCTGGAGAGTGGTTCTGCTGCAGCATTGCTAGAGGAGGGGTTGCCAGTTCTGGGGGGCTGATTTGGGGTCCAGGGCCATGGACAGGGTGGGAGGAGCCCTTGGGACTGAGCAGGGACAGTCAGGGCTGGTGGTGACCCCATGACCCTGACAATTATAACCAGGATGTCGTGACCCTCACTAGGTAGAAGTCATTTCCAAGAAATTTTTTTCAGAGCAGCTAGGACAATAGTACTGGGATTTTTTTATTTGCTTGAGCATTTTCCAGCAAAGGATATATAAGTAAAAATTACCTGCTCAATTTGAATTCTAATTGAAAACTTGGAAAAATAAACACTGTCCAGTACTTAGAAACCAATTTCTTTTCAGACCTTGCTTGCTGAATCTCTCTCTCTTTGTCTAACAATGGAGGAAGTAGATTTATTCTGTAGTATTCAGAAACTGTATCTTCTTTGCTGGAGTGAAGAATGGGTTTCTTACTGGTTGCCAGACAACAAATTTGAAATTAAAACACTTTAACATAGATAAATATTACAGAAGAAAAATTATTTCTTAGTCTTAGAAAAGATACACTAATAAAATCAAACTTATGGATAGCCAGATAATATTATCAACCCTATATTTATATTGTAAATCTAGCAAAACTCTGGGAACATGATATTAGAACTCCTGGTATGTAAACAAACATTAAACATTGTACAGTTGTGATCATTTGAACTGAATACACAATATAATAGGCTGTGGTTTTTATATAAAAAATAAAAACATAGGATAAATTGCTGAACATTTGAGGCATATGCTGTGACCATTCAGCCAGGGTTTCCTTGTAGGAAGATTTTATTTTGTGCACATTGATACCATCCTTTAATGTACTGACAATAATTTCAGAGAAGAGGGACTTTAATGTTTTTGAATCAATGGAATTTATAAAGATATGATTCCCTTTGAAATTCCATATTGACTTTTCTAGAAGTTTAGTCTGTATTTTATTGGGAACTGGGAGCCGTTGTGAAGATTGATTAATTTTGCTCTACCTGACACTGCCCCAGAAGAACTGTAACTGGCAGAAAGGTTGGCATTCATCTTAACTAACTTAGATGTTCACAGCATAGACCTTGACTCTGAGTTGTCTACACTTCCCTTAAGTCAGTTCTTTACAGTCACTCTTTATAAACCATAAAGAGAATTTAAACTACTACTTTCAGCATAGGTGTCTACAGGAGATTAAAGGTAATGCCCTCTGAGAGTATACTACATGTTGTGGGTGCTGGAAGTTTAGTGGAATGCAAGGGGTCACTGGAAAAATTGATAAACTAGAGCTCCTTTGAGGATTAGTAGAAACATGCACACCACATCTGGTTCAGGAAATCTCTAAAATGCAAGGCTTTGAGGGCTGAGAGAGTACTTGTCAATGCATTTTTAAAGACTTTGTTTTCATGATCCTCCTTAGCCAACCACTTATTGCCATTGGCAGGGACAGGATAGTGTGCACCTTTGCTTCACTCTGTTCCACAAACCAGTGCTATGGCATTGCCATAGTAATAGACAGTATTCAGGGGGTTTTTACTGTAAAATTATCTTTCTGTGTGCTACAAGACTTTTTTGTCTGAAAATATCTATCAAAAATATATTGAAAAAAGTGTGATGGATTCCGGGAGAAGAATGTCAGCATATTTAAAAAGCAGTGGCCTAACTTACTAGCTACAGTCTCTTTTATTCCATCTGTAAGTTTATGGAAGCTTTACTTTATCAAAGACAAAGCTCTAGAAACTGAAGGAGGCAGATCAGCTGAAAAATGCTCTAAGAAAGTTTGTGATGAGTGTAAGGCACTTGAAAGCACCTTAACAGATGCTGGCAGGTGACCAATACACAGGATGGTATGGCAGGAGCCAAAAAGAAATACTGTTTCATCCATTGTTTAAAGGCTGGTTTCCTCTAAATAAGTTTTTCTCCTCACCTGAAAGAATTACAGTGTTACACAGTCATCTTGTCACTGGCATTTCTCCCAGGAAAGCACTGCCAAACCTTGTGAGGTGAACTCTGACTGATCTATCTTGTCTGACCTCCAGGACACAGCCTAGAAAGCAGGAATTATATGCTCCCATCTTGAAAAAGAGGAAACTGAAAGTTGGTCCAGGAAGGACTGTACTCAGAGAGGTCCAAGAAATCCAATGTGAAATTAACTTATTGACTGTGCGTGACTGTGATATGCTGAGAGGTAATGACTTCTCCAGCCATTCCATTACACTGAAAGACATGTGAGATGTTTCTCACTTCTGTTTTTAGAGAAATTATTTCTATAAATAATTTACTCCACTTTCCATAAGTAATTAAACATTATTTATTTATTCAAGATAAAGTGAACCTTAGAGAGGTTGACTCCGTAGCTCTGTGGTCAGGGTATTCTTATTTTTCAGATGTGGGAGATGGTACTACAAGTCCAAATAGCTCTATGACCTGTAACTAATTCCTAATGAAAGGGGAAGATACATGTGATGGAATAATAACACTGTTCACTCTGGGAGTAATGAAAAAAAGCCAAAGAAGTCTTTACACATTCTGAATTTTATATTACAGAATTCTTTTTATATGCTTAAAATGGCTTGAGATTGGTGTAATTTCACTATGATTCTGTGAAGAAAAATAGCTGTGGATATTTCCTATGACTTCTTTTTAAAAGATGTTATATGACAACTTTTAAAATATGTAGTATTTTATTCATATTGTTTTCAGTACATTGTGAAAATATTAAGCTTCTGTAATTTGGGTGAGCAATTAAATAGAGCTAAAAATCATTGAATTCGTTTTTTTCTTGACAAATTAATTTTCTCTTTTGATTGAAGACAGCTTGATATAAACCGTGTGCACTTTACCATATTAGAATTGGAGTACCTTGTACATGCATCTCCTTGCTTTGCATATCGATTGATCAGAGTGACCGACAATATGAGGTCAAAGTTTCTTATTATGCCTAGCCTCATCTTATTCTGCGTAAAAGAAGATGGGTAGATTAATTACAAAGGGAGTATCTTAGTATCTTACTTACTCTGAGCAATCAGTAGTTTGGATATGTTTTAAGGTCTCATAGATTAAAATACGGGACTGTGTGGTGTTCAGTGCTCTTTAGGATTTTAGATTCTGCTGTGATGACCCTTCATCATCAGGTTTTAAAGGTCTCCACTTTATGTTTCATATGTCCTTTGGGGCAACTATGTATTCTTTATTACATTAATCACATAATTAAATAGAAAGTTGCAGAAATCAAGCAAAAGTTCCATACATTATTTCAGATTAACATAACCAATAAAACTATTAATCAAATTTTGGTTTTGGTATAATCCTGGGATTTTAAATTGATAGCTTAACAGGAAAGGCTGAAAAGAAGGTTGTTCCTTTTGCCCTTCTTCAAAAGTTTGATTATTCTTGTTTAACTCCCAAGTTCTCAGTACCTTTTTTTCTTTTAATGTGATAGAGGCAATCACAAGCAGTAAAGATCCTTTCTGGGAGAAATAAAAATTAGCAGCTATGTAAAATACACAATTTTGAAATGCATGAGGAGTTTTTTGTATTATCAGAAATTTCAGTGAACCCTGCTGGCAAGATAAGGCTTTAAAAAACGAAAATGAGGACAGATTTGAAAATTTCTAAGGCTCTCAATTTTCATTGAGATGCAACAACCTATAAACATAGTTCTTCAGGTCATGGAGGACTTTGCTGTAACACATTACTTCAGTTTTCAAATGTACTTTGGAAGAAGCTTGCACAAACATAATTTGCTTTTAGGTATAAGGTTTGCTTCCATAAATGTTGCATGACAGTATTTTAAAATATCTAAATTAAAAATCGATCAAACAAACCAACAAAATTTAACTAAAGAATCCCAAACCCAGGGTCCTTCAGACACTGTGCTGATACTATTGCTTGCTAAAGAATATATCAGAATAAGACAAAGATCTGTGAAGAAAGCAAACCTCTTTAGCTCAGTAACTATGATGAGTAATGTTCCAGCAAAGTTTCTGAGTAATTAGGTCTAACCATTTCCTCAAACCAGCTTGCAGTGCAACATCTCATGAATATTACTTGGTCTCAAAAAACCCTTCCAAAGCAAAATATTTTACATTTACAAATAATTATATCAGCTGTCACAGAAAAGCAAAACAGTGAGTGTGAAGTGGCTTTCCTCAATAGCACTTGTGTATTCAGAAGAACTTCAGCTGGGATATTCAGCATTATAATATCTAAAAATATTTTTATCCTATTTATCGTTGGGTAAATAATGGCTAATCAGAGCACAGTGTCTGGAGGTGTTGGCTGTATACTCAAGGGTGGATCATGACAAAGACAATGATTTTGGGTGAAGTCTTATTAGCACATCAAGCTGTCCTCTTGAAAAATAAAAATATTGCATTGTCTTGAATGAATGAATAAATTGTTTTCCACAGATCAATACAGATAGTAAGAATGCCGTAGGTTATGAACATAAAGTTCTTTGGTGTTTTGACTGTGAGGTCAAAGAATATTTGGTAAAAGACAGGAAGCAAACAAAGGATCTATTTCTATCATAGCTTCAAAGAACAAAACTCTTGCAACGCCTTTGCAATAAATCCATATCTATATAAATGAATATCTTATGAAGTTTACACAATCACTGTAACTTGAGAACCCTCACTGAAATGACCTTAAATTGGAACCACAAATTCTACCAAGGAAGCAGATTTTTGAAGGAGAGTGAAATATAGGTTTCAGAGTTATGGGTGCTCAAATATTCTAAATTTGAAACATAGCGGAGTTATCACTCAAGTACAATATTATCATGGCCCTGCAGTTCTTTTATGCATCTAACTATCACTCTAGTGAATGCAGCATTTCATCAAGATAAATACGGAGCTGGACTTCAATATGTCTTTGTTTCTTTGTGATGATTTATTTGGAAACTATTGTATTTGGCACTAGTAAGAATTGAAACATGCTTTGCATCTTAAACTGAAAACTAAAACCCCAACTGTGGAAACATTCAGGCAGGTTTTCATTTTTGTGCATTATGAATATCTCTTTGCAGAATTCAAAACTTGAATGTTCTACTTTTTTTGTTGTTGTACACAAAACTTTTCACTTTACTGTACAGTTGAGCTTCTTTCGTACAGGTTTTCATAAGTTTTGAGAAAATACGTCCTCTATCAGATTTCCTTAAATTCTTCTTTGTATGTCATATTTCCCCTGTTCCAGTGGATGCTCTACAAGTTGGTTTACTTTGCAACTTGACTTGATATATAAAGTTGAATGTGAACTGCATTTACTATACATCATGAACAAAAGAACTGCTTTTTTAGGCAATATAGCATTCACTTTGTTTTAACAAACCAGCAAATTCTGCACATCATCAAATTAAATTTTTACCTGATGCAGTGGGGTTTGTACCTACTATCACCAGGACTAGATCTAGCCCATCACAACTGGGCTAAACTCACTGTGTTCCTCCCACTGTACGACTGTGGGTGGTATGTAATCTACATTAAGGATCATGTAGGCAGCACAAGTGGACACATTACAGAAGACCTCTGTAAAATGCCATTGCAGAAGCCTTGTAAAACGGAGAAAATCTCACTAAATAGTAAAGGAAGGCTGATTTTCAGTCTTATTTGGGGATTTTTTTGTGTGGTATTTTTGATGGATCCTCTTACTCAAAATCCATCAACTCATCTGATACCACTGGAACCTGTGAAGTGTTAACTCTTAACCTCATCCTCTTGGAAGATGACTTAAAATAGGTAAAAGGATGTGTGTTTTGTAGGGAAGGAGGATATATATTAGAAAAAATAAATAATAGTGTGATAGGGATAAGGGGCAAGGAGGGGAGCTGATGGTTTAAATCTCCATGGGCCTCGGAATCGAGCCTGTTTCAGTCAGATTGTGGCCCTGCTAACAAATCCAATAGCAACTAATCTGATCATCTGCTCTCCAGTTTTCATGCTGTGTTTTCTTCAGAGTTCCTTCTCCTAGTTCCAGTCTGTGACAGTGTGATAAGACACAAGAAATTTAGTCATCATTGCTGCTGTAAAGGAGCTCAGAGAAGGGATTATGATATTCCATAACCCTTACATTAGACACGGACAGGGGCAGCCACTGCTGTGATTACAGGCCTGAACACTGCTGTTATTTTTCCCACCTCCCTCCCACTAGTCATTTAATTATTTATTTATTTATATTTTATTTTTTTATTTCTATTTTTTGTCAAGAAAGCTTTAAAGATTAGCTGAAAAATAGTCACCATCACAATCATCATCCTAAATCTCATGCAGAACTCAGAAGTTGGGCAGCTCAGAAGGTTGTTACACTCCTAACCAGCAAGATAGCTCTCAACCAAGTTATCAAAAACACTCATCCACTATTCAGTCATTATTAGGAAATTCAAACAGTGTGAGCTGAACAAATCAACATGGAATACAGAGAGGATGCCACAGGGAGCATTGATTTGGGAAAAAATATAGTATGCTGCTGAGGCAAGTCAGAGATTAGGTTGCCTTTCCTCTGTTCCGCACATGGCAATATTTATGACGAATATATTATTTGCAGTACCTCTTGCTTCTGGGTATCAGGTGGATTTGCAGTGATGTCTCTGAACTAATAATTACACTTGTGTTAATTGACATTCCAGCACCAAATCTCTTTATGCCATCTTGACTTTTACCCCCGTAAAGAAGGGTCTTCCTGAAAAACAACCAAGTCACAAATTAAAATTACAGGTGATGATGGCAGTTGGATTTCTCAGTCTCAAAAAGTAATAAAATGGTCTGGAAAGAATCTGCTCTGTTATTTGTTTGCTTTAAAGGGAAGAAGTGAGAGAGCTTCTAAATTGGTTTATGCTGTTGGTTAAAGATTGCTTCTTGCATTTCAAAAGGTGCCCCCTTCATAGGCATTGAGACTTGTTTTGCAGCATTATTGTAAGAAAAGGTACTTAATGGAAACATACACCATATGCTTGAGCCTAGTAAAGAGATTGTGTGAAGCACTGGGCGGAGACAAAGCATTCAGCTGGGATGTTTTATGTCTTTATAGACATGTGGTGTGCAGCCCTGCCCTGCCCTGCCCTGCCCTGCCCTGCCCTGCTCTGCTCTGCTCAGAGGGCCCAGACAGACCCAGAAATAGTTACTGCACTGGCTCAGGAGCTGCTTCTGAGGTCTTATAAGAAGATTTCCTTGCAGATGAACCATTTGACAGGACCTGCCTGGTCACTACTCAACTCTGAGTGGGGGGAAAGGTTTTCATTACAGCAGTGAAAGGCAGATCTGTAGATTTCTGTGGCTCCACTCTGGACCAGAAGAAATGCCTGTTGTGAGCACTTGGTCTCCCTTATGTATCATCCAATTCTCGTTATGTTTGGCTTTTGCCTGCAAGTGAAGGGCAAACTTGAGAGCTCTGAGAGCAGTGGAGACTGCCGCCCTGATGGTTGCTGAGAGATTTTTGAACTTTTCAGATGGGATTTTGACTCAATTTCTAAAGCAATAGTGATCTACCATACACAAAGCCTAAGACTTCTACTCCCAGACAAGATCAGAGGAGAATGTGTTTAAATGTAATGTACTAAAAATATGGCAATGTAAATATCATGTTAATACTTTATATTTGAATATATGTAATCATGATGAAAAGAGGAACTTTGTGGGACATATTATCATCAGTAATTCCTACCAACAGATTTAGTTTAAAATTTAATCAAAGTATTCCGAATATGGTTTGCTATATTTGATGCTATTTATAATGGTTTCTGTATGCATTAATTTTCTTTTTAATTGGAAGACTTATGTGGTACTATCTCTTTGAAAGTTGACTGGAAACTATTAATTCTGACTTATCAAAGTTTTGCATTCAGTTAATGTAAGGTTTAATTCAGCAGTGTTTTCTCGAAACAGCTATTGCTTTCTTCAAGCAAAATTTCTGTGTATCCTTTCATGGAATATTTTTTTTGAGACACAGAAAGAACAAAGGTAACTCAGATGCATACATAGCATTGCCTCAACACTAGCTTACTCCTTGACAAATACAGCTAGATTTCCTTGGCCTTTTTACAGAGAATATTGAGAAGATTGAATATTGCCACAGAATAAAAATTCCCTAGTAAAAGTAAGCTGTAAGAAAAAAACTATGCAACCTCTTATAAAAAATTCATAAAAACTGACAGATGTCTAAGACTGATGGCAAAATTCCCTATTAATTTATGATATTTTATATAAGGAGATTCAGCAGGCCTTGTGTGCAGAGATGACAAGATAAACAATGATAGTTTTTGCTAAGTAGGTATGCAATCATTCTCAGAAAAAGTAAAAGAAAAAAACCAAAAAAAGGAAAATCCACCCTCCAGCATGTTGCTCCTCTGTATTTTGAATTTCTGTGTTGAAGCTGATTGCCTTGAGTATGCCTTAGACATTTTAATTTGATCAAAACCTTTTGACATTTCTTTAACATATTTTCCTATATTACCCCACCATCTCAGGTACTGCTGACATCCACAATCAAAGTGATCCAGCACAATGGATTAGCACTCAGCCAGTTACCCTACCCCATTATGATGATTGCTAACTGATATTTTTGTTTGCTTCCTCTAGTCAAGTGAAAATTTATTACAGAACAATATATCCAGAATAGATTTTGATATGAAGAGTCTTTATTTGTCCTTGAGCTAATCAAATTGGGAACTCAGACTGACAAAGGTCAAGGTTGCCAACTACTTCCTGTTTCCTTTAAAACTAAAAGAAACGTTAAAAGATCCCAAACTTTTAAGCCATCACCATGGGGATTTTAGAAGATGATTGAGGCTGGAACAAAGCATACCCTTTTGCTTCTGGGTATCAGGAAGGACTTTAATGGTATCACGACATTGATCATTGAATTCAAGGTCACAGTCATGTCAGTGTTAATGAATTCCAAGTATGATTTCAGAAGATATTAGTATACAGCACATAGGAAGCAGAGCATATTATACATGCTTTTAGACACTTGTAACAGTGCATATTAAAGCTTTATGTTGTCCACTTATGATAAATTTAGACAATTGTTTCTTTTGTGTCATGTGAATCAACATGAACAAAGAGCATCCTTAATTTCTACATAGATTTTCTTTTCTTTATTCATCTCTGCTTTAGCAAATTGTATAAATTTCCTGAAATTAGGGTTGCAAATTTCTGAAGAAGTTATCTAATCCTGACTAAGTAAAATATTGATAATACTGTGTTCTGAAATGATTTTCTGTCTTTGCTGATTTTCTCAGTCTGTAGTCAGTTCACATTTTCTTGTGATTTGCACATATTCAAAGTCAGATGAAATTAGGACAGAGCTGTCTCAGTGAAGCCCATAGTGACAGAGATCTCCCCAGCTGCAGGAATTTGCAGTTGTGACTGCCTCTTTTCTCTGTCCACTATAAATATTTCAGTAGGTCACGAAAGAAGCCAGCTACACAAATCGCAATTACAATGTATTGAAGTTAGCTTGCTTTCCATTGGCCTAGTATAAGCCAATACTTCTTTAAAATTCATTGTTATGATGTATTGCATGCATTTTAGCTATTTAAAGAACATATTTTTCAAAAGGCTTTATCAAAGGGATTTTCTTTTTCTTTTTATTTTAGTTATAAATGAATTAGAATTAAAAATTGGAAATGCTGCAAACTTTAGTGAGATTTGTATTCCCACTTAGAATCTGTTAATATTTCTAGAATCTGTCCCTACCTATATTAAAATCAAATATTTATCACATATTGCAGCACAAGTGAGCTATGCTCTTCAAGACCTAAGAATCAGACTTTTAGTGGTAGTTTAAGAGATGTTCTGTATCAAAATGTAAGAGCTATTGGCTTTAATGCAGGACTGAATTCTGTTTTTTGAATCTTCATCAAGCAGGGACCAAGCCAGGGTGATAGCAGATAATTCCCTGTGCATCTGGAGATCATTGCAAAATTTCTGAGTTTCTGACAGTACCCATGCAGTCCTAATAAAAAAAAATCCAGAAAGGGTAGAGAGAAACAAAAAATGTTAGATGTCTCATCTGAAAATAAACTCTTGAAAGGTATTTTCACTGGATTCTATCAGATACAGTTTGACTGATGAAACTTTCCCAGCAACTGCAGTCAGATAATGCCAACCAAAGCCAAGTGATGGCATCATCTTTGATGTCAAATTTAGGTTAGAGTTGGCCAAAAATTAGACATATCATGGCGTTAAAAAACTTCAATTGAAAAGTAACAAGAAACTAATTATTCCATGCAACTCTTAGACCCTTTCAACAATTTTCTACTATATTCTACTGCACTCTGACAAATGCTTATCAGAAAATATGTTTTTCAAACTTGACACAGCCAGGCTCTGTCTGATTACTAGGCTGGCCTCTTAGAGCTCTGGAACCTCCTGTATCTGTGACTGCTCTATAGAATTATGAGAGAGAAGACAAGCATTTGTATTTGCACTGTCTGTTAATAAAGAACCCGGTATTTCCATGCAATTTCTTAAATTATGAAATCCTACAAAAAATTCATAGGATCATAGAATAGTTTGGGCTGGAAGCAACCTTTCATGGCCATCTGGTCTAAGCACCTGCCATGGACAGGGACACCTTCCACTAGATCAGGGAACTCAAAGCCCTGTCCAACCTGACTTCAAATACATCAAATAGGTATTCACAACTCAATAAATACCTCATTAGTCATTCACAACTTCTCTGGGCAACCTGCTCCAGGGTCTTAACTGCCTTCATCGTAAGAAAAGTTGTTACTTATATCCAATCTACCCTATTTCGGTTAAAAGTGTTGCTCTTTTTCCTGGTTTTGGTAGAAAGAAGGCTTTGGTAGAAAGTCTCTCTCAATCTTACATATTTACATTATATTTTGAACTGTAGCAATAAGGTCTTCCTGGAGCCTTCTCATCTCCAGAAAATAAAAATAAAATTAAAAAAAAAAAGATAAAGAAAAGAAAGGAAAAAAAAAAGTGTTTTATGTATCCTTCAGATAAGAACCTAATTAATTGATTCGGAGGACCAAAAGTTAGTATAGTAACTAACCTTAACCAGTATCTGATAACTTGCTGTAAGGTGCTCAGTTGAGCTGGAAGTGCTCAGAAAGCAGGACAGGAGACTGGATGCAGTCTGCAATTTTTGGAGCCTGTCTAAGTCATAGAAATGATAGTCAGTCATCATTACCTTCCTGAACATGATGTCTTGTCTTGGAGTATCCTTCTGCCTGTATTTTCCTCTTTTTAAGAATGATCACTGAAGGCAAATATATATTTTGAGCAGAACTTAGATTTGACAGTTATATTTGGCATGTTGCAAAGGATATGTTTGTAAATTAAGCATTTTTAGAACTTTCACAGGCATACAATTATCACACAAACTCTTCCTTTAGTTAAACACTTCTAAAATAATTTAAGAACCACTTGTAGAAATAGTTTAATATTAAGGAATAGTTCATATTACCATAAGCTGGAATAAATTTGACCAGCAATAATGCAAATTTAGGTTTGTTCACATTTGACAAAATCTTAATCAGAAGAAGACCTTGAATCCATGCTGTGCACTAAGGTGCTGTACACTCTATGGCAATTCTTATTGTCTCTAAGTTACATTAATTAAGGAATTTCTGTGCAGCAATACACTGTAATGTTTTTTATAAATATTAATATACTTTCTTTCTTAATATATATTACTAGAATAGTAGATGACAAGTCCTGGTATAGAGTAATATACATATAAGGAACAAAACCTCCTAAACAGGATGTTTGACAGCTGTCCTGGCAAAAGGAGTGCCCATTAAAATAGTTCTTCCAGCATCATCTTTAGCTGGATTGGGAGAGTACCTCAAATTATTGTTTTTACTCAACTGGCTACAATCCTGCATTTGTATACAGTTTTAACTACATACAGAACATCTGTTAAATATCTTAACTGCATGGAAAGGATTAGAGTAGATGCTGTTCATGCAACAACAGCTTCCATTGAAGATTTCGTTTAATCACTTCTGCAGCAGAAATCACAGAGAGCAGCCTTTGGGTCACTCCACTCACACTGATAATCAACACATTTAAGTGTAATAATCAGATGTAAAACAGCAAGAGCTGCCTTGAGGAATTTCGAGAATGACCAAAAATTACCACCTGGGTTTCTATAACAGTGGAATAATTAATTGCAAGTGTTCCACTTATCACCTAGTTTCAAATAGACCCCAAGTAAAAACCCAATATATTATCTCAACTATTCATGTGACTGATTAATGATTCAAGTGAACTGAGAAAGCCTACAGGCACAGCCCTGATGCCTAGATACACCCAAATCAGAATTAAAGAATGAACTTGATTTTAGGCAGAAATTCTTTACTGTGAAGGTGGTGAGGCACTGGAACAGGTTGCCCAGAGAACTTGTGGATGTCCCATCCTTGGAAGTGTTCAAGGCCAGGTTGGATGGGCCCTGAGCAACCTGGGATAGTGGAAGGTGTCCCTGCCCACAGCAAGGAGATTGAAACTAGATGATCTCTAAGGTCCCTACAAACCCAAACAATTCTGTCATTCTATGATTGGGGCTTTTTTTTTTGGTCTGAGCTGTTTAAAAATATGTTTCTGTCTTTAGTCCTTACCTGTATTTAATGAAATCCACCTCTTTTAATCTAAAGAGATTGGCATTTCTAATGTGAAGAATCCCACCAACAGGACTGAATTGCATGCATTTGATTTGGGAGACTGATTTCCTTTCTTAATTCAGTAGCTGACAAGTACCTATGATTTTTAGAAAAATTAGGGAACTCCTGATATAATTTTCTTAATTGTCCTAAAAGTTTTGCATCATACACATTTCTTCTGGGGGTATTTTATAAACTATTTACTATTTTGTAAAATACTTGCATCAAGAGATGACAAGTGCTACAGACTTTCAAATTAGTTATATTGTGAGAGCTGAACTATACTGCATATCTTCTGATGTATATATGGCTCAATAATATGTTTGAAAATATGAGGTGGAAAAAATCTTCAGTGATTTAGAATATTTGCAAAATCAAGGTATGGTAGAGAGGTATTTTTTATTTTGAAATTGAAAGAGATTTGTGTTTAATGTCAATTTAATTCCCTTTCCTATAGCCATGTACATTATAACCATCCAGTGTCAAGAAAATCTGGTGCCAAAAAGCAACTGAAGAACACTGTCTTTGTTCTTTATTTCCACTGATCAGAGTGGAACTGGAGAAAAAAATGTCAAAAAAAAAAGCTTCAAAAGGAGTGATGAAACTATCACCTGTTTTCTGGTGCTATTTCAAAACCATTCTCTAGCCATCTGTGTTTAAATATTGTGATTCCAAATCTAGATTTGACATATATTGCAGGAAAGTATGACTTCCCTATACCAGTTGCACAAATGCTACTGTATGTTTTTTGCTATTAGTACAGGTAACTAGGATCCACTTTTTATATAAGTTTCCATATATTACCATAATAGCAGCTTTATGCCTCATAGTTACTTGCTTTGTTTTTCTTTCCCATTTTATAACAGCATGCCTGAAGCCCATCAATATTCAAGTTAGCACTTTAAAATGAAACTATAAATTTCAATTTAGAGAAAATAAGCCCTTATTCAGGCTCATAAGTTTTAAATAACACATTACCATTGGCTACATTAAGTTTGCATTTCTAATGTTATTTTATGCATTTGACAATAGATGTTCCAGTCTGCTCAGCAGTGGAGAGCAAATGCATGTGAAATGTAAGTCTGCTTAAAATGTAGGAATTTATTAGAGCTGTCAGTCAGCAGTGACATGAGAATTAAATTATTTCTGAAAATATTTCAGTTGATTTTTGCACTTTCTATTGTCTTTATCCTCTGAAGTTTGAGTATAAATATCTCTTTTAAAAGGTTTTTTTCCTAGACTGGTTAGTGCTTCCTAAAGTCAAATAAAATGAAAGTGAAAATAGAATGCATAAGCCTCTTAAGGAAGTAGGTAGGTAACAGCTGAAAAAAAGAAATAAAAAAAGAGTTTAATTATTTATTTATAGCAATCCCAGAAGGACCAGATTAGTTTACTTCTATTTTTGTTTCATATAATTTAGTACCTTTAGGAAAAAGGGTGACTAATTAGTTTTCCTCTTCAGTGTTTTTTTTTAATGTGAAAGGTATGTACTGGTGGTCAGGTGGCATCTTTTGCAACTGTCTGCATATTAACTGTGAAGTAAATTAATATAAAATTCCCTCTGCTGTAGGACTAATAGCAAGGAAATTGTGTGAAAGCACTACTTTTTCTGGCAGGAGTGGTTCCCATTCTTTGCAGCTTTTCTTGTTTATTGCATGGGTGGCCAATTGCATGGATTGATCTGTAGGAAAAATTTCCTTTTCACTTGACCATTTTTTTGTGATCATCTGGTGCTACTGCCTGAATCTCTTAAGCCTATTTTCTTCTACAGAAATTAGAATGAAAGACAATTAGTTTCCTTATGAAATATTACATGTGTGAGCACCTGCAGTCATGCTACCTTGATTCATTTTGGTTGTTAACTTAAGAGCTTTTGCATGTCTAGAATAACAAGTGTCAAGGATGAACTCACTCTGTACAGTCTCTTAGAACTGAGAACCTATCTACATAACTCCTGTGTAGTACGTCTGTCAAAAAAAAATACACAAAAAAAAAAAAAAAAAAAAGGGAGTGCTTTTTGCCAATTGATTAGTTAAAAGTGTTTATTCCATGCTCAGGTGTCAGGACATAACTAAAAGGTTAGTGAGGATGAGTAGTGACAGAGTTTGGACTCTTGCATGCAAGCAAATGTGATCATGCAAAGAAAGAAGAAATTTCTGCAGCACAATTTGTACTTTATTGCTATGTGATGACAGAAAATTCCTGTGGTTACTTGGACTGCTGCAGTGTTTTCACATGAAAAGGTCAAAATTCAGTCATGACATAAATAGATGAAACTTCACAAAGTAAATTTAGTTTGAATATAATCAAATAAATAAAACGAATGTATTTTCTTCATTCACGTGAATAATTCACACATGGCACTTTACACTGTATATATAAATTTGTCATGCATTTCTCCATTATCAGCATAACTCTGTTTCCTAAAAGGGTATTATGAACAGAAAGCACACAGTACTAGCTCTAAAATAGCTGGAAACACCTTGCTTACCATTCTAATAAAGAAATTAATTAAAAAAATCTGTAAGAGGTAAGAAAATCCTGAGTGCCACCTTTGCTGAATTAGATATCCTAAAAACTAGCATTTGATTTTCCAAATAACCTTCTGAATTACAGAAATCTTGATTGGGATTATCTTCAACCAGACAAGCAGATACAGGAGGGAAAAAAGGAGAAGCTTTTGGACTCAGGGAATGAATAGCTTGATATGGAACTGGATTAATGTCCATGCTAGAGCTCAGACATACTTCTGAATTAACATGCACTTACGCTCCATTAATACAAAAACTGCTATAGGCTGTCTTAAACACCTGTATGCATTTTCATAGATATCACAATCATAATTCTGATCCTTTTATGCATGTTGAGATACCAAAAAAATGCATTTATTTGTAGCTACTGAACCTACAGAAGTCCAACATACTGATTTGAATACTAGTTACACTGAATGTCTGCTGAGGAAGAAGATTGTATCACATTTTTTAAGAAATTAAAATATGTGATAATATAAAACTATGGTCACTCAAAGGTGAAGGTATTTATTTATTCTCTTCTGATGTTATTCCAAAAAAATGTATAAGACCATTTCAAGTCTTTCTGTTAGGGAATACAGCTGGGGCACGAAATAAATGAGTTATCAGACTAGACTTAGATGAGGTAGGTGTCTCCATTATGTCAAAGAAATTCAGGCTCTGTGTTTATGTGGCTACAGTAATCCAGAATTCCCATGTAAACTGTGCATAGCTGCCATGGAGGAATATTTGCTGTGGCAGCAGAAGGCTTGTGCTGTGGCCTCTGGCATGGTGCAGAAAACGTAGAATTTCACTGCCCAGTCACACATTGCATTCTCAGCACAGCCTCTTCATAAGTCCTATTTCCTTGATATTCCACTATCCTTACAAGTCTCTGCATCTGTGTTTCTAGGCAAAGACCTTGGAAGAAAATGTGTCTGACTCTTCAAAAGTGTGCTCAAAACTCACTCTGGACTCTATGAAATTGATCTTGAACTTCAACTTGGCAAGGCAGTGCACAGATATCTACAAACTCAGGCTGAATCAAGGTCTTCAGAGGAGCTATCCTCTTCTTTCTGTAGATATTGTTATACTAAGGACCAGTTCATCCATTCAAGGAAAAAGAAGAAAGTTCACAATTAGGGTGTCGAAAAGCGAAGTCTAATAGTAAACATTATTCAGAGGCAGAAGCGAACATATCAGCTGTGCAATCTGATCAATATCCATGGCCAGTGGCTTGAGCATCTGAGTTTGCATGGTTAGACTATCATTCCCTCCCCAAACCAAATGCAGAGCACAGGAAACCTGGAATAATTACCAACAGTTTTTAATTAACAGGTACAAGGTAATGTGTAGTATTACCCAAATATCTGCATATGAAACTTTTATGACGCTAAGAAAAAGCTGATCCATTGGAAACTTCATTTTCAGCTTGTCCTGTTTGAATCATTCCACTATGCTCTCAGTCAAGCCATTTAATAAAAAATTACATTATCCAGATATTGTACTGCAAACCCATCATGTCTGCAAAAGCCTGCCTGGTTGTAAATCAAAACCTTTTTAAGGCAGAGGAAACAAGGATTACTTGCTTCAAGTGATGGAAAAGTAGCGTACACAGGAATCTGATAATGCAAGTAGTAGAGGTCACATCCATTAGGATAATTTCAACCCATTTGAATAAACACAGTCACAGCTCCAAGTAAAATCCAATAATAGATGTCACAAAGCAAGCCGTCGCACCTGAATACTTGAGACTTGATATTTACTGGAAATAAATCAGGCCAGGAAAGCAATCTGGAAACAATATTGTGAGATGACTACTAGAAAGAGTGCACACCACAATGTGTACAGTTTCTTCTTTTTCCCTAGGTCTTGCAATGCTTGGTAATAATGCCTATTGTAACAGTGATGGTAGTATTACTTAGAAGCCACACAGTAGCTGTGTTTGCTCCAGAATTCTCTGCTATCATGGTTTTGTGGGGCTACTGGTAGTTATCACAGACTTATAAAATGGGTTGAGTTGGGACCTTAAAGATCATCTAGTCCCAGCCTCCTGCCGTGGGCAGGGATGCCACCCATTGGATCAAGTTACCCAGGGCCCCATCTAACCTGGCCTTCAACACTTCCAGGGATGTGGAAAAAATGCTGGGCTACAATGCATAGAGGGACAACAGATCTGGTGTAGCAGCAGTTCAGCTCCCAAATGAGTTTCCAAAGAAAGAAAACTCCTCTTCACCTGAGGCATATTTTTGTACATAGGTGTTTTAGTACTGCTTTTCATTTAAAAAGTTGTCACCAACAAATACAATCAATTTTAGACACATTTGACTGCCTCTAAGTCAGCTGCTTCATAAGTTCCAAAATAAGGACAAGGAAAGTAGTATTAATAAGCTGAATTGATAAGGGAGGAGAAAAATGTTATTTTGGAGTTAGTCAGTAGCAGGCGTTCAAGACATGTCTTACTTTAAAAGCCCATTTTGTTTTATTTTGTTTCAAAAAATTGTAGAAAACTTTTGGAAAAGGCACCAAAATATGATGAAAATTGTCACTTGAATTCCTAAAAATGAAATAACATAGCTCAAGAGCTATGGAGAGTTGCACAAAAGCTTCAAAAGTGTAACTTTTGTAACTTTTATAAAACTATTTCTATGCACTCATCTCAAAATGTGAAATATAAAATTTTCTTTTATAAATACATTTTAGAATGCCAATACAAAGACAACAGCTGGGTATCTGGTGGTTTTGCTGCCTGTTGGAGAACCAAAGTCATACAGCACCGATATTTCATCTGAGCCTTTGTAGCTGGTCTGGATATCTAGGTCACAGTGCAACACCATTGATTTTAAAATGACCTCATATGCTAATTATTAAAGCACAGTTCTCTGTAATCAATATACCAGCACTGACATGTCTGCTAGGTATTTCTAAGCACCCTTCCCTTTGATCAGCTTGTCAGTGAGGCAACACAGATTTGTAGACACATCTTTATTCTCCTCCAACCCATTATTTAAAACTGTAAAAAGGACGTCAAATCAAATTATATTTAATGACACTAAATAATGTCAGTGCTACAATAATGGTTTTGGGAAAGAAGGCACTAACACTTTATTAATATCTCTTCCCCACAACTTTTCCTTAACAGCACACCTTTCCAAATTATGAAGCCAGAACAATCTCTGCATTTAAATAGTCATCAAGTGTGACACCCATCTTTGCCTTCCTTTTCCTGTGTTATATTCACTCTCCCATGCTCTCAAGGAACACTTAATGTTTGTTCTTTTGAAGATGTGAGGACCATGTAGCTCATCCTAAATTACTGAAAGATTCAACTGCAGTAATTTAAGAGCTGTTAGCAATGATGTCTGAGTACACAAAGGTTGGGAGCCATACTGAAGACTACAGGAGTGCAGATGGACTGCCCATCTCTAAAATGAGAAAGACATTCTAAAAGGAGGTACAAGAGAATTACAGATCAACCAGTTTAATTTCCATGCTCAGAGAACTACTGAACAAAAAAAAAATTATACAAAAAAAATATTTTTAACCTGGAAGGTAATGGAAAACTGAGTATCAGCCAGCATGGATTTTTCAATGGCAAATTATTTCCTTCTGATACAGAGTAGTAGGCCCTGTGGATAAAGCAGAAGCAGTAGATACATTTTTTAAATTGAAAACTTTTAACATTGTGCACATGACATTTTCCCAAGCCAGTTAGAAAAATGTGTTTTTTAAAAAAATGTTGTAGTATCAAAAAAGAAATGATAGCAAAGATTATGGTTCACTGATAAAATCAAATATATCATCTGTTGTTGTCCTGTTCAAGATTTCCTTTTGTGACATAGATGATGGAATGTTTATTAAATGAGTGGGAAACAACACAACCACAAAATCTTTGGAGAACAGGAAGACAATGTGAAATTGTCACAAAACACTAGAAAAACTGTCAGCAAAAAAAAAAAAAAAAAGAGAATAGATTCATATTATCCAACGAGGGAGATAGTTTTCCACTGTAAAACCAATATAGGGAGAAAACTGGTCATATGAAAATTTTGCAGAAAGACACTTGGTGTCATACGACAAATATGTCTAAATTCAGAATTCTTGCTAAACAAGAAAAGGGAACGGGACACCTTTAGGACACATAAAATCATCCTTCTGCTGTGTCACTTCTAAACCCCGAGAGGACCAGCTGGAGGTAATATGTGGGAAACTAACATGGAATATAGAGACTCAGAAAGTATTATTAATGGAGGAAGACTGAAGTTCCTAGTCTTTATCAAGCTGTAGAAGAAAGTGCTGACAAATCACTCATTTTCTAATGAATGAAAAGTAATTGCAGCAACAAACAGTTTAATCTTTTTTCCTTCACCAAGATAAGTAGCATAAGAAGGCATAGGTGCGATGAAAACATACTTACATTTAAATTGGCATCATGGAGATGTAGGTGGGGTTTTTGAAAATATCTTCTGTGGTTAGAATATTAAGCTTTGAACTTTTTTAAGAACAAGCTAGACCAGTGACATATTTGCTGTGACATACTTGATATCTCAACTACAGTAGGGAAAGATCCCATAAGGTCATTTTCTCTCAAACTCTTTCCAGCTAAGGAGAGACACTGCCAAGGAAAGTGGCAATCTGGGCTTTGCCTATTGTTTGAAAGAATGGAAGATATGGTCCAGCAGGACTCTGCTAACACTGCAGCAAAATAAATATTTTTTTTAAAAATACATATGAAGCAAGATTAAATTTATAAGATAAAGGAAAACAACAAGCAACAGTATTAATTTGGCTTTATTATGTTTTCTATTTCCATTTTGACATGCCTCACTACCTTATTAGCAATGTAAAGATATGAATACAGAAGTGCTCATTTTATCATGACAACATCCAGTTTTGAAACTAATCTAAAATAAAACCCAGGGTATGCACAGAAAACTCAATTATGAAACAAAAGGCATCCAGTATGAAATTAAGGTAGTACATTCCATGTTTTATGTTCTGGCATTGTAGTTTGTTACAGTGGTTTTTTTGCTGATAAACCTCAAAAAGCTCACATAGCCAAGAGCAGCTCTAATGGACTGAATCAAAAATTACTCACTTTCATCTGCTGAAACAAATTGGTTTAATATACAGTTGTTTGCTGTCAAATGTAGTAAAAAACACTTGTGCCAAACAAGATTATAGGCTGTGTTTGTTATTTGCCTGGTATATTTGGTAGGTGGGGGAATGGGAAAAAGAGGAAAGACAGTGGGTGGATTTATCTGTGCACTTGCCAACATCAGACTAGATAGCATTAAGAAGATGTAACACACACAATATGCATGCAATGTGTCTGAGTTACACAGGCATAAAGTTTTTCCTTCCATTTTTTAATGTTTGACCATGTGTAACTAAAAAGTTCTAACCTGTTGGGCATTGCAAGATAGTATGCAAATAGGCCAGCTATTGACAAAGGACAACAGTAATTCACTTTTCTGTTAATCAGGGTGTGATTATCATTTGATTCTTTTGAACTCCATCCAACTTGCTATTCTGTCTCAACTTCAAGCAGGTGTTTTGTTGTTGCCAGACCATGAACACAGCCCTGTGCCTGAGTCTTTCAAGTGTGCTAGCTGTGCAGATGAATTTTGCCTGCAAACTTTCCTCAGGCAATGAACTGACTAGTGCAACATGCTCACAGCAATGTTAATCTAGCTCAGGGACATGCACTGCACATGAAAGACTATTTTTAACCTAATTTTTAATTGATATATTTTGTCCACTGAAAGATTTTTTTACCTCTGTCTCTCTTTTTTTTCCTCTCTCTACTCTTTCTTTCTCTCTCTGTCTTTATATCTATCTACTTTTTCTTCCTTTTTTTTTTTTTGAGATGGAAAATGGATTGAAGTGAAATGAAACTACACTAGCTGGCAGACACAAAGCAGAAAAAAGAGTGAAGTTAAATAAAATATGAGAGGGTGGATGCTCAGCAAAGAATTCGCCTTTGATTTTAAAGATTAGATAAATTGGAAAAGTAATAATCAGGAAATTGAAAAGTGGAGACCATTATGCATTAGCATTGTGACTAGCATAACAAATCTTGTTTATTTATTTATACTTTCAGGATAGTGCAATATTTTATACTATACAATAGCTTAAAATGTCTTCTGGAAAGGGGTCACAGTGATACATTTTAACTCTGCAATCCTAGTAAGAAATATTTGTAAAGTAATACGATTCAATGATATTCAATAGAAACTGGTCTGAATATCAGAACCTTTCATACTTGTTTACAACATATGTCTTAATGTAACTTGCTTTAAAATATTTGATTGGCCTATTTCTATACGATATATTTGCCTTGGGTTTTTTGCATCAAGCACAGTTGGTCTTTAATTGAAAACATATATGTATATACATCACTGTGGATCTAAAACGTGGTTTAAAATCAAAACATGGTTTAAAATAAAAATACAAGCATCTATATGCTGACCACATAAAGCCTCCCTCCTAATTTTTTAATACTTTTAATACACAAACTTTTAATACACTTTTAGTACACAGTTAATACACAAACTCTTAAAAACAAAAGTCCAAGAGACTAGTTTGTCAAAAGAAAAATTCAGAATAGGAGTTTCAGAACTCACTTTCCATGAGTTGGGGGTTCTCAATCTCTACATGAGAAATATTTAATGTGGAAAATATACCATGTATTTTCTGCTCTTTGCCATTCACTCCTAGCTAGCCAGAAACAGGTCATTTGCCCTTCCCTTGGACAGAAAAATACAGATCTCTCTCTCCTCTTCTGCTTCCTTTAAAGAAAGTTTTTCCCAGAACTGTTCATGTTCAGCCCAGTGTCTGACTGTCTTTCCTCTCAGTTCCAGGCAGGAGCACCATTGACCCTCCCTGGCTTTGCTGCGTGCACAGCATCAACTCCATGCTAAGCAGATGCACATATGGAAGGACATCCAGCTACATCTGAAGGAAGCCAAAAAGCTAAAACAGAGGGATGAACACTTTTGCTGTACACTATTTGCAAATGGAGAAAGAAAATCAAACTACTTCACAGGGGAAATGAACAGGGGAAAATGAAGGTTTGGGATATAGAAGATTTGCAATAATGGAGAGAAAAACAGTAGAACTGAAGTGATGGCACTGACAGCAAGAGAGGCTGGGTGTTTTGCAAAGTGGAGTCGTTGAGCATGAACAGAGAAGAAAATAACCATATATGTTGAAAGCTCAAGATTTAGCAGAAATCTTGAGATCATCTTGAGAAATCTTGAGAAATCTTAAGATCATCTAGAAACTGTTCCAAGCAGCTGTAAAAAGTTTGGGGAAAGGCTATTTTCTGGTGGTTTTTTTTGGTGTCTCAAAAGCCACATCACTAAAGTGTTCATTAAATTCTTTGTTGATCCATGTGTGGATTAGCACTACAAAAATATTCTAACATATTCTCTGCTTATTGCTTATTTATTATAAGACATGATTCTTTCATTTTTAAGACAAATGAATTGTTTATGATGTTTTTATATACTTGCAAAATGGTTAATTTTAGACTAATTTGGGACCTTATTTATTAAAATCAGTGTGAGAATGAGAAAGGAAGAAAACAATTTTGTCTGGACTCTTACCATGGTATTATATTGGATTATATATTTAAATATCTTGCAAAATTATTTTAGTTAACTCATAATATTGCCTTTCATTTCATATAAAGTAATATAAATTATAGAATTATATTTGTGCCATTGAGCATATCCATACAGGCAACTATCATTTAGTTTGCGAATTAAAGAAATTCAGTCAGCATTCATCACTGCTCATACAAATAGTTCCTCCTCAACAGAAATAGTGTTACAAGTGATTTTCAATTTAAAAATTTCAGTCCATTTCATGAATTATTTTTCAACTGTAGTATAATTTTAGATGAAGTGAACTATTCTTAGATGTAATAATTACCACAGAAATAAACTCATAGTTGCATGATTGACACTCCTAATCAGGGAACCTAACTGGTGTTTAGTTATAAGGGCAGATGTACTTGGACTTTAGCTTTACAGTAATGGTGTAAACCATTTCAGGTGCACACCATTTCAGCTGCCAACACTGGTTGAAGACAACCCTATTCCCATATTCTCTTTCCTTGTGGCATGATGATAAAACATGTAGTAGTAGAAAAGAGATCAAAACCTCAAGGTGTTCAAAATAATAGTCCTTTTTGTATGTTTGGTTGTTTTTTGGTTTTTTTTCCATTTGCTTTATGTTTCTTTTTATGTAGACCAGCTCACTACTCCACTGCACAGTGGAATCATGTCTCGAATGCGGGAGCACACAAATAAGCTTCCTCATCCCACTCAAGTGCTGCAGCCTTGGGTTTATGTTGGAGCTGTGCCACAGCACACTGTTTTATGATACAGCTAATCTGATCTGACAGCTAACTGCCACCAGACAGAGCAATCTTCCCTCTTCCCTGCCTTTCCTCCCGGCCCTGGCTATGTGTGTCTGCCTACTCTCGTGTCCTGGCAGTGGTGCGCTTCCAGCTCCCCAGAGGGATGGCTCAGTGGAGTAAACTGACAGAAAAACATTCCTTTCTTTCTTCCTGGCATCCTGTCTGGCCCCCAGACTGGCTCTGAGGAGGGCTGGAACAGCAGCAGTTTCTGCTGGACCGGGCAGAGGGGAGAAGCAGAGGGCACCTGGGGCAGCCCATGGTCAGCAGCACAGCTCAGGTTCCCTCTTTGGTACCCACATCTTGCCAGGAGCAGTACAGCACACCAGCAGTGCTGCTGGTAGCTGTCTTATAGTGTTCACTATTTGTAGAGGTATTTAAAATAAAAAAGGCCTCACATAAAAAAATGTTGAAGAACCACAGTTATGAACTGTCAAGAGCAGAGCAGTCTCTCAGTGTGAATTTAAGGCTATGGTAAGCTATAAGCAAGCCATTGTATTGGATATAATCCTAGATATTGTAAGGGCTCATTATTGGTTTTTATCAAGTCTCTGAAACAAAATGGGTTATTTGAAATGGTTCTAGACTGACACATATTATATTCTAAAAAAATAACAAAAATAATTTAACTCTGTGAGGGAGTTTTCACAGAAGAGAAGAGAAATTTCTTTATTTCCACTGAGTATTGGTCTCCTGTGGACTGAGCCCTAGGTTCACCAACTTCAGCATGGAAATACTCACTGTGAGTTTTCACTCCACAGAACTTTCCAGGTGATGGCTAAGGTGAAATAAACCAGCCCACAACATGAAAAATATTCTCATGTTATGTGTGTTCACTCTTTGCCAAACTTCTCTCTGTTTCTCTTTCGTGAAAAAGCAAAATGTTAAGCAAATACTCTGAGGTGGAATTCTATAAAAAGTGTCATGAACAGAAATAAATCACTAAAACCTACTCTTTCACAGGGCTCTGCTTTGTCCTGCTTTGCCTTGTACTTTGTGTATTTCTATGCCTGCTGAGGTTCCTTGATCAGCACTCAGAATTTCTAAACTAAAGCTCAAAATAGGTTTATTTATGGTCATCTAAAAGTACTCAGACACTATCCCAGTTTGAAGAGTACACTGCTTTTTTTTTTTTTTTTATTCAGAAGGAATTTTTTAGTGAAACTGGAGTCAAAATTACTATAAACTAATGTCTAAATTCCAGTTTGAGAGGTGATCATAGTAGCAGTAAGTGCTGGAGATTCTACAGATGTTTTTAATTCTTTCCCTGTGATACTATCAATTTAACCACAGTGATCTGAGTAACAGAAAAATTGGTTTAAATACAGAGTCAGAAAAGCAAGGGTTTTCAGGTTTCTCCCAGGCAATGAAAAGGATTTGCAAGCTGAGGTGATCCACTGCTGATCTTCATCCAAGAGATGTAGGAGATGAAGAAAGCTGAGTTGTTACTAGTACCTAAACAGTCAATAAATATATATATAACTATTCATGTAAACAAAGAGTGACTGGGAAATGCAGTTAGCCAAATGGATGTTAATAATGTTAGCTGGAAAGACTTCAATCATAATAAATTTCTCAAATTTAATTGTATAAGACTCACTGTTTTCATTTCTATAAACAGGATCATTAGGAAGCACTGAAGAATAACAATAATACCTATAACAAAAATGACAACAATAGTATCATAAAAATATATCTCATTGTCGTAAATGGACTTCTGAAATGGGTATTGGGAAATTCTGAAGGTTATTTTCATTATCATACGTTGCTGCAATACTAAACCGGATTTTTTTGTATTCTATAGTCAAGACCAAAAAAAAAAAAAAAAAAAAAGGATAAAATACAGATAAGGGTAAGGATACTTCTGTGCAGTGTGGTCTAGGATAACCCTGCTTGATCCGGGAAGCTGAACCAGATGACCCATTCTGGTGCCTTGAAACTCTACCCATTCTGTGATTCTGAATGAAAAAGAAACAGGAAAAACAAACAGGAAAAAAACACCAGAAAAAAAGAAGGGGGGCAGAGGAAGGAAAGAGAAAAAGAATCCCACTCCCCCAAAGAGTTGGAAATCAGTACCAAATTAAAGAACAATTGGTTGTGTATGCAATAGATGTACATTTTCAGAAGTTCAAGGTCCTTGCACATGGTACTGTTAATCATGAAGAGCTCTGTATAGAAAACTTTTGTAGCTGGATTTAAGTTTATTCGTGTTCATGATCTCTGAGTTTTGTATGTTAAATTCTGTTTTCAAAGACATTAAATATAACATTTTCCCCACATACTCACTTGTATAAATATGGATTTATATACTTATTTGTTGCATTTTACATATATGAGGCATGGAAATTATTCATTATCAAGTTTTAATACAGCACAATTGTATGAAAATGACCATGCTCTTCACGACACATTTTTTATGGCTTCTTCATATTTTGCACATCTGAGGTAAACAGAGTGGTTAGGAACTGGAAATCTCTGTGTGTTTGTGGCTTAGACCTAATAATTTTTAATTAATTATTAATTATTGTATTTGCACACATAACAATATTGATAAACCTAATTTACTTAACAAAGATTTAGAAACACCACCATATTAGTGTTCATCTGTAGTTAGCAAGCATTCATATTTTTCTAAACAAAAGCTGAGGTGCATGATGGGAAAACAAATATTAGCATATCTAGACTTAACACAGCTTGTAGGCTCCCTGGTGAGTAGTGCTTCTACAGCCAAGGATTATTCACACCATATACAATTACGTTTTCCTTTAAGACTGAATCTTTTATGCTGCAGATAAAAATGAGAAGCTACACAAAGTCTTCTAAAGAAATATTCTCGTAACTTCAATAAAGAAAAGAATGTAGTTCATCTCTTGCAGGCCAGCCAAACTTAGGGCGTTTTATTTTATCTAGGAGTGTTGAAGAACTGAATTTGGTATACAGTTTGACCTCTCTGATTGTATTTTGAGGTTGTTATTGTAATTTGCTGTCAGCTCTTTAATTAATCTTGCCGGGTCTGTAATATCATTGGGGCAGAAATAATTGCTTAAATATAAAAGGACCTGTTAAGATAGCCACATGGGAAACAGTGAAGTGGTGAAAGAGTGCGCTTCTAAGATTTCCTTATTGACTGTTTAGTAATAAATCGTATGTTTTAATTGCTCTGTCAGAAGAATCCTTCAATGAGGGAAAGGTGACTGGAGCTGAATATGGGAACACCACAGGACAGCTGTTTGGTCTGGCAAAGGGCTCTGTGCACTTGTACTATATATCCAGAGCGACCTTTCAGATTCCATGTACATAGTAACAATTAAAAGTACACAATGACTTGACAATGTTCACTGTGACAGACTGCAGGTTGGCTGCTTCCCATAACAGCCTCCCAGGCAGAGAGGAACAAAGAGCCTGGGCCCATCTGTACGCGGCTCTGAATGCCTCATGTTCCAGAGAGTGCGCTTTGTTTCTCCAAACGCCCCAGGAAGCTCTTCAACAAACAAAACTCAGAGGTCCAGAGGAGCCCAGTCAGGACATTAATATGATAATGAATTCTGGATTACCCTGACAGACGTGACAAAGAAATAGATCCTTTTGATAATAAGTTATCGGGTTGATTAGGCGGAATTTGTCTGACTCCACGACTGTTGTGGGTATTTCAACAAAGTCAACAAACCCATGTATGACATCACTTTAGTCACCCTTTCTCCTTGTTGCTTTTCAGCCAGTCTGACCCATGCTGCTAATTTAAGGGTTCTTCAGTTGCAGTGTAAATGCTGCTACCTGTCCAGAAAGGTATCATAAACCATAAAATATCAGCATCTTTGCTAGTACCTGAAACAAAGGAAAATGACTGTTTGTCACAGGCAGTTCTGAAGAAAAATTGCCATTAGCTGAGAGATATGACTTTGCTTTCCAGCTGATGTTCCTAGGCTGAATTAGCTCAGTAGTCTTTGTAAGATTAATTTCCAGTCACCTTACCAACAAGGCAAAATGGTTCCTTTTCTGGCCCAGAGGTTGTCATAGCATTTGGAAAGGTACTTGCTTTTTTTGTGTTATTGATTTCTGTGGTAATTATTATGTCTTCTTGGCTGGATTCTCCAAAAGGCTTTAAGATAAACTTCTGTTATTTCTCAAAATCTCGGCAGCAAAAGAACATTGACTGGTTGCAGATACAGTAGATGACTAAGGTCACACAAAGTACCAAAATCGGGTGGCACCAGCCATCTGTAGTTAACAGCTATTATATAAACATAAAGGAATGTGCCCTGTGTTCTGAGTGATGGAAAAAAATTGGTCATTAGCCACTTGGGAATGTCCGATTCCCCCCACAGCTTTCCAGCTGCGATCCAAGTGTGTTTAAATAAAAACTTAGCACACTTAACAAGAAGTTTGATAGAGTGTTAACAATCCTCAACTTCACATTGAGCTGTTAACCAACAAAGTAGTCATTAAAGGCTGGTAATGACTGCGTTTTTTGAGATTATTGCTTAATTATAAACTTGATAGAGTGGGTCCTGCCTTCTGACTTGGGGGACATTTTCCATTGCAGAGTTTTAACTACAAACTTTTCTTACTATACCACCTCAGTTATAAAACCTTGAATATAAACTAGAGTGAGAATACTGCCTTTAAAAACAGTTATTTGTACACTTCACAATTATGTTCAAACCATAACTGATCTTGGATTCACCTCAGACAGTGGACTAGCAAAGCTCAACTGCTGTTAACAAATGGTTTCTGAGGGAATATGGCTTTCTTGTAGAATAAAGTAAGAATTTCTGAAAAAGAATTCTGCATTCTGATTGACTGGAAGGAGTCTAGAGTATAGCACTTCTTTTTGAAAGAAAACCCATGAACGTGATGAAAAACTGCAATAGATGTTTTATCTTTTGTTCTTTCAGAAGTGACTTAATACTCTTTTTAGAGTACAAGAAATTATTTCAGCAACCATGACCTTGAAAGTTCCCTAGTTATTGCTACCTGCCTTGTCTTAATATTTAATAATATTTTCCCCAAATCCCCAATCTGTAGCTACCATGACCTTATGTATACAAATGATTATAGAAATGTATTCAGGAAAGTTTTCTTCTCTGCACTGAAATCTGACCATCTAAATATATACAATCCAAATGCGCAAGGAAAGATAAGGGGTGCAAAGTTTCATGGAGTCACATACTTCAAATTGCAGCACATGAGATGGCCATGCACAGACACAAAGGGTACAGGGACAAAGGCAGTCCTAATTTTCTTTTTTTGGTTGGTTTCTTGTGTAGTTCAAGTCATTATATACCACTAATGTATATAGGATCTGTTACAAAAAATCATTAAATATCTGGGGTTTGAATGTGTGAGTATATGCAATTTAATCCTGTTTTCCATAGAAAAAAAGGCTTAAGATATTGAACATTAATTTAAACTTCTTATAACTCCTTGGCACTTTTAGGCCACTTAATGTTTTCAAGCAGGGAGGCACTCAGTGGAAAAGGAAAAAAAGATTTCATTCTTTAAAGTGACTCTTGTTCTGTAATTCACAAAATACTGAGTCTTCTAATGCTAAGTAGCTAAGCAAACTAATACATCATTCGTCTTTTTCAGACTGTTCTTTTAGGTATTAAACAACGAGGAAATCAAACAAAATTCCATCCTTAGAAGCTATTAGATCAAACATTCTTTGAAAAGAAAAACATATAGAATATATTTATTTGTACAAACTTCTAAATGAAAGTCTCCCTGATAGATAGATAGTTTCACAAGTAATTTGTCTGCAAAATGGCATTTAAGTATTTTTAAAAGTGTTTAGAAGATGGGTAAAATAATGAATTTCAAGTTATTGTATTAATTAACTCATCAGTGACAACTGTAAAGAGTTGCATCTTTTAACAGAAAAAATTATATAGCTGAAAAAGATGGAGATAACTTGGAGCACATAAGTACTTTTAGGTTTTGCATTTTGTTTCCAATTATTGCCAGTAAATGAAAGGAGGAGCTGTTTGTTGGAAATCTGAAAGGGAAAAGAGACAAATATCTTTGCATGTGTAAATCCTCTTCTTCATTCAAAAACTCGAGCTTGTGTCCACAGTGGCTTGCTGGCTCAGTTCATCAGAAAGCCTGCAGCAATTCCCTGATCCCTCATTTGTAGGCATCACTTTGGCAATGGAACAATGCAGCAAATTCTCATTCGAGGGATTACGATACCATATATAAAGAAAACATAAAAAGATTTACATATATTCCATGTAATTTCCCCCATTATATAGTAAGCATGGAGCAGAATTTTGAGTCTTTTAATGGGTAGATGTGCCGCTAAATATATTTTTTAAAATGGTAATTTATATCCCAGCATTTAATTTTCAGTGATAATATGCATCTCATATATCACACCCAATAGAAGAACCTGCAAGCTGGGAAAAAGAATAAAGTGCAAGCTATCCTTTTGGGGTTAAATCACTTATCTTTCTGCATCCTTTGAGTAACTACTATACTTTCTCAAAGCCACCTCCTAGTTTGCATGTACAATGTAAATCACACCGTAAAAGAAAAGGAACACAACCATTGTTGCCTGGAATTCTGTCCTCATGAACTAGAGGAAAGTGAAGAACTATTGTGCACCACCAGATTTGCAACTTCTACATTCCTACACCTTTCCATTTCAAGATAGAAGAGGGGGAACCGTACCACTGAGAAAAGTCTCTAATGTCATAGATTCTCAGTCACAAAGATCTGTGCTTCATCAGACAAATGTGCTAGTACTGCTCTGCTCTAAATAAGAAATAAACTTGTGATCACAGAGCACTGTTCATGATGGGCAGTACCTAATCCAACATAGATCCTGAAAGGAAGAAGCTGTGTGAGACACATTCAAACCATCACATTCGAACTCAAATTTAATTTATTCCAAATCAACCCCTATTTACATCACACAGCTGCCTTAGAACACTGATTTTTGGATGCCCAAAGTCCTGCTTGCTGTATTGTTGGATGATACCTTGCCAAGCAATGTCTTCATTTCTGCTTATACACTGTCTGCTAGCCTCTCATTTCTTGAGGCATGATTAAACTTAAAAACACCTCAGCTGAAAATGAAAATTTCCACCATATATTTTGTCTTTAAATTAAAAAATCTTCAGTTTGCTTAACAAATTTTGGGATCAGACTCCTTATAAGAAACATGGAAAGAAATGGAGAAGAAAGGAGCCTAAAAACTTATTACTGTCACCAGCACTGTATGAGAAAAAAATGCCAAAGTGCAGCTAAATGACAAAAGAGGAGACCTTGGCTGCTATATTCACTGGGATACCAAAAAGACATTAATTTAAATTAAGTTCAATCACATGGCACATAAATAACTCTCTCTGAGAAGATCTGGGCCCCTTTGCAGAGCTTTCTGTTGACACAAGGGCTGCACATAAAGCACAAGCCTCTTAAGCACAATGAGCCAATGATGTACTGTTACACAACCCCTGCGGTTCAGGAGCTCACTGGAGAGAAACAGGGGTTTGTGCAGCAGAGATCTGGAAGACCACAGTAAGACAGAGCCTGTAGTACCGGATGTGACACTCAAAATGGGGCAGGGCCTCAGAGCCCAATCCCTTGGTGAGGACAGACTGGTTTTCCCTTTTTTTTCCCCTTTTTCACAGGGGACCAACAGACCTGGGATGAGTGAAACAGCAAAGAACAGCTGCTGCCTCTAACTCCTTTTGCATGCCTTCAGCTGCCTGGCGCACCAGCATAGAGATGGCAGCTATGACCTGCGACTTACAGGAAAGTCACAGCTGTCTGGGGCAGCAGCAGAAAGACAAAAAATTTAACCTCGTTATCTGAAATGACACACGACACCTGCATGCAGGAGTTTTTTCTCTGGTTTTCTTTTTTTTTTTTCCCCCACAGCTTCTATACTCAGTCATTAATACAGAATTTCTGCCTACTTTTGCCAGTCAGAATGAGGTAAGCCAGTTCTCTGGTCTGCTTCTTCAGAGACAGTTGAGGGAGACACCCCTGGGAGGCTGATAAGTCCCATCCAATTGGAAAAGAACATTGGGATGCAATTGATCTTAATTTTTCTATATTTTGATGGCATTAAGTATGATTGGACAAATCAACCAAACTGCACTGGAAAACTGATTGTCAGGTCACAAAAGAGAGATGAGATGAATCGCCATTTATGCAAAGTCACAAAAATTCTTACTTATATCTCTCTTCATAAGAAAAATATTTCAAACAACAAGATCTTTCTCTTAAACTTTTGACTCAGAATAGAAAATTCAAAATGGTATCACTATGTTTACAGGAAGTGAATGATGCAGTCATTCAAACTTAATAGGTTCATTAGGGACCAAAAGTCATCTATATATGCATTTTCCAGAAAATCAGTTAGTACGGTAGAGCATTTTTATTTATTTTGCTGTGTCCTAGTACAGACAATTTATCATTCAAACAGATTGGTTTTCTGTTCTTAAATTCACGCTGCCAGAAGTCCTGGAGAAGTAATCAAAAAACTGTGTTCTCATCTAAATGTTATGTTTGACATTAAATCCAGCAGCACATGCAATGTAAATGAAATAAACCCATTTTAACAATAACAAAATAGGCAAAAATAATGAAAAATCATACTATTTGTACATTGCATGAAGTTTTTATAAATTTTATAATAAATCTCTAATGCAGTTTAAAAATTTCTGCATGCTTTTTATCCTCAAAAAAATATTAGTAGTACTAAATTTGAGTCCATTACATGTCTTTAATTTTTTCTGTTGTCTAGCTTTGTCCAAGTATGTATACTCCCTATTTTGTGACATTCAAAGACAAACAATGAAAAATTTTAATCCTGCCTAATTCATCTTCTAAAAAAATTAAAAAGGTAAGCCTATATGTACTGCATGACACAGATCTTTGTACTTTTATAATTTTATCATATTAACAATAAATGCCAAGTTTTCCTAGGATGCCCAAGTGAATAGATTAAGGAGCACAGAAGGGAGAGGAATAGCACAGTTTGTTACCCGTGCGTTCAGATCTTTGTGAAAGCAGCTCCCAAAGTTACTACTTCTCTCTGAACCATAATGATATTGTACAGTGCCTTTTGGCTCTAGCACAATGTGTTATGCATCAGTGTTTAAGAGCTTATTGTGCACCATTATTGCCCTCTCTCTAGAGGACTACAAACTGCATTAGTTTGAATTACCAAATCAAAACTTTATGTGCAGCAGTTCCCCCACAAGGGCTTTAGCATTTTTATGTCATAATCCCTCTATTATCCCCCTCCTCACATGCTTTATAACCATTAAGTTATTGAAAAATTCTCAACAGATGTCATCTTAAGATGAATGTTGCTGTGCTGACTGGTATCAAGGCTGGAATCTGGATATTGCTCAACTTTACTAAAAATGTCAGGGAGAGAATAGTCAGCTGTAAAAATACAAGATATGCCAGCAATGGTTGTTTTCATGTCAACTGCAACATGACTTGTAGTGTTCGCAATTTTAGCTTCTAGAAGATGCAGTTTTCATTTGATGGGTTGGCAGTAATGGCTTGAGATATGTAGCAAGAAAAAGGAAAATAATTCAAGGCCTTTTTTTCCCCCCTCTCCTTTTATGATGAAAGCATATTTGTGCATTAATCTGATTTAAGTTACCTTTCAGCACATATTATTCCTATTGAGAATTTTGTTGAAATACAGAAACTTTTTGCATAGGCATAATAATTATAATGGGTTATTGGTGATTATGCATTCTCTTTGCATCTAAAGTACTGAAATAACAAGCATGATAACTATCATGGTAACAATAACAATTTGATATTTTTCCTCTCAATTTATTGGGACATTTGTAATTTTAAACACCATAAAAGCATAAAAATATACATTGTGACATAATTTAAAACCATCTTAAATTTGAAGCAAACAATGCAAAAGACATTTACCTACCAAAGAGGTGACAGTTTTAAATAATAGGAGATACACATGGTACCCATAACTGTCAAAATGAAATTAAAGAACAGAACTAGGGCCCACATTAGAAAGACCTTTTAAAAAATAGTGGCATTTGATAGTAAATCAGCTTTTTAAGAAGCAGTTACTGTACAAAAAAAGAGGAATAGCATAATATGCTTCCAATTCATCTGAATAGCAAGTTGAGTTCTTGCAATCAGAGCTGATGTGACAAACCTGAGAGATTTTTAAAGAAGAAGTTATAATAATCAACTCCCATGATGAAACAGGTATATTTTGTGTAAAGCTAGCAAGGAATATATAAGCGATATACAGTCCATGAGGACTGAAGTGGAAATAAATCTATTGGTATTGTACCTGAGATGTGAAGAGTTTTAGTCAAAAATGAGTCTTGAGATTCTTAATGTGAATCTTCCACATCATACTTTTACAGACAGAAAAATCAAATTACAAAAAAGCTTCCTATTTTCTTCCAGTGCTCCCCCAATGGCCCAGAACTGGTTAATGGAAATTTTTCCCACAGTGTCTATGACAAAGACTGTTACTATTTCTTTGATTCACAGCTGTATCTGCTATTTTAGCTGTCTAGACCCCTATAATAAGGGGGAAATTATTTTCTGGACAGCTTTCCAGCTATCCACTTTCCATTTAGCATCCTAAAGGCTCCTCCCTTCTGTGGAAGCCTATAGCTTCCTGTGGTGCAAAGATATAAAGAGGAGATGGGATTCACCAAAGAAAACTCTTTTAGCTGATATTAGCTGTCACAGAGAAGAGGTTGATCAAGTCAATCTTGCCTGTAAGCAATAAAAGGTGGAAATGCCAAAACAGGGCTGTCGAAGCCAACATAGATCTGACTCTTCGCTGTAAAAAATGGTGTTAAGAAAGATGATGCACTCAAACTGCCAGATATTCAAAACTCCCAGAAGCTCTCAATTCTGGCTGTTTTAATAAGATACACTTTTAAATGTCCTGCCATTTTTAGGAGAATGTTGAATGTTGAATTTTAGAAACAAAAGGTGCTGAACTTCTGCTTTCAAGTATTTAATGACAGAAACCTCATCTTGTATTTAAGTCTTTATAGTCACTGTGTGTTGTGTATTATTCCTATTTGTCTCTCTTGTAAAAATATTCTAATTCATCTCATTATACAGTGTATGCTGCTTTTGTTCTGTAGTGTGATTTTAAAACTTATGCCATATGAATATTTCCGGTTCTTTTGAATATGATACTCTACTTGAATTTTACTCAGTTTATAAATTGAGTTAGTTGATGCATTCATTTATATGCTGTGATACTCTTCCAGCTCAAAGCTTTAATATTTCATTGCAGTCCTGGTATCTGATCTGAGGAAATATATTTCTGTATATTTTGCAAGAATCTTCTTAGGTTTTGCCAACATTTATTTTCATATGGTTCTTTAGTGAAGCTTTGGATTGGTTCTGCTCTTTTATTGCATGTTCCTACCTCTGTATTTGACTAGTGTGCCTTGGTATATAATCTGCCACTTACCTGGATAATTTCTATTACTTCACTTTCTAAAAGCCCAGAATGAGCTGAGGAAAATAATTGTAAAGGCATTTGAGCTACTCCAGTACTATATGAGACTTTGCACAAAGTTTATATACAAAAAATGTTGATAAGAAGCTAGAACCTCCCTAACTTATAGCACATTAGAGTATATTTCCTAAATCTCCTACACCTCTGTCTATGACACCGGGATAATGTACATTTGCAGATAAATTACTCATTTGCTTGAGTTTTACTGGCACTTTATTAGGAGCTGACCTATCTTTGTGAGAAAAAATTTTTCTACCAAGCAGTTTTCCATCTTCTTCTTCAGCTGTAATAACAGAAGCTAAATAATACTTAACAAATTGCCACTTCCTTATGCCCTGTCTTCAATCCCCCATCATTGTTTTTAATGGGACAATTTAACCTTTGAACCTACGTCTCTATTACAGATATAGTTGAAGAGGCTTTAATTGAAATATTCCATACAACTTGACATCCAATATTATTTCTTTGCTTCTCTAATTATCCTTTTAACTTTCTTCTGCTTATTTGTATAAACTCTCTTCAGTCTGTCTTTCTACCAGACTGTTTATATATTTTTCAAAAGCCTTTCAATTATTTGTTCATTCTATTCTTTACATACTACATAACTACATTTGACCTCTGTAACCCTTCTCCTTGTTTAGATTTAGCTGAGATGAATTTCAGTTGCAAAGTCTGCAGCCATGTCTTAAATTTTTTCCCACTGCTCATCAGTAGTGCTCACCTCTGCGTTGGAGAGCAACCAAACAAAATCTCTTTGGAAATGTCACACAATCTCAGACTTTCTAATAGCAAAAACAAAGTCCTAGTCCAGAAACATCTGAAACAGGCTGGTTTATTTCAGTACAGGTAGGAAAACCCAAACCTAGAGATAGGTTTGCCATCTCCCAATGGTGAGATGATTACTACTTTCAGGCTGTTTGGTTGTACAGAATTTATAAAATACAAAGCAAAATTAGACAGAATTCATGCCAAGTTTAAACCATGCCAAGTCCAGCAAGTCATAATTGTGCTCATTGTATAATGTGTGGTTTCTTCTCTTCCCCCTTCTCTGCTGGACATTATACCCCACCTATCGCTGTGACAATCCTTCTTGCCCTCACGTGGCTAATGACAGAATCAAAAGTACCTTCTGCTCTCAAATCTAAACTGTGGGTACAGTAATTGACAGTGGTTGGTAATAGGATGATTCATCTGCTATTGAATGTAGTCTTGATTTCCACATTACGTTTGGGAACCCTTAACTTTTCCGTTCGATATTTCTATTTGATACTTCTTTCCAGTCTCTCAAATGTTTTTGTTTTCTATTGACAGTAATGTTTACTATGGTTAAGAAGAGATTTGGTGCAGAATGGAGACTATGGGTCTCTCAAGAAGCTTACATTGTTTCCTTATAGAGCAGTTTTCTCACTCCCTTTCTCAACAGGTGGCAAAGCAAAACTTCTGGCCTTTATTGTTGTCCTTGTTGCAAGTGCCCCAGAGAGTATTACTTGAAAGCCATTACCTTTGCTAGGCATATCTGGTAAAGATATTAAAGGTGTTATTTGGAAGTAAAGATGCTTTCCAGGAAACTTTGGCCTGTGACATGTAGCTGTAATCTTCTCCAGAAGAACGTTATCCACCAAACCTGAATAATTGCCAAGACTTTCCATGCTATATAATTTTTAAAAAACATTTTACAATTTCTGTGAAATTTTCTGTGAATTTCTTTCCCTGGCATTATGACTCAATGGCTTCTTCCCACAGAGACATTTCAGTAAGTTCAGTAGTATCCAGTCTTGCACTATACCTTCATACTATCTTTGGGTTTTGCATATCTGTTTTTCAATCAATAACTACTCAATTAAAAACCCTCCAATATCACATACTGTGTCCTTATTACAGTCCCCCCCTTTTCCATATACAGTCTTCACTTAAAAGCAGATACTATAATGCAATTGGAAAGTGGTAAAAAAATTATTCAAAATTTGAACACGTTGATCTGTATATGAGGAGCTCCATATGAGTAATAATTCTGTTGCCTTGAAACATTTTCCTAATAAGAGTAAGACCCCTGAGTTGAGTTTGTATCTTCTTATGCATTGCCTCTCCTTAAAAATAAGGGAGCTGCCATATTCCATCAGGGAAATGTCATTTGACCAAACACAAAAGATGAAAGGAAGAATGAATTACTAAAATGAGGAATTATTTCAGAAGCATATATTCTTTTCAGTTGCAGAAACTTTATCTTTTCTGAAAATTTCTATAATAACAAAGATGGGGTTTGACCTGTATGAAGGCAATATCACCTAACTGCAACCTACATGAGCAGACCTAAGTGAAACCACTGGGTATTATAATTTTTCCAGACCAGGAGCATACATACAGTCAGTCATTAAGGTTCAAAAAAAACCCCATTTCACTGTTCTAGAAAGCTAAATATAAAGGTTCTGAAAAGGTTCCTTTTTACTTTTATTTGGGATTGGGTTTTTTTTTTGATGTGTTGAGTGCTCATCAAAACAGATTTGCAAATACATTAGAAGAGAAATTGTTAGAACTGCACTAGAAATCCTTCCTAAGTTTTAAAGATTTCCACAACAATGAACTTACTTTTAAGGTCTTATAGTACTCTTAATATATAACAGCACTGTGTAGTTGAGACAGAAACTACAGAACTCTTTTGCAATCAGTATATGATGATCAAGAGAAAGGCTTTCAAACTTACTTGCAAAGAAATATAGCACTCACTCATGATTATTATGTGGAAAGTTTAACAGAAAAAGAATAGAATATTTTTGTTTTTCATAATGAAGAACAGTGAGTTTTATCGCTAAGAGCATCTGAACAGCTGTATGAGATCAGACCAAAACCCTGTCTGGTCCTGCATCCTGTCTCTGACAGTAGGCAAAAGCAGATGCCTGAAAAAAGTGGAGGAAGATGACAAGTATGTTGTGAAACTCCCCTGAACTCAGCAGTTGCACATTTAGGAAACTTTTAGAGGTAGATATGTTATCTCCATTCCTTACAGACTCCAGTGACATCTTTCATATTTTCTTCCAGTGTTTTTTGGGATCCATGTAAGTAGTTGTGTCCCACTACCTTTCATCGGGGTATTACTACTGCTAGTGTTCCATATTGTGTGGAAATTTGAACATGTCACCTTCTGGTTTTGTTTGCAGATACTGCAAAAAAGGATTCTAGGACTGAAGGGGATGTGGTCTCTACGCTGCACCATTTCTGAACTTACAGATGCCATCATACCTCCCTTCTTTCCCTTTGCCTCAAACCACACTAGTTTATTTAGCATTTACATATTTGGAAGCTGGTTTTTGACATATTCCTGACTTCCCATTGTATCTCTTTCAGGATAAGAGAGTCAGATGTACTCAACATTGAAATGCAGGTGTGTTGGAGATTTATATAGTCAAATAATTGTATTTTCTGTCTTCTATTCTTTACCTAATAAGCCTGAATATTTGGGGTTTTTCATTTTAGTGAACACTGAATTGATAATTGTGTGAAGCAGTCTGTTATAACTGATGATCTCATTCCTGACTCTTTGCAGTCATCTTAGAACCCATCATTAATAGAACCTATCATAAAATTACATTTGTTTTTCTGTACGCCCATCGCTTCTCATTCATTTGCATTAAATCCTGTCTTCCAGTTTATCATCCCATATCTCAGGGCTGTGTAGACCTTTTGCAACTCTCTGCAGCCAACTCTTCTTTTTAAGATCCCCAATAAATCATCGTGATTAGAAAACGTTTTCACATAGTTATTCATCTCCTTTTCATGACAGTTTATTCAGAACTTCACTGGTCAATTCTCTTCTGTATGAAATTTTTTTTCCACTGCCTCCTAATTTATAGCTATTTATTTATCCAGGGTAGACTCTTTTCTCTTATACCATGGCTATTTATTTTCCTTAAGAGTCTCTGCAGAGGCCACAGACTTTGTCCTATTTTCTATCAGTTTCATTCACAGTGTAGGTTATTGATCAGTGAGTTTCCAAAATAACTCTTCTTCCAGTAGTCTGATAAAAAGGCAATTTTAAGTGCAAAGATACATACTTCAGTCCATAGTTCAGACATTTGTTCCTTGAATTTCAGCAAAGTTCTTGAAAGCATGTGTTTGGCTTTGATGGTGTAAAATCATTCATTTTGTCAAGTTGTCTTATGAGCTGTGCTCCTGACATTTAAATGTGATATTTTTATTCTCTTTTGTGTTCTCTGTGAAAAACAAGCCTGGCTTAAAAAAAAGACAACAAAAAACTTCAAACACCTACCTGATGCAGGGAGATTCAAAATATTAATTTAGTTCTTTTGCTATGTTGTAATCTATGTTGTCATCTCATCCAAGCACTCATTTTACCTGATAAGATTTTAGGGTTTTGTTTTTGTCTGGCATTAGTATGTTTTTACATTTAAGCTCCCAAAGTTCATGTTCTTTTCTGGTTTCTTTATTCAGATTGAACTTCATGTTTTTGAAGGATTGCTTTTTATTTTTAATAGACTTCCTTACTCTGCTGTTTGCCCATGCTGACTTCCTTTTGTTCTTTCTCAAATCTTCTCTGAAAACGTATGCATTTGTGTTGTTTCTCCAACCAGAGGTTCCAAATTGATCCCAAACTTCTAGTGAAGATTTGGCTTTTTCAGGGTCTCCTTTAACTTCTTTTTAAGTATCTATCTCACTTTCATGTTGTTCCCGTTTGTAAATATTGCAAGACAGTAGAGGTTTTTTCATCTCGTTATTCACACAAAGCTGTTGAGATGAAGTATGTTCTAGAGTGAGTCTTCGATAATAGTGTTATGACAATTTCATATAGGCTGACTCAGGACTAGGATAATTATTTCTTCTTGGAGGTTTCTTGTGGCTTGGCCCAGGAATCATTAGTTGTCCAGGAATCATTGCCTATTTAAAAAAAAAAAAAAAAAGTTTGTTAGTGCTTAACTCCAAGTTTTCTATATTATAGAGACATATCTGCATCATTTTTCCCTATTTTTCAACTTCTACTTTACTGTCCCACTGATTTATTTTATTTTATTTTCTGATGCATATTTTCCTCAAATTGTACAGGTGCCTGTCATCTAGAACATATAGTGCATATAAGAGGACTTTATATAGGATCACATATATGATTCTGTAGTACCCCATGTGGAACTGGCAGTGGCAGACAAGCTAGGAAAGCTTCTTTGCCCACAGAAATGGTCTACTAATGTAGTTTTGGTGTAAGAACTGTAACAGAGAATTCAGTTCAGTGGCAAAGACTACAAATAAAATGCTCTTAAAATGAAAACACACTCATATAACAAGGAAGTTATTAATATTAACTGGGACATGTGCTTAATTTCACTGTAATATAAACATACTTTTGATGTTCATTTTCAAAGTATGCATTTGTATATAATTATGCTTAATGCATATCATACTCTGCAGTCTTATGATTCTACAGTCAGACTGATGGAAGTGTTTGTTTTTTTCATCTTCTTTTATTTGCATTGCAAAATATTTCTTTGTCTGTATTGTTCTTACCTGCTGGAAACAACTTTCTTTTTCATGAATCATGTAGATGAGTATTTTCGAGAGTCATGCTATATCATATTTGGAAAATTTGTAAATATTTCCTATTTTCAAGTAAGTGAAGAACTGCAGTAATGCACTAATGTTGGTGCAATTTAGTCTATTATATATATGATTTAGTGACATGAAAGAAAAATAACCACTTACTTGTTATAATGTAGATTAAAAAGAGAGTTCTGACTAGAGCCTTATCAGTAGTACTTTTAGACATATTTAATTTTCTTTTTCAGTGATTGTTGTCACAACAACTATTGTTTCCAGTAAGCTTCATATTCACCCAGCAATAATAATGCCATTTTAATCTTGTAATGATGTGTCTTCTCTAGCTGAATTAATAAGGAAACCAACTAAAAGATAATTTGGGATATCTCTGAAATGTGTGCTAATAAAAAGACTATGATCAGTCCGACTACATGTTGTTGTTAGTAATATTATGCTAATAATAGTAAATAACAGCCTTTTATTTGTATCCTTCATTTTCTTTATAAAGATAAATATTGGTAGATTTGCATGAAACAATACCAATGGTCATTTCCTTCTGAAGTTTATAGGGATGGTCCTGCTAAATGGAACAGTGCCAGTCCTGTTTCTGTCAAGGTTTTCTGTAGGATTTCAATACCTCTCCTCAACAGAAGCATCCTTTCATGCTATAGAAAAATAAAATGTAAATCAATGTCTATCAACTATTTGCTTGTGTAACGATATCTTTACACAGTGAATTCCTTCATGATCATTTACAAATGTTGCAAGTGTTCCCTAGCTACAGTGGTGGCTTCAGCCAGGATCTATCGAAGCTTCGCCTACGTACCATGGAATCAATGACGGCTGGCCCCAAGCTGAACCTGATTCTGGCCAAGGGTGATCCCATCAGCAACAGTGGCAGATAATAGATTTAAGAAGGGTTGGGGGTGGGAAGAACAAGCAACTTCAGATGGACAGTGGAGTGCGAATATGTGAGAGGAGCAACTCTGCTGACACCATGGTCAGCAAAGAAGGAGGGCCAGGAGATGCTCCAGGTGCAGGAGCAAAGATTCCCCCACAGCCCATGGTGCAGACCATGCTGAGGCTGCTGTGTTCCTGCAGCCTACGGAGGTCCATGAGGGAGCACAGATTCACCAGCAGCCCATGGAGACGACCACCAGAGCAGCTTGATGTCCAAAGGCATCCTTTGGCCAGTCCCCACTGGAGCAGGCTTCCGGCAGCACCTGTGTCCCTTTGAAGAGAGGAGCCCACATTGGAGCAAGTTTCCTGACAGGGCTTGTGATCCTGTTGGGGAGCCAAGCTGGAGCATGGAAGTGATCCACATTGGTTCATGAAGGTTTGTCTCCCATAGGAGGTGCCCCATGCTGTAGCAGGGGAAGAACGTAAGGAGGCTTTTCCTTAAGGAGGAAGAAGAAGGAGCAGTAGAGTGTAATGCAGCCCCTATTCTCCATCCCCCTGCACTGCTGCAGGGGAGGAAGCTGTGAAAATCAGGAGTGAAGTTAAGCCTGAGAAGAAGGGATGGGTGGGGAAAAGGTATTTTTTTTTATTTTATTTTTTTTCATTTTTTCATTACTCTATTCAGATTTGATTGGCAATAAATTAAAGTAACTTTCCCCAAGCTGAGTCTGTTTTACCCATGATGGTAATCAGTAAGTGATCTCCCTGTCCTTTCCTCAACCTACAAGCCTTTCACTATGTTTTCTCTCCCCTGTCCAGGGGGGAGGAGGGGAGTAATAGAGTGGGTTTAGTGGGTGCCTGGAGTCTGGACAGGATCAACCCAGCAGAGACTCACAATGGGTACAGTCATAATTAGGCTATTATTTCTGTGTCTAGATGAGAGCAGTCAATGGTAGGATAAATACTGCAGGTGTGCCCTTCTTCTGGTTCAAAAATATGTTATGAACTTGCGAGAATGGATTTTTTTTTCAAAAAAGCCGACTAAATTTATGGATCTCCTGAATGGTGAAACCTCTCTTTCCTAATGGGGCATGAATACTTTGTCATTAATCAGGTCATTTTTACATGAGTTCTGCACAATGAAGGAGTGTACATTCTGCCTATTGTATATGAGCGTTATGTACTTCAAATTTTTCTCTCTCCTTCACTATTATTATATATGGATATATATAATTTTGCTTTACATATTTTGGAATAGGTTGCTAATGTCACAGTAGGTTTCTGTCTTCATTAGTGCATATTCAACTGGAGATTATTTGCCACCAGCTCAAGGGAAGCTCCACTAAAAATGTTTTCTGGATTCTTCTGCCTACCTTGTGGATAGGCTGCGTCCTCTTAAAATCTTTGTCTTCCCCATTTTTAAAGGTGGTGGGGATAAATAAGACCTCTCAGGACTTTGGTGGAACCAAGAGGTCCAGAGACCTCCACAAAGTGAACCTTCTGGTTTAGATGTACGAAATGGCCCAGAAAGCAGGAACAGACCTCTGATAGGAGTAGTGTAGATTCAATGTGGAGTAATATTTTTATCACTGGTGCTACTGCTGGTATAACCACAGAACAAGACATTGCACTTCATGAAAGAAGGTTGCTGAATCTGATCATTAACTTGTAGAGTGAAAAGAAATTTTACCTGCTCTGATTAAAAAAATCTTACCAAGTTAATGTGTTTTTCTCTCAAATTAGAAGTTTTCTTGATGTAAAGTCAAGGAAAAAATAAATTATTATACTAAAACAGGTTCATATACAGCTATTTTATGTACAGATTAGTCTAAAAATGTCATACGTTTATAGCGTGTTTGACACAAAGCACATTTTCAAGCCTTTTCATATTAACAGAATCCCTAAACTACTGTACAGAAGATTTCCAAATCCTTTAAATCTTGCCATTGTGGAAAAGCCAAAAGTTAGGTAGAATTTGGCCAAAAAAATTATTTAATTTTACTGCTATGAAAACAGGAAGTAGCAGTATGTACCTCTTTCTTCCTCTCAGTTTCCCATTCCTGTATCAGAGAATATATCAGAAAATCAGAAAAACCCCAGAGTGTGAAGATACAGACTATGAAAACTATGGATCATTACCTATAAGACAAAACCTTCTTGTTTTCTTAACTTTGTGTATTTCATGACAAAATGTACCAAACTACCCACTGCACATCCAGTATTTATAAATTAATTTGCTTCTTCCAATTCCTGCAGTCTGGAGCTGTCGCGTTGTTTGGCTGTTTCCAAAAGCCAATCTTAGCACAGAATGGATATTTGATCAAAAAAAGCATTTATATCTCTGTGTTGGCCTTGTGCTGGAGGGTTCACATAGCTTGGCATTGTGTGATATTGCATTGCTTAGCCTTCTGACAAAATAGAATAACGTCTCACTAAGTAACTTCTTTCACAATTAGCAAGTAACCTCCACTTGCAGACAGAATCCTCATGCTCTTGCTAGAGCACTCCAGTTATATGCTGTGCACTCATTGTGTACAGAAATGTAAGAACTATCAGAGGGCAAACAAGCCGTGGCGATATCAACATCATGCTTGACATCATTTTACATATTTTTAAATGTTTCCTCTAACTGACACTTGACCATTTCAGTCACTGTGAGGAGCCTGAAATCCAGTAGTCTTTATTGTTTACTCTCTTCTCAGAAAGAATTCCTTCTGTATATGCAGAATTCTTCATACAAAAGAACTGAGTGATTTTAAAAGTATGCTGATTTTTCAACAGGATGCACTCCCATAGGAAGAGTTTTATTTGCATAACTAACTTCAATGACTTTGTCAGGATTGAAATTATGAGCACTGTCTTGTAACACCTAAGGGAATTAAGCAAAATGAGATAAAGAATTGCAGCTCCAGACTATACTCCACGACTTCATATTTTTATTTGCTTTTCATTTTTAAGGCAGTTCACAAAATCCAGATGTCAAATGTAAGTTATGTTTAGAACTAGTAACATGTGGCTACTTGCTCTGTTCACATTTACAGGCATTTTTTGTGTCAGTTTTCTCTGTCTTTCACATAGGTAAGATGCAGATGTGCTTCTAAACTGCTGTCTTTTGATGTAATATATCATATTTTAATTACTTCCCATTCTTCTTGCTTTTGATTCACATGTGAAAGAAATTATTGGTTAATCCCAGGTGAGATCTATGAATAATCTTTTATATAGAAAATATTTTTTAATTTCAGTAGCTTCAGTTTATTCTTGGAGTTGTGGTTGGGTTTTTGCCTAAGCAAATAAGCTGTATGTCTGTTAAGGAGCTGCTTTTATAGGCAGAAGAAAAGTCTTTCACCTCTTCCTCACCTGTAGGAAATTTGAGGGTCCTTCTTTTCTCTTCAAAGTGTTTGGGAATGAATCATAAAATATTATGATCCTATACATTGTAATGTTTGAAAACTTACTTCGATGTAGAAAAGGACTCATGATTCTTTCTTAAAAATGCTTTTACCATGGACATGTTTAAACCAATACTTTATGATTTTGCTAGTTAAGGGTTTTCTTTTCCAGTTTTTCTTCCTAAAGCTTCTATCCTTGTTGAACTTAAAAAGATGGGAAGAAGACATCTGCAGATGTATTATCAACCAAAGGTATTGTGGCCAGCACTTTCAGGTATTCTCCCGAATGAAATAAAATATTATTGTTGTTTCATTTTTCTGTGTCAGAGAAACAATCACAGATATTTTTGTGATACATTCTGTCTTACTGGGTTCTTATGGTAGAAGGTAAAACCTGGTGCTTGCCCCTAAAAGTTTACCAAACCTTGAAGTGCATTGATGTTGTGCAACTTTTTTTTTAATTTTGTGATTCAGTTTCCACAGTCAGAAATGTGGATAATATTTTACAGAAGCACCATGAGGCCTAGAGATGTAAAGCACTGAATAACAACTAAATATCCATGTTCAAGTTATGTGACCAATTCTCAGTAGATGATTTTATTTTTCTGTTGTTGTTGGATACACTGGGCCCATCTGTATCCACAAGATACATTTAAATATGTTTAGTTAGATGCTTGCTGTCAGAAGATGTTTCCAAAGACATTGAATCATCAGCCCGGGAATTGAACAAGCAAGTACATATTTTATCAGACTCCTGGCAAGCCAGTTCTGCACACTATTGCACCCTCCTTGGGCCAAATAGAACTGTGTTCTATTTTCTGTGTGGACACAGAAATTGAACAACAGCTTGGCTTTAATCAAAGAAGCTAAACAGTAGTTATAAAAAGAACTTTATTTCCATTTCTGTTTTAAAGCTATGCATAGATTCTGTTTTATGCACTTAAGTGTGTGTTGTGCAATAATTAGCTATGTCGTTAATAGTTTATAATGAAATATATGTGGCACCAGGAAAGCACTTAGAGTTTTACACGTGAAATCATAGTGTCTGTTTCCATAAAGTTTTAATGGCGCTTCTGCCCTGTCCTGCAGAGTACATGACGTGCTTGTGAGGTTGTCCTCCATACAGGAAGTTCATAAGGGACAGTAAGGTAGAATTCAACCATTTTGTACATGACACAGAAGCCTAATAACAATCACAACCTTGTGTTATGATAAAACAAAATCTCTCTGGAGTAATTACTCGACAGTAACAATTCACTTTTTTTTTCCTTGTACAAGCTAAATTCACCTACAAGCCTATGCTAATGACCTAAATAAATAAACAGGAGATGAAGATGCTAAGGGATTTTGGTGGAAACATGGTTTAAAACCTCTTGAGTTTATGCAGTTTTTTGTGCTGCTTGTCTCAAATCAGATTTGCCTCCAAGAAATTATATCCCAGAAGGAGCTAGAGAGACTCCAGTTTCTATCCCATACTTTTTCTCCTGTCCCAAGTGGCTTTTTCATATTGTGACTTACTGTGTGCTCCAAGAGATGTAAGTAGTGGTTGCACTATTGCTCAATATCTACTGTGAACTCTTTTGCTCAATGCTCATAAGCAGCTCCCACTTTACTATTCAGTGTAAGCTTTAACCCTGAAAATTTGGGGTTGTTACTCCCTGTAAGAAACCCCAGGCTTCTTCTAGACCTCAGGACCTGGAGATTTGCCTGCCTGGAGATTTGGTTTTAGCCTGTGGAGGTTTTAGCTCATTTAGTGATCAGGTAACAGTTACCTAAATTGTTTTAGCTTTTGCTCAACTTTAAACAGTTGTTTTTGTTCTGTAAATTTTGTAATTAATACCCTATAATAATGAATATTTTTGTGGAATAAGGGATCCATTGTCATGGAATAAAATGTGGCTTAGATGAGTAAAGACACGGAATGATAGAGAAGTTCCTGAAAATATAGAGAGATGGTGACTTTGAAGACTCCAGAGTTCTAAGCATCTGACCTATGATCAACTATTGTTCATGACAGGAATGTCACCTGAATGAAACCTGATTTAGTCACAATAAAGGAAGCACAGGGCAAATATCCAATGCGTGTAAAACCTATGAGTACATAAAAAGTTTGGATGCAGCCTGGACTTTCAGAACAACTACGACAAAGCAAGGTGTAGAGCAGCTTAGCAAACACATAAAGTTGCTCTAAGCTTATATTATTATCAGGAGGATGACACCATCAACACCACCACCAAACTGCTCTTGGTACACTGATGACTTGCTGTAACAATTTCTCCCCCCAGGATTTTAGCCATTAGGAACTCAGAGGAGCAAAGGGTGGGAATAATGCCATAGTACGGAGGAAATACACTTGAAAGTTTTGTATATCTAATATCTTGGCTGCAGTGTATTTGGAAGTACACTCATTGTGACTAGACTAATATTTATTTCATTAGACTTCATTTTATTTTAGTATTTTAATATTTTAGTATTTTAAGGTTTTAACACTTTAAATATTACCATTAAATTATTCTAACAGTGAACTTCTGCATTTGTAGGTTCCATTTGTCAAGAGTGTGACACTTTATGGCAATTTATTCTGTAACTTTCATGCAAAATGTTGGTAATATGAGAGACACAAATAGAACAGAACAAAACAGGGTTTGGATTTATTCCCCAAACATATAACATCTGGACCTTTTTAAAATAGTATGTTATTCCTGCAGGCTGGAAAAACAGGTGACAGTTCATTGGAACAAAGCCAATGGGCCATTCAAAAATAATTGAAGCTCAATTTTGTGTAAAAAAAATCATATAAAGCTGATGCATGGAGAGGAGTGATTTACAAATAAGCATTTATGTTTGCATATTTTATAAGATTTATGGGATTCACAGAAACCTGCACATCTTCAGAGCAGACAGACCATTCCTTCTGTGGCTGAAGACAAACATTCAACGTTGTCATAAGAGAGCTGAGCTTCCTTTTATATTGAAAAAATGGTTTCTTGACAGGCCAGAAAGGTGTTTAGCTCTTTTTCAGCTGAAGTTCCATTGAGCTTTCTTTTTCTCCTTCTTGGTTAATTTTATTTCCTTTAAGAGTTTTGTTGGGGGAAGGGGAGTCTTTTTTTTTTTAAAATTCCTGGAAATTTTTTTTCATTTGTCTTACAATTTCATAGCCGTAAATGCAGGCAATATTTCAAGTAAGGCTGCATGGGTTTGGTAGTTAAAATACTGTAAGATCATGTTGAATTTGTTGAAGACTCTCACACACTGATAACTCCCTAGAGAGATTTCTTTTTTAAGGTTTTTCAGGTAAGGGAATAAGAATATGATTATTTTATTTTCCAGACATTGCAATATTTGCATTTCTCTTTTTTAATGCCATTTTCCTTTCCTCATGATGAAAATCCTTCTCAAGCCTCAAGTGGCTGAAGGTGCCTTTTTTAAAATCATGATATTACAATTTATAGCTTTTCTTGCTGGTGGTAACTTGCTTACCACTATTGGTTTTCACGGTCATTCTAACTTGGGTGCCATTCATATTGTGTCAAATATATACAGTCTAAAGAACTACTGAACAGCCATCAGGCATGCCAAGAATTTTTATAACAAAGGTCTTATAGGCTATTGGAAGTTTACTTAAGTCAGAGTGGTTGCATCATAAAATAATTTGGTTAAATTTTCCACTTTATAAGTGGAGAAAGACAAGAGATTCATATAAACACCTATAAGACTATCCTGATTTGTTTTTATTGCTTCTTAAATCACACAATGCAAATCAATAGCCACAGGTCTATCTGTTCTATTTGTCTTTTTTCCACTTTCACATGCCTTGTATGTATGTTCCCTAAAAAAAAGGTGAAAAAGGCCTTATAAATTACTTTTTCTATAGAAATTGTGGCCAATATCTTTATTGCAATTGAAGAGACAGCAAACCAGATGGGGGACCAGTTATGCCTGGGAAACTTAAATAGATCATTAAAGGAAACGTGAATTTCACTTTATTTCTCAATAATATGCTAGTGATTATGCTTTCCATCAAGCAAAAAGTGGCCTGCAAAGATTTAAATCACAATAAACTAAGAACCACTTCTCTGACCTTCACATCTGACTTTCAATCCATATCTTCCATTTAAATAGGAAAATAGCAACCTGGTCTAACTAAGATAAAGCATACACTGCAGCCGATTCCGGGAATAGAAAGAAAGACAACTATGGTGTTTGCCACAGGCATATGAAACAGATAAAAGAAAGATAAGCGCTTTAAGAAAAGGTGGACCATAATGAATATATGGGAATGAAGAAAAGAAAGGGTTTGTTTTCTTTCCCCCAAAGTGAAAGGAAAAAAACTTTTTCAAGAAGAAAACAGTTTTCCCTGAGAAGCAGGAATCTGGTATGTTTCTTCAATCTTAATAAAGCATTTAGGCAGAGGGAGCTCTCTGACACTTGAAGGGAGCAGAGACTGAAATGTTTTCCCTCTGACACAGAGTCCTACAATAGTGAGGTTTTATATTTAATGGGATGCAGGGTCATTTCCCATGGGCTATTTAGTGGACCTTTGTAGCTTCAAAATGTGATTCTTCCCTCAGAAGGGCCTAAAGCTGATTATTAACCATGATTCATAAATTCTTCAGAAGACGATCAAGTTAGGTTTATGAATTCAGCCTGGGACAGAATGCAGCTGCCTCCTTTCTGCCTGTAAATACCAAGAAGCACCTCAACTTACAGAAAAATAACCTTTTTAAGTCGATTTTGTTCCTCATTGTCCTTTTCCAACAAGAAAACAGCTGTTTACATGAGTTCTTGGTGCTTGCAAAGGGCAGAAAAGGAGAAGTAATGAAAAAAGATATGTATTGCAATTTCTCATTAGAATGACACATCTCGTGAGTTAGTTTTCTGAAACAGTTGTCTATTTTTAGAAGGAGGACTCAAAACAGTGAAAGGGTTGCAAATCATTCACTGCATGAAATCTGTTCTGATCCATGATGAGATCCAAACAATGATTCAAACAATCCATGTTTGAATGGATTGTACTGTACCAAGTATATGGTACAGTACTATTACATGGAGGAACACTAAGAGAAATCCTCTAAGCATCATTACCACAGTGAAGGAAGACTTTGCCCAAGGCATGTGGTTGTTCTTTTTCTCTAGGGTAGAGCAACAGATTTGTAGGCCAAATAGTCTAAATAAATAAAGCCTGGGCAGAGAGTATTGACTCCTGCACATTTTCTGCTGTTTTTACTTTTCCAAAGATAGTATCAATAAGGCACATCAAAGTCCTACTTATATCACCACAGATGATACTATAAACTACAGAAATGACTGCAATGCACAAAGACACAAACTCAGAATATTCTGTGAATTTGTGAAAATGTTATCAGGACACATAGCACTGTTTCTAGTTTATTTTGGCAAAAGCCTTTTGTTATATGTTACCTAGTGGAAGTCTTTGTGTTAGTATTTAAGCTAGCTGGCTTGTTTTTAGTGTTTGGTCTTATGCTTATGTGATCTCTGATCCTCCTTTTGTTGAAATCAGCTAGAGTACTTACATTAATTTCATATGTGACAGTAGTTCAATTTACAGTGATCTTTATATTTAAAGTTCAATTAAGATTATAATCTTTCAATCAGTAAAAAAACACTTCTGTCCAGCAAAATAAAGTCTAAGGACATATAACAGGTATTGTTTTCTAACTAAGTAATATGATAACTTTTCCTTTAAACTGCTGATATTAGTATCTAAGTTAGCTACTTGAATAAGACAATTCCATTTTCCCATTTAAGACAAAGTAGTGGATTCAGTTGTTTTTTATTTGGCAGACTTTTTAGATGCAGTTGTTCAAATGAGTGAAGGAAGGGAAGGAGGGGAGAAGAGCCATTTTCTTTATTTAAAATCTTATTCTTGAAGGTTTTCTATTTCAATTAATATTTTGATACATTTCTTTTATTTAATTTTTTTTTTATTTTCTTGTTAACAACAAGTTAGTTCATCTACAAAATATTCAGTTTGTAAAAATTGCAGTCATTTTGTGGAAATCTTTTACAAGCAAGATGTCCTGATTGTGGGAGCAAGGAGCAGAGTTTAATGCTGTGCATGTACGTGCCTATTTATGACTGTGGATGGGCTTATTCAAGATGCATATGCTATCTACACTTTTAAATTAATTCTAGTCAAAAATTTCTATTGTAATGTGTTCTTAGAATTATTTAATAATATAATGAGATAGAGTCATATTTTTTCTGGGTATATTTTGTGCCTCTGACGTTACCTTAGTAAATAGTGCTTTACCATGCATAAAACTCTCTCTGTACTAGACGGTCAGCAGCTTTTAGAATAATTTCTCCTTCCCTTTTTCCTTAAGTCTGTATAAGAAGTGGTCCACAAAGTTCAGGATTCACCAGAGAAGACACAATAAATTCAAACGAAGGCATTGATTCATGAGAGAAGGTAGCAGCTGCCCAGCCTTGCTGTCTCCAAAAAGGTGTCCAGGTTTCCAGGAGTAATTACTGAACTGCAAACAGCCCCCTAATATGGAGGTCGAGCTCTGGGAGATTAAGACAGCCACTACTGATTTCAGGTTGCTTTGGTTTAGTTTCAGGTTGGTTTTTTTCACCCTGCCAGACTAAACAAAGCCAAAAAAAAAAAGAACTAAAGGGATTTAAAAGCAGTGCAGGTTAATCAGAGATTTATTGCTGTAAGGCTGGCAATCTCTGGCAGGGGGATGTAAAAGACAAGCAAATGTAGCAAGTACTTAATTCATCTCCCTGCTATGTGGTTAAACTCCAAAGCTCTGCACTTAAGCATGTTTGTTCCTGTTTTGGCTTTGTGGAATTCAGGGCAGAATGATAACATAACTGGAATTACATTCTATTAAGTCATTTCAAGAGTCTCCCCAAACAGAATGAATCTCATTCATATATAGGTAGAGTTTAGTTGGAAAAGGGGAGTCTTAGGGTGTATTGTCCTCATGGTGGAACTGCACAACTTCTTGGTGTTTACACTCACAGGCCTGTCCCTGAGGCGCAGACCTCATTGCCTCCAAAATATTTCCAGTCATTTGCTTTGTGCTCTGCTATATAGCAACATTAATTATTGCTTCCTACCTAGGCATACTCTATTTTTTTCCTATAAGGTACACTTAGAAGAAACATTTTCATAGCTGCATCCCTCGAATGACTTCTCTTGAATGCCTATAATGCAATAAATCCATGGAGAATCCACACTGAAGAGATTAAATATTACTTTACAGAAATATTAGCTGGTGAAAACAATCAGACTTTGATTCATGTAATTTATTATACTCTCACATTCTCCTTCCTTTCTTGATAGCAAAGCTGCCTGTTAAGATCACACTGGAAGATTGCTGCAGTTTTTGCTGTTATTACTTGATATTAAACTTGCATTAGTTATTATTGTTTCTATTCGTTATTAAACTAAATTGCTTCTAAACAGAATGTTTGAGTTTGGCTCCACCTTTGTGGAGTGTCCCACACTTTCTGCATAAGTACTTAAAGAGTTATGTAGCACAATTCTCAGAGGAGGCCGAGGGAAGCTAAAGGAGGGAATTGGGCAGTTGTTTGTTTGTCCAAAATTAATGTCATCAATGAAGTGGGAGATGTCTGGAGTTTCTAATTCCAGTTTGCTCTTCTCCAGCCTGATCAAACCAAGTTACTTGAGCTGCTCCTCATATGGGTAAGGACTTCTCTAGACTTGGAGGAGGGAGACCAGTATCCAGGGAGACCAGTTTTTACCCAGGTTAAAACTTACTCCAGCTATGGCTTTTATAGCTAGAAAGGTAGGTAAATGTTCAGTTTTTTAACATCCCATGCCACTGAAGATCCTTTCTCTTCTGAACTAATTTTGCAAATCTTTGACCTCATTTTGATAAATGATCACTCTGCAGAAAATTCTGTATATTAAATTTAGAAGCATTTTGACGTGGTCTCTCTCTGGGTGATATAAGTTTCATAAGAAAACAAAATCCTTCTTTACAAACAGTTGCAAAATAACAGCTTTTCAAAATTAGTACATACATTATCTTTAGAAAGTTGCCTCAAATTATACAGGTATCATTTGATTAATAGGTACTGTTCATATTTAATATATTAGAATTTTTGAACAGTTGATATTCCTGAAAAGTGGAACATTAATTGAAAAGTTTACACATGTCAGCAAAGATATTAATGTAGTTCTATTTTAAAATAATATGGGTTTGAGGGGCTTTTTGTTTAGTATTTTCCGAATTCCACAAGATACTAATTCCTGCATTCCCTCCAGGTCAATCAAATCATAATTAATGACATATTCTAACAAATCAGTAATCATAAAAGGTATGAAAAGATCTAGGCCCGTACTTTGAAACACTGTGTTTTAAAAAGTTAACAGTAATATGGTTCTTTTAAAACACTGTTTTTTCAGGCAATGATAATAATAATAATGTATATAAGTTATTAATAGGTTTTGACATGGAAATAAAAAAAATATACAATATCTATAAAATCCATATAAAAACTAATACTGTGAAATAAATTGCAGATTTTAGAATTAAACACTTGACAACATCTTTGTTTTAGGATGTGTATTTCCGAGCTAGGCCCTGATCCTGCAAAAAAACAACTTTGGTTATGCAAGTGGACTTGCATAAACTGTAAACCTGGACAGTAAAATTAGCATTGTGCTATCTGTTTGGCAAGGGTTTGGCCTCAAATGGTAGAACCTTGCCAGAGCTTTCTTCTTTAAATAGATTTATGAGACTGTCTGCTTTTGTCTTCCTACAAATTAGAGATTTTAGCTTGCAGATCTGGGGAAGAGAAGCCAAGCTATTCTAGTCTAGTCTGAACCACAGCCAAAGGAGAGGCCCAGATCAAAGTATTTGGATTTGAACCTTAGCTCTATGTACTGGGGGTATGTGCATGTGTATGTATATGTATGTATTTATATTTATAAATTGCAGGAGTCCAGATGTGCGATTTAATCTCTTCATGCATTGTATGACTTTATTTGCAGTCTACAAGTCATCTGAATGATGAGCTGAGAATTTATTTAGATATTGAAATAAATTCTAAGCCTCAGTGGTTTTTTCTGCATCTACAGAAAATATATGAACGCCACAGTGAATGATACTTGTATAGAATTTAAACATACAAACCATGAAATGCTACTAGTTTATCATGCAAATTGATCTACAAAATGCTTTTTTCCCCCATCATTGCTAAATCTATGCTATATTTTATTAACCACAGGTGAAAAGTTAAAAGGTAAATGGCTGGAATATATATATACACACACATACAATACAACTCATTTTTAATGTGAAGCAAAGAGAAGTGGAAATAGCAAAGACTTTTAATATTTCTTCAGAAGTAAAAATAATGAACATCGTAGAGTTTCTATTATTTAGCTTACATTCTTCATTCGGGCACTTCAACCTTCATAATTTCATAAAAGGAGATAGTAAAACTCAGTCATATTTTGATCCTTATATTTATAATTTTTGATCCATAGCTAAAATATAAAAAAAATGTAGTGCTCTCTTCCCCCCTGTCCCTTAGCGTTGAATGTAAATTGAATCATGGTACATTTTAAGATCAAGCTTGGAACTCAATTTAAATTCTAGCACATTCAAACTCCTTAAAAATATAAGTTCCATTCAAATGGGAGTTTTTCACTGCACACAGAGCTCTAATCAAAAGTAGAGCTGTATAGAATGGTTTAAATTTAATCCAAATCTCAGTGAATTTCATGAATCTGACTAGTCAAGCTTTACATGACTGGGCTCATAAAAGTTATTTCTGCTTTTATGCATGATAGGTTGCGGGTTGCTGCTGCTTCTGGGTTTCACAACAAATGCCACAAACCAGAGTTCATCTCTGCCTTCATGCATTTTTCATAGCTGCAGCTAAAAAGTAAAACTGTACTGATTGATAATAGTTAATGAATGTGTAAGCTGTTAGTGAATGTTTTCCTCAGGTTTCCACTAGTATGGGTCACAGGCAGTTGAACAGGATAAGTGTTTGTCCATAAAGATTACATTAGTGTATTAAAGAAGAATAGGTCAAATACCAACATGACACAAAAAAAAAAAAAAAAAAGAAAGAAAAATTCATTATTTTTCCCATTAGTGATATTATTGAACACTCTAAGCAACAGTATTTTACACCTTTTCTCATTTGTAAATATTTCCTATGGTTTCTTCTTTTGGGGGTAAAAATTTATTGGAGTATCTATTCCAAACATGTTTCATATGGAAAAATTAGCATTTTAGGTGGAATTATATAGTTTTCCCCCCATTCCTTTTTTGTAATAATGCCAAAGTTCTCTATAGGCACAAAATGTGTGGAGTTCACTTTATGAAAACTGACAAATTGGGCCAGAATTGTGTTATCACATTTCTATAGATAATTTATTTTTCTAGCTGTCTCTGTACAATGAATACAGGGGCTGCAATATCCTTTTTCCTTCTACTGATATTTAATGACTTACTTCCTTACCATAGTAGGTTGAATGTTTGCTCCTTTATGACAGGAACAAGGTTTCTCATTTAACAGATGGTGCCATTTGGACAAGTATCCATAGTAAAGTTTTAGGCCAACAGTTACATTTGTAATAGAAAAATATCTGAAGGAAGAGAATACTAGAATAGGTGTAAGATAGATTAACTAGAAATATGGGCATACTTTTTGAGAAATAGTTAGCAAAAATTAACGTGCAAATCTGCATCAAAGGGAGCCGTTTAAGCTCTTCCCAAGCAACCATTTCTGTCTGCCAGCAAACGCAGGAGAATATCACACCATCACTTATTTTTGGAATCAGGCAATTAGGGAATTCATTAAGTAAGGCATGGCAAATGCAACACACTTTTCTTATTTTCCAGGCTTCCATGACGACTTCAGTGTTTTGAAATACGGTCAGAGAGTCAGGTGGGGGAATGGGGTGGTTTACTCCATTCTTACCATATTACACAGCCTCGTTCTGTGTTGGGATATGGTACTTGACGGGTGTAGAGCTAGCTGGAAGCCACATCACAGCTTCACCCTTTGGTCTTGCCTCTCACTCCAGATTAGGAATGTTACACAAGACGAGACCACACAGACTGCAATGAAGCTTATCACTGCATTACAGTTCCAACACCCAGTATAAAGGAGAGGGCAAGTTGTTGCCTAAATATTGACTTGTTATCAATGAACTAACAGAGACTGTTGACTAACAAAGCAAGATCTCTAGTTTAGCATATTCATCTCATACCTCATTTCAGTGCCCTTCTCCATTCTGGAACTGTCTTCTTGTTACTATGTGTACCTGGATAGTTGCATGAGAGCCTTTTCTCCTCGGTGGCATGAGAGCCTGGAAAAACCTACTTGATTTTGGAACTGCTATCACCCAGCCTTTTGTGGAGGTCTGCAGGAAAACATTACAGAAGCAGAACAAAATTTTACTACAACCAGAAAAATTATGAGGGTGAGACAAACTCTTGTTCCCCTATCAGTGCAAAGAAACCTTCTGCTTAATATCCAACAAATTACTATGATTTTCCAAACTGTAAATTTCCTTAAGCGTTTAAAAAAAATATTTGAATGCTTTTATTCCACTTGGGAATATCTCTGGTCAGTGCCTGACAAGATACATAAGATGCTGTCACTAAAATATTGCAACCATTAAAGAATAATATTCCACTGAGAAATAGACTTCTGCTACAAGTCTACTGATAGCAAGGAAGTTGGTGCAAGGGTGTCTTATATCTCCCTTATGTCTGTTTTCAAGAGGGTTTTTGAACAAATGCATTCTCTGCTGCACATATAGATTACAGCCTTCTGAAAGAAGAACAATAAACATTGTATCTACCATGGATCTGCAGGAGGAGCCATCCACACATTGATTATGAATTTAATTACATAAATCAAATGTCATGTCAAGCATTTGGAGTGATTTTGGAGTGAATTTTCTGATTTTGTTTACTCAAAAAATGTAGTTTGCACATCCCAAAATTGGCCCCAAAATTGACTCAATAGGTGATTAATAGGAAAAAAAAAATCAGGAAATTCACTTTCAAACCATGTTTCTGTTTCAACACAGCACCTCAAATATCAGCCCAGGTTCAGAATTAAACAGAAGCTTAATGCAAAATATGTGGGATAGCTCTGAAAGGCACGTTCTCTATGCATATTTGACCTTGTGTCTTGAACTGTGTTAACCTAGCATTGTGGCAATGTCTAACAATATTTGAAGCATGTAGCATGAAAATGGGGAATACTTTTCTTCTACAGTTTGAGGCTTTTTCTCCTAAATGAACGTGAGTTAATGAGAAGGAAGATACAATTCCTTTTTAGTTCATTAACATGTTTGACTATCAAACCTGTGAACTCCTTCACCTCCAACATTATGATTATGAATTATCTAGAATGATTTGGATCAGTTGAAGATTCACAACAAGGGAGTATGAAGGAATTTCAGGAGCAGCTGAAATTTTGTCTCTGTAGTTGAAAAAAAAACCCATACATCCTGAGGTACATTCATCTCTCACTTAGTGAAGACTATGAGTTTTAATGCTTTGAACATGAATTAAATCTACTCAAGACATGCTTATAAGTGTTTCTGGAAGGTTTTTTACCTCCCATCTTTTAACTTCTTGAAGTATTTTAAGCAGAATGGTTGACTGTCTAAAGCCTGTGGAGGACAACTAATGGAGCAGGTACTTTATCACCCTAAACATCTGGATTGAAACATGATTAGCAATCTGGTGTATTTTGATCATATCACATGGAATTTGTAGGTGGAGTGTTGAAAACTGTGCAAGAAATGCCTGGCTGAAGAAAGAAATTACTTGTTAGTTTGCACTTAAAATCCACTATTTCTCTCATTAATTTGCAATATTTGAGGTTGAGTATCCACCTAATTTACTTGATACATTTTTCTCATTCCTTTTCCAATTTACATACATTAGTGAATCTCATTTGAAGCTATAATTTGAATCTTCCTTTACCAATTAACATTAATTTATTGATGTAAGCAGACAAAAGAAGCTTTCAGATCTTTTCGGAAATAGTGATTTTACCTCAAACTAGAATCTCCAATAGGAATTTGTATTAATTATGTAACAGCAAAACCAGCCTAGTTTAGTTAGTTGATATCCTCTGGATATGGCTGGAATGCTGTGGAAAACAGATTTGTTTTCATTCACAAGCAGATTAGCAATCTGCTAATTTAGCAGATTAGTAAAGTTACTACTGAAATGCTACCTGACTCTCCTTCTGAGTTTTCCATTACCTCTTCCAAGCACAGTAGTAAAAGTTAAAAAAGAGCAGCTAAATAAAATGACTATAATTAGCTCAGTCCATAGCGGTTATGGACTGGGAGGTAGAACAAAGAACAGAATGATTGGTATACATAAAGAAGTAAATCTCAGAAAGGGCTTCAGATTCATACAATTGAAAAGAGATGTTTGTCCCCTTGTTAAACACAAGCAACAGTTCTTTGACAAAAAATGCAGAGCAGTGTTCTATGCTGTCTGCCAGAAGCAGAGCTTTACATCTGTGTCTGAGAGTAATCCTGAAGAAAGCAAGCAAAATCTTCTGGTTCATGGGTCAAACATCACTGCCAACACCACAAATCAAGGATGGTTGTGCCAGCTTTTAGAAGATTCTCAAACAAATGTTATACCAGGTGGTCTTTGAAAACAAAATAGAAGTTCAGAATTGTTTTGAATAAACAATACATTATGATTCCTCTGTTGTTACTGGCCATTCAAGGGTAGATTGATGGTCAGAAGAAGTAAGCTTAGGATTGATGAGAACAGTCAGGAAAATGAAAAGGTTGATGATATGTAGCATAAAGTAGCCTAGGCAGATTTTTGATGGAGAATGTCAAACTGTTGCTATGAAAATGTGTGGAAATGAATGTCTAGTACGTTGAGATCTTTTCACTTAGGACATGGAATGTGACAATATAATAAAACATCTCTAATTTTATGGGAATATTTGTAGTCCTAGAACTGACTTTTGGCTCTTGATTGTCCTTGGATTAGATCCTGTGAACATGCTTTGAATATGCATTTGCATGAACATAGAACCACAAAACAATTCAAGTTGAAAGGAACTCAAGAGGTAATCTAGTCCAACTTCCTGCTCAGCAGCAGAGTCAGAAGAGACAGCAATGAGATCAGATCAGCTTGCTCAGAACTTCATCCAGCTGTGTCTCCAAGGCTGAAGATCCTCCCTGTTCCCCTATTTCGCTACCCTTATATCCAGTTGGAATGTCTCATATTGCAATGAAAATCCGTCAATAAGCAGCAAAAGAATTTAATACAGCAATCCAAAAATAAATAAAATAGATTAAAAATCATGGAAAAGTCTTTTTGGACACATTTCTGGGAATAAAAGGAGAGAAAGGTGACAGGGAATAGTCACCTTGGATTTATGAATATAAATCATGTCTGATCAGCCTGACTGCCCTCTATGAAAAAATGTCTGATTTATCATCAAGAACAATGCTGGATGTCATTCCTTATGACTTTAGCAAGGCTTTTGATACTGTATACCACAATGGTTTTCTGCACAAGCTATGATCTAAGGGTCAGTGTGAAAAACTGATTGTGTGTTAAGGCTCAAAAAGTAGCATCTAGTGCATTGTACTCTACCTGTGTTGTTGAAATAAGTTGGACATCACAAGAGTCTATAATGAGAAAGTCTGGAAAATTGAGCTTTATTGAGAACTGTGAAAGTTCTGCTATAGAAACTTGTAATTTTATTTAGATTTGAATTTGGATACAAATCTGTGCAAAGCCATTAGTGAAAGAATTGCTAACAGGTTCTGGATGGTTTTGACTTCTTTCAGGAGTCTTGCAATCTCCAAATTCTGAATGTAAACCATATGATATAAATATGCACTGGCTTCAGACATTTATGAATGTGAAATTTCTGCATGGGAGAGTTATTGAATGGAGACATTAATATAATTTTCCATTAACATCTCTGCAATAAGAAAAGCAATTGTACAAATGACCCTTTGCTAATATGTGATTACAGTATTGCTTAACTCAATTCAAAGAAAGGATAAGCAAAAAAGATTCATAACCAGGGTTTACGATTTTTGAAGAGGGAAGTGAGGAATCAGGGAACTAGTGTAGGAACCCCAATTACCCAGCTATTTAGAGATTTGAGTAAGGAAGAGATCTGAAATTTCTGTAAAGATGAATGTACAGAAATGTCTGGAGTTTCCCCTAAATACAGGGAATTCTTTGTAGAAAGGGTTCTCAAATATAGATACAACTCAAGACACTTGCATCAAGAAATAAGCCTAGAAATGTCAAAAAATTGATTCATCAATAAAGAAAGCTATAATTTGAAAGTCAAAGATAGGGATGAAGGAGAAAATAGTCAGAAGATTTTTTTGGTCCTGAAAAAAATTTAAAAGTTAAAAAAGTTTTGTAGACACATCATGAGAAAACTCAGGCTTCTTTGCAGTAAGAGAGAAGTAGGTGTTAAAAGCCTTAGATTAATACAACACTATAATTTTCAGTAAGAATAATAACAACCAACAGAATGGCAAAGACAGAAAGACTAAAAGGGATAAAAGTACGAAAGTTAAAATTCCACACATGAGGTTGAGGAAAACTCAAAATTAAGTGTGTTTCAGTCACAAGAATGTGATACCTCCGGCTCAGAGTTATGAAAAAAAGAAACCTGGCATGTGAAACAAGAGATCAATTAAATTTCTAAGTATAGAAATTGGAAGTGGGAATATATAAATGTAAGGTAATGAATATTTATATATCTATATCACTATATCTATATATAGATATATATATAGATATACCTTTTTTTAGACTAAGGGAAGAAGTCAACTGACCTATTAGCTAGATTTAAGTTAAGTAGAAAATATCAGAACACCTTTTCAAAGAAAATATAATAATAAATAGAGGCAAATGAAAAATGGGAGAAAAAGATACACATATTAAGAGAAAGCAGATTTTTCCAGACTATTTTATCTTCCATTGATTAAATAATTTCATTTCTACACTAGAAAAATATGATAGATCTCCTAAAAATAGCATGTAAAGAGAGCTCAGATATTCTGGAGAAGAATTGCTAATTAAGAATCACAGAGACAAGCTGATGTAACACTAAATGGGAAGCTGCTAATTAAGATGGTAGACATGATAATTAAATCCTAAAATGTGATGCCAGTATCCTGATTTTCCCCATTTACTGACCTGTGGCTCAGAACAAGAGTGTCTCAAAGAGCAACTAGAAGATGTTTCCTGGAGTATCAGGAAATGTACCTGACGCTCTTCAGTCACAAATACCCTCACTGTACCAGACCAAAGTTTAAAAAAACCCTTATCCCAAAATCTGTGGACATCATGTCCTCCGTACCAGCTACTCTACTTTACAGATCCACCCCGACTAACCCACAATATTTAGTAATGTACATGTATAATGTGGATGTAGACTTGATAGTTAGGTTTTGATGTATTTTCATGATGGAGTCATAAACTATATATTCCTGTTAGGTAAAATTACACTGAAAACTAGGGTGCAAGACAGTATATATCCTATGCCATGCCCAGCAGTCACTCTGTAGGATGAGGGTTGCCAAGTCTGCACTAAAGACTCTGGCATGTGTCTTGGGTAGGCACTGGGGTTTAAGCACCAAATATTTGTGATACAGACCCACCACTACTGCTCAGTTGTACTTTCTGAAGGTGGAGCAGGCTGAAACATTTGAAGCTGGAATAGCAGAGGTTTACATTGTAAAAAGGGGATTTATCAGTTGGCAACCACTTGGAAGTAGATAATTTGGATATATTTTTTCATCACAGAATAGTGTAAGAAAATGAAGTGATGTGACTATGGAAAAAGGAGTGTATGTGAGTCAGCATTTTTTTCATTAATGTATAAATCACAATAATGTAATATTAATACCTTTATACTTTTTCGAAGACCAAAATGCTTTCAAATTTGGGGGGGGGGGGGGGGGTTACCTATGTTTATAACATTACTTAGAACATGTGATTTTTAAATAATTGTTGCTCCTCATGCTAAACATTTACAGTGTCTTAACTTGAGAATGCAAAATTGTGATTCTCCGAATCATGTTATTTCCTTTCTTTGACCTAAATTACAAATAATTTAAGTAAGCAGAATAAAACCCATTGTCACAGTTTTAAACTTCTATGGAACACTGATAAAATAATATCGGTTAAAAAAAAATATATATATATATATACACACATATATAATTATCTAGCTGTGGATCTTCTGTAATTGAGGGGCTGGAATCGATTACCTCTCTCAGACCTATATGTCAATTTGGATGAAAAAAAAGAGTTAGGGTAACCAGTTACATTTATATAATATTTTTATATATTTGTGCTAATTATCATATTGTGTATGATTTTCTTAATTTTTCACAAGATATTTTTTCCTAATACATCTGTATACCTTACAAGAAACTAGTTTGATGGTGAATCTTCATTCAATATATTAATTGATTTAAAAAGTAAACTATTAGTAACCCTAAGGAAATCTTGTTTAAAAACTTATTATTGTATAAATAATTATGTGGAATGTCGTATGCTTTGGAAACAGGCAGAGTTGCCTCATCCCATTATTGGTCATGAAAATACTGAACTGACATTTTGGTAATGCTTATTCATGAAGATGAACATTTTTCAGAATCTGTTCTGTATCTCTATTTCTTTATTTTCCCACTATGAAATTTAGTAAATGTCACAGAAATTTTGTCACATATGAGGGAAAAATGTTCTTCAGTCAGATTGTTCCCCAGTACCTGATAATTATTAATATCTTGCTTGTGCTTTGAGACAGTTACTTTTTCCAAGTTCTGGATTCATCTGTTTCCTTCCAAAAATAGTAGTACAATGATTCCAAGAAAACCTCAGTGCCCCATTATGAACTCTATTCATGTTGTATCACTCAGTACTAATTACCAGGTGCTTCTTTAGGCTCTCTTCTTTTAAAGATATGATCATCTGCTCAATTTTATATTCTGTGAATACTTCCATTAAAGGCAAGGGGCTTCTCACTGAGATTAAAGGTAAAAGCACATGTTAGTCTTTATGAGATGTCTTTGGAACTGCTATTATTAACTTTGATTTATGTATTGTCTATTTTTTAAAAATTAAAATGAAATAAAAGATAAACTTTGATCATAAATTTTGAGTCTTAATAGAAAACATTGGTTGGCAAGTTATTTAAATAATTCCTGAAATATATCAAGCTATTAAAATCAATCCTTGGACACATAACTATGTTAAGTACTTGGGCTTGATGCAATTTTAAAATCAGTACTTCAAATGTAGTGCATTTGCTATGTTTCACTATTTTAGAAAGCTATTATTTCATATTAATCTGTTTATTGCTATTTTGGGATATCAGGGAACGAGACCAATTAATGATTCCAAATGCAACTTACAGCAAATTTAGGAGGAGTGAGGCATTTTTGAGTTATGTATTTTTCCAAGCTTTGTGTAAGTCTGGAAAGCCATGGAAGACTGATCCTGCTATTATTCAAAGGTGTAAATTTTATTAATTTCACCAGTGGTGGACCTGGATTTTGGACAAGGGGTTTTGTCAGCTTAGTCCTAGCCAGTATTTATACTGCAGAAAATGTACTTCCATTACCCCAGTCTGCCTTATACATGTGCCACATGCTGTATTGATGTGCATCCAAAAATAATAAAACACTCAAAATGTGAAAGGAAGAAACTATTATGCATAAGTCATTGCAAGTACAAAGCCAATTTTGTATCATGGGATGGTGTCCAGAAACATACTCAAAGTGAGGAAAGAGTTTTCTTTCTTTAAAAACAAACCTGAATCTTAATTTAAGCAAAGTTTAGTGGAAATTATTTTCTTTTCTTTATTTTCCCTGAATGGTTTCATTTCCATCATGATACAGGGACTGGGTTTTGTTTCATTTTTTCAGTTACAGTACTATTTACAGGTTTTGTTCTTATTTACCGTGAAACCAAAATTCTCTTAAATGTTTCCAGGCCCAAAACTAAAAGAAAAAAATAAATAAAGAAAAATCTCTTTGATTATCTTGATCTGAGAAACTCTTTTGCTGGCAAATCATTCCCTTTCTCTTATGTTTTTTTTTCCAGAGCCAAAGGACGTGGTAAGTTCTGAACTGCCTGGACCTTCTCTGCTCTAGAGAAGCTGCTAGTCCCACAGTTATGACATGTGGTAAGCAGGTGGGAGACCAGTCTTCAGCTGCATATTGCTGGAGAAAGAAAATCCACTTTCTGTTCTGTTCAAACCAATTCACATCCTACAAATAATTAGATATTCTTTGGACCAGAGAATGAAAGGGAATTTCATCTTCAGTAAGGCAGCAGTTCAGCTAGCAGATGGAAGAAGTAATTTTATGTTCTGGAACATCACACATCTCAGGTGAGGACTGGTATTGTTTTCTAGAAAGTTAACTATTGTTTCTAAACAAATGAATCTGCTTCATCAGGTAAGTTATATTCTGATTCTATTTTGGAAAATGTATAAAGAAAACCCAAAGGACAAGGAGGAGTAGTAAGCTTAGGAGAGGAATCTAAACTGCCCCAAAAAGGGATATTTCTGAACCTGCTAAAATTTTAATCTGCATACAAAGACAATATTTCTTGAAAATTATATGCTTTTCTTCCAGTAACTTGTAAATTTTAAGCAGGAAAGAGTTGTTCAGGAAATCTCTGGTCATGCATTAACAAAAGTGAGATGTGCAATAACATTCATTGATATAGTATTCTGAGAGAGTTGGATAAAATAGGTTGTGTTAATGTAAAGTATGTTTTAAAGTAGTGAAATACAAATGAGAGGAAGTAATAAAGTCATATAAATGCAATTATTTCTCTAAATAATGGAGTGGAAGAGAGTGGAAACTCTGTTGTCATATTTAAACCAAGAGTTCAAACATTACTTATGTTTCTCGCATCAGTCAGAAACAATATTTCCTCGGAGAAATTAATCTCTTCTTTCAAACAATTCAAAGAAGCTCCCATTCTGAATGGAGAAAAAGACAACACCAAATAATCTTGGACATGTTTCCTTCTAGCTCCTCATCTTGTCTGGCTCACTGAATCTGATGCTGGACAAACATGTTTCATGAAAGCAAAAGAAACTAAACAAAAGAAAAGAATGAAGATACTTAGAAGCTCTCCACTGGGATGGTATGCATTTTCCCACTGGTTATTAAAAGTCATTGATGACTTTTATAAAGTCACAGAAGTTCGTAAAAAGATTCTGATGTTCAGATGCCACTGTGGGGGACATTGTGCACACTGAAAAATGTACTCATGCGCTCACACTCATATTAATCGTATGTGTAATTGAATAGAAACTGCAGCAGAAAATAAAGTGTTTCTCTGTTGCTCCAAGTAATTCCCCGCTGCTTTGCCCTGGTGCTCTACTTGTATCTGAAGCGAAAAAGGCAGCACTACTCTCATTTGGTTATTTCTTCTTGTACTAGCCCAGTCAATCCCAATCCAGGTGAAAATAGATCCAGAGTCAGTGGAGAAAATACAAGCCAAAACTCATGAAAAAAAAAATTTAGTGAGAGGATTTTATCAGAGGCATTCAATAGCAAGTTCAACATCTAAACGTGTTTCAAAGTGCTGCATTTCCAAAGTCATGAAAAGGTCTTGGCATTCTGGCAGGTTTTGTTGGGCAGTGTGGGTGGAAGGTCACAGCAACCCATGCAGCAATACAGGGGTAACGGAGCAGCCTTCTGCCTGCCCCGCGGGGCACAGTTTTACACTGTTTGAGCAAAAATCTCCTCAACTTCTTGCAAGTTCCAGGCCAGATCCTGCCAAGTAACAGCATGGAAAAGAAGCAGGGTTATGGCCAGAGCTGCAGGACCATGGTATCAAACTTTAGAGAGGGCTGAAGGGGTGCTGGCACCTTTCCCAGCAGCCGTGGGAGCAGCCTGGGTGCCTGTGCTGGGCGCAGCATGGAGAGGGCTGCACAGGCTGCCTGTTCTGCCCAGGCTGCATTTGCCCGGAGATGAGGCTGCAAAATTGGTTCCTTTTGAATATTTTAAGCCTTTGGAAAGCTTCAATAGGTTGTTATTTCCTTCTGCTTCTAGTTAGCTCTTACAGTTGTGCTGTTTTGATGTGAGCTGACTTTGCGAGGTCAGGCGGGTTAAATGGTGTTTGATTAAAATCAGAACACCCAACAACTACTGTTTCACAGTTTGACTTTGTTGGCCTCTTCATCTGGGAATTCAGGAAGACACCTTTAGCTTCAAAAAAAGGGGAAAAAAATCAGCTTTTTTTTCAGCTTTTTCCCCCTTATGGCTTAAAGAGAAACAAAGAGAAAAAGCCACATTGTGTATGTTTTTCTGGCAATGGGCCTGCCACTGTTTATCAAACCAAGGCAAATCCAATTAGCCTGTGGCCTGCCTCCCAACCTTATTAACCTGCTCAGCTGTGAGAAACTCAACAGCCGCTGCCAATATCTCATTTCTCCAGCAGCTGATAAGATCAGTTCAAGATATTCAATGGGGTTTCCTTTCACTTCGGCTTCATCACAGTCACCGGCATCTTAACCGTGGTAGCCGGATCTTATTTTCCTCTCATTTACTACATGAAATAGGATGGCGACTCCGAGGCCTATGCAGCTTGTTGGAACAAACAGCGATCAGGCCTTCATGGCGTTTGACAGGACGGGCTGATTTTCCTTATCGCGGCTTGCCCACAAAGGCCCGGGCCAGGCTGGGGTTATTAGCATTCCTCGGTGAGATGCGTCAGGCCTATTTCTGTCACGCAGACAGATTGAGCCTTTCACTCAGGCTCGCGAATGAGTGACACATGGCCTGACTGGGAGGACAACATTGTTATTTGAGTTAAGAAATCAATTTGTATCAAATGTACACTGTAATTTATTTGTTGGCTTTGAAGGGAACCTGGCTGAGATAAATGGGAATGGGCTTCTTTCTTCCCCCCTATGCTGAGCTGATAAAGTTCTTGTGAAGCTCCAGATAGCTCCAGTCAGAGCCAAAGTGACAAACATGTTTAAAGTTGCACAGTGATCTTTAAATCTCAAAAAGAACACCTTGTCGGACATGATAGAACATTTTTTACCTTTTCCCTCTATCTGTCAGAAAGCTGCTGTGACACATTGCTTTAGTATTTTTGCTGACATTTTCTTTATCAAGCACATCTGTTTGTGGTCGAAAGATGCTTATTCCTATTTTCTTCAATCTACAGCAGCCTAGGAAACTGCCAAAAGGAAGGAAGAAAACCAGACATTCTTTCCAAGAATAATTCTTTTTTATTTTTTTTTAATTGTGACTTTTCTTGATCAGTTTTCTTTTTGTTCTTGTTAAAAGAGAGAAGAAACATGGGGAACACGTATTGTGAGATCTTGTCTATTTCAAGAAGTTTGGTTTGGGTTCAGACTGATGATACATTAAGACATTGGTATTACATGTTAAATTGTGAGCTATGAGATTGACATTCTCCTTATTAGAGTTACAAATATAAGCCTAAGTGTTGGCTCTAGGCATCAGTGTTTTTATCTTTGGAATAATATGAATAATCAAAAGTTACATCCATGGTTTCATGTATGCTTGCAGTTATGACTCCATAATGAAAAAATGCTAGCCACAGGCAGAGTAGCTCGTTGGCATTTCCACGCAATAACCTGATTGTTTCCTTTTGGCTTTCAAAAGTGATCTAAATGTAACATGTCATATTAGATCACTATGTAAGGTACCTTGCCCTTCCTCTGCATTATATCCACCTGCATAGAGGCTCTTTTTAAACAGATGTGCATGTGTATGAGTGCTCATACCCACAAACATACAGTAATATAGACTGATGTACCTGAATTTGTCCACACAATGTACAGACATCATCAAAGCAAGGTCAGACTTGAGGTGGTCCAAAGTGGGCAGCCTGGGTCAAAGGGTCTTCCAGTCTTTCTGGAAGCTAGGTCAAATGGGATTAGTATATAAGCATTTTTAAGATGTTTGCTTTAAGAACTGTTAAACTTTTGAATGGCCTGATCACATCATCAAAACAGTCACACTGTTCCCAAGAATCTCAGACACGCCCACTCATCATGATTAATTCTTCTCTTGGTCTGCCCAACCAAAATATCTCGCTCCCTTTCCTGCCTTTCCTCTGGGAATGCCGCAATCCTTAAGGCTGTGAACAGCCTTCCAGCCTTAGATCTTGTTATACCTGTGAGTATTGACACTGGAATAGTGCTAAGCCTTACTCTCAGGTTCCTTCTGTGCCGTGGCCCTTGGGTGAAGTCTTGCTCCTTTTACCTTTCTGCCCAGGTGCATAGTGACAGTGCTGCTATTCTGAGCTACCTGACATTTTTAATGTGGTGCTTTTTAAACCTGAACTCTGTTTCCACATTTAGACAATAGTTTCAGATTTTTCCTCACCTTAGCAGCCCAAAGATTATATATATTTTTAAATATCTAAGTCGGTTTCTGATTGTCATCCCCTGGCACAGTCTAGAGTCACTTTTGATTTTCTGATGCTCAGAATAGGCAATACTGCAGTCTAGCTCTAATTAGCAGGAGTTTACACACATTTATATTTCTACATAAACATATTCTATAAAATATGAACCTTCTCAATTAAGGACTGTACTTAGCCATACTCTTATAGTTATATCTATGTAGCTGTTTACAATTATTACACACTGAGCACATCAATCAATCCATTGTCAGATCAAACTCTTCAAGAAATCATACCAAATGTTGTTTTAACTTCATTGCTTTAGAAATAACCATTGGCAGTGAACTAATTTAGACCCTAGAAATGTCAGTGCAAAATAAAACACCCTCTAGCTCTGATACAAGAGCACTCTGTCATGTCTACAGCTTCACTCTATTAAAATAATACATCCTCTAAAGAACTTGTTTTGGCCTTCTCCTGCCTTATCTTATATCCCTTAATGACAGAAAACAGAAAGAACTTAATTTCTCTTTGAGGTTTGTATTAATTCATTATGAGCAATGCCGATTTTGTCTCTGCTGTGAGTAGACCCCTGATGATAGCACAAAATTGAACCTTATGCATGGAATTTGGAGAGGAAGAGACACAACAATGTGCCATGTTTGTTCATGATTTGTTTTGCGTTATGTTCTCTAAAAAGCACAGTGGCTGGCAGCAGGGGCAAGCTGACATTCATCTGGTCTTCAGTAACTCACATGAATCAGAGGGTATGCTCTGGGCCAAAGGGTTCCCTTATATGTCTTATCTGAGAGACAGTGTCTATAGATGGGAAAAACTGCATGAAACCTGTGGCCAATCAGTGTGAGAAACCCAACAAGCAGAGAGTCTTTAACAGGAGCAGTGGTTCCTGAGGAGATCAGGGTCATTGATACAAGAGGACAGGAAAAAAACAAGAAGAAAAAAGAGAAAAAAAACCCAAGAAAACTCCGTTTTTCTCAAGAGAGGATTGCATTGAGTTTAGTTCAAGAAGCCGTTGGATTCAGAGGAAGGCTCAAAAAAAGCAAGGATACAGTGGGCAAAGGAAGATTTATTTTTGTATTCTCTTACTTTTAATGTCTTAGTTAACCAGGCCTCACTTGTCTCTTTATAAAGGTCCATTGTTTTAGTCTGAGCTAAAATAAACTAGAATTTCAGAGTTCATTGAATGTTTTTTGGCGTGCTTGCCATAAGAACAATATCTACCTCAAAACTCTTGCTGACCCTGAAGATATCTCTGTGTATCCTGAAAACTGCAAGAAATAGCAAACTGGGAGACAAAGAAAATGAATTCTAGCTATTTCACAAGCACTTGCTATGAACCTAAACTTCACATGTGGAAGGAATGAATTATAATTTTCATCTGTAAATGAAAGAAATATAAAATTCAGAATAATAGTCTGGTCTTTAATAAAATAAAACACTGTCTGCATCCCTAACAGTGAATAATTACTCAAGTGAAGTGTCCTGCATTGTGCAACCCTACTGACACAAAATAGCTCTCTGTCACCTTTGGGCAGTCAGACTACAGGAAGGGGGTTTGTGAAGATGATGCTGTAAGTACAATATGAGATGTGAAGATTTATCTCAGGGTCAGTGTCTCATTCCTTTGGTCTCAAGCACATGTTTGGAAGTGGTTATTATTTTTAGAAAACTATCACGTTTCTAGAGACAATGGCTCCTTATATTCCTCCTCGGAGAGAAGTGAAAGGGAGGAAGAATACAGCAATGTACAGTTTCAGAAGCTCATGCTCCTGTGAAAGTAAATTTTCCGGGTCTATATTTAGAGACTTAAACCACAGCATACACCTGAAAGCTCAGAATGAAATGAGAAATCAGTCTACCTCCTTTGCCCTTAGCTTTCTGGGACTGCGGTGTTGAAATGCAGCGGAGGACTTGAATATGGTAATGATCAGGCAGTGCTGACACGTGTTGCTTCATTGTGTTTGTGAGACACACCTGCTAGAAAGGAGGATGTAATGAAGTGGAGGACATTTAAAACTGTAAACATATAAAATTCTGGACCAATACTAAACATTCCTGGGAGAAGGAGCGACTCTAAACTAAAGGTAGCAGGAGGCACAAGAGTTAAATGCCAATTTGAAGTGTAAGAGTTAAAGCCTCAGGGAAAAAAAAAAATCCATTGAAGAATATTTTAGGAATGGCAAGTATGTCTGTCTTCAAATAACCGAATAACCCATGTCTAGTGCCTGCATGCTACATGATCTCACTGACGAGTGAAAACAGCTAAACAGCAAGTGCTCTCAGTGAAGCCACAGGTCATAACTAAACTAAAATTATGATGCTCATTTTGGGGCTAGGAAAAATGGAACGCCAGAAAGTTCAGTATCACTTCCCTTGATTTCTGAATGAAGGTTTGAGATGGTGTTCATTAATTAACCCTAACTTTTGAATTGATTAATTTTTCCTGACAGTCAAATCCTGGTTAATACAAAGAGAAGTGTATCACTGCTTGTTGATGTAGGCTGAGAGAAAAGCCTTCCAGATATTAGGTATCTTTAAGTTTCTTGACTGTATATTTTCAGACTGAAAGTATCCGTATAAATATTTACTTCAGACTGAATCATTTTGGACAGTTTCAGCCAAAACGATTTGGGGAATTCTGATGAACCTTTTATTTAGTCCATTATGTATTCCAGTAGATACATTCCTTTAAAAAGAAGGAATTTGATGGAAAGCAGACTGCTTGGCAAACTGTTGACTTTCACTAGGTCTTTTTTTTAAATGAAAATAAGTAATTGTGATATTACCATCTAATTAAAAACTGGATAATAATGGAGATAGAGTAGATAGCAGGACTAGTATTATAAGGAAGCATCAGCATTTTTGTAGATGTGGTAATTTTAACTCTGTATTTGAAATAATATTCTCAAAAATATTTTGTTTGTTCAAATGTCACATTTGGTTCAACAGCTCTGAGCAAGCTGCTGAAATAATGCCACACAATAGAATGTAATCCTTAGGTGAACAGGTAGATATGAAGCTATTTGTTATATCACAGACCAGTAACATTTGGTTACTGATTAACCCTTACTAAGAAAATGCTTTTTGGCTTAGCAACCAACAGTTTTTTATATTTAGTAGAAAAACTTTCCTTTGTTATCTCAACAATATTCAATATGTGAATGAATAATATAATCTCTTCAAAAAGAAAATACATTTCCAAAAGGATTGACATTAAATCTTTTGGAGTACTAAGTAGCACAGTGGTGTGGCTTCAGATCTTTCATATGATCTCCTAGTCCTCATCCTGTCCAACTTTACAGGAATTAGAGATAGTCTAATTCGTATGAGATGAACTTGGTGAGGATAATTTCCCACTTTAAAATGCAAACTTACCATAATACATTACATGAAAGAACATCCCTTCTCAACCGTAATTCTTCAATTATCAGTTGCAGAAGGCCTGAGTGAGGAACATGATTTCTGCTGGGCTTGTTATGACAATCCTCAGGAGGCATCAAATTCATCATATTACACACTGTAATTAAACAAACAAACAAACAAACAAACCCAGAAAACCAAAAAAAACCCCAAAGGAACACCAAAGCAAGCCAAAACCCCAAACTAATAAAAAAACTTCCCTACTCATAAATGCCACATTCCATCGTTACTCCAGGTGCTTTGGGTAGCGGAGCATAAAAAATTAGGAGAATCCAAAAGACCTAATTCTCTTTTCAATATTTTTAATTTGGCATCAGATTTTTGACCTCTGTCAATAAGACATGAAGTGAAAGAGAAGTTGTTACTCAACCCCAGCTTTCTCCTGCTCGACAGGCATTCAGACAGCACTGGAGAAAGGCTAAGAGGCCCATGCCATAGCTGTTTCTGAGGCAGCTGCAGGCCAGGTCACAGCTGCAGCTTCCTGTCTGCCCAGCAGGTTGTTGGAGGAGCATCTCGAGATGGATGGTTCCCACTGTAGGTTCCTGCAGCTCATGGATCTCAGCAGCTAAACAGCTGATTGCTGGAGACAGCATAACTATGTGTAAAGCACAGCCTTTGTAACAGCCTGATTCTTTTCTTTTCTTACTGCTCAAGCCTGGAAATGAGTGGGAGGGAGGGAGAGGAAGCTATTAAAAAATGCACCCCCCTGTCTAAAATCATCTAAGATGTGATCTCTTCCAACCCTGTTTTATTATTTGACTTTTACTCCTTGGTAAAAGTCGTGTATTTAGCACCATATAGGTACTTTGGCTGCTTGCAGGGAAGATCAATATAACTGTGTTCCAAATCCCAATCTTAGTAAAAATATGTTAGTTTAGTAAAACTGAGTGAGACAAACATGTCCGATACCCTTCAGCAGCCAGCAATCCACTTAGCAACCCCTTTGTAAATGCTGGCTTTTGGAATATCTTGGGTATTTTGTGATATCTACTTGCCATTATTGGGTTAGGTAAATTAGAGCAACTTGTTCCCAGCAAACCCACCTTAGTGTGAGTGATGTGCTTCCAAATGTTTTCTGTCAAAGTGCTTGACATATGATGTTAAGAGACTTTTAATAAAATATTTGGTTTTAGTTTAAAATAGCAAAGGCAAACACACTGCTCATCAATAATGGGATAAACTGTAAATGATAGCTTTCAACAGAGTAATAGAGCATAGCAAACAAAGAACAGCAGCAGAAGCAAGTAAAAAGCAAAATAACTTTGAAACTCTACTTATTAAGATGCTAAAGTAGTTTCCAATGTTTATTACAAAAAAGCTAATTAAAGAGTTTACATTTTATCATGCACAGTAAAGAACTCCTGACAGGCATTGTTATAATATGAAATGCTTCAGTCTCCAATAGAGTTTAATTTAGAGCAACAACAAAGAAAGGAAAAAGAAGAAATAAAACAATTGAAATGTTGCGAGCAGACTGCCTTAAGCTCAGGGGATGCCTTTCAGAAAACTGTTTGGTAGAAGCAATGCAAACTGAGCCACAACCCTGGGAAAAGTATTTTTCCTGAAATTGTTTCAGATTTAAACTGCCTGTTTAGAGGAGGCAGTATATAGGTTATAGCCACTGGCTAAACGACTGGGGAAGCACAGCAGTTTATCAAAGGCTAATCACGATGATTATGCAAGAAGATCCACAGGTGCTAGTACAAACCGTTCACTGGAGAATTAGTGATTCTTGCATCATTACTGGCCAGATCAACAGATGTCTATACTGTCACCTCTTAATATTAACTTGTTAATAAATATGTTTACCAAACATATTCAACTAGAAAAATGTTTTGACACATCTTGTACAGATGTCTTCATTTCTTTAAAACATATTTTTGCCTGGCAGAGCCTTGGGCACTGCTGATTTCACTCTTGCCCAATTGCTTGATGATGTATAATGATAGACTATGCATATCATGATTTTAAACCCATCAAACATTGTTTATATATTTTAACTACAATATTTGGTTGTTATATTTGCAGAGTTGAGGCTGAGAAGATGGTTCTACTTTTGGCTAGTAATTTTTCTGCAGGAGCTATAAGGTGGCAATGGTTGTTTGTCATTAGCAGCCCTAAGGATCTCCATATTTTATTTCCCTGACAGTCAGATGTATGAGCTGTTACAGAGGACAGAGTTGAGCTATAGAACACAGAATACACCCTGCTCTGACTCATTTTCTGTCACCAATACAACTGTATGATTTGCTCTCTTAATGTTTGACTTTGTGTCAGACTTGGAAGAAAATCAATTGGCAGAGAACCAGCTCAGATAAGGTGGAAGCATGAGGAAGGACCACAAAAACTTAATCACGATGTTTCTTGCAGAGTGTGTTGAGCAGGAATTCCCCATCCCTGGTTCAGCACATCGTAATGATGGGACTTCTGGGACACTAGATTTCTGCTGGAATCTCCTGGATCTGAGACAGTCCAACTGTTATAACCACATGATATATGAACAAAGACATATCAGTCCTTCCTTCAGATTTTACATTTCAAATTAGTCAAAATTAATCACTCCAGTATGGCATGCAAAGGACCAGTATAACTTACTGCCACAAGAGAGCATTCCCACTTTATTCCCACTCCATTTTATTTATGGCAAGGTTTCCTCACATAAATGGAAATTAACACACCATCGTTTTTACTTTCTTCTATTTTTAAGGCTGTTTTCTTCCCTTAAGTTTTCTATTGTCTCTGCTGCAAAAAAGTCTTTTTTTCCTTTCTCTGAAGTCTGTACTGCCTTCTTGTCTCTGTTAGAAGGCAGTACACATTTCTGTAAATCAGTGTATATCTTTCCTTCTATCACCCAGATATTGCCGTTAGAACTTGTGGATTAAATTATCAAATTTATTCTACATTGACTGCTTGAAAAAGTTGGGCTGTCATGTGGGTGCTAGTCTGTGGAGTGATATTATTCTCACCAAACTGTCCCAGAATTATGAAGGTTCTTTTGGTTTCCATACATAATTTATGAAATTTGGATTTTCGTCTGTAGTCTCATAAGGAACATCTTTCCCTGCCTTGTTCAGGTACTGTAACATTGCTGGGACACTCATGTTGATAAGATCCTCTGTTTACATATTTATTGACTACAGAGCAAAAATTTTAATAAAATTGATTTACTCCAATGAAGCTCTAGTCAGGAGATAGTCACAGCTTGGTGCAAAGTCACTTTGTTCTCTCAGTCTTTTCAGTGAATTGGATTCGAGATGATTTCTCTTGTGTTTTTATTGGAAACTAAGTGCTCTCTTTCCAGCAAAAGCACTCATATCTCTCAACTTTGCCTTTACTCTTGGGCACTGCATTCTGCCATTCATGCCAGCTTGCACCATGGATAGCTGGTGTTACCCTTCCCCAGCGAATGCCAGCACTGCCCAACAGCTTTTATTCAGAGTGCTGTACATCACCAAAGCCAGAGATGATTGATTCATGGGCTATTTTTCTCCACAGTCAAACTTGGAGTTTCACACTCCTGTCTATTATGAAATACCCTCTAATTTCTTGTTTAGGGCTTAATCCCAAATCCATTAGAATCAACAGAAATTTGTTCCTGTTGTCCCAATTAATTTCAGGGTATTTTGTCTGTATTTACAAAGGTGTTCATATTGCTTTTGAAAATTTGCCTTCTCCTTGGTGACTGTAGTATATAAATAAAAATTTCTCATTTATTTATGTCTTTATTTTCCTAAACTTACATATGAGAAATATTGGATGAGTCTGCATGCAACACTGGTCTTAAGTATACCCATTTACTGGGTTGCATTTCAAACAAAATAATTTCCTTTACTCCTTTTCACTCTTGCTGTCTGTTTCCAGCCTTCTCCATTCACATTAACCATATCATCATTTTACATGAAAGGAAGTTTTTCTTTAGCACTGGGCTCATAAAAATAAAAGATAATACAATGAGTGAATATCACTGAGAGCCAATTTTCCTCAGCTAAGTTTTAATGCAAGTTCAGGCTACCTACAGTGAGCTGTGATAGAAGACAGAAATGAGACTTCAGGCAGCTTTCTAAGGAATGAAAATCATTCCTCTTGCTGTATTGTTGTTGCACAGGGCCAGCAGGTTAATGGCAGAGGAGCTTTATAGCACAAAGCATTCACTGGCTGCAGAAGACAGAAAAGCACACGAGCAGGGCTGTACTCCATGGTTTTTGTGCTGGTGTTAAGCATCCACAGGTGCATTGCTCAGCAGAAGAGTGGCAGCAGATGTTTGTGCTGGCCCATACTAGAACAAGACTAGAACATGACAATTTTTTTGTCTCCAGTGATGGTTGCAGCCAAATGTGTATTTGCTTGGTTATTTTTTAATTTTGAAAAAATTCATAACACTGAATTCCATTAAAAATAATATTAATCAAGCCCATCACATATTTTTAATTTATTATTTTTTAATCCAAACTATTTGGTTTCAGCTTTTGCTACACTGGCAAGAAAAACATAACTATTACAAACTAGCAGGGGCATATCTACATCTCAGTGCAGAATTCATTGTATTTATTCCTATTCACTCAATGTCTTTAAGAAAGGAGATGTCATTCCCAGGGACTCTTAATACCTAGACACCATTTGACTATGAATTGCAACCCCAGCTGATGCCACTTTTTTTTTACTCCTACCTTTCCTTTTAAGGACCATTCTCACAACTTTTACACCTCCCCTCAGGTAAGCAGACACTCTGAGACACAATGTGAATCATTAGACAGAAAATATTTCATTATTTTAAAGCTAGAGTATTTGTCACAGACTCAAATTATAGAGATCTAATGACTTACCAGGAGCTTTGCTTATAAATACACCCCTATGCCATTCTCAGAGCTCAGTATTATTATGTTTTTTCTTATTCTTTTCATTCTCATACTTAAAACAGAAACACATTTTCTCCTAGAAAATGCTGACAGCATATGTTGGTATCTCAAGGCAGAAAGGTTGCTTTCCCCCAGGCAGTGTGCTGGCAACTTTCACATGGACATACATGACTGAGCTGCCTATAGGCACCCTTGCTTTCATTGTTTCCATAATTCAATATATTTAAGAACAGCCATGCTAACAAACATTAGAAAGAGGAGTGGGAAGTGAATGTCTTCGGGATTGAACTTCAGAAATACAGTACAACTAAAAGAACGCAGCATTCAGAGTAAAAGTAGAGGAGGGATTTGTCATGCAAAAATAAGACCTCTTCTGAAGCTGAGAAATTACTACATGCAATCTAAGTGAAAAGCACTGCTTAAAATAATAAAGCAGAGATTGTCCTAATGCTTTTAAACATGTGGTTTGTAAGTAAATCTTTAATGAAGTACATATTATCACAAATAATTTACTGATTACTACCTGTCGCTACATCTAACTAATCCATTCTGTACCACACACAAATGCACTCCTGAGTGAGCTACAACAAAGACTTAAGCATATGTTCTGAGTCAAACAGATTTAGCAAAATTTTTTTGGTCTCTTAAACAAGTTTGGATTACAGTAAAAATGCAATTAAAGAAATACATTTCCAAGCTGCCAAAGGTAAAACTCATTCATGATGAACAAGAATTTCACTGCAGAAGGAAAATACCTAATTTATATGGCAAAAATAATTTTACTTGGGCTGCTACCTGCATTTTATTATTAACTATAGGCTTTTGAGAATTAGTTGGTTTATGTTTAAGAAGTGCAGATGAGTTTAAGCCAGAGTTGTGCGAGATAAAAGGTATGCAGGCACAACTCAGTATGATTCCTTAACCACTTACTGAACTGATAGAGGACAGGATGACAGAAGAACTGAGTTACAGAGAAGTTACTTCTCTCTAAGTATTGGACTAGAAATTTTGTCAGTCATTGAGTAACTCTGAAATACGATTACTAATACAGTCCATTAAAGAAATCTGTAAGAAAAACATGATGCTCCCACTTACCACATAGTTGGTGAAAGAGCAAAGAACATGAAAATATGTGGGAGTTCGGAATTTCCACATGCATTTTGACGTCTACAAGGACATTTCTTTTGAGACCTTTTGAATGCATATATATTCTGTATGATGGACATGACTTACATCTCAACAGATATATGTACAATTTTACTGGGGAAATGTCATTTTGTTTTTGGACATACATATGATGGTACACCAGAGTCACATCATGCTGCAATTGCAAAATTTGAGCCCAACTTGAGAGCTTCAACTGATGATTTATTTCATTACAGGAGGGCTCTCTTCTTTTATTATTTTTCTCTACAGAACATGATGATAATACTTGACAATCTGTGTGAGAATTTTGATCATCCATAAAGAAGCTGAAAGATTGTCTGTGACTGTGGGATGTATTTTTCCCACATTTACATTATACAAAGATCTTGATAATGCCTTGGAAAAATATCTTGGAAAGTGGAATAGGTCTTGTGTGATGCTTCAGAAGTAGCTTACCTAACAGAATTATTACAAATTGCTAGATTTTGTGAAGCAACACAAAAAAATGTTACAGGGAATAATCAGGAGTTTTATTTCACCAGACATTCAGTATGCATTATGAAAAACACTGATTCAATTATTTGCATTTTAATGTACTGAGGAGCTTCCTGTAGTACGTTTCATAAAAACCTTCATTATAACTCTAAATCTGCTGTTAAATCCTAGCTACAGTTATGAGTTTTCATGAAAATCGTGGTATTTGCAACAAAGAGTAGAAACTAAGATGTTTGAGGATTTTGTTCATTATGTAGTGATTAAAAATTTTGCAAACATTTCAAGATATCTACATGTGTGACATCTAACCATGACATCACTGAGCAAGTCTTATTACTGATACCAGCCTTCATAGGAAGAATATGAATATCTCAGATGCAGCAAATTGTTGAGGTTTTTTTCCAGCCTAAATGATTCTATAATTCTGTGATTATTTCCATGAGTGTACTGACAATATATGATAACAGTTTCATGGAGCTTTTCTTTTTCCAGTGCAATAGCTCATCTTATTAGAAGAAGCTTTCAGTTGTTACATGAGCTCAAATTGTAAGACTTATACACTTACTTTGCTCTGCAGTAATATCAGATATGTGCATATTATATTTTTTGGTGTGTTTGCATCTCATTTGGCACAGAATTTATCTAGTGAAATACAGCCCTTATATATTACTAATATACTGTAGTATAACACCAGCAAAGCACGAGACAATATTCTGTCTAATTGTTTTGATCAAACATGACATAGACTTTGTACTCGCGCTAGACACATATTTCTGCAAGTTATAGCTTTCACAGTACTTGCTTTCATTTTTCTGTAATCCTGTCTGTTTCAGACCCTGAAGAATGCAGCACAACCGTTTCAGTTTTCAACCTGTCAAGACTTTGCACAAATGATTTGTCAAGAAAAAGTCTAATTATGTCTGGCTTAAGGCTTCCATGTTAAACAGGAACAATTGCAGTGACTGTGAAAGAACCGCCTCCTGGCACTTGAGCAAAATGTGAAAGCAGCATGATTGTCCTGCCTTGTTTCTTTCCATCAACACCCTGTGGTCAGAAAAAGAAACTACCAAATACTTCACTTCCATTTCTATCAGTTTCTTGTGACTGGCAGCACCTTGGCATTTGCCTTGTACTGTATGTGAGTCATACTGCTAGGGCAACAAGAGAGCCTGTTGAATACAAAGTCTGAAACTAAGCAGACATCAAGCCAAGAGCTGCTACAGCAACAATCAAGCAGATTAGCTTAAGTAATTCTGATGAGCATGTTAAAGCTCAAAATGAATGAGAACATTTTGAGGAAAACCATAAATCAAGCCATGTGTAAGTGACCTGGTACTGTGAAACACTTTATGTAATATACCGATTAACTATGCGTGTTTTTTCAACATTCTGAGGTATTGAAAAAGATTTATCTTACTTTATTTGTTAGTTTCAAAAATATTATTTATCTTTCCTTTCCAATAGAGTCTACAAACAGCACCAAAACTTATATTCTTTAATGAGAACCTGATCCAAATGATCATTCAGTGATTTCATCACTAGTATCAGTGGAAGTCTTCCAGAGACATTGTGTCTGGGTATTTTGAAGCAAAATCCTGAGAAAACAATACTGATACATAGCAAGTAAGGAAATGTATGGCAAAATCACTAGAGCACAAACAGATTGCTCCTATGGAAATTTGGCTTACATTCAAAAAATGACTGCAGCTTTGGGGGCCTTCATTTTATGGTGGTGGTCTCAAGACAAATCAAAATGTCTGCTGAGTTTTCACAAAGGACTGATCACCTACTCCCTGAACATTGTTTTTAATGTCTTTAATGTGTCTCTAAGCAAACAAGACCACATCACAGAAGTTTATCCTGGCCAGAGAGAATGTTTACCACAACTAAAACGCTAACAAAACCTAGAATCTCACTTTGCGTTCTGCCTCATGAATCTGCCATGACATAGCAGGACCTGCAAAGTTCAAAACTCTTGGGCAACAACAGTTTATTCCTACCCTTCTGCATCAGCTGGTTAACAGCTCTCACTAGTCTGTATCTGGACAGAGCCTAGTAGAAGACTGAAGGTCTTATTGGCGCTCTGTTGTCTCCTAGGAAAATGTGGACTGACAACTAGGAAGATTAATTCTCCCCTTTTTATGATCAGAAAGTCACTTCATCATTGACCTGAATAAAAGGAGGGATGTACCAAAATACTGGAGAAAAAACGTGGCTTTGTCATTTTTTGAAAAGGAAATAAAATAAACTGATAATTCTATAAAATATAGAGCCTCCTCAGAGCAGGCAATTAAATTGAAATTTCACAATCTCAAATTTCAGAGTCTTGACAGCAGCTTCTGTAGACTGGGGGAATCGCTGAGGCAGGATACACACTGAGCAAGGTAGTGGCTTCTGTTTTCATGGCAAACATAGACATGGTATCACTGATCTATGCCATAGGCCATTTGTGACCAACATCAGCTTACTGAAACTTCCTCAAGGGTTCCCAAGAAAGGCCTGTGGGATGAGTAGCTAGCAAGTGATGCTTAAGGACAAGTGTCAACCATCAGTAATGATATAAATACTTGGCATCTGCATGACCTGAGCCCAACAGTGAAGCTAATCACAATTTAAAACCTAACAAAAATCTCTGTTAGTCCTTCAATATCATACCACTTGGTGACACACACATAGATTTTCATGCAACCACATATATTGAGCAGAATACCTAGAAACAGCCTTTATGACTGCAACATTTTGGTACGTTCCCTCAGAGCAACTAACAGATATGTTTGTGTCTCACCAGACGTGTTCCCATGTATTTCTGCTGCTGGGTATCAGCCTATGTGCCTGGTGAATGTGAATCAGTGTCATCAAATTACAGCATAGAATAGAGAATTTCACTCAGTAGTTCAAATCATTCTCTGTATAACACTGACTTGAAGGTGATGGGTTAGGTCCTGCATGAGGGGACTGAGGTACTGGGTCTAGAGATACCTGAATTATTCTCTCAGGGTTGATCTGGTGGCTGTGCTCAAAGTATTCAGCTAGGACACTTCTTCAGGCAATATAGATTTAGATACATTAAGTTCAATCCCTTGCTTAACTGCTCACAAGGAACAATTTCTAGTGTTTCTTTTAGGAATTGATGTGTAATTGAGAAGGGTACCTGCCTGAAGTGTACAGAATAGTTCGCATTTCAAAAAGTCCAGTATTTGCTGTGCAGTCCACACTGATACTCCCCACAGTGCTTTTAGTGGATTGTGCTTTCACATCCTGATGTGCTGCACACTAAGAAGCCCTTAGAGTATGATTAAAAATAGTTGTGCTGTGTTAGACTTACAGTGATACCTGAGGAAGTTACATACAGATTAACACAGTGAAGATAAAGAGCCTGTGATAGTGGCTCAGGAGACTGCTGCCTTCTTGGAATAAAAAACAAAGAATGCCAAGGACTCATTTCTTCAATGCTCCCCCACAAAGGGAATGATGGGTCAAAACCAGTGCAAGTATCACATAAAGTTGTTCTTTGCACTTACCAAGTTTGGCAAGTTGGCCAGGAGCACACAGAAGGATAACTGGGAACCTTTCCTCAATGTTCTGCAAAGGAAACCTGAAGCTGCTGAGATCACAAAAAGGAAATACTACACCTTCTCAAAACAGAGGAGCTAGGGGACTGATGAAACAAACATTAATCACATTGAAGTAAAAGTACTTGACAGAATACCAAGTTTCAAGTTCTCAGGAAATCTTTTTCTGGTTCTTGTTCCCTTGCTAAATTTAAGTTGCAATTAGTACTGTGATTATTAACAGAAAAGGAATTCTTTAGTTTTCAGATGATTTTCAGCAAAAGTTATGTTGAAAAAAAGAACGGTACTTCTTTTCCTACCAAATCCATAGACCATTTTTTTTTGCTTTGGCAAAGGGATTTCATTTTTCCAGAACCCTATTTTATAAGGGTTTGTTCCTTTTCTGCAATAAAGGTGTTGTAAGGACATGCCCATCACAAAAGCAGATTTACATGATTTTGCTCAAGCATTTTCAAAAATTTAGCCGCCTAATTCAAATGTGCTTGGGGCAGTAACTCTATTTTTAAGAAGAGCTTGTCGATACTTCTGATTCGTTCAGATTGCTTGGATTGCCTCCTGATATTTCTGAATAAGTAGGTGAAACAAACAATGGCAGGAAACAGGGCTTGCAGTTCTCAGAACCAAGTAACTGCCTGTCGTGTTGAGCGGCTAGCTGAGGACTGACCCAAGTTCTCAGATAAGCGAAGAGAGGAGAAAGGCACTTTATTGTTTTGAATTCCATATATATAGAGTTTACAGAAGTGCCCCAGATTGGTCAGCCCGAGACCTCCCCCTAGGCACAATTGGCCAAGCCTGAACTCACTCAATCCGGAGAAACTGTTTGCAAAACATCCAAACTTTATCTTGTTTATGAAATATAGCAAAATGTTCCCACGGGAAGAACTGTGCAGCCACAACTGCCTTTCTTACCTCAAATACTTGCCTCTTCCCCTTCTCCCTCTACTCTCATGTCTGGCAAAAGCCTCTCTCATAGTACAGGTCCTAGTCATACTAGATACTTTAGAGGTCTGTGTTAGTAACAGAAAAGACTTCTAGAGGATTAAAAACCACACTGAAGATGAAAAGAATAGGAGACAAATGTCAGAGGACAGAAAGCCTGTAAATTGTTTATGGGAAGAAAGCCACAGGACACTGTTTCTCTGCAAGGTTTATGGGGAGCATGGGAATTTGCATAGTGTGCCTTATTTAAACCATGTTTATTATGAAGCATGGTTTGGCTAATATGAAAAGGAAGAGATAAGGAGTTTCGTATTTGTTTGTACTTGGTTTATTTTTTAAAAAGTTAATCCTGATCTATGTCCAATTCCATGTTGATTTAATTACTTCTTTTTCCCCACTACCATGTATCTCTGTGGAAGAAGGTTCACATGCCTTTGGGGTGTTACAGTGACTGTACAGTGTCCAGTAAATCTGATCAAAATAAGATAAACTTATTCTAAAATGCAAAGAAAAGTTGAAACATTTATTTGATCATAATGTATGTCATGAACTTGTTCTTATGCAAGAAAATGTTACTAAATAAAATTGGAGTTATTTAACTTAAGTGAAACATTGTATGAAGTGACAAAAGAGAAAAAGCAGTATTTGGTAATGTGAGTATAACTTATTATCTACACAGGAATCTCCTTTAATATGTGCCTAATTTCAAGAAGAAAATTTTGGAAATTCTGTTTGAATTATTTATCTTGAGAAGTTTATTTCTTAGTTTTAAATCTCAGTTGCTCAGAATCTTCACTTGCAAGATCTTGGAAGCATCTGGGTCATCTGCTTACTGAAATCATGAAACAAAATATTTTAAAGTACATATATTGCATATGGAACAAAATATGGTTTTGGGCCTTTCATTGCATGGTGGGATCCTCATTTTTGAGTTAGTTATGTAAAATTTTTAAAAACAGTGGAGGAACCAATAACAAAAAAAACCTCTTAACAGAAATGATCATTACAAGTTTCAAAGTATAGATGCCTATCTTGGAAATGTATCTTCTGAAAAGTCTCTTCTTAGCAACTGAAAAGATAAATGATCTTCACTGAGAGCTTTCTAGCCATTTATCATTTAGATAATATTGGTCACTTTTTGGAGTGAAACTGACTCGTGAGCATATGGTACAGAGCCCTCAATTAAACAAGGAATTTAAGGACTTGCTGAGCTTTCAGGATGTGAGCAAAGTAAAAAACAGAGGTGGCCCATTTGACAAAAATCCACAATCAGATCATCCTTCTTTGTCCATTTGCATGATTTAGACTATAAGCAGAGGAGGGTCTTAGAAGCTCTGAATCAACCTCACAGCTGCACCAATAACAGACTTGAGTTACAGATATGTGTGGACTCTAAACATTCACTCCCTATGCAATGTCTCTACAAAGGTAAAAGGAGTTAATGGAGTTACCCCAGATTTATATTAGATAGTAGCTCTATTTGGATAGGATTCATATAGAGAAATTTAAAAATCTGCAAGTCATTTTATTATTTATTTATAGTTGTATTTATCAGAATAAAAGATGAATCTATAATATTTTAAATATGCTATGTTAAATTCTTTAAAAATATATAATCATATCATCTGATAAACTGTCTTATTATTAAATAATTTCAAATCCACACTGTTTATTGCTACAGTACTAACTTTGCTTTTTATGTTGTAAAAGAACTGAATGCACTGTGATGTATGTGCTTCACAGACTTTATCCTTGCTCCTTTGGGAAGGGAAGGGAAGGGAAGGGAAGGGAAGGGAAGGGAAGGGAAGGGAAGGGAAGGGAAGGGAAGGGAAGGGAAGGGAAGGGAAGGGAAGGGAAGGGAAGGGAAGGAAGGGAAGGGAAGGGAAGGGAAGGGAAGGGAAGGGAAGGGAAGGGAAGGGAAGGGAAGGGAAGGGAAGGGAAGGGAAAAAGGAATCCAGCATAAAAAACTTCTTCCTCAATGAGCAGTCCAGACTTGGTCTATGGTGCTTAGCTTCAGCCCTGAAAGCTTACTAGCTTGCAGAAAATTTTGTGGAATGTCCGATTTTCTCAACAACTGAAAGCCTGAAATCATCAGGCTGTAACAATCAAAAACATTGTCAGAGAACACAGTCACAGGATCCCTTTTATTTATGGAATGTACAGGCTGGTCTATTGTTGCTTTAGCTAGAAACTATTTAAGAAGTAGGAGAATCCAGTGTGCCTCAATTGATCCTTGATACTCCAGCCTTCCTTTTTTAATCACTCTGATGGACTTGTGGACAGAAAGACTGTAGACTCCATTTCAGTACTTTGCAACAAAATTAAGTAGAGGCCTCCTGGTAGGACCCTCTGATCTAGAAAATTTTGCCTCAAAGGATGTCTTCCCAAATATAGAGGTTTTTCCAATCTATTCCCCCAAACCTGGCCTTGGGTAAGGGACTTAAAAAAAAAAAAAAAAAAAAAAGGCAAAATTGATGCATCCAGTAGTGCATTAGTAACAAATTTGTTCAAGTCTTAGAAATTCTAGGCTGCTGCTACCTGTTTCAAGTGATCCAATATCACTGGAGTAGACTCGTTTACTGAAGCAGCAAGGGCTGCAGACAACTGAGAAGCCTCTAAACTTAGCTAGAGATGGGTCAGCATAATTATATCTCACTCTCCAGCAGAGCATGCTGACATGTAATTATAGCATTTTGATAGTGGGTTGCAATGACACAGTGCATCGGGTGGCGAAACACTACAGTGTTCCAGATTTGTCCTTTGAAGAGTGCTAGCCACTAACAGTCCTGTAAATATCAGCTGCAGTTTTGCCATTGATTTCATTTCTGTGCACAGGCACTGTGGTTTAACCTCAGCTGGCACCTAAGTACCACACAGCTGCTTGCTCACTCCCTGCTCCCACTGAGACAGGAAATAAACCTTGTGGGTTGAGATAAGAACAGTTTAATAATTGAAACAAAGTAAAATATAGCAATGAATTAAAAAAAGAAAGAAAAAAGGAGCAAGAGGGAGAGATGAAACCCAAGAGAAATAGGTGAGAAACAGTACACTTGCTTACCACTTGCTGGCTGACGATTAGCCTGTCCTCAAACAACAATCAGCTCCTCCTGAACGAATTCCCCAGATTTATATATCCCTTTGCTGAGTGTGGGTCAGCTGTCCTGGTCATGCTTTTGCCTAGCTTTTTGTGCATCTCCTCACTCTGAGAGCATGGGACACTGAAAAGTCCTTGGCTTTAGGTAAGCACTATTGAGCAACAACTAAATCATCAGTGTGCTACCAATACAATTCTCAAACTAAACCCAAAACACAGCTCTGGTGCTAGGAAGAAGATTAACTCTATCCCAGCCAAAGCCAGGACAGCAGGCTAGTGAGTTTTGCCTGAGAAAGCATTAAAATAAAACTGAGTAACCACGTGAGGATTTCAATATGTTGATAATAATTACAGTCTGTATGATACAAGCTAATCTGAAGCCTTGAGATGTAAAGCAAAGTTTCAGCAAGTTCTATCCAGGATAACAAAAAGCCTTGTTAATATCCAGCTCTCATTCAATGTTATAAAGTATTAAATATTAACTCAGAATTATTTGCAAGTGATGCCAAAGCAATTCAGGCTCTATAAATTAGTTTCTCCATATAATATTAACTGTGCATATATATCTGAGTGCTGTTGGTGTCCAATGGAAATAAGCTAAGGGGACTACTGTCTGCTGATAACCAAGAAAAAAAAGGCTATTATTGCTCTGCCAAGACTGGTATGACTGTGAAATAAATTTTTCTATTATTCCCAAATGAAAGAATAGAAGACCCCAAGAACAGCTAGTTTAACAATTCATTCGGGGTAATAATAAACTTTTTTTATTGAGTTATTCTATCAACTACAGGCCATTACTGATTTTTAAAATGAACTAAAAGGTATGTAATTTGTGAGCACCATAACCCAGGGACCAGCTACCTCCATAGATACTCCAGCTCTGAAGGAGAAGCTCTTAAAGTCATATTAGATGGGCTTCAAGCTAATAACATAGTCAGTGTGGGATGGTAAAATCTGTTACTGCTACTGCATATCACCATATGTTCCCCTCTAAGTTCTATAATAAGATATTCTAAGGGGATTCAAGGTGTCCTGCATACACAGTGATGTGTCTACTTTAAATGTCTTTTTCTGAAAGGCAGGAAATCATCTGTTCTACTGATTATTCTCTGTATTCAGTGATAAGACATGTGGGAATGGTACAAAGCTGCATCAGGAGAGCACTAGGCTGGACATTAGGAAGCATTTCTTTACCAAGAGGGTGGTCAAAGAGGCTTCCTGGAGAGGTGATTGATGCCCCAAGCCAGTCAGTGTTAAGAGGCACTTGGACAATGCCCATAATAACATGCTTTAACTTGGCCAGTCCTGAATTGGTCAGGCAGTTGGACTACCTGATTATTGTAAATTTATTCCAGATTAACTATTCTATTCTATTTGTCTCTCTATTTAAAAATCCAGCACAGGATGACAGTTTTAAGACATATGAGGCTACATAATGATAGTCACACTTTTCAGGAACTATCCCACTTCCATGGCATGCAATTCGAGATGGACTATCCAATGTTGTACAGAAGAAAAACTGAAAGTATTTGTGGGATTAGGTGTAAGCTTTGGTCCTCCTGGACTTTTGGATTTAGGAATACACCTTCATTTGCCAGGATACTGCCTGTTGTTGCTGTACAAACTAATACTGTATCACTCAGTGTAATATTTGTTTCCTAAAGAAAGGAGAATTTAATATGCTTTTAGAAAAAGGATTGCCACTGGATATTAGTTCACCCTATTTCTTGTCTCCAGACCTCGTCTTAGCAGTTGTTTGTTCATAGTGTAGCAAATGCTTCAATTGCAGTTCAAACTAGGTGAAAAGCAGCCCTTAAGCAGAAGCCCTTGTGTTCTGGAGGCACTTCACACTGGAGATAAGGCTCCTTTTTTTCACTGCTCTGCCTTTTTTTATTACCTATGTGCATCTTCAGTGTCAGGATGCATTAGTATCCCTTTTGTACTCACTCTGTCTGCAGAATGCTTTGCCCCTGCATTGTGCTTCTGTCCAGCTACTTGCCCTGCTGGGGGAACTCAGGTATTCCAAGAGGTTTAGACCTTTTGAGATGAGATTGAAATGAGGTGCACACTGGAGGAGCATGTGCTCTCAGGAGCAATGATCAGATAACTTTTATCCCAGGGAGTGTTCCTGGATCTGTACAACCTGTCTGCCTTGATGGATTCGGTGTGAGAGTTGAACAGAATGGACGTGAATAGGTATACATCACTTGAGCTAGGGATTAAATGTGGCTTGAATAACAGAGTTTCCAGAGAGACTGAATGGTAAAGTCTTAAATTGTTGCAGATCTCAGCAAAACAGCTGCAATAACTTTACTGGAAGCATAACTACATGATTCAAGACCTGCAAGTTCTCCCTGAAGCTGAATCTTGCTCCTGTTTTCAGGACCAGTTTAAACAGAGGAAACAATGAGATGGGTTTACTATCACTTTTCATCAGAACCAACTGATGCAGCAGATTATTTCATTATCTACATCTTTCCATTATACTCAAACTCATAATGAACACAGAGAAGAAATTCTTAGCTAACATATTCAAAAATCATGGGGAACACCTCTTTTTCTTGTGTATATATCTGTATGTATGTAGAATACACTTAGATAAGAAGAATTTAATGGAACTGGGACCTTGATTATTTGATAACCTTATTTTTGGTGAAAAATTATTTTAGTTTTTGTGGCTGTGAAATAGTGGATGGCATCTATAAATGCTTGAGTTGTATTTCCAGGGATGTTCTAATGGTTTGTTAATATAAACTTTGCAATGAAATAAAAAGATCAGAATAATTAGTCTGCAAAATATTTGCTCCTGAGAAATGTGACAGGCAGCAAGGAAATAATAAAAAAACAACTCAAAAACTGGAATTATATTTGAATAAACTACTTTAGGATCATGCAGAAGTTAAATGCACCTTGTAAATGTATAAACCTCAGGTGCTCCCAGGGTTATACTTGTTGTCCTTTCATATTTTTCACATTCAGGTTAATGAATTTATTTTTTTTAAAAAAGTGTCACACTTGATTAGCACTGTAACAAATAACTGAAAAAATAGGTGATAATTTTAGAAAGAGATGCTAGATGACTAGTAAATCATTATTGCAGATTGTAGCAGTATTCCTTCTGATACATTCCTTAAAGCCCTTGCCCTAAAGTTCTGGTTGATCTCATTTGAATTTCTAGATCTTCACAAAGGTACAGACCTTCCACAAGCCACTGACTGCATAAATAGGATACAAGTGCAATCACTACTCCTTTACTATTTTCTTGAGAAAATATTCTCAACTTTCTTATCATTTATTTAGATAATAATCTGAAAATAATATTTTTCTGCATTTTAAAATTAAAAACTAAATTCTTAATTGTGCTTCCCTGATGGAGTAATTCTCTGCCAAATAGCCTTAGAAGGACATCTTCCATACATTTTTTTTCTGCTGTATGATGCCTGCTAACTCTGGACTGGACTCAGAGTAGCTAAAGAACAATCTGATATGATAGGGATATACAGTAATGTCATTTGCATATGATAATGAAGATCCTTTTCTGAAGCACCCAAATTTATCTATTTTCCCAGTGTAGCCACAACTTAATTTCATCATGTCCAAGAAGCAGCTCAAACTATTGAAGTGAAGTTCATCATTCAAGCTCCTGGAGCAGATCCTATTTTTTGCCTTGAATTGGTGACTAGCTGAAAGGTTAAATTGAGATTGACTAATGGACAGCTCTTATGGAAAAGACTTATGGCAATTCTAGTAACTTTGTATTGTTGCACATATTTTGATGGAAAATCACTCAGGGGTCCCATACAGAAAAACATCCTTCGGGGGTTTTGTCCTATTCGGGACAAGTGGCAATGTTTTCATCCCCATCAGTGTATACCTATATTTCTCTGGTGATGTGGTTATGCACGTATCCTTGGAGGATGTCAGACAGACCTGCCAGTCCAGAAATGAGTGCAGCCTAACATATCCTAAAGCCTGGTTCCCAACACCCTTGTGTCTGAAGGGAAAGAATATGAGTGGATTTTAATGTGCAATTATGTCCAGGAATGTCAGGTGAATAATAGTCAATGTATACAAACTAAATATCTTTTTTTTTTTTTTTAACCACTGCCAGAATATATAATCCAACTGAGTTGTTCTCGGGTAGCCAAAGTGTCCTCCATCAGTTTTGGCCAAAAGTGATATTGCTTTTCTCCCTGAGCTATTCACCATTCTTCAAGTAGATTGAGGAGGAAGAAATAATAATCTCAGATTTATATATTATCTTAACCCTTTTCTAAGTATTCTCTAAGTCTCACACATCTTGGGCAGTACTTTTTACTTTAAGTGTATTTCTGCTGTCCTATTAAAATGAAAATTTATTCTGATCCAGGGAAGGACTGTTTTTACAGCAGGAAGAAAGGTGATTTCCATTTCACCATTTCACTAATTTAATAATATTGCTCATGCTATTGACCTGTTGACCTGTGGAGATTCAGACCTTTAAAGTGCTAAAAAAGCATATTTGTGTGTCTTTATTGAGATACAAGAGATTCCTTTATCTGCACTCTTCCTTCTGTGTAAGTGGGTGAGAAATACTGGCACTGTACTTACACCTCCCTTCTTTCTTCATCAAGATACCACAAACTACAGTGGAAACCAAGACACAAGCTGTCCCTGAGGAAATAATTTTCAAAAAGATACAGTTAGAAACTCATTTCTGTTTTGTATACTTGCCTGTCAGGACCCCAACTTTGTTACATATGTGTCAGGAAGAACCTACACTCTGTATTTCCTTTCTCTCTGCAGTGCAACATCCTGTCTACTTTCCTTTCTCCTTAATAGTTTAGCCCTTTGGTATCAACGTCTTAGGACAACATGAGAAGAAAAGAAAAGCTGATTTCTGAACAAGGCAAGCTTAGTTACAATCTCCTCACCTTTGTGTAGATGTCCCTGAAGAGTGCTTCATATTTGAGATAGAGATGTTGAAAAGAGGTTTCTCAGTATACTGCATGTAATTCAGTGTTTTTCAATCAGTGTTTTTCCTTGTCTTCTGTACTTTGTATTTCTCTCTCCTGGACATTTCAACTCATTGTTTTCCTATAAGGTTAAATCCTTCAAACTTGCAGGAGGGGGAGTGGGGCAGGGGTAGGGTGGGTGGGAAGCAGTTTAAATGCAGATGGGAATTTAGAGAAATAAAGGACAAATCAATGAAAATTTTTATGTTAATTCATTTATACAGCTTTTAGGTTCTACTTAATTTGCCCTTGATGGATAACAAAGGAATTACCTACAGCCCATTTTTTAATTTTTTAATATTAAGAAGGAAGTGATGTTAAGCAGTATCATAAATAACAGTCTGCAAAAACTTTCATAGAGTCATAGAATATTCAAGGCTGGAAGAGACCTTTAAGATCATCCAGTCCAACCATCAACCCATCACTGGCACTGTAATCACCAAACCAGTAAAACATATCACCCAGCACCGGATCTAGATGCCTCTTAAACACCTTTAGGGACGGTAAGTCCACAACCTCCCTGGGTACCCTTTTCCAACACCTGACCACCCTAAAAGGAAAAATATTTTTCTAATCTAATCTGAATCTCCCCTGTCTCAATTTAAGGCCATTTCCTCTATTTTTTTCACCACTTTTGTCCTTCATACATATTGGGTTCAAATTCTCCTCCTTTGGTTTTCTTTCAGAAATATTCTCTCTTACAAGTGTGTTCAGATATTGTACAGAGGCAATCATTTTGATCTTTTTCATACTTAGTTGTTGTATGTTCCATATTCTTTGAATTCTTCACTATTTGTCTGACATCCTTTGTTGTAATTATCATGACATATTTCTGAGGCTGATTTGGTCTCCTAGGAAGAGAACCTTGTAAGAACCTTGTTTCTTATAAGGAAAATAGGTGTTCAAAGAGTTTCTTTTTTTAAGAGCTGGAATCATACCTCTATCATTACTTCTTAAACTCATCTTGTTAATGGAGAGATGTCCTAACTTTGGAATCATGGACAGCTGAGCCACAATTTGCAGAATTACTGCATCCCTGAGCGAATATACTTTATATTCATTTGTAGAAAAGAGGAATGAAAAGTCAGAAGAGATGCACACAAAATGAAGCTAGTGCTGCGCATGTTGCATGGCAGGAAATTACAACAGCTTAGTTTGTTAACATATCAAAACAAATCTAGTGTGGAATGTTTTCACTCTCTATTGACACAACTCAGAAAAAAGTAGACACTTGAGCATTATTTCAGAAAAGGAACTACAACCATCAACTCATTGAGTTTGTACTGTTCTGGAATGCTAGGAGTAATGAGGACAAAGAAAGCATAAATTTTAGTCAAAGAACTATTGAGGTTGGTAGGGTAGTCTTGGGACCATACAATCCAACCCCCCTACTCAGCTCGAGGTCAGATTTAGCAGGTTGCTGGAAACCTTGTCTGGCAAGGTTTTCAATGTCTTGAAAGATAGATACACCACAATCTCTCCTGACATTCTATTTCAGTGTTTGGTCACCATCAATGAGCAAAAGAGTGAATGTCACTGTGTTAACAAAAAGGTATTGAGTTTAAACTCACTATGAGAATGATATTAGGGTATTACTGTCAGGCTGTAGAACTGGATTTACTGATCTAGTAATTGTTTTCCACACCCAACATAGTCTTTTATTATGTGCTCATTTCTGAAACTGGAGAACACATGGTCTTCTTCTCTTACTATGTTGTTAATCTTGCTTGTGGCTTTCCCTCTTCATTCTTTCATGTTGTTCTGCCCTTTAACAAGTTTTTCATAGTTTTGCTAGCATGTAATGCAACTTTTTTACTGTAAATGCACGGCAGCATATCAACCTTCACTTATCTGGGATTTCACTGATTTTCTGTTAAATAGATTTTTGGCTCTTGAACTGATCTCTTTCTAAAGTTTATATTTTTCAGTGTTTAGATAAAAGGTAAAAGTGAATGACTTCATAGGAAGAGGACTTTTTTGAAATAAGTCAATAGTTTAGCAGTTTCAACCATACTCTCTCAGATGAAGAAAACCATACTCAAACTAGAGTAACATCTGGGCCTCCAATCTGCATCTGCTAAAACAGAAACAAAATCTGTGAGAAGTTACAAACTTCAGGGTAATGTACATGGGGTGAGGTCTTTAACTCATTTTTGCAGCTTTAATCTGTTACTCACCTAAGAACCAACAGACTTTTTGACAATAAGTTTTGGATAGTTGCTATTTTATTATCTCCAGTATATTAACATTCCCCAGTGAGTTCAACAGTTACTGACAAGGCATCTTAAATAAGGTCAATGAAACTTATCATGTGCTTTATTATCCTTTGTTTTCTTTTATTTGATCTTGTTCTTTCTCTTCATTTCCCTTCCACCTACCTTTCTCTAAGGTATCTTATCCAAACAATCCACCCCTAACTATCTATTCCCTGATGATCCCAGTTTTGCTACATCCATCCCCAAATTTTTGATACTCTTACCTAGGTGAGCCTGGTCCTACGTAGGGGGCTTACCTACTGTTGGGATGCTGGTCTTGAAAGATTCTACTACCCAGGAAGTCCCCAACAACCTAGTTTGGTTTTCTTTAGGTTTGTGCCATTTCTCTCTTAAGTGTCTGTAGCCCCTGAAATCCAGCCATCTGTAAACTCTCTTTTTTTCTAACACTGTAATCTGTCATGTGCAGTAGATTCTCAAATCTATAATTTTTTACTAGACTGTCTACGTATCCTAACTTCAGATCGAGCTGGTGAGCTAGTCTTTCACTTGGAACCCTGGTCACTTGCCTGAAGCATTAACAACCTGTAATTAAAATTATTATTATTTTCATTATGAATATATGTAGTCACATGCATGTGGGTGCATTTGTCACAGAAAAATACTGGCAGCACCTTTTGTGAGGGATTTGAGGACAACAGAAGTGCAGAACCAGGTCCCAAGGAAGGATTAAAAATGTGAGAATCTGGTTTGAGAATAATACTAAAAGCTACTGGGGTAGTAGCAACCAGGCAGAGACAAGAGACATACTATTTTCTTTCTAATACTCATATTGTCTTAATGCATCTGTAGCCCTCTAGCATCCTTTCAAACTTTCAAGTTCTTTACCTTGCTACCTTGATATTGCTCAATCCCTTCAAACCCCTTGAACCTGCTTGCAATTCTTCCCTCACTCAAATCGTTGTGATGCATTTGAAGATTTTTAAAAGATCTTGGACACTGGCAACATATTTCCTCTTTCAAAAATAATCCCATCATTTCAGGTGATCGTTTTGCTTTCTTCCTTCCCTGTCTTTCTACCTCTGCATGCACACAGCACCTTGTAAAAAAAAGCAGCAGTCCGTCCTTCAACACTAAGACACTGCTTTGAAAAAGAAGCCAGACATGGCTGTTTGAAGACAAAGCAATGAACATCTGCTATACTTTCGGGGACACTGGATCTGTGGACCTATATTTTATTCAATTAGCATCAAAGAACTTTCAACAGAATTATTTCAACAAAGAATTATTTCGTTTTCGTACAAAAAACGAAGACAAATTTCTGAGAGCAGTTCAGTCTTTCCCACCTACATTTAATTGACCAAAATATTTAACAAGTGCCAAGCCTGTAGGCAGGGGTGCCATACTTAGTGTTTTCCTCTTTGCTCCTCAAGATAAAGGCCAAGCTCTGCACTTTTGAAAAGCAAACGAAAGAAATGGAAATACCTTCCCTTTCCAAAGATCTGCAGGTTTTAAAGGATACTAGGATAAAAAAAAAAAATCCTCAAAGCTGTCTGCATGGTGGCTAAACAAGATTAGGTAAAACACATCCTCTCCAATGCACACACAGAATATAAAACATCTTAATCCCTCTCCAGTATGGTACCATAGGCAGTTACTATGCAGAAGAAACTTGCATGCAGTAAGCAGGCCAACGAATATATTCCCCCTTGATCAGACTTTGTACCCTAAATCTTTGCTGCTGTACTCCTAAATGAACTGCACAAAACCACCAGTAGACAAATTACAGATAGATAGTTTTACCCTTTATTTTGCTAAAATGAAAATACTTCAAGTGTCTTCAATTGCTAGATTATTATTATTATTTTTATTAAAATATTAATTTCAATGAAGTTGATTATCTCCACCATATTAAAGTGAATTATTTCTCTATTTACCAGACTAACTACAGTAACACATTTCTTAAAAACCCCAAAGCCCCCTACCCCCCCACCCCCAATGATGTAACCACTAAAGCTTTTGTAAGCTTAAGGAATCTGGCCAAAACTCTTCCCAAATATGCCTGTCTCCCTATCAGTTGAATTAACAGAGAGCTAAATCCCTTCACTGCAAGCTACCACTGTTAGTTCCCAGTGAGTACATCATTTACATGTATCACCCTGCTCTTTCTTTTATTGTGTTCTTGTTTTGGTTCACTGTTTCCCTTAATTTGAAATGCCAGTTTCCCTTGCTGTACATTTGGAGGTATTTGGTAGCAGGACAGAAAAGACTTGTTATTGAAGCTGAATTAACCTAACAAAGAGAGAGGAAAAAAAATCAGAGCCTCACACAGAGCCATTAAACTTCAACCACGGTTTCAATACTTAAACAGCATAAGCTTGGTACAAACACAATGTTTCTTTAATTCATGTTTCTTTTTCCTCTGTTGTGCATCATACATCTATATCAATGGAATGGATATGTTTGATGTGTCCAGTTGTAACGATGATAGAAAGTAAGCTATGTATAAAGAAGTATTAAATCAGAGCTAATTCCGGTTTCTTATTTGTAACTGTAGATTATTCCTTTTGTTCCTGAAAAGGCTGTTATTATCAGTGCAAGGACAGGTCTGCAGCACTTCAAGTGCAGAGCTCAAATTGTACAGATTCGGCATATACAGTACAGTATTTGTTTCTTCAAGACCCACTGGGATTTCAAGTCACCAAGCATTTATTATGCTGAAACAGTCTTTTAAAATGGATTATTTTGAAAGCTTACAAGGAAGAGCTCCTCCATCTCTATTAGCAAGCTGTGGACTGGTTCCCTTTGTAAGAAGCTGCAGGGGATGGAAATACTTGGCATCACATTGCACTTTGCTCAGGAAAATGTTCAATATCCTAGTACAAAATACAATAAGAGAGCTGTTTACCATGGTGTCTATCACAATATCTGTTCAGAAGTGCCAAAAAAACCAAGGGTCTTACAACAGAGATAACAAAATAGCCAGGAAGACAAAAATCTACTCAACACTTGATTTAGAGAATTTCTGTGGGAATCTGTGGTTCATGCTTGCGGATACAATGCTTCTTGTTTAACATAGTTAATGTCCATTGATTATTCCCTCCACCACTGCAGTTACACACATATTGTACACAGAAATGGGACACAAACACTGTGAATTACCACCTATGGTTTTATTAACTGAAGGATAGATGAGGGGAGAAATATAATAAAGGCTTATGCCGGTGCAAGTGAATGGACTTTTAAACAGCAGTGGGCAAAAATAAGAAGCATTGTCATTGCAAGGTGTTACAGAAAATGTGTTCTAGAAACAGGATGGTGGCAGTTTTTATTACAGACCATTTTAGTTCTCTCATACTTAAAAAGCAAAAGGAAGCAAATCTTATTGCATTATAGACCAAGCTCTTTTTAAGGCTGATCTGAGATGCACCTTCTCTAACCCAGCACTGCAAGGAAAACCCAAACAGACCCTCAGACACTCTCATTTATCACCCTGCATTTAAAATCCTGACTATAGTAGCAATGTTCTGTAGTGAAATCAAGTGAAAGAAAATTATTTCAGTTTTAAATAAATAAAATTTTAAAAATCCCAACAGCCCTTTTTAGGATTGAATTGAAAGACCTCAAAAAGTCTACTTGACTTTTCACTTCCTGAAGCAATAGATGAGATGGGAACTAATGCTAATCCTTAACAGTGGATCTATCACTATGTATTCTTAGTTATTTTGATATAATTGTGTGGGTTTTGTTTTAGTTTTTTGTTGTTTGGTTGTTTTTGTTTTGTTTTTTTTCCTAGAAGAGTTTACAATATCTTTCAGAAGTTCCAGGAGAACCAGCATAATAAAGCAAAATCTTTAAGATGATCAAGATAGATAGTTCAGGATTCAACCTACAGAAAACTGTCTCCAGAGGCATAGCCTATACTATGTTTTCAGTCTTATCAAAACACCGTTGAACCAATCAATTTTTTAAGAACAATTTGAATGTGTAAAGCTGATCACATATGTGTGTGTGTGTGTGTGAGATATCTCTCCCTTGAATAGGAGCTTTATTGTGTAGTGAGTGCTTGATGTCTCTGGGTCCATCACAGAATTTCTGAAACCTACACTATGCTGGCATTCACAATGAACTGTTTTCTCAAAAAAGTAATGCTTGTCTTCCACCTTCCCTAATGGTGGGCATTATCAGAGCTCAGAGGGAAGAGAAATTATTCTGAGGGTCTCGTGTATCTCTGCATCAACAGTGCTGTGTTAACATGGTGTATTCTGAATAGATGAGTCACCAAAACAGATATAGAAGAATAGGTTGAGGGAGCTGCTCCTGCAAACTCTTTGGTATGACCAGTGAAAGTTGAAGGCATGAATGTACTGAAATATTCTTTGGGTGAGCCACTAGTAATTTGAGTCAGCATAATAAAAATGCTTTTAAATAGCAATTTCATTTGTCATGAGCAGTTCATCATGGAATCTTTTCTCCTTCTTTGTCTCCATGTCTATACTAAGTTGTTTGATTTTCAGTTTTCAGTCTAAGGCATTGAAGCCATTGTAATAGCTTTGGATTTTAATACTCTGAAAAAGTCTACTACATGGAAGATATACCATTAGAAAATACAAATTCTCAGAAAAGTGCAGTTATTCCCACATTAAGGACTTTGCAGCGAATGTTTAAAATACATTTTAAAAATATTTTAAAGTAAAATAAAACATAAACCAATGAATTGTAAGAGGAAAAAAGATTGTTACCCCGAGTTGGACACTGTCTAGGGACAGTATATCCTTCAGCATCCTTTCAACTATAGTCTTTCAGAAAATATGGCATTTTTTATGAATAAGCTAAACACACATTGAATTATAGAAGTGCATGAGAATTATGTCTGTCCAAAATACAAAGATGACTCTTAAAAGCCTGACTTCTTTCTTTTTTCTGTGTGTTTTCAGGGGTCATGAAATAAGTAGTAGTAAATCTAAAATTGTAGATAATAATGAAGCATTAAAACAGAATTTAATTTTGACTAAGAGGACAAAACTTTGACTGATTTTGACTGGTCTGCATAAAATCTTTGATTATGAGTCCAAATTCTGCCTGGAATTAAATGGACACAAATTCTTTGGCAGGCTACACTTGTTATCTAAGAAATTCATGTTAGTACAATTAAAAATCCTCATACAGTTATGAGTCAGATACAACAAAAATAAAATTTGCTGCCATATTTAAATAATATTTCTCTATCAATTCAGTCACTGGAAGGTTAAATGACTTATGTAGATATGATAATCTGTTGTGCTTTAGGCAAGGAGCTGGAATGTCTATGTCTTGGTCCTGCAAATTTTTGTTCATGTTCCCCCTTCCTTAATTAATGAACTTTCTGTATGTTTGTATTACATTTGCTTTTGCAAGAAAAAAGTCTGCTCCATTTATAGCCCTGTGTAAGTTTTGTGAGTTTGCATGCCATTTTCACTTGAGTAATTTTTTACAATTGATTTATTTCTTTACTGTGTAGGACCTCTCAAAAGTTTATTTCCTCTTTTTTCACATGTCAATACAGAACTGGTACAGAAATCTAGATCCATTAGAATTTCATAGGTTTTATAAACTGAAAGGGCAGGATTTACTTCAAGCAAAACTTCAAGCACTGTCTTGCAACATGAATCATTTAGTCTTGTGTTACACAAGAGCTCAAGTAAGGTAATCATAATAGTTTCTTCTTTCCCTAAAATCAATGTTTCTATAAATCAATACAGTCCTATGCTGCTTTTACAGACATGGTAACTTCAACATAGATATTTGAAAAATACTAACAAGGAAACTACATGAAATAAAAATAGAAAGGGCTGTTGTTCTTAGTGTGCTTTTCAGTTGAATGTTTGATGCAATAAAAAAATATTCCTTTTAAAATATCTCTGCAATTGTTGTAGAGTTCAAGATGGCACTCAGTTTTGTTGATGAGACAAGTCCTATAGTCCCAACATTTTTAAAAACCTTATACAAAGGGATATAATCTTAAACAGTAAAGTAACTTACAGTTCTGCTAATTTCATATGAATGTGTTCATCTCTTGCAGCTGGGGACTCACCCCAGTTATCACACATACACGAAAAATATCATTATTTGCTTAAATACTATTTATTGATGCTGACAAATTGGAACTCCAAATATCACAATCTCTAAAGCCAGAAGTGGCCTTGTGTTGGAAGTCACATTTATGGTGAAGGTTAATGCTGAGATGTAAGTGATAGTTGCAATTCTTATGCATATGAATCACAAATGAAGTCTGCAGTAATTCTTCTCCTGTTACAGAAAAATAAAGCCTTCATGTGAATTGCAGGATCTCTTTTCCAAAAAAAGGATACTTTCTTTTCACTCTCACAGTGCCCAAGAACCCTGCATCTCCTTTTCTCCTCTTTTCAGTGGCCCATGGCACAGTAACGCTGATGGGTGCAACCTGTTGTAATGAGTCATGCAATACTGATCCTTCAGTTTTTCTTTCAGGCGGAGGAATTCCAGTGTTTGAAATACTGTTCCCCTAGAATTATCACAAGCTATATCATACTGAGCAATCTGACCAACTTGTGAATGCTGGGCATGATGCCACTGCAACAGATGGACATGGATGCTAGGAGACAAAAAAATCATGTATATGTATCAAATGTGAGAAATGAGGGCAAGACTCCAAAGACAAAAATATAGAAGTGTCAGTCTTGATCTAATACAGCTTTCATTCAAAGATGGTTTACCACTAGCATCTTGGCAGATAAACTAAAAGAAAAGATGCTCAAACTGTGCAATAGGGAATGTGGCCTGTTTAACCAGGTAGAAGCATGGCAGTAATCAGCAAAGTAGCCTACCCTCTCTTATTCTTACAGTAACTACTAAGGAGTGGGCTAAAACAAGAATAATAAATTAACATTCCTAAATTCTGTTATGCTCATCTGTATTTCACTTTTACAATGATACATGCAGAGCCACACACCTCTAAGAGCTGAATTAAAAATAATGAACAGTGAAGAGAAGGTGAATCCCACCTTGTGTTAGAGTACTCCTGAACATCTGCCATTTTTTTTTTTCTGTTTAGTGGAAAGGAGTTTTATGAAGTATTTTAGACTTGTGATAAGCTTTGCATCTAAGCTCACGGCTTCTCAAGTATTTCTATTTCCAGTCTCTATGTTCTCCTTTTTCTACCCAGTGCTTTACAGATTTAAGCAGCACAAACATTTCAAGTCTTACTGCCACTCAGTGCTAAAGAATGGCCAGTGCTTGGCCATGTTTTTCCTCATTATTAGTCTTCACTTAGACATGCCTACAAAAAACACTTCACCATTAATGATGTGTCTGCTTGGCAAAGTCTCTCAATATCACAGTCTCACAAAAATCCTCTTTCAGACTATCCAATTCAGTTTGGTTTAATTTTTTTAAAGTATTTTCCTTATCAGAATATGAGATAGTTGTACATCTCAGTGGCCTTAAGGGAGGTAGGAAATTTTTCAATTAGCACATTCTAGAGCTCAGTTCTACAAATTATCCTGCTTTAGTATTTGTTCCTTTTTACAGTGCACCTGTAGTTAGACCCGTGGTGGCACACATCTTGTTTCAATCCTCACTGAAGCCATTGGAACACCATGCAGGAGTATAGATGCCCTCTCCAAAGATCTTCCTGAGATATGGTGGTCAGAAGGTAAAATGACCAGAGGAGAACTATGAAATAGCTGTCATAAAAAATGGCCCCTGTGAAGTTCATAGGTGTTGTGAAGTTCAGTAGATTAATGAAGCACACTGCACAAAACTCCTATGGCTCCTTTAGAGCATGGCTTAGAGAGGCACTTCCATGGTAGTAGGGTATGGTAAAGGAAAAGTTGTAATGACTGTGGGTGCTGACAATAATGGAGTGCTGGATGTGGTCTTTTGATTTGTCTTGAAATATTCACATCCTTGCAAACTTTCTCAGTGACTTTGTGGGTCCTATTCTTAGATAACAATTAATATGAAAAAAATTTCCTAAGTGTTTCTAAATTTCATATATGTCAATGTACATTTATTATTTAAAATTCATATCCTTTTGGAATTAATTATCTTACTAAATCTTAGTGATATTTCTTATTCAGAATTAATTTTATTGAAGATATTAATCTGTTTCGGTCTTGGACAATTAACGTTATGATCACTTTCTGTTTTATTTATTGCGGAATGCAATAAAATGTGTGTTTACACTTCTGTCAAACAGTCACACTAAATTAGCTTTCTGCAGACAAAACTACATAACTGAACTGCCATCACTTGACAAATAGTATGAGAAAATATTGTGGGAAAAGCTCAAAACAAAAGATTAAGTTCCAAGTAACTTTTTTCAAGTCAGAGATTATTTTCAATATTTGCTCAAAAACTCCTTGAAATTTTGACATAGATTTTATTCAATACTTGACATAGTAGCGGAAAAATCAGAATTATTAAGACTTTTTAAATTTTTGTATAATTGCTTAAAATAATTTCTCTGCAGTAAAGTGTTAGCAAAGGTTTATATCCTAAAAAATGTTTTGTGTTCTCAAAAGTGTGATAAGCTGCTGCTCTTCTTTTCCTTCTGATGTAACTCTGATGGGTTTGCTGTGGAAATCTATTCTTCACATATAAATATTTCAGATTGATTTTTATCAATGGTTTTTCTTAGTTTTGTTTTTACATAATGATAATGCTTTTACAGGTACATATTAAAATAGGTCATCTGATTTCCTTCAGATGTGCATGCGTACAAAACTACTTACCCATAGAATTTAGAGGGTTTTGTTCCGCAATGGATATTATATAAATAGTAAGTTTGCAGTCTCTTTCTTCACTGTAATCTTTGTTCTCTCCATGTTTTTCTCTCTCTCTCCACTTCTCCACTACATTTGCCTTTCTTGCTACTATTTTTAAATTCTGGGTTTTTGAAAATTTTTAAATTTTGCTTCACCTATTTCACCTGAATTAGACAGGCACACTATGATTTACAAGTTCAAATTTCACTTAAAAAGTGCTCATGATCAAATGAGTTTAACATCAGGCCAAACCTATTTGTAATTTTTGATAGACAGTCAATTGGAATGGATGTTTTTAATACATACAGTAGATGATTCTCCTTCATACAAAATTTCTGTCTATAATTCCACATATGTGAAACCATAGATGAAACTACAAGAAAGATGCATTTGTGTTACATTGTAATTCCCATACACATTGCCTGCTAGTGAAAATCCAAGCTAATCAGAAGATAATATTTCATGAGGGACAATATTCAAACATGATTCTTACCCAGGCAAGGTTCCTGCAATTGAATTAATTATGGGCCTATCAAATTATTTTATATAGGATCTGTCATTTGCAAGCTGTTTAAAGTATAGTTAAAGCTAGCATTGTGGCAAGAGACTATATATCATAGGTCTGTACATCTTTAATGAGCGAGGATTTGGTTTTTCTTAAAAAGAAATTCAAAGGGGGGCAGTATGCTTTAATTAAATAAAACACAATGGAGATTTTTTTCATGGTCTCTGCAGTAAAACACACAGTGATAAAGCCATGTGTGTGTGTCTTGTTTCCCCCTCCAGATTCCAGTGCTAGCAAAAGATTTTGCCCTTGATCATGCGGTTTTAGACATGAAAGGCTTCAAATCTATCCAAGCTCAAGATGAACACAGAATGCTAATTCGGGTTCACATGAAGAGCTGGACAAGCAAAGTCTTTTATTTTAAACTGTTAAAAATGTGCTCTTTTTGAGGTCTTTTTCCTACCACATATTTCTGAAGTACATACAACTGATTCACTAATACTTTATAAAAGAGTAAATAAATTCTGTAAAATCCATAATTGATATTAGTAAGCTTTCCTTTATTTGAAAAAACTTTAAATGTTATCTAATCAAAAAGTTATATGCTTTTTTATATACTCCATACTCTTCTTTATCATACTGAAATTATACACTCTTAAATGAAAATGATTTTATAGAAAACAATGTACACAAAAATATAAAAGGCTTGAAATCAAAATACAAAAAACTCATCAAAACTGGACACCTACCCACAGTACATCATCTTGGGAAGAGCTATTTTGAACAACACTGATGAAGTCAACAAAAGAGGCATGTACTGATATAGTAACTTTCTAAGCAACTTAATATGGAACCTGTGAGAAACACCACAGTTATGTATAAAATGTATAAGATGTTAACATGGGATAAAATGTATGCTTAGTGTGATGAGTTTGGTATGACGATGCATATCTCTCTCTTTGTCTCTCTCTCAGTCCAAAACAGTGTCCAGAAAATATCCCTACGCAGAAAAAAATATCATAACTTGTGGTTCAGTATCTGGGGCTGTGCTACAAGCAATTACTTCATATCTCACTGGAACAGAGAGACTTTGTCCCTTTTAAAGAATTTAATGGTTCAAAACTACTAAGTTTGTAAGGCACAAAAAATTAACTTGCCATTGACTCATCCATGAACGTTGTTCGTTATTGTCACTGAACATTTATAATTGTATTTGGGGGAAAAAAAAAAAAGAAGGGAAGGAAAAAAGGAACAGAAGAGCTAATAGAATTATTACTACTGCCAAATACCGTATCTGACTAGAGGCTGGCTGATAATTTTCTGCCACCTGGAAAACAACTACCTCAACCCTTTAGATTGCTGACCTCTAAACCTGCTGAGATCAGTCTATTTCTGAAACCGTCTATGTTAGTTGTGAAGTGATCACTAGAACGTCTCTTCATTATAAATGCAATTGCTCTGGCTGTCCAAAATCGTTGTTGTTGTTGTTGCTGTTGTTACCAAAATTATTTGCTAGCAGAAACATTCTGTGTCTCTCTTAGCTGCAGATCTGAATGAATGAATGAATGATTAAAAGTCCAGTTCAATGGAAATTAAAAGAAGGTGAGATTGGATCCTTGACCTTCTTGAATTATTTTTCTTGTTGTTTATAAAATTTAATGTTCTTGAAGTATTTTGATTTTTTAATTTTTTTCTAGAAACCAGATTAATAGGAAGATAGTGTTCTGGAACAGCTGCTTCAGGGTAAAGATGATCTGATGACATGCTTATGAAACCAGCGGTAAAACATAGGTAGAATCTGTATCAGAAACAAAAAACCTCAGTGTCCCAGCTATAAATTTTGAAATTAATGGGAAAATTTCAATTGCAATCTAAAGATTGGAGCACTACTTTGCCTTTTATTACGAATGACAAGCCTTTTTATTTTCTTGTTTACCACCCTCCATAAGCTATGAAGCACTTTATAATGTTGATCAACTCTTTCGTACATCCTTAGAAGCAATATAGTGAAGACAGAAAAGTGAACATTCAAATTTGACAACAGGCATAAAAACACAAGGGTAATGGTCATGTAGTGTATGAATCTAACAGAAAACTGTTCCCTACAAAGTTTTTGAGCAAAGGCTTTTGCTGTCCCTAGCACTTAATGAAAGATTTTGAGCCAAACTGTGGGTGAAACACATGAAAAACAAATCCCTTCTCTTCAAAAGTGTCTTGAGAATATCCTAAAATTGAAGCAAAAGGAAGTGAAATCAGTCAATTGCATCTTGTCTTAGACATCCTACTCACGGTGTCTTTCTAAATAAAGAAAGACATTGCACAGTAAATAGGCATTTTATAGGTATTTTTATATATATAAAAATAAAGTCTGGGTCTCTACACCTATTATATTTGTGTTGATGACTTGTAGTTCAGGTAGACATAGTTGACTTAGAACACAGCTGTTAGTGTGCCAGTCCTTACAGCATCTACAGAAAATATTACCCTAACCTCCAAAAGTCAGAGAGCTATGACCAGTAATCTTCTAGTAAGTACTCTGATATGCATTTTAAATGCTAGAAGGTGGTGCAGCACCAAATATCAGCTATTTCCTTTATGTTTATTCAGACACCATACTGGATACTCTATTTAGCCAAGTCATGTAACAATACTTCACTACAAATGTTCATATATTACAAAACTTTTGCGTAATACACTAACTTTTTTCTAGACAATTTTCCATCTTAGATTTATTTATTTATTTACTTACTTACTTACTTATTTTTATTTCGCTAATTTTAAGCATTTTTATAATAGCTGCTGAAAGTCTGTATGTATTTTCATTATTACGTTATTTGGATATCAATGTTAGTACAATTTTTTGGTGGGTTCATTGTCTAAATATATAGATTTCCCACTGAAAATGGTAATATTTTAAGAATAATATCTTCAACTAAATTATGAATGAATTTTAGTAATTTCAACTTCAAATCTTCTCTATTCACCTGATTAAAAAAGAATATATTATTCCTCTGGTCCCCTAAGCACCCCCCTCCCACCCATCAGAAGTAGCACAATTGGATACAATCATGCCACTCACGGGGTGCTGCATAACATGATGATCCCTAAACAAGTTTTATACGAATAAAATCCAATGTATCATTCATTTCCTTGCTGTTATTTTTCTAAATTTGGCTAATGCCTGTAGATAAGCTTAATTTAACTGTATGTCATGAAACCACCTGGAAATGGAAGATTTGCTGACATTTTCACTGCCAATCAAGAGTCTATCACTTCAGCACCAATGCTATCACTTGCTGAGGAATCTCATTGCTCTTTGCCTCATGGACAAAAATACACTCATCAGATTCTGACTTACTACAGAAACACCCAAGGTACAAATTTGAGCCGCAAAAGTGATATTTCTGTTTATATGTCTTCAGCAACTCTTACTCAATTCCTATGTTTCAGCAGCAAAACTAGCAGCACGATCTAGATCCAGTTCTGAAACGAACATGCCAGAGGTGACGTTATTAGTGCTTTTGCTGTTGACGTCATTATTACTATATCTGTGTGCTATCCATTGCTACCCACATTCCTATGGCCAGACATCTTAAAACACAAACCAAGAAGACAGGTCATGTCGCAAGGAATTTATGGACCCACTAGAGTATGAGAGAATGTGTAGAAACACACAGATGACATTCTTAAGAATATAATGAGACAGCATTGCTAAGTCCTCCATAGGCATTTTGCTAAACATAGTTTTATGAGAAATTTAAACATACTTATTTCTGTTGAGACTGTAGGGATATTGAAATGCTTGAAGAGGATTATGAAGACTAGCATAGTAAAGAGCATGAACATTATTATTTTTAAATTTAAAAAGTGTCTGGTGAAGACTTGTCCAGTTGAAGACAGTTGTTAAATGTCTGTAAATTCACAGGAAATTATAAAAACAGTAGCGAATGTCTATAGTTTAAAAATTAAAAAATCATCCAATGCTGAATATAATTATCAAATTAACATTTATTGTATAATGGAAGCAGTAGAAATATTCACAGGTGCAGTCTGGGTGGATGTCAGCTGATGACATTTCTCAGAACCACAAATAAATCTAGTGCAGCAGTGGATGTGTGCAATATTCAACTGACAGAAAGGGCTGGACAATTTTGAATGCTCAGGAAATAGAGGGTCACAAAGAATTGGCTAAACATAGACTTATTTTTCACAACAATATCTATCCAGGGATATGACCAAATTGAAGATAATAATAGAGATGGAAATCATGGCTCTTGTGGTGACATTGCCTGTGCCTATTATAAAGGATGAAGGAACTTCACTGTGAGCTTCACACTCCTAGTCCTACACATGAAACTTTGTGTGTCTTGATTCTTTTATTCCACCTTTTCTGACTAAAATTTTTTTAAGAATTCTTGGATGTGTAGATGAAGAAGCATTTCTGGGAAACAGGTCTTCTTCTCAGTGCTTGTGAGGATTACCAGGAGGCTTTTCAGGATTTTGTCTCTGTGCAATCCAGCACTAACTGCAGTGTGCATCTCTGATGACATAAGTGCATGTGTCCCACAGTGTAGGTGCAGCTCTTTCCCACTGCGGGGGAAGAAAAAACTTCTTGTGAAAAAGTTTGAGGATAATTGTGGAAAGAAGAAAAATTTTGTAATTGCATCCCCAGACAGGTTGACCTAGAGCTGGCAGGTAGTAATTGGTGAGGATTCCTGAGAGGTAGCCCAGCATTTTCTTTGGTCAAAAGGAAACAAGTCGGGTTTTCCTTTCAAAACATGTTGCATTATTGCTCTTGATTAAGAGGCTGCAAGTGAGAACAGTGGTATAAGATGTCAGGCTAACAAATTATCTCCCATGTCTGATGCTTCTCCATCATTCCCCTTCCTCATTGGACTGCAACGCACAGAAAGTCAGACTTCTTATCACAGAGAGGGGCTGGTCCTTGCCCCAGCCACCATTAATGCTACAAAAAAAGGAAACAGAAATTGACTTTTGCAGCACCCTCAGATATCTGTAGGAGGGGACAGAGACTATTCAGTCAAAGACTGGAAGACCAATCAAAAAGGAAATACGGAAACCAGAGTAAACATGAAGTCAAGAGATGTCCTGCTTACAAGAAGAAGAAGAAAACAGCTAGCTTTGTCAAGACAAGACAATAAATCATTGAATACATTGCAGAGTTTTGGGTTGAGAAGGTATTTAGGGAATTAGATGACAGTAATTTCAATTGCATTGAACATATAGAATGGGTCTAAAAAAGCATAGAATATGATTAGAAATGAGTACAGAACAGCAATTGGAAACATTCATCTCAGTGAGCACACTGATGAAAAGGTCAAAGTTTGTAGAATAAAGCACAGTCAAGCAGACTTTTTCCTATGATAGGAAAACCAGAACCATTTTACTGAACAGTACTGGTTTTGCTGAACAGTAATTCTCTGTGTGGTTCTGTACTGTAAAAGGCCATCAGGAAAGAGGGAGGAGATTAGAGTGGATGTATCGGAACCAGTGGGAGAGAGAAAGGAGATAAGACAGGATAGTGTGAGAAAAAGAGAGAAGCAGAAAGAAAAAAAGGGTTTGAAGAATGGCACCATGGCACCTCAGTTTGTCTGTGCTAACCTAGATAACATCTGTTCAGCTAGGATGAATACAGATCCGAGGAGCAGGAGATCAAGTACAAAGCGAAGGAAGTCAGCGTAGTTGTGATAAGTGCAGATATTTGATTCTTGCTGAGAGCAGAAGCCTCACGTGTAGCCACTGCAACTGGTGATGTTGGGACAGGCCTGGAGAAATAAGAAGCGGCATAAAGTACAGAAAAGTCTTCTTGATATCATTGGGGAAAAAACAAAAAGAAGGTAAAGCAAAGGGAATGAAGCTGAGAGATTGCAAGAAGGCACAGAATGGTTAAACATGAGAGGCTGAGAAAAGGATCATATCAAAGATGATGTGAGTTGGTCACAAAATGGCGGAAGAAAAGCCAGGAAAGCTGTTATGGATCAAGACTGAATCAAGTGAACAGCCTAGGTGGGTGCAAATCTGACCAAGAGAGGGACAATTGAGGAGGGCTAAGAAAAAGTTCACCTAATTTTTTCGATGAATAAAGTATAGCGGAGTCATTGATGTTATTGGCCATAGTTAAACTCTTCTATAACTACCCGTGGACTTGAGTCCTTCAAATCTGCACTAGTAATATATATTTAACAGTACATTTCTGATTATTTGAGGCTTACATAGAGACTTCATAGCCTCTCTCTTATACCTTAGCAAGCTGGTTGCTTCCTAGAACTCTATCAGAGAAGATGAAAGCAATTTAAAGGATAACTTTTTCCTGGAGCCAATACTGCAATTTTGCTTGGATTTACACATCACTGTATGGCGAGAGAGAAACAGATTAAATGGAAAAAGATATAAACAAAATCATTTTGAAAGAGTACTCGAGGATTTACGGTACTGTACTTGACTAGAAGTGATTGGCAGCACATTAAATAGAGCTTTGTGTCAGCTGCAGAGTGGACTCTGCAAAGACAGGATGTCAAGTTACGAACTGCAGACTTTGCGACTCCAACTTAACTCCTTGTTACATTTTGTGATATTAGCTAGGAGAAAGTTTATATCTACAGTGCTGGCGAAATTAAACACACACACGCATTGTCATGTTAGCCAAGCAAAATTTTAACTAAAATAAAATATTAGTGAAACAAAACTAAAAAGAGAAACAAAACAAATCTTGGCATTTTATAAGTAGGTTATTTCAACAAGAACTAGATGTGCTGCAGAGGCCCTACACTGAGATGTAACTTTGTCTTTGAAAGAAAGCTATTAGCTCTCCCTGTAGGTTAGGGCCTCTTTAGTTTGACAAACTCAACTTAATTGGTTTCTAAAGATTTCTTGACAACATGTACTCCAGATTTTTTTCTCCATTAGTGGTTATGACACCAGAGTTACAGTACAACATCATCTCCAAGCATAGAAAGGCCTGGTTTATATACAAGTAACCAAGTTTATTTTATTTTTTCTATTAAACTAAAAGATTTTCTCAGGAAATACATACTGAGATCTAATTGAATTCTGGAAACATATGAGAGGCTAATAGATGTGGACACTGAAACCAAAGTCACAAACATTCCCTACTGGAAAAAAAAATACTTTGAACGGCTATGTTCTTTTTATGTGAAGATCTCAAAGTGTTTTGAAAATATTATACAGTGATTCTACTTTCACACTGGCCCTTTGAGAGAAGTAAGCAGTGTTTTAATGCCACTGTCTACAGCCCACAGATTATGGTCAGAATTCCATTGCACTTGTAAACTATAGACTTCAAGGAGGTCTACAGACACCTTTTAGTACCAAATCCCTCTAATAATATTTTCAGAAAAACTTAATAAGTACTCTGAAGAGTTTTACTATATATGCTGTTGCTGCAAGCCTTGTAGTGTAGTAGTTTGAAACCATGTAGTGCTTTGTTTTGGCTTTTTGTGCAAACACTGTGTATAAATGGGAGCTGCAAATAGGAACAATTTTGTCTCAGGGACTCTGCAAGAGAAAGATTAAAACTTTCATATGTTCAGAACACCGGCTGTGCAACACAATTACATTTCCCAAGATATGACTACTCTAGAGAAGCAAAATTAATAAACAATCTGTATCATAATTAATCAGCAGTTTCCTGAAGAAAGCCCAAACACTCATCAGATCTATTTATTTTTAAAGTTGCTTTGCACAATATTTCATTATTACTGGAAGACTAATGAGGCTGCACATATTTAGTACTTCTGAAGATTGAATCCTAGCATTTTTTAATTAGTCATGAGATTTAAAATGAGTAAGGACTTGTCATCAATCTGTTCCCATGAAGTTTTACAGTGAAACTCTCATTTTCCCAGGTTCTTTCACCAACCACAGGAATAAAGTCTGTGTTCTGTCCAGCACCAACTCTCCAGAAAACTGGAGAAAACTGAAGGGAGAACCGTGCATTGTAGTGTTAAAGATGCCTTGCTTTTAATGTCACAAATCTGCCACATACTAGGGAGGAAAGCAAATCAAATGAAAATCAAGTGAGAAAGGAAGAGAAACTGAGAGCATGAAAAAATTTGAAATTTGAATGGTTACTGATGTAATTAATTGGCTAATAAGTAGCATTTTCTCTTCAGAAAAAAAAACCACTATTAAAATCTTTCTTTTAGTGGTTTATTTCTTTGATATCAAACATCAGAAATTTTAATTAAAATTATGTGTTTCCTTCTTATTAATCATTTCCCTTGTTTATGCCACACAATACATAAATATATTTACACTCACACATAGAATCATATAGGTTGAAATGACCAATAAGTTCTTTGAGTCCAGCTATTAACCTGGCAATGCAAAGCCCAAGACTAGACGGTGTCCTTCACTGCTCTATCTGGACATCTTTAAAATACCTCCAGGGATGGTGACTCAAACACTTCCCAGGGCAGCCTCTTCCAGTGGTTGACACTCTTTTGGTGAAGTCTTTCCTAACAGCCATTCTGAAGCAAGTTAAAGGCCATTTTCCCTTGTCCTGTTGCTAGTTACCTGGGAGAAGAGACAGACTCCAACCTCACTAGTCTCTCTTCAGGTAGTTACAGAGAGCAGTAAGGTCCCACTCAGCCTCCTTTTCTGCAGGCTTAACACTGTGCTTCAGCTTCTTAACCAGCTTCTTTGCCCTTCTCTGAACATAGTCCAGCACCTCAAATTCCTTCCTGTAGTGAAGGGTCCAAAACTGAATACAAATCTGAACACTACTTCATAAGTGACAGGTGTGCTCTGTCCTTCTTTACATGATACAAAAATTACAGAATACTCTGTTCAGCTAAATATATCTCTGTGCATTTTTTGGATGTGCTAATCCTTAATTTATAAATTTCAAATCAGTTCTACACACATAATGATAAAAAGCTGTTAAGAGATGCTACTGGCCTCTATCTAGGAAAGAAGTTAAACATAAATTTCATTCAAAGGAATAGTTCCTAGGATGTTAACATTGACAGAGACTGAGGTTATATCTCTATAATGATCTAAATGTGCCGTAGCCCTTCGGAAAACAAGCATTTAGAAATTTTTCTTAATTATAACATCTGTATAACAGTGGAACAACTGTTCTGTAGCTGTTATTTCCCTTTAATTTTGAGATAGAAACACTCAATAGTCAAGTTTCTTAAGAAAAAATCCTAACAGAGTGCGTCTAAAATAAATACAATTCTACATTTTGATTCAGCTATCAAAAATATGACCATTAAAAAAAATCACTGAGATAATTTTATCTTGGTTTGCTCAAGCTAGAAAAAAAGTTACAAAATTAATTACACAAGAAAGCATATTTGTTAACTGAAATTTTTAGTTTGTTGAACAAATCCAAAACTTCTTCCACTTCTTCAACAATTTTCAACTTTTTTCAATTTTTTTTCATCTTCCTCTTTTTAGAGAAGCACAGCTATTACTGTGTATTTGTATATATTTGTACATATTTGTTACTGCATATTTGAAAATATTTCCAATCTCAAAGGATTCACTTTTTTATTATTGGCACAATAATATATTGGCACACTGAAAAGCAGTGAAAAATTCACCATTTCAAACAAAGGAAAAAAGTCAGCAATCAGCGGAGCACCAAAACCAAAGGCTTTGCTTGAGCTATACTCCCAGGGATTTCTTTCAATGGTGTCAACCACTTAATATTCTAAAAACAATCCATCACCAAAATAATGTTTTTTCTTTTAAAAAATCCCAAATACTTGAGTTTTCCACTCAAAGGATGTACTTTATCACAGAGCAGGTAATATTTACTGCTTGATCATTGTCAGGTGTCTCCATGGAGAAAGAAAAGAGAGGCTTTATGTTTCTACAATGAAGACTGCTTATTTCTAATCTTACTAGAATTATTTCTTATTTTTGCTTATTTCTAATCTTGGAAGGCTGGGACATATCACACAGCACATCGTAGTCTCATCCTTCATGAATACAGGTATTTAAAGACCTTTTAAAATACTACCAAAACTTTATAGCTCTGGATAAATTAGGCCAGCTCATATTTTATTATGAGGAGAAAATGTCCATATTTCCCTTATAATCCCTGAAGATTGTTGTGGGCAAAGAAGTCTTATCTTGGTTTTCTCCACAGGCTGCAGTTGCCTCAGGGCTATATCCTCCACATCCCCTTAGAGGACCCCACTCTGCCACAGAGCACGTCATCCTAAGAGTGCATCTCCAAGATTGTTCCCCACAATGACTCTTCCATTTTGTTTCTCTAAATGCAGCTCTCCACATTTCTGGTCAAACAGCTCCTTTTTGTGTGTCCTCCAATGTTCCCACCCCATCTCCTTTCTCTCCCCTCGCATGCATCCTCACCTGTCTCCTCTCATTTTCCTTTCTGTGTTTCCTCATGTGTCTCTTCCTCATGGGTCTCCTGTGTGCAACATTTACTACTTTCACCCAAATATATCTAAGCAGAGGTGCTGCATCATCCTCCCATGAGCTGAAGTTTTGGGGTCCAACAGGCTGCTTCCATCCTCTGCTGGACACCTGGAGCCAGCTGTGACTGGCAGCAGCACCACTCCTGTTACAAACCCAAACCTTGCCAGTTTTGCCCAATGCAGACATTCAGTTTTTACTCACCAAAATGACTGAGCCAGGTGTTTCACCTGTGAATTTTTCAGGAGGCAGCTCTGCCCATCTGGCTCCACTCAGATACTATCAGACTTGCCAACCCATTCTTCGTCCACAATATTGCTGACTCACCCAACCATCAAAAATGATGAAGGCCTGACCTTTCAGAATTGAACTTATCATGATTACCAATACGAATTTTAAGTATTCCTCCTTTTCTACTCAGATGACTGTGCCAGACTTTGAAAGAATATGAAATAATAAAAATTTATTCTTCCTTGTAACAGCTGAGGAGACAGTCCACTCTCTAATTGAATGTTTCACCTCCCTTGCTCCTAAGGATGTTTATTTACAAACTGACACATTGTCAACATCTAAATTTGGTAGACATATTCTGAACTTGCTGTGTTTTAATTAGGAAAAAAAGAACAACACATTCTGTGGCACTACATACAAATTAATTTGAAAAATGCAACCATTGCTGAACAAAGACAAATAATATGAACTTTGTTTTTACCTCCTGCTTATTTCCAAAGGAAAAATTCTTCTTGTTCCTTCTAGAGAAGGTAAATATTATTTCATCTACCCCAACCAAACAATGAATAAAAGGAGAAGCTAGTTTTGATCAATTCAATGAATACACACTTTATCAAACTGCCCAAAAAATTGCTGAATCTTAAATATATACAGGAGATATTATGGAGTGTACCATACATCTTTTCATAACAAATTACATGGATTGCAAACAAAATTGCCATGAAATTCTTTCTCACATCCAGAATTTTTAATAAATTATAATGAAAGAAAGAAAAAAATATAAACTAGCAGTCTATATTTTTCATTAATTTTGTCTGTTACTTTATCTAAAATACATTATAAAGTTGACTCCACAGTAGCTATCATTAGAAAGTACAGACCATAAGCTGTTATCAACAATAGTCAGTTCCCCTTTATTGCAATGTAATGTACACTAATGTGACATGTCTAAGCTAGTCAGTTTTAAGAAATTGTTCTTACAAATTTTGTCTCTCATATAAATTTAAGATTGAAACCTACTGATTTCCCAAAGTATTCCTGACAAGAACATATTTTCAGTGAGGCAGAAAGTAGTACGTAATACAAAAAGCTTGGAATATAGTAGAATTTTTAAAAATGTAATTTATTCTGGTAAGAATAAAGAAAGATAGAAGGAAAAAGACCCTTATTATAAGAATCTAAAAAGTTTTCTTCAGGTACTATTTAATAGTTTTAACATAAAATGTGTGATAATTTTCAAAGTACACATACATAGTAAACAAAACAGTAATACAATCTAAGTGACACTAAAAGCATCACACTGTTCCCACTGAAGTAAATTCATTTACTCAGTTTTCTTATATTGTTGAATTCACTTTGCTTGTGTGGCTCACAAAATACACAAAGAAAGACAATACATTAATTTCTATAAATATGTTTCCATTACACAAATAAGGCAAAAAGAGAGGAAGCAGGCACTCTGGGAGGAAAATGTGTCACTCCTTTGTCTTTAATTGATATTTTTGGTTGATAACTCTTAATTTTTGATTTCATGAACTTTTGGAGAGAAACAGACAGTATATCCTGTTAGGGTGTTCTGGGCACACTGATATAATTAGACAAGTTAAGGAAAATCCCACAAAGAAATAAATATTGCTTTAAATGGCAAAAGGTAGTGGTGTATGATGTAGATTCTAGACAGAAGAAACTCTCCAAGCATTTCCCTTCTCCTTTTTCTCACTGTCGGCCCAGACCCCATGCTGTTCTCTCTCACTTTTCTCAATAGGTGTGGTTGACAACAAAGCCACATTACCCTGCAAAAAGCCTTCTCATAATTTTTTCAACTGTGCAAAGTATATACTCATGCAACAGTCTCTGACAGTACCTTCCCACCCAACCCACACTCACCATCTGCATCACTTGTCTCCATGTTTTTGCTGGACCTTTCCCATGTCTAACAGGGTCAAGGCAAACTCATTGACAGTAGGAGCCTTTCATTCAGCTATGAGCTTGTGTAAAATTGCTACTGCCTGTGGTGCCCTAAGAACATCAATAGCCAGTTCAGCTCTTCCTCTGTAAAACTTATTTGTAATGTGTTATAAACTCTCATGGCTGCTGTGAGTATTAATTAATCAGTCTTGGCAAAGCGCATTGAGATCTTCAGACAAAAACTTCTGCATGCAGCCTCGTTGCTCAGGCTGCTGCTGATTATTCTTGTTTTGTAGCTGTGTTCCTGTCTGATTGTCACACACATGCCTTCTATTGCCCCTACTTCATGCTCTGATCAGTCTCATGTGCCTGCTCCATCCAGCACCAGGTCTAAGTGAGGGGGAGCTTGGGCTGGGGTGATGAAAACAACCTGTGGCACTATATAAGAAACAGTGACTGCTACCAGGTAGAAGAAATGATGGAGGGAGAGTTTAAACAGATTAAGGTGCTATTCAGGTCTTCTGGCATTGCAGAAATCTGAGCAGAGCCACTTTCTCACCTTTCTTTATTTTTTTTTTTAAGGAAACATCAACTTGACACTCAGGAACCCATTCAGATTTTTTTTTAAACTTAAAAAACCAAAACAACACACTACTGTAATTGCGCCACATCTATTATAATTTTGTCTTTGTATGTATCTGCACAGTGTTTCTTTAGTTAAAACATGGAATAGGAATGGGAAAATTTTGTGCTGTACATTCTCACAGGAAAGACAAAAAAATGGTGGGGGAGGGAGCTTGACTTCATTTCAGTGCAGGAAATGAATGAAAACCAGAACAGGTATAGCTCCAGAAAACGATCTTGTTGAATCAAACCTTTCTGTTCATAAACTACAATTCAGCTTTGTTTCAGCCCAGCAATGAAGAAGAGTTTAGATTTTCATTTAAGCAGTGGTCAGTGCTTCAAAATCCCTGTTTGGTTCTGGGTGGAGCTGCACACCTTCTCTGGTAGTCTCTGACAATATTGCACAGAAAAACCCAACCCAACTAGCATATGTCAAATATCCTCCATTCCTTCATGCTGAGACATACTTTTATTCAAGTTCTTGGCAAGAGGAGAGGGCTGACAATATGCCTGACTGCCACTGCCATGTTTCTTTCAAACTGTCAGCCTCCAGACCTTCCAGATTTCCCCATACATAAGCTCTAAACTGGGACAGAAAAGTTCTTTTAAACACATAGCCTTCTTCCATTATACCGTTTTACTCCACCTCATGTATCACCATCTTTTCTTTTCATTACAGGATTTTTTTCCAGTTTCTATTTTCTTCATATAATATCTGAAGAATGTGTTAATAAATGCTTAAAATCTATTTTACACTAAGTTTATGCCTAACTGAAATTTCAAAATTATTATTTTCGGATTTTTTAAGGTAACTCAGTCTTTAACAAAATGATTGAAAACGCACATGATCCACTGTCACATCCTGTGTCAGATCCTATTGCTAAACTCAATTGTTAGGATAATTAGGTTAATGTGCATTTATTGATCTCTTTTTAGTGAGAAGAAAACAACTTTTCATAATCTTGTGTTTTGATATATTGTTTGGGATATTTCTGGGTTTGTTATATCTATAAAATTACAGTGAACTCACAGTCTTTCTGTAGAAGAAATATAAAAATAGTACAATTTCCAAGCATGGAGAAAAGCACAAGAATGGCTGTCATGGAGAGGTACAGGAATAGGAAGGCATTCATTGAGTTCACTGTGATTTATAATCAATATTAACTACATAATATACTGAGAAGCACAATACTCAGAGAAAAAGCATGGCTGTACTGTTCTTTTATCCTATGAAGGTCATAATAAGATGAGTGAAATGAGAAGAAAAATTGATGGAAGATAGTTTAAACTACAATGGGAAAAAATCCCATCTGTTTTGATGAAGAATTCCCTCCAGAAATCTTGCTAAAGGACTGACCTCTGCTGTAAATTTGCTTGAGAACTAGAACAGAAAGTTTAAATGAGATCTTTAGTGATTTCTGGCCTCACTGAAAGCTGGAAAATGACAATTATTCAATTTAAGAGTCTCTCTGACTCAGAAAGGTAAGAAAAAGGGTCTGACTTGATGGCTCAACAGACTAATGCTACAGCCTGTAGTCTCTCTTGCTTCTGAGAACTGGTGTTCTAAACACTGCTAATCATGTCAACACATTTGTTTGTTGTGTCAAGTACTAGAAGGCTTTGTGAATTGATCTTGATTTCAATTGAAGGCAAAAAGAGGAAAAAAGTTGATAAAATTCCCCAAGGAATTTCCAGGTAGATGTATGAAAGTAATTTCACCAAGCAAAAATTCCCATAGAAGCTTTAAAGTGCCTTAATGTTTCTCCTAGTTTTGCTCACCTCTCTTAATGATCCCCTGCAGATTTCCTTTCAGATAAATTTTGAAATACTCTAGGCCAAGGAAGGGCCAGTACTATGAGCTACCATCTTATATGTCTCAGTAGAGCAAGGAAGCTAACAATACTATGAATTCTTTTTCTGTTATCTTCTTTAGTAATCCTACATAAAGGGTTCCTTGCTGCACAGAGTTGTCTCTCTTAAGTTACTGCCACTATAATGAGCATCCCTCTGTCATTTGCAATGAAGCATTCAGAGCAAATTAGGGAATATATAATTCAACACGGTCAAGCATTGGATGTATCACTAACAATGGTGAAAGTGTACTTGTGTGAATGCTAAATTAAAAAATAATGCCTATTCATTTCTAAATTCCAGGTAATAATTTCATTGCAGGGTAGAGGTAAGCTTCATGAAGACCAGGTTAACAGAGACAAGGCTGTTGGAACAAGAATTCCCTGCCTTTTCAAATCAATAGGCCTCCTCATTATGTTTCTTTGTTTCAGAATAGGTTAGTTGTTGATATAGAAGCTTGCTCCTGCTTTCCCTTCTCACTTTCAAATCTTAAAATACCATTAATAGTTGTCTTTTTCTAACATTCTTCCAAAGCAACACTCTAACATTACTTTCTGAAATTAAGGTGGATCAATGATGCAGAATGAAACATGAATTATCACAATTAGATTAGTAAATTTGATTTCTAAAGACCAATCCCAAATGCTTTCAGAAAATGCCAGAAATGCTCTGAAGTACTGCCTGTTCCTTTGCTAACATTTCTTTTAAAGGTAGTCTCTGGATGCAGTTTCCCAAGGCTCACCATTTTGTGCTGGAAAGGTCACATTTTTACTGAATGATGATTAACGCAATGTAACTGTCAACAATAACTAGGAACTGTAAACAACCCTAACCAATTTTAACACTGAAGTCACATACTTTCCAGGTACTTTAGAGGCAGATTCCCATAAGCACCAATTCAGAAAAAGCAACAGAAGATGGTGTGCTCGTTCCCAGGAGAAGGGACAAACTTGCAGTAGCCATGGCAGTAAAACCCAATTTAGCAGGCACTCATCTCAGTTTAAAGGCTGCCTTCTGATTACATCTGCAGGTCCAACCCTCCTCTAACAGCTGCTCACATTACATTGTCCTCTTTCCATTGCAGACTTTCTCTCTCTTGCTGCTTTCCCAGTTTAACTCGCATTGTCCACCTGCACCTAGTGCAGGTGATCAGTACTAGGTGAGATGATCAGTAAAGGAGAAGAGGGCAAATGTGGCAAATTATCTTTGACAGGTGTGAAATAATACTCATTCAGCATTAATTTATTCAACTGTTTTTGCAAATTGAAAACTGCTGCAATTTGAAAACAATTTTTTTTCCATTGTTATGCTATCATATTTGAATATTAGAATACCAATCCATTTCCTTGGGGATTTTTTTCTTCCTATTTGTTTTTTAACAAAGCTTTTCATAGGTCCAAATGAAAGCATAAAATGAATGAGTAAGAACAACAAAAATTTCCACAAAAATTAGCAAAATAAACTCTGGAAAATTATTCCTTCACAGTTTTGTAGCAACTCATCCTCATATTAATTGAATGTAGCCCTACAGCATCCAAACTGGGAATTATGGAAGCTATCGAACATCAGAAGCATGCCAATTATTCAAGCATCTTATTTTCTGCTTGGATTACACATTCAAGAAAAAAAAAATCACTCAAATTAAGTACAGTGGACACAGATATACAAGATGTTTTCTTCCCTTTAGTACAAAAGTATTCACAATATTTCAAGCATTTTATCTTCTAGTCCAGTTCAGGTAAAATCAAAACCAGAATATTTACCATGTGTTTAATCACTCTCCACTGCATTTTCTATATTCATATTTACACATCTTAAATACCTAGAAAGTTTGTTTTGAAAGTTTGCTTGAAACCATCCTTGCAACAGACTATCAAAGAGAACAGATTTGAGCTTAAACACTACTTTAATTTCCATCTGTTCTATGATACTGCAAATATTTCAGAATGCATTTGGCATAGAACACTGCAAACATTATTCTGCAACACCCATTATGTAACATAAATATGCTAGCAAGCCAACAATAAAGTGCCACACTGTATTTGTCTATATTATCGTACATTACATAGCCCAATTATCAAAAAAGGGGGAAAAAAAGAAAAGGAAAAAAATAATAGGATATTCAACATCTGGTGGAAATGAACTGTATAATTTTGTAATTTTACTTTTTCAAAGATTCTCATTTTGCCAAAATAAACATCCTCTTTATGTAACAATAAGTTTTTAAAATCTCAAATTTTTCACATACAGCAATAACAATACATACTGTAATGTTTCCTCTAGAATGTGCAAGGCAAGATGAACAGGTGGAGATGAGAACACTCCTAAAATCTGTTTCTGTATGTCAAATCCCTACACAACATAGCACACTTCAAATACACATATTGTCACTTTTTTAAATTCCAATTAGGAGTTATACAAATCTACTAGGATCTTTTATTTTACTACTTTTCTAAGCAGCTTTTCAAAGGCCAAATTGCATCCACCATGCTTGCATTCTCATAGCTCACATAAGACAGTATTTCCTTTAACTAAATTCTAAAAAATATGTCCTACTTGCCCCTTAGAATTTCACACTGTTTACTTCTTTGTGCTACTTATTATACCTCCTGACCCAAATCTGGAAGATTAAGTTCCCTCAGGAAAAAGGAATCCTAAAGTTTTGATAAGAAAGACACAGTCAGAACAAAGCTCCTGCTGCAGAGAAGTTAACCTCTTGGCAGGGCTTAATATAATTCTCCTTTGACTTCAGGTTGATAGCAAGACGTTGTTTTATGCCCTATGATACTGTGTGCTCACAGAGGTCATGTGTCACACAGATACACTTGCTTGTATTGAGTGGCCTTTTAATTGTCTGTCAGTTCAGTCTGGGGTCCCGCCTGTGTACACTCCAAATGCAAATATGAAAAGCATGAAAGGTGGAGCAGAGCCTGTCCTTTCATCTCCATATCATTTTTCAGAAGAACTGAAGCCAGCCTGTCACTACATTATGGCCCATGCATTAGACACTCTTGTTTCACAGTAGCAAAAATCATAGTGGGAATAGGGGCCAATCTGTCAAGCAAGGCTTCCAGGCAAATTCTTGTTCAGCACAATGGGAAATGGTACAAAATTCTTTTCTTCAACCTCTCACTAAGGTTGCAGGACCTCTACCAATGCTGACAGTTTGCCTGAATATGATGCCCTGATGATTCACACCATGGTGCCTCTGTCGCCTTGTCTCAGGGACAAGCTGCAAGATTTTTTTGTTGTTGTTTCCCTGAGTAAAGAGCTATGCTTTTTGTCATTTTGTAACACTGAACTCACAAGTGCAAATTGCTTTTGCATTACTTCCCTCCTTGAAAAAATGTCCAATTGTCTCCCAGCCCATTGTGCTTTCAAATTGTCTCAATAGGATATGGCAAGAGATGGCTTTTACATAGCTAAACCAATACCTTAATAATGCAAAATCAAAAAACATAGCTCACTAAGAATCACTACCTACCAAATTTTGGAAATTACTATTCTGAAATCAACATGAGGCTTTTCATGCAACCCATATAATAGTACTCGCTGTTTTCAGTGGACCAGAGGCAGATACATTTGATGAATTAATTCTAAAGATGACATTTTCTCTGTTCTGCTAACATGAGTCCATGCATCTAGGCTTGGAACTTGCTCTTGTGTATGAAATACACTAGTCTGAGGTGGCCCTGTGTCTCAGAGAAATCCTTCAAGGATTCTGGAAGCTGGTCATTAGTTGCAGAAATCGCCATTAATTATGAGTTCATTCATGCAGTTTCTAGGTCCAGTCCTATCCAGGCTCATTTCTTACTCATGGTTCCACCTATACACATTCCTGAAACACTGTTAGCATGGGTTCCTGGGGAATTCTTTGGAGCCAGAAGATCACAGTAGTTGGTGCCACCACTGTCTGGCTGGGGAGACACTGGTGCATAAATATTCTCCCTGAACTCGGACCTGGGTTTTTCAGAAGGCAGTCCTGTATGGGCAGTGTGTGATTGTATCTGTATGACAAAATGTCACTACCCCTCTTACAGGCAATCTTAATTATTAATGAGTCAGAAATTATCCTTTCATTTGAAAGCTTTGAGTTTCAGTATGTTTTTGGGTGACATATGTCAAAATTAGAAAATAAAACTCAGGAAGTTGTCACTTATGACCTTTGTCTGCCCTTTCAAAAAGTGATCAAGTAAGTGTGTTTATTTGGATTCATCCTAATAATACACAGACCTCTGCAATGTGAACAACTGAATGATTTTTGTGGGAATAAATTACTAACATGTGTGTTCACATGCTCCTCTATCTCTAATGAGCAGTATTGTGTGATAAATATAAACAATTTTATAGCTACTGATGTGTAAATTTATATATGTACGCAGTCAGTATTAGGCTGCACTATAACTAACAGTTGATTTGACAAATTGTTTGGAACATGCATTTGAAAACCATTGTCTAATGAATTTCTGTGGGTTGAGCCACATGTCTCCTTTTTACTCAACTTGTTTCTAATAACTTATGTCTTTGGACTATGAATTCTGTACTTGGTTCATATCACTGAGAGGAGTCTCACTGTTGAACTAAAATGGAAACAGCAGGCCCAAGTTCTGCAGCCTTTTTTCTGCCAAATACCACAGTTATTTTAAAGGCATTTGCCAAACCACTTATGAAAATTTCCATACAGGAAAAAAGAGATCCAGTAAAGTTGTAAATCACAAGGCAAATATTCTTCATTTGACAACTTCGGTCTTCTTGTGGTCTGTAAGAGAGCAATGAGTGGTTGAAAGAAGGCATGATGACTTGACTTTTCATTGTTTGAATCAGTTCACTGGCAGTCAGAAATTTTCAGGAAGCCAACACTGATACACGTACAAATTCTTTTCAAATGTAGGGAAAACTGTCAATTCAAGAACTTTACCATGGGTCTAACAAATTCCAGATTGGTTACAATCATCATAAATAGTCATTTCATGGCAATAGGTTATGTCTCTCACTTTGCCTACTAACTGCTAAATTAATTAGGTCCACTAGAGATAATGTTAAAGGATTTAAGGGGTTTAGCAGGATGATGAAAAGCAATTACATCAGCCAGTAGCAGCTTTTAATTTCCACAGACAACTATGTTTACTTTTTGAGCCCACTAGTGAACTCATTCTTGAATGACATATTTGGAGCACATCAAAGGTCTTCTTGAGCACTGCACTATTCCTAAAGAATAAACTTTCAGCTTTCACTTACATATTTTGTTTCAGATGATAGCATTCTGATACAAACTGAAGATGACCATAATTTTCCTTCGAAAAGACAACCTTGTTATCAAACATCCAGCTAGCAAATTCCTCATTGGAAAGTTCCTTATCAAGATTGTGTGCAAGAGACAGAGCTATTTTGAAAGTCAATGGTTTAAAAAAAGCTCTACTTGCTGTGTGTTTTTTAGAGGCAAGCTTCAAACTGTCAGAGTTTTGATATTGTTGATAAAGCTGGCCAGGGATTGATGCCCAGAGGGGGGTCTGAGTTGAAATTATGAGGCAAAGCTTGAATTTAATTCTCTTGGTAGGACAAGTGAAGACAGGAGACAGTACAACCCTGTCGCCATCTTACTAATGGCTAATCTGTGATGATTGCTGGTTACTAAACACCTTCATTTTCTAATTTAAAAGACATATTTATGCCCCAGACTTCAGCAAAAATATATTTATCCCTTCATTAGGCTTTTTCATTTAGAAAATTAACTATCAAATCCTAAGCTCTTAATACAATACCTTACTGAACTATGATTTGAAATATCTTCAAAACGATCTGTTTACGCACTTCTAATAATTATAAAAATGAACATTAATATTTGTGAAAAAATCTTTATTTATGTCTCAGTAAAGAGTGTCCATTACAGTCCCACTTCAAATTCATCACCTTAGAGTCTGTGATAAAAATGTTCTCATCTATTGTTCTAATATTCTACAGGTACAAGAGAGACACCCCAAAAAGGCCAACAACTAAACTATACCTTGAGTATTCAACAGAAAAAAAAAATCTTTAAAGAAATACTTCCCTTCTAGGAAATGTGGAGCCCTAACTGTGGCATGTCAGCACATACTCAGTGTAAGGCAAGAAGACAGTCTTTAATTTCAAATTCAGGCATATTCAAACTATATACCATGTATTAGCACGAAGTGAAGTTCCAAATTGCTCCTTGCCATAAATGTACCTCAGAAGCAGAACCAGTTGAAATGTTTTACATTAAATTTTGTAGTTCACAGGGTTCATTTCACAGAATTGTAAAAATATTGTGGTATTTCTTCTGGGGACAAGATACAAGTTCAAATACTATGACTTCACCACACAACTTGGTGGGAGTTTCCTTGTCTCAGCTTATTTTCATTCCACACCACAAATAAGTGTGAGTGTGAGCACTGAGTGAAGGTTGTTATTGAACCCATGCTTTCTAAATACTGTCCTTTCCAGCTTTTTCAACCTCCTATTGAAGTATAAAATTCCAGGGCAGCTTATACTTTACCAGTTTCACCCACAGAGCAGAGCACTGAGAAAGTCTCTGGCCTTTCTTCATCTGTCTTTGAGATGAGGTATGACCAATGTGCCAGAAAAGTTCAGTTTGGCATGAACACAGGAGGTGAGAGAAGCCATACAGTATCCTGATATGTTTTGAGAGATCAAAAGCAGTTGCTGGCAGTCTTTCACATATCCAAGAGAAAATCCTTCCACAAAGTAGGATCCATCCACAACATCCCTTCTGTTAGTGTGACCTCAGCCAAAGCAAAGTTTTCATGACTGGCGTAACACTCAGTGACTCTACTCCTGCAGATCAGGCTTCTGTTGCTTTTGGTTCTGTATAAACATACACATAAATTGCTACACATAAATAGTTTATATATAAAATAGAAAAATCTGTAGAACAGAGGGCCTATGTAGGACAGAGTTCATGTAAAACATTCTAGTTTTGAAAGCTATGGAAAGCTTATGTTTTGAGGCAATAACTCCACACCCTCAAAGGCAGGGAAAAGCCAAAGTTGATGATGGAAGCAGCTAACGATAACAATGTGATATTTAGGAAACAGCATAGCCTTTTTTCCATCTTTCTCAATGCTGTCAACTCAGTCTTACTGTTCAGTCAGTTCATCCCGTGGAATAATTTATGTGAATTTATGGAATTCCTGTGAGAGCAAGCTTTTTGAGAACTGAAATTCAAGCCGTGAGAGGAAGCAGCAAAAATGAATACAAGCCAGTATGGACCCAAGATTGCAAAAGTCTACTTATCAGTAACTTTTCAGTGGTTGACTTAATTCATGGCACACATAAATTAAAGATGATAAGCTAAAGCACTGGGGAGGAATTTTTCCTTCATATGTGTAAATGATAATTTTATACACTTGATTTGTTTTAATTCATACTAATTTTATGTAATTTTCAGGAGCAATATATTTTATTGAAATCTCATGATTGAATTTCTAATAGAAATAAAAAGTCAAATATTTAAAAATATTTTGAAATAAAATAAAATATAATCCTGCTACCCATTAGTGTGGGATTTAATGTCAGTTTTACTGAACCAGAACTAGCACGCTCAGCCAAAAATAGCTGGGTGGAAATGATTTTCAAAATGCTAGAAGAAAACACTTGGTTTGTGGTTCAGGCTTGCTAATTTGGCTGGGACTTTTTGTTTATTGTTTTTTCTCTACAAGGACTTACAAAGATACAGGAATAGGAAACAGAAAGTACATTTTCTAGTAATCTCTAATCTCTTCTTCCTTTTCTGTACAGGAACAAGCTCTGTCAATGGAGTGGGATTGAATGTTAATCATGACTGGGTTGCGACTATCTGCTATTAAAGAAACATTTCTAAATTTTAAGATAGGCTTAAAGCACAGAACAAGATTGTGGTATAATGAGATATGCTATGAGTTTAAAATAGTTCTGCAAAACTACATGTAATTGACCAAATATTGTTGGATTACGGCATACTAATAATACAAGGAAGAAATATTTAATCAGAAAGAAAATCCTTAATTGTTATGCTGGTTCTATAACACATAACCAGCTACCTCAGCTGCCTCTCAGCTGCACATCTGTATTCATGATAAGGAATTGTTTTCTCCTGTAGAATATGAAATAGCATATTCATGTTATTAATTTCATAAATAAGCCCATTTGTTTATTTCTGCAATAATGGTGTGTGGCAACAGTCTTCAATATGGGTCATGTACACTAACTTAACCTTAATTTATTTGAATGCCCATAGGCAACTGAAAATGTAATTTGTGATTGATTTTTAATGGATTTTTTTTTTATTCCAATTGACTGATGGGAAATAATGCAACAAATTTTGTGTTGACTGGGCAGGCATATACTGAGAATGGAATAGAAGTGAAATATTTCATCAAAATATGAAGGAAATTTTGTTATGACTCTTGTTTCACTCTACTAGCTAACCTTTTTTTCTTGAGTTAGATGTTTTTGCAATAAATTTCTGTTACTTATACTGTCATTGTGAGTAAATGTTTGCTTATAGTTTTAGCTATGGCACCCTAAAATATCATATCTTAAAGTCATAACCTATGGCATATAATAAAAAGAACAAAACCAAACATACCATTAAAATACATCCAGGAACAATTTACATTGCTTGCTAGTTTTTATAGGCCTTCCTTGTTCTTACCATGCAGCTTCAGCTGTTACCTTCTTATGTCAGTACAGGAAGGACAACCATTGTCCTTCTTCAGATTTCAATTAGTATTTCAAGACCTTTTGGCCACCAGTTCTACAATGTTGAGAATACATCTTCCCTCACTTTGAAGTTCTGTAAGATTGGTTCCATGTTCACATGGAAGAAAATTCATATGGGAATGTGAGCTTTAAAATTTAAACACATTGTACTGTCACAATAAAGGGATGACAGAAGTTGCTGGGGTGGAGATTCAGTCAATTCAGCCTTTGCTACTGCACTTAGTAGGTTTGTTATGGAAAGTGCAAATGGATTGCCTTGGGAATGGACGGATGGATGGATGGATGGACGGATGGATGGACAATGGAATGTGGAATATCTTTTGTTGCAGCAAAAGTGAAAACTTTGCTTACATACAAAAGCATCAGAACAACAGAACTTCAGTAAATTTACTTGTTCGCAACTGCTTATGAATCTTCTAGCACATTACTACTAGGATGAAATAAGTACACTTATAGTAATGAATCAGCCTAATCTTTATCACGTCTGACACCTTCACTAAATGCTCAGTGGCAATACTGGGATCTCTCAGAACAGAACAGAACTAAATGTGAAAGAGATCATTTCCTCACAGAACATTTTTATTTGCCATTTCAGTAATCTCATCACACAGGCCACTTAATAAGTTACACCCATAAAACAATTCCTATTTTTAAAAAGTCATCACCAGCATCTTGTAAATCAGTGGTAAGATTTAGCAAGATGTTACCTTAAAAATATATTAAAAATATAAAATTGTGCAAGTTCATATAAAAAAAAGAAACAAATCCATGAACTTGTAAAGTGCAATTTGTGAAAAAGGGTAATCAATACGAATAAATGGGATCTTATTACAGAGAGCAGGAGTTGAGAACTGAAGTGCCGAGAGGTATGATGTTAAATCAGAAAGTCTAGTTGAACAAAGAGACTTTTTCCCGTCCTTGTCTTGACCATATTTTTGTCCTCAAGCCATGTTAAACCCTACTACCATTGCTACTTTGAAAGATGTGCTTTATTAAAGCTTATGAAAAGCTTACCTTCCAAAAGTAGCTTTACAAGAAGAATTATATAGAAACTGTTCTGAAGTCCCTAAGTGGCAAACAGTTTGGTATGCTCAGGAAGCAGCAAAAGAGCCATTGCATTTTGCCTCTAATCATCTTATTATAAACACTCTTGTTACACTATTCAAATGTTGCTAACCATTGTGTTTGTTATCCCATTGTGATAAGGGCATTATTGCTGTACATATAATCATGCTTTTGTTTGCCTTAGGATTTTGAGGTTCCTATTTAAGTAAAAGTATTTATGAAGGTTACAATTTAAAGCACTGTACTACTGTTTCTTCAAACAACAGTAATCAGTATATAGATTTAGTCCTAACAAAGGAAGACAACATTTTTCCTGTGCAAATATTCAGCCATGTTTTAACCTTGGCAATCAATACAGCATGTAAAAAAGCTGGTGTACAAAACTTGAGATTTAAGACAACAAATATTTACTGTAGTTGCTTCAAATCTTTCAGTACACAACTGACAATTACATCTTTACTTTTATGCTTTACTAGTACCATTTGAAACTTCCTGCTTAGTTACTCTGAAAAAAACCCTGGTTTGTATAACTTTAGAGCAAACCATGCAAGCTGTGTAGTCTGTACAGCTGAAACCTGCTGGTGTCATAATGGTTCTTTGTATCTCTTTACATTCTGTAAATCTAATGAAATTTCACACTCTTCTTTTAATAACTTTGGGCCTCAATCTAGCATAGGTCTTGAGTTAAGTATGTGCTTAGCTTTAGCTGTGCATGTAGTACTTCAGAGGAACAACCTGCAGGGTGGAAGTTAAACACATGCTGAAAAGGCTTTGCTGGATCAGGGCCATATCTGCTAATCATGCAACTCCAAGGTTACTAAGTATCATGGAAGCTTGAGGAATTTTCTTTCTATTTACATCAATCCCTACATGCTAATTTTGTAATTATTATTGATCAAATAACGTAGGCACAAAACGGGGGGGACGTAGTTTTCTCTGTAGTGTTCACTCCTTGGGTTCATACATGAGGGCAGACCACTCTCCTGAGATTAAAGGGACTTCTACACATGCATATAGACACGTATTAAGGGAAAAGTGGTAGTAATGTGTTAACACTTTATTATTTTATTTTTCTAATCAGTTCGATCTTTATATAATTTATATTTTATACATGAAACTTCTGTACTTTCGTATGCTCTCCTTCTGTTCTCAGATACAAGCATCACTGGAAGACCTCTGCCTTTTGCGGTCAGCATTCATAGCAGTTTCCTGCAATCATTCAGTTGTGCAGATACTTAAACATTGACCAAAACATTCCAAATAGCTGTAGATTCCTGAATCAATTTAAAGCAGTTAAATAAATATCCCTAACAATTTTCAGTAGTGTTTGAGGGCTTTCTGTGTTACAACATTTTAAGTGGAGCTGTAAAAGGACAAAACTTTGTTGGAGAGGGAATTATAAACCAGACTCTTCATAATAAAATTTCACCTTTATATTTTTCCAAGATAGTCACTCAAGATGAAAGTCATCTTCCCAAAAATATGATCTGCTAGGGCTTGATCCATCAGCAAGCAAAGGCTCTTCACTGGTCCCACTGGCACAAGAATATACAAAAATGTCTTCCTTAGAGATTTCATATAAAGATATATTTTGATGAGCTTTTGGGACTGGACTGGGACTTTCTTTCCTTCTCTCTCCATTTGTAGGACATACAAATGTGCAGCACACTCATATTTAAATACAGATAATCAGTCCAAAAGAGTTCATCCAGAAAGGTGCTGAGTTATTGTGGTCATTGCTTAACTCAGCTCAATGAGAATCACAGATTCTCCCTGGATCAAGCCCAGAGTGCAAGGAGGATTAGCAGCAACTTTTTCCAGAAGTAAGACGAAACTTACTCTTCTCTACTCCAAATGTTTGAAAGATTTACAGTAATGACATATGCCAGGCCTAAAAATGTATTCAAGTACCAGTAAATTCAGGTCCTTTTGGTGTGCTTTAAAAGTATCATGATATCAATTTCTTTTGGCAAGGAATACCTAATGGTAATCTTTTCCTACATTCCATGAGAGTTATTAGTCAAAGTAATAGTTTATTTTTTTACCAGAAAAATAAACCATAACACACTCAGGACTGCAGTTCACTAAACCATAATTCTACTTTGTTTGACTTACAAAGTGCTCTATATTTTGAAAAATTGTTCTGTAATGGATGAAGGATTTGTGAAAAATTCTACCCCACATTAATTTGCTAGCTCTATTGGAATTGCAACTGAATGAGACCACCAAGAATTATCTTTCATGTCTGTGCTACTGATGAGATAGCATCATGTCTAAAAGAACTCATGCTGAAAACAGCTTCAAGTGCCCCAGTTAGCCTTTGGTTACAATGTGAAAGCAATACTGAGTTAAAAAGTCTTCTATAGAAATAGTAGATCCTCCAGAGAAGGGAAAGCTAAAAGAAAGGGCTCTAACAGGTTAATAAAAAGAAAAGAAATGTTAATAAAATTGTGTTTACAAAAGAAGATGCAAAATGTTTATACTGTGTAATATAAAGTATATGGCATTCAAAACCTTCCATAATCTCCCTTAATAATTATGGAATACACATGAAATTAATTCAGTTCTTATAGTAATTAAGTAATAAAAACTCTAAGAAAAGACTGATATGTGTGTATGGCGTGTAGGTATATGACACACACCACAAAGATTATATTCTGTCATCATATATATTTCTGAGGAATTTAATAGAATGCCCTTTTTCAATTTCTCATTAAAAGAATTTTTCATTTTTTCCTCTTAGGTATCACATCACTGTATCAATATTTTTTATTTCCAAAATCTGTAGAAATAACACATACCTACATGTACCTACAGAACCAAGCCCTTTGGGTCTATCTCTTTAAATGACTTAATAAATTCAACATTAAGAAAATTCTTTTGTCTTTTAGATAGAACAGATAAGATGTTGTTGGAAATGCAACAGCAGTGGATTTTTATTTTTTTCTCTGAAACACACTTTTATTTCCTGGGGATGATGCCATAAATTTTAAGAGCATCCATGGCAAAAGACAATAACAGCGCAATAGTCTTTAGCACATCAGTCATAAGGCAACAAGACACAAGCTATAATGAACATAACAGGATATATGCAGCTTATCATCCTCTGTTTCATATGCAATATTTACAATGACACTCCCCACAAAACAGCAGTACTATTTAGTGAATGTTGAGAGGTTTTGTGGGTTTTTGTTTTTTTTTAATTGGAATACTTTTCTACCCACTATAGTTTTTGCTTGCACCTTCACAATAGCTGTTTCTCAATAATTTTGCATATATCTAAACAGTTACCAAATGATGATGTTCTTGATGAAAAAGGGGTTCCAGAATTCCAACGAATAAACATTTTCTACAAAATCATTAAGTATCTCCAAATATTTACTATTATGCTTTGAGAACATTAAGTAGTCTGTGTCCTGTTGAGAACCAAGGAAATTTTCCTTTCCTTTTGGCAGAGAAATTCCATGTTCCTCTGTATTGTTTAATGAACTATAGAACACTTTTGGCATTGTAGTTCTCAGAAATTCTGTTACTGATTTAGAGTTGAGTTTCTCATGTCTTTTTTCTTAGACAGATATCTTCATATGACTTTCAGTAGAACAGAAGATAAAAAAGAGATATGCCTCTAGAAGGGGACTTGAAAATAGCATCTATTTCAAAGTACTATGGGGGTAAAACGTTAGAATAAGTTTCAAAAGTGATATATTTGTGAGCAGGACACAGGTGCTCTGATCACAGATGAGTGAAAATCCCTTGCATGGGTCTGATATTTTTTTAACAAATGTCATTTTAACATACCTGGTATGCAAAACAGAGTGAAATACTACCTCTTCTTTTTACCCCACCAAAGGCAAACAAAAACTGAACCCACTTATGTTAAAATAATGTTATTTAAATTGTGAAATGAAGCTCTTGAGAGCTAGGAAATGCCAGAAGGCAAGTTACCCATGTAATGTTAAACATAGCCTCCTACAAAGCATGTTCATACTACAAGGTACAGTTTCAGAAGTACCTAGATGTCTCATGAAGCAGACTTTTAATGGCACTCTGAAGCCTGTCAGATTTCTGCTTTGATAAAAGTCTCATCAACAATCCTTACTCATACTACATTTTTCAATAAGACTAAACCCTTATGCAGGGCACAAAATTCACATCAGGTCATGTGAAGCCACTTCTCATCCACACAAGATCTCCCTTTGTAGTATGTGAATCCTCCACAAAAATATACACTCATTCTCCTGGTTACCATATTACTGCAAATGTAAAATAAAAATCACTTTTTCACTGGCTGACAGTATCACATTCTGCAGAACATACTCAATGTACTGCAAGTTCGATTTCATGCAGAGAAATTTACAAAATTTAACATTTCCAGATTTTATGTGATTGCTTTGTTTCTCCTCTTTTTGCTCTCTACTTTAAACTGCTTCTTTGAATAAAAAACAACATTAATTGAGGCCAGTGAAGCAGCAGTAGTATGTCTACACTTTTGTGGGTTTGGGGTTTTTCATAACAGTGAGGCTAGCCCAATGCCAGCAATTTTTATGATGACGTGAGTTAGTTCTGTTGCAAAATTCTGCACTCCTCTAACTATATTGTTTTTTTTCTTCTCTACACATCTATTCTTGAAGAAGACTGACTGCCTGCTGTTTAGCAGAGGATTAAAAATTCACTGCCACTGCTAGAACTGCAGTGAACACGAGTGTTTAGATTTGCCTAGGCCAGAATTATGTGTTCTGACATTGTTTTCAGAGGTAAGCACAGAAACCCCTGCCCTTGTCTTCTTTCCAGCAAAACCAAGAGAATGTCAGATATATACTTTAATTACTCATTATTTTGAAAATATTATTGTTATTCACAATTATTCAGCACAGCTTGAGACACCTTCTGCTCTGTAAGTTTGAGTACCACTGCAGAATCAGACTGAAGGCTCCATTAATGCTTGGATAAACTGTTCAAAGGGATGGTGGATTCAGGTAGTTTGCTTCACAATATGAAACAAACCATCTGATATTTGTCTGTCCCTTGTTAAAATTCTGTTCAGTCACTTTTCTTTCAACGTCTCATCTCAGCTGCTTGAGTATGCTTGGCAGGAACTATGACAAGGAAACACTGACAAAATTTCAATGAAATATGACTGAATCATAAAAGAGATGAAAGAATGAAGTTGTACCTTGTGAAGCATATATTTGAATGCAAAAGGAACAAGCTTGCCTCTTGTATCACTCAAATTATTTAAAAATACATCCATCCAGGATCACCTGTTTCAAAAAAAAAAAAAAGGCTGAAAGAGGGCTGCATCTAAAAACATTGCTTCAACTGCTTAATGACATTATCTTTTCGGAATAGTTTTTTTTAAAACTGGGTCATTTCGAATTTCATTATCATTTTCTTTATTAATAAATGCAAGTACTTTAGTGGCTGGGGGGTTTTGTTTCTGACTTGAGAAAAGAGGGACTCAACCATGCTGGATGATTATTGGAAACATAACCTCTACATCCTGTTTTCTGAAGCCAAGTAATTAGAGGCAGACAAATATTTCTTTGGATATATCAGTTTCAGAATGCAACAATCTTTGCTTCAGTGTAGTGCAAATGGTGCTGTGCCAGGATTTTATATTTATATGTCATTTTCCCCACACTTTTAGCCAAATATGTGCAAAGGCTATCATGCTTCTGTGGTATTTGGGCAGCATTGCAAACTTTGACAGTTCATGGAAGTTAAGCCAGTGTGAAAGTGGAGTGACAGAATGAATCAGGTCTTGGAATATCTATATTCAATAGACAAAACTCATATGAACACTGGAGTTGAATGAACTCACCTTTTTTAAGATCTCCACAGAGCTGTTACAACCAGTCTGGACATTGGTGTCATGGCCATATCCTTATGCACAGAGTATTTTTGCCTTTCCTTTTTCCTCTTTTCTCTCACTGACAGTCTAGCACTCACAGAAAGGTCCAATGGAAAGTCACTTAAGATTCTGGAAAATAGTGTTTTCCAGATACTAAGCCATCATATTTTTATTTTTGCCTATGACCTTATATTTTTTAAATTATGCAGGCTTAAGACTACTTCTGACTTTAACCCCATCCTCAAAAAAGCTACATTCAATTTTTTTAAAAAATGCTTTTTACACTGTCCTGATTCAAATCTAGGTAAAAAGGTAAGTTTTGTGAAAAAATGTACAAGAGTTACAATTATATATTGTCTCAAAATTAACAATGACTAGACATTTTTGCATTAAACAATATGCTCTAAAAAGCTTCTTGAGTTTGGGCTAAACAGTGCAGCCCCTCAAGCTAAGATTTGTCCAGTTGGCCATTCAGTGAAACAGAGGGGTGACTAATACAGATCCAGGTGAATAGCTGAAGCAAATAACATTTTTGGTAAAAAAAGGAAGGTGATACATAAACTTGACATTCAGTTATGTCTTGAATTTATGTATCTTCTGTCTCTTCTTGATTCCTTGATCTTATGCTTTTTTCAATGGACAGACATTTGTGTTTCTATCTCACTATGTTTTGAAAATAACAGTAAATAATGCAAATAGTACATAAATAGATTTAGTACTATATGTTTCCAAAATTTAACCATGAAAGCAAAAATCCTCTTTTTTCTTACTCTTCCTACAGGGAGTAAGCTTTCAAGTACATTAAAAACTTTTGTTTACAGGAGTGTGTTGTACATTGCTCATCAACCCCTTGGATATTATAAATCCATGTTTAATGTGTTTTATGCTCTCCAGCAGAAACTTATTCAAATAGCAGCAAATTACTTGCATGAGTCAATTAGTCATATGAGTCACTGCAGTACATGAGGGCTTTAAGATCCTCCCTGGGACATTTTAGTGGCTGGTGCATAAGACATCTTCTCACATTGTTTGTGCACATCTTTTTACAAAGATGGTCTGCTTGGTTCAAGACTTTCATCAGCATCTGTCAGCCTCCAAGTCCTCAGAGCCATTTTATTTTAAAGTGTTACTTTATTATGTCAAAATCCATTATTACTTTGTGTTATTTTAGATTATTCCAGAAGGTGACAGGATGTCAACAGATGGAATAGTATAGTGCCAATTCGAAAGTCAAAATAAAAAGGCTGATATTGAGTGTAATTTGTGTCAAATTTATTTGATCTGAATCATTATGGACCAGAACATGAGAACTCAAGAAAGCCCACATTTTCTCCCCTATTGCAATCTGATGTAAATGTGAACAGTAGCATATCATTATGTCTCACATGGTGAACTGGAACAGAGGGGAGAATACTCTAATAAGCTTCAGGAAAAATACAAGTCAGCATAAATGCCTCTTCAGCCAGTGGTGTAGCCTCACTACACACAGTTTGCTGTAAACATTAACAAGGAAGTGCTGATACATTGCAATAAAAAGTTGCTAATAAGACAAAGTCAAATAATATATTTTGATGTCCTGTTCTAAAATTAAAATTTCAAAAATGGAAGCTACCTAGCATCATCCATCAGTGATGGGGCATCGCCAGGAAGCCTCAAATGACTCAGCTGTAGTAAACAAAGAATGGTCATCCTCTGTAAAAATAGAAAAGGATGATACTGATCTGCCTAAAATGCTTTAGGCACCATAATTAGAGCTGAAGGCAGGAACGAGTGTATAATAGAAATAAACATGTAGGTACTTTGTGCTCTCTACAGGTAATTGAAGGTACATCCAAAGTAAACCAAGCAATGTTTTAGGAAGGCAAATTACTATTTTCGCATCAGCTCATCTTCATACACCACGACATTTTTTCATGGTAGTTACACAAGAGGACCTCATGATTAGGTGAAATAACTGTATCTGAGTTTGCTGGTGTTTCAAAATATTTCCCCCGTGACAGGTTGCTTTGGTCCTCTTCCATTCTTCATAGACCTGGGGGGAAAAAAAGCAAACAAATACTTTATATACATGAAAAGTCAAATGATAAAAATTTCAGTTTTCCCCAATGTGTCAGCAAAACTGTTTACAGAGGGTAATTTGCACAGGAAGACTCACACAGCTCAGTGTGTCTTCTTAAACATATTAACGCGGAAACATAGAAGTCCATAAAGAAATGCATACTCCATTACAAATGAAATCCACATGATAAAGCTAAATCCAGAGGCACTTACTCTTGTAACAAAATCTTTATCTGACAGTCTTCTATTGAAATCACAGGAAATGTGCTGGAGTAAAGCATTTAGGTTTTACTCAATAGTACGAGCTAATCTGAACACACTGTTATCACAAAGACTAATTACATAATATCACATAATCCATATTTTTTCATTTTAAATTCATATAAACATCCATATCTTTTGCATACTATCTATCAAAAAAGATGTTTCTAAAACTGTGCATCTGCAAATTGTTACTGGAACCAAATGCCAAATATCAATAAGACAAAAAACTCCCTTATCCTTTTTAACTTAGAATATTTTTTTCCCTACTATTTGTGTGAGAAAGTAAGACATTTCTCATCAATTATCTGGGCCTTCACTAGGATGAGGGACCGTAAAGTTGAAGTTGAGTCACCATCACTGGATATGTGTAAAAGATATCTAGATGTGGTAGTTAGGGAAATTCATGGTTTAGTAGTGGACTTGGAAGTGCTGGGTTAATGGCTGGACTTGATGATCTTAAAGGTCTTTCCAGCTTAAAGGATTCTGTGATTTTATAACCAAAAACAGATGCTGGAGGGGTAACACTTTTAAATGAATTTTTGATTCTGGGTCCTTTTGTTTGGCTGGATTCCAACCTTGGGGACTCTGTCCCCTGGACATAGATGGTGATTTGGCTCCACACAGCCAGACGGAAAAAGGGAAAATCCTGCCACATCCTGGATTTTTAGCTGAGAGTGTTTCCCAGGAGCATGGGGTAGCTTGGGAAACATTTTACCCACCCGTCCCCCAAGTATGCCTCCTCCGAGGATCTTCTGTCCCAAAGCACACATGTGACATCCAGAGATCATTCTGACATGCAAGCAGTGTCCAGAGCCTACAGTGGATCAGTGTAGGTCTTCCAGGTGACTGAACCTTGTAAGCCTATTTTCAAACCTCCAAAAGAACTCAGAGTGCTCAAGATCCAACAGAGATTTTACAGCATGTTTTGGCCCCTGTCAAGTCACCTGTCTTCATGGATTCTAACTGTATATAAAGCACTCTCAGAGACTTTCCCTCTGAAGTTTCTGCCTTTGGTTTCTCATAGTTTGTGTTATTTTTTTACATTGATATTTTTCAGAAGTAGCATTTATTCCTGGACCACATAAAAATGGTAAAAAGAGGAAAAAAGTGGCATTAATAGAGAGACAAAAAACTCTACTCAGCCAAATCTAGGTCATCTGAATATGTTAAAATAGCCAAATTTATGTTTAAAAAATAGATTCCAAGAGTTTTTATCAGTCAAAGTCACATGTTCAATCTCACATATGTCTTAAAACAGACTAGGCTATTTATTGTCTCAAATAAGTAATTTGAGCTTTTTCTTGTCCAATAAAACTTAACTTTGAGATGGATGTCTTTGCCTGCCTGGATACTGGTGGAAAACATGTGGAGCTTTTTGAGCTGCCTTTACCATAGAAAAAAGAAAATGGATGGTAGACAATTGGAACATGTCCTAAATATTTCTTGTTTCCTGCACACCTGGTGCAGGGTCGGCACTAGTGTGTATTTTTGGCCTTCTAACCTATCCTATTCCCTTCAGCTGGTGGCACTGCACTGTCTCAGCAAGGTGCTTGCGCCTCAGCATAGACAGGGTGAAGCAAGGGTGCATCAGGACATTCACAAAGGGCTGCAGTTGATCAGGTCTGTGCCTGGAGACCTTCACTCATGGTGTCAATATCCTGACCTGCTTCAGGCAGATGCTACCTGGAACATCTACTTTGATGTTGCCACTGAAGATGCATATGACAATGTCCATATTGGCAGGTTACATCATCTCTGGATGTACATTTAGGACCCATGCTGAGCTTTTGGGTCTGTTTTGGGAGAGGAACTGGATAGTCAGAAATTAACCATGGAAGCATAGCACCAATGAAATAGGAAACACTACAGTAACAATATTAATGAAAAGGTGTACAAGAAAGGCTAATTAATCGACACATGACAAAATCAGCAACACACAAACTATCTCCACACTACCCCCAGCCAGAAAAGAATCCTTTCCCCTAGCCCAAGTACTACTGAATAAAAGCTCCTACTGGCCACTGCAAAAATTAACCAGAACCCTGTCTTGGCCAGAACCGTGACACCTAGTTATACACACCTCTGTGTACCCTGCAGGCTTTTCAACACAAATTCAATTTTTCAGTGATCACACAGTCATTTCTTTGAAAGAAAAAACAGAAAACAAATTAAAAATAAATCAGAGAATTAGCTGTACTTCACGAATATGGCGTACATTTTTGAAAAGGGATTGTCACAAACTTTGACAGAGAAAGTTTGCTTGACTGTTCCATATATGTAAATGTAATATATAACCAAAGCATTTGTCCAATTTTATCTACAAGAAAGAACAAGAAGAGAATTAGCAAAGCAAAGATTACTTTTGCTCACCAGCTTGGACAGAGTAGATTTTATTGGCAATTAGAGCAATAGGCCCTTGGAATGTGGCTTCTCCCCTGTTCTGGCTTATCTTCACATAGCAATAAAGCATGAACAAAGATGTTCAATTAAAGGACTGTACATTAAAAAAATACAATAACTGATTTGCCTCATCCTAGTGATTTAGGATTGATGTCTTGTACCTTTTAATAGCCCAGCTTGATTATTCAGTCCTCATTGGGTCCCTTGCCAGTCATCAGGCTTTTCCAGCTGCAAACTGTGGTCATTTACAGTTTTATAGACACTGGAGAGGTCTGTCTGAAGGATAAGAAAACACAAATTAGCCTTTGCAGATTGGCCTCAGTCAATGCTGGCTTTGTGCTACAATATCCTCATTCAAACTGTTGGATATATCACTTTGGGCATGTTGTGTCAAAGAATTATACAGCAAATGACTAGAAGGATGGTTTTCCTTTGTGTGTTATTGTGGTTTTGAAGCTTTTGAGGACTTCTGAACTTCTTTGAAAAGCGACACTGTATGTATATGTTGCAAAAGAGAGTGGTAGCCAAGTTGAGAATTTTAGGTCAGACGTTTTGCAAAGAAACAAGAAAATGCAAATTGTCTCTTCATTAGCTGCCAAAGCAGAAAGGGAAAGGCTCCTTTTAGCAATTTTTTCTCCTTCTAAATGAAACTCTGATTGGGCAGATGACAAGTTTTCAGTATTCAGTAATTTCCTAAACTGTAAGCCTTACAGAGAAATGGGAAAATCTTTTACTTGATTCCCCCAAATTTATTAATTATATATATATTTAAGAGGGAGTTTTAACCTAATGGTGTAAAAAATATTAGTATGCTCGTGCTTCCAATGTTTAAACACATTCAGTGAGAACTTATTCAAATTTTGGTGTCTTTTTAATTTAAGATTTCACAATTTGAATCTTATTCTTTGTTCATTAGTCACACATATAATTTGAAGACGTCAAAGGGCTATTTCATGATCTTTGAATAATCAAAAAAATCTGAACACCATCTTGTTCATGGTGTGTACAGCAAGAATATTTCACTGAATACAGCACATTTTTAATTCAATATGCATAGCTTGAGAATTTCAAACTTTTTCTCAGAAAATTTGCCCAAACATGTGGCATTCATTAACTAAATAATTCATTACAACCTATTCACTCAGCTTTATTATTAATAAAATTTCTTTGAAATAGTTGAAAATCCCATGGATTTTAAATTAGTTAGAATTTGAAATTTTTAGAAGTGACTGCATTTCTCTTCCTATTTGACAGTGTTGATACAGTCTTCTTCTGGCAGAATCAAAGAAATTATTCTTTCCTCTTAAAGTAGTGACACTCACAGCAAACCCCCAAAATATTTGCTTTTCTGTAGTATTAGCCTGAATGTTCAACATATTTTGCAGACTGGATCTGACAATCAGTTCTGTTTTCTTTGAACCATCTCCCTTTTCCTGTCTGGTAATAAAGGGGGAACATTTGGTGGGGGGAATATTCATTTGACATGGGCTGGTTCATTTTATTCATAATGTATTAAGTCAGGCAAGTCAGATAGATTCTAGAGAGCACTATTTGCAAACATATACTTACATCTATTTAATTAGCTTTAAATTATCTTCATTTTATGGAGTGTAATCAAGATGTCATTCTGTTACCAGCATATTTTTCTGCTTAAAAAAACTCTACTGAGAAGCATAAAGTTAAATGCTGCTGTTAGGGATGTTTTTCTCTATTGGGATGTAATAACAGACACGGCCCAGAATTTGCTTGTTTTGTCCAGCTCCTGACTCTACATATGGAAACCATACATCTCCCTGGAACAGAGCTTGGCAAAAGCAGTTTTGTCATATGTGGGTTTGTATTCTGATGGAAAGTCAGAGACTGGAATTTTTCAAAACTTTTCAAAAAAGATACATACTACTCTGATAAATTGTGTGCTAATATAAAAGCATAAAGGCTAAATTAATTGTAATTAAAATCTTTCACCCTTTGCTTCTAATTAATTTCCTTTATCAGGTTTGAATGTCCAACAGTGTCAGTACCAAAAGCTTTTAGAATTTTGTCTGCATGGGGCAAAACCACTTCTTCTCTAGAGTATTTTTATTTTCTTATCTGGATTTTTCCCTTTACATGAAGAGAAATCCCATGATTTGGCAGTGTCCTGTCCATTTATTAAGTGGCGTCCTGGCATCATAAATTAGAATGTGCTGTCAAATGAGGAGAGCAGGAACATTAGGAAACAGAAAATAAGCCCTAAAGTGGCAATGTTAAAGAGATCTTCAACATTTCTATAAGTTGCATCAGGTTTAATATACAGTGAGGTCGTTCAAGAAAATGAGTAAGACAGGAAACCATATTCTGCTATGTGAAACTTTTTTGCTTAGTGACTACACATTCTCTAGTATTAATTATCTGATCAGATGTGGGATTTTGATACGTGTAGATATATCTCTATAGTTATTTTTAAAGTATATTTAAATACAAACATATATATTTTATGACTACTAGCATGTTACCTCAGTTGATTTTAAAGCAAAGTCATAATTTCAACACCAGTTGGGCTGCATGGAATGTGAGTAACTTTACCTTATAAGGCAAATTTCTATACATATAATAGAAAAACCCCAAGAGATAATGAAGGAGAGGAGAGGAGAGGAGAGGAGAGGAGAGGAGAGGAGAGGAGAGGAGAGGAGAGGAGAGGAGAGGAGAGGAGAGGAGAGGAGAGGAGAGGAGAGGAGAGGAGAGAGAGAGGAGAGGAGAGGAGAGGAGAGGAGAGAGGAGAGGAGAGGAGAGGAGAGGAGAGGAGAGGAGAGGAGAGGAGAGGAGAGGAGAGGAGAGGAGAGGAGAGGAGAGGAGAGGAGAGGGAGAGGAGAGGAGAGGAGAGGAGAGGAGAGGAGAGGAGAGGAGAGGAGAGGAGAGGGAGAGGAGAGGAGAGGAGAGGAGAGGAGAGAGAGAGGAGAGGAGAGGAGAGGAGAGGAGAGGAGAGAGAGAGGAGAGGGAAAGAAAGAAAAAGAAAACGAAAAAGCAAAAAAAGAAAACGAAAAAGAAAAAGAAAAAAGAAAAAAAAAGAAAAAGACAAAGACAAAGAAAAAGAAAAAGAAAAAGAAAAAGAAAAAGAAAAAGAAAAAGAAAAAGAAAAAGAAAAAGAAAAAAGAAAAAGAAAAAGAAAAAGAAAAAGAAAAAGAAAAAGAAAAAGAAAAAAGAAAAGCAGCAGAGACAGGCTAATCATCTGAAAGGAAAATCACAGAAATGCTAGAGGGATTTTAGTGCTTCTCCTAGTGATTGGTGTTAGCACTTAATGATGGATTGAGTTGGACTCTGATTGATATGTAAATGTATGCTTTCAAGGCTTTATGTATTCATTAATATAAAATTCCAATATGTCTATGATATCACAAACATATATGCAAATAAAGGTGATATTTGTGGACATTAAAGAATCTAACTTCTTAGTCTGAAAGATGTAATCTAACATGTAGGTCCTATTTTTGCCTCCTCTTCTATTGTTAAGCATTTTGTATCAGAAATGATAGACACTGGCAAAGATAAAGCAAAGCAACAACAATTAATCTGCAGAGGGAGTAGTCGTAATTTTTTTCTCTCAAACACATTGCACAAATGCGTAATATTCTTCTGCTAGAAATTCTGACGCAGTTAAGAAACACAATAAGTATTGAACAGTAACAACCAACATGTTTTACACCAAACATTCCTATGAAATCCTGTTCTCATTTCACATTTTCTGTTCTGTTTGACAAACTATAATACAGCATTCAGCTCCACTTTCCCTCAGGTGGGTATACAATTTCTGCTAAAATAATTTAACCATTAGATTTGGCTGATACTGAAAAAATGCTGGCCAAGACATTAAGACAACTATTTTGAATTTAAATTACCTTTTTTGAGTAGATTTAGTAATGTAGGTTATACATTCAAGTACTCTGAATAATAATTTGAAGACTTCCCTACAGATTTTTTTACAGCCAGGCTTTTTCCCACCAGCTTCTGGTGCATTGAGAATACCAAGAGACATCTCTGTTCATATATTCTGTAATAAATCAAGTACTTTCAATTAAGTTTAATCTTTTATTTCTTTCTGTATTGCACTTCTGTACTGTTTTTAGACATTATTTTAAAAATGTATAAAAAATAGGACAATGGAGAATATAGACTTCTGTGTGAAAACTCTCAACTATTTCTATTTAAATGTGTTGAAAACAAGCCATTTTTTATCTACTCATGGATTTTGTGCTGATACTGTAAGCTGTTGTTGTAATTATTTCTTACAGGTTTTACAAAAAGATTAAAGTAAGACCAGGTTAGGAGTGAGAAATCCCGTCTTATTAATGAGTTTTAGGCAAGTTATATGGAAAACAGTAGTTTCTGTTGTTATTTGCATAACATATGTTGTAGCTTGCTAAGCAACTTACATGGAGCTCAGCCTAAACATAATTAAGGCAGTAGTTTGCAGTAAATAAATGTTCCAAATCAACAATTTGTGTCTGTGCTTTAAAAAATAAAATCATTAACATTCTTAACACTTGAAAGTTCAGAGAGAAACTGATAGGCACTGAGCTGCTGAAGGAGAGTGGGATGATGTTGCTGTCTCTATTCCTTCTGTACAGCAGAAATATACCAGCAACAGCTGACTGATACAGCTGTTCAAGTCATTATGGGCAAGTTACACCTTGGGAATCTAAAATCCACTTAAAATTCCAGACAAAATCTATCATGGATTTTTAGGACTACCTAGCCCTATCATATATGAAATCATTGGACTCTTAGGAAGAAAAACCTCTGGATTGCCTGTAAGGAGGCATTCAGATGGGCCTATAACCCTCATCTAAAACATTTTTGCAATTTAGAAACAGATAATTGACACACTTTGCAAGGTGTAGTTTCATGCTAGTTCTATTGAATGGGACACAGATAGTCCTGGATAGGTCTTACATCCTATTTAGATGTGAACCTGCGCTGAACTCCCTTGCTGAGAGGACCTCCTTCACCAAGGGGTAGCTCCTCCTAGAAGGCCAGAAAAGGCATTGATGGAAAATACAAGAAACATGAGTTCCATTAGAGATGATGCAAGGTGATGCTGGGCTCAGCCCCATAGAGATCAGGGCACTATCCTAAAAGTGAAAGTACAAAGGTTTTGGCTTCCTGCTCCCAGAGTTTTTTAAAAAATATTCAATTATATTCGAAGGATAAATCCACAAACATTCAAAGAAGCAGTGCCTGGGACAACCAAGCCCCATAATCAGAACAGAATTGATATAAGAGTACATGCAGAATGGACATTTAATTTTACATGCAGTAACATTCAAGAAGAGTGCCTGATCTTTGATTTTCAAGGCTTTAAGACCTCTTGGAGCATTATGTGACTTCACAAAATGCAGCTAGGGAATGAAATATATTAACTTAACACTGTCTTCTCCTTGAAGTCACCACCCTGATACTGTAAGCTGTTGTTGTAATTATTTCTTACAGGTTTTACAAAAAGATTAAAGTTTTTAAATGGACAAACAGGACATGAAGAGCTTGTCCCTAGGTTTTTAGAAGCCCCTAATAATACATGCACCTTAAAGGGTTTGGTCATCACAACCTGTGATACTTGAAAATTGTTTTCTCTATGCACTCACACATTAAAAATCTAGTCTGGTTGGAAAATTCTATCCATTTTTATTTTTCCCACTTCATTTGGCCAGTGCATGGACAGGTGTACTTAGAAACATATTTTTCAGGCAAAGAAAAAAGACCCTGGCAGTGATCAACTTCCTCATTAATCTTGAATGAGGTCATTGACTGGAAAGAAAAAAATACGGACCTCAATTGCCTTAGCTACTTCACTTCTCCTGTTTAGCTCCTCTGCATGGCAGAATGAGCCTTGAGACCACTGGACACTTCTATCTTCTGGTCCACACACAAAAATGCATAGCCTTTCATCAAAACAAGAAGGATATCTCTAAGCTGGGGGATATGATGTGTTATTTATCAGAAATACAGGAAAGTAATCAAATAAATGAGTGTCTGTTTATCAAAAATGTATAGTTTACATATGTTCCTTTTTCAAATTATGCATAGGTGACCTATCCTATAGACAAACTATATCCTTGGACAAACTCGGTAGAATTTTATCCTGAATTGTTGGTATGTTACATGTCATAATATAATTCCTTTGTCATCTCTACCTACTACCCATCCATGGATTTAGCTGGATTTTGGTGGTCTTACATTCACAGCATTCATTCCTATTTCTATGAAACATTATTACTAACTAAGATGATATAACAGAAGAGTGCCCTGGGGGCCAGGGGTCAGGCTGCCTTCTCAGCCTCTGGAAAACAGTCCTTAAATGGTTGAGCTGATGGTGATAGGTCATTAGCTGTTGATGTCCCTTAGGCATTCTGGTTTGGCTGATTTTGGTGTTAAAGCAGTCCAGAATCCCTATGCCATGTCCAGTATCATTCCTTATGCCAGCTGTAGATTGAAAATTTCCATGGGAATATTTGGGATCCATTTTACTAAGGTCCCTCAAAGTAATCCCATCTGGCCTTGGAGCAGAGCTCTTTCTCATCTCTTTGATGTTCTTGGAAATTTCTTTAGCCATCATAGTGTTTCAGAAGGCATTGTTGCCAGCTTGGCCAATCGACTGAAGTCTACCAAGGCCTTTATCATTGCATGTGATTGCCATCTTGACTTGAACAGGGAATGTACTTCATCAGGTGGTATTTCACATTTCATGGATTCCATATCACCCAAAATGATTCCTCCTTATTTCCGCCATCCATGTAGAATAGCTGCCAGTGTGGTGGCTATTGCCCCATTTTGATGGCCTTCTTCTTCATCCACTCTGTCTATATACTACACCAAGAGTTACTTTGCATTCTACAAGGATCTGGAAAAAGAAATTATTGACATAGATATTTCTCATTATTTACTTCCATGTTACCTTATGTCAACAGCTAAAGAACAGTGTCACTCAACTGACCTTAAAAAAATTATTCATTCCTGATTTAGTATATTGTTCTAAGTATGTACATTCAAAGATAATATCCAGTTGATTCCTGAACTCCTTAAAAATGTCTTCTGATGTCATACTTCCCCATATAATATTTTATTTTAAATTTAACTTCAAACTGGAAATTAAGGTTGATATTAAGGGGTAGTTCTAGAAATCAGAAATAATTTTAAAAAGACCACCATATACAAATTGTAACGCTGATTCTATGACATGCCTAGATAGAGCTAAGGCTGTGAAAGAATTTTCTGTATAAGCATTATAGAATTCCTCAGAATAAATCATCTGGGAAATTATGACAAAAATTCAGCTGTTAAATGATCTTACACCTCCAATATTACTTAAGGGTTCCTGAACAATTGTTAAAGTTATTAATACATGAGGTACTGAGGAAAAATAAGGGGGGGTTTCTTATACTAACTATATAAATATTCAAAATATACTGCAATTGAAATCAGAATTAGTTTTTTGAGCAGTATGCATGTAAGCCCTACTTAAGTATCATTGCTTAAGTGGGTTTCATGACTTCAGTATGAGTAAAGTTTATGTATTTAGAGACTTTCAAATGCTGGAAGCTTTATCTCCAGTACAGCAAACTTATGATGCTAAAAGCTTTTTAACAAATGTTCAAAAATTTTATTAAGTTAAAAATGCTTCAAATTAAGCAAAAACATTGATGTTAACTTCAACAATGATTAATCACATGGCTAAGGATTGTGTGATTCCCTAAAACTGTCGCTCTGAAAATCTGCACAAATTTATCAAAACTGTGGGCATCTACAGGATTTTATCAAATGGATCTTTACATAATGCACAGCAAACAGATCATGTAGTGCATGCAAATTATCTTAGATATTTGAAAAATTGCAGTCAGGATTCAGTATCTGAGATATTCATATTCTGATCTTTTCAAGATTGGGTTAATATATGGTCCTAAAATTTACTTCTAGATTATCCATATGTATTTACTAGTTGAAGATAAAAAAATTTTCAATTTCTGCAAACTGCAGTCTGATAAATATTCAGTAATCAACCATTTGGAAAATTTCTTTCAGTAGAGGAATGTGAGGTAATAACACATATAGTATGAGGTTCAGATTTTAGAGCTGCAGGTTTGTTTTCATGCAGGCAACAGGTGTTGTGATTCTAACACATTTAAATTAAAGAATGAAGACTTAGAAATGCTGTAAACTAAGATAAACAAAAGGAAAGGGATACAGACACACAAACCAAAAGCAAAAGATAAATTCCATATTTTTGTCAGATAAAATCTCTGAATTCAGACACGATCCCAGACTCCTGTCTGTGTTGTTCCAGGTTATCTAGAATAAGTAGGTGTAAATACCATCTGCAGATTTTACTGCCTGGACTTCTTGAACTTTCACACTTCCACAACCAAAAAGCAGACGTAAAAATTTTAGCAATCATCCAAAATGATCAGAGGAATTTATAAGTTTAAAAAAAAATAAATAATTAATAAGACAAATATATTTCAATTCCATAAGGGTCTTAGATAGGAGACTTACACTTTTATCTCTTTTGCTATATTTTTGCAAGGAAATGAAAGGAAATCAGTAGCAATTAACTACATTAGGAAGAATATTTCTCTCTTTACATCAATGCAAAATAAGTGCAACTGTGCTTATGTCAGAAATGTTAGTCAAACCTTCATGGGCTTCACTGTGAGAACACCTGGACTAAATTCCTTTATTACAACATTATTAAAGACAAACACAGAGTGTCTTGAATGTGGACACTGGCAAACATTTATTGTGAGTCGATTTACCTCCCATTTGAAAGTACTGATTTGCAGAAGTGCATGTGTGTTAATAGTAGCTCTGAGATAACATATTTTAAGATATTGATATTTTTAGAAAAAAAAAAAGTGCAAGTTTTCTTTCAAAATACTTGGACTTCTTTTTATACATTTAAATGATTTTTATAAAACCTATTCTTTTATTTTTAAAATAGTGGTATTTGAGGTGGCATGTACACCCTTCAGAATGCACAATTAGGAATTTGAACAGGTGTTCATGCAAAAAATCCTGAAACAATCGCCTCTAAAGTCTTTTCATCCATTCTCACATGTAAGAGATGGATTAACTCTCATCAATAGTTTTCAGATAACCTATAAGTTGAAAAATTATTTAATGAAGAATCCACTGAATCATTGAAAATAAAAAAAGTTGTTAAAAATAAAAATTTAAATTATTAATAAAAATATTCATCTGATCAAATACATTATAGTCACATAAATTGTCCAGTTCTTTTCCTGGAATGCTGATAACATCCAAATTCCTCTCCATAGTCTTCTACAATTTCAAGTAGAAATGAATGAAATTAATGCAGCTGGCTGGAAAAACATATTGAATGAGGAAAAATTCTAAGCTGCTGAATAAAGATATTGGAAAGTAAAGTGTCTAGGAAGCTAACCTGGCAGACAAAACGACCTGATTTTAATTCTAAGTCATTCAGATAGATAATCCAAGCAAGGCTCAAAATTTGAGGTTGCTTTTTTTCTTAGTTATTCCCACATCCTTGAAAGTGGCTGATAATTCTGTGGAAGGTGGGGCACCACATATGAATACACTGAATGGCACAGCTCACTCTCTGGAGGCTCATGAAGCTTCTGTGCTCAAGGGAATAACTCTTGGCACACAGGAATGTATGACTTTGCTTGCATTTTGTCATTCACACCCTAATGGAAGAAATTAGCTTTGTACAAAATATTAGGGAATAATTATCAAGGAGTTTTAGTAGACAATAGTGAAAAAACTTTGCTGACAGAAGAATTCAGTGGAAACCATGGAAAAAAAAATTCAACAAACTGCTCCCTTATTCAAGACTAAGTTCTTTGACCCATGAAAATTTCTACAGCATGCAAAAGAGGCAGATACTACATTAAAACAATCAATAACTTAATTCACTCCAAGCAGTGCTGTAATATCTTCAATGAAACAGTACAAAAGCACATCCATGCCGGTCAGAGTATTTGATCTTGGAAAGCAAACTGTCTGGTTAGTCTTTCCACAAGTATCAGAACATCTTCATCTGCATGAAATCCAGTGAGTGACAAAGAATATCAAAGGGCATTATTTGTTAAAGCTAATGGGCTTAGTGTAGATGTCATTTCCTGTGAGTTCAAGCTCTAAGCACATGAGACAAGATATTCCAAGTCTCTGAGGAGTATGAGTTCACATTGACATGAACTATTCACCCAAACTTTTGTTACTGCTACTGATGGCAAAGAGAGATTAAGTTATCACATGCACACAAAAATTGCACCTTTATTTTGCTGGGTAGTCCTCCAAAGTCCACATGCACATCAGGGCATTTGTACATACACTTCCTTAACAAGATAAGAATCCTGCTAATGTTGGGTAAAATTATATAACTTTGCTTACACAATCTCTCTGCTGACATATTGTCTCATCTTGAATTCTCTTTCATTCTCCTAGTAAATTTTGAGCAAGGAGATATTGAAGGAGATGAGTGCTTCATTCTCAATCTTTTCAGTATACTTCCACTGAAAAAGAAGAACCAGGAAAATATGCAGTTTTGTTGAAGCCAAGGTGATTTTTGGAAGCATACAGGATTTACATAAAGATTCAAAACATGAGGACTTGGGCTGAAAGAGGGAAACATTAAAATGCCTACAATTTTGCCATTACAAAATTGCTTCTCAGCATATCTGGAACTTTTAATAAAATTTCATGTTCTGATATACACAAAGTATTATAAGTGGAGCACTAATGCTTGCTTTATTCACAATGTTACAAACATGTTAGTCCACATGCAAGTCCACGTGCTGAGACTGTAAGAATCAGGAAAGATGAAATGACATTGCTACCACACCACACTGTTTGTCAGGATGCTTGCAGTTCCTCTTCATATCACATTTGGATACAAACCCTTCTCCCTCAACATTAAAATCCCATAGCTGCTTCACTGCAGCTCCTGTAGAGTGGTAGGGTAGACAAGTTCTCTCAGTAGCTCAGCAGGAAGAAATTATTTTTGCACTAAATTTTCAACCAATTTCGATGAAAAAATATTCAAAACTGAGCTGTCCACCACACAGCCTGCTAACATGAGGGAAAGTATTGCGTTTCCTTGAGAACAGAGAATTTGATCAGCAGCCTTCTCAGATGGAACAAGAATGGTTTTAATTTTGCAATGTGCTGGATGCTTCTCCCTGCTGGGAAGTGAGCTACCAAATCCCCAAACCACCAAAAATACAAATAGCTCCATGCATATGTCTATATTATTGAGCTTGCCTGTTTCCATGTGTAAGAGAACACCAGTTCCCCACCAGGGGCTTAAAACACGTTAAGGATATAATTACTGCAACCCTATCAGAGAGGGGTTTTTTGCTGATAGCATCACAAATTAAAAGTAATTTATAAAAATTTAGTGGTTAAGTTACATTTTCTTGGACGGCTTCTGAACCACAGAAAGGCTCCCTGCAAAGAGAGAAGTATCCAGACCTCAGACCTCCTGTGTGACAGCCCTCCATCACAAGGCAGCACAGTCAGGATCCCTTTTGCTCTCTGCCCCAAATGGATATTGGAATCTCATCTGTGCAGTGACATTATTTTAATTACTTTGATGTAAGAAAGTGCAGATAATTTTACTGTGACTCTATTACTGTATCTCAAACAAGATTTGGGAAAAGGAATGTTTTCCAGGAGCGAAGGTCCTCTGTCCAGTAATCCAGAACAGAGATAATTTTAGCTGTTTCTTAAATGTATGCAAAACAATTTAAAAAATAAGGTAAGCAATTGAAATATAGACTTTGACATAGAATTTCTAAAATATTTCTTCCTTTCTTTTTAGCTATGTAATTTCTCATATGGGGAAAAGTAACTTTTCAATGGCATTAATCTCAAATTTAAGACCTAATTCTGCTGGAGTTGTCTGAGAGTCTAAATAATATCTAGCAGATTGTAGGCACTACTGAAGAATTCTAGGCTGGAACTCTCTGGTTGTTTTGATTGGTTTTGCAAGCATTGGTTGGAAGCCAGTGATTTTCAGTCCCTCTTTCAGCAGGCGGTGAAGATCTTGTGGAAGAAACTGAGAACCCCTTAATGAGATCCACAAAAGTGTGTTGCTTGCTGAAACTACATAAGTGACTCATTATCTATCCTGATGCATAATGTAATATGTGTGTTTCTGAAGTACAGGACTAGGAGTTGGAGTTAAAAGGATTAAGGTGAACATATATCATACTTTTCAGGACTCACCAAATAATTTGTGACTCTTTAAAAGAGTTTTACAAGGTTAAACAAAAGCTGTACGGTATATTATTGCCTCAAACAATTACATTGCTCCTTTAGAAATGTTTATACTCCATGCCACTTTACGGTGTCATTGTCAAAAGAGGTGGAAGAAAGCAATCAATAGCTGTTAGAAACTACACAGCATAAAAGCCTGAGGAAAATAAAGTTCACAGGTGCATTGACTGCAATACTGTTGCTGTAACAATGTGGGGTTTAGTCAGTGCTGAAAACTTTTAAAAGAGCATTTTAGGGAATAAAATTCACAGTTTCTACTGACTGTGACATTTTAAAAAGGCTTTCCTCATACACCAGCCCTGGACATTTCTAAGACATTTTATGAATTTCATTTACTACAACTTCACGTACACGTCCTTCAAGTCTTTTTTAATGACATGAAATTCTTGCCTAATGACAGAGGAATGCCTAGAATAATTTTTTTCTTTTGTTATTTTTACCTGTCCAGAACCAAGTATCCTATGAGCTATTAGATGTGTACTTTTGATAAGATTAGATGAGATTATATCTTCAGAAGTCTCTGGTGGGGAAGTATGTCTTTCCAGCTCTTCCTACAATCAAACTTACCATAGCAGAAGGTAAGAATCCTTTCATATGAATAGTGGACATTACTTCTCTCATATCTGTCTCTGGCATGTCACCACAAAAGTCTCCATGTGTATGTCAGTTCAATTGCAGAGTTAAAAATAATCTGACCACAAGAAAATTCTTCTCCTAAAGCCACCATGGATCAGAGGTTTGGTTGTATCCTAAGGCAGTGATGCCTCTACCTTATATTTTTATTCTTGTGCCTGTTACCTCTTGCTGTTCCAGTGCACCAGGAAAAGAAATTGATACCTAAACCCACTGAGACTACTGACACCCACAGGTATCTAACCAGGAGAGAGAAAAAAGCACATTGATTGCCTTCACTACTGACTGCAGAATATCAGCTATATGAGTGCTGCACAGCGTGCTGAAAGAAGGGAGATAAGTTTAGCATTAATTACACCTGGAATATGTCAAGAATTTTCAGTCCTTTGTCACTGTTGAAAAGGGAGTTGAAAACTACTGTTTAACTGTTAATGAGAAAATATAATTCAAAAAGGACCATGAAAGTTCTATATTTATTTGTAATGATATTACCCACCTTTTGCTGTTTTCTTTCTTCCTGGTCCCATTGCTGTAGATTATTAGGAAAGAGGCCTCTGCAAAGAAAGGCTTAAGGAATCAGAAAATCAAAATTCTATTTGAAGATAAATAGATATTTATGAATTTTTAGGGAAAATGAAACATTTTTTTACCGGCTAGATTGTCACCATGTAGATGTGCACAGGACACCAAACATCTGTGTCCCACCTCAGCTGAGACTCTCAGCTCACGTTGGCAAAGAGTTTGTAAGCACTAACTCACTACCAGCTCTGCAGAATCCAAACCTAGTGCTCTATGGTAACATATACTTATTGTGACCAGAATAGCCTTCAAAAAACATGTATATTCCATGAATATGCAGGTTTAGCGGGTTGAATATGGGTTTTCTTGGCAAGCTGCTATTACAATCCTCAATATCATGCCAAGAGATCCTATTTCTGGAAAGAAACATGAAGACACTAATCTTGTCTCCATATATTCTGCAGATGAAAACATTTCACATAATGATAATTTTTTTATGCTGCCTGATGTTGACACATTATTTGGGTAACGAAACAGTCTAATTCTTACTAGTGCTGCATAACATTTCTCCCCCTTAAAATAAAAAGATGGTGAGGCCTAAAGCAAGGCTTAGAAACAAGTATTTAAATATTCCAGCTCTAACCACACTGCCTATAAAAGGGGGTTTGAATAAAGAACCTCCATCCTCCCAGGAGCTGCTTTTAACTTTCAAATGAAGCATGACTAAATTCTAGCAAAGCAGATTTGATGTTTCCAATTAGCTCAGAGAGCTGAAAATAGTTGTGATGTTATCACACGGTGGGTGCTGTGAATAGGAGCCACATCCTGACATAGCCTGTATGCTGGTTATAATTTCAGAAGAAACATAAAAATTACTTAATTACATAATTGTGCATTCTGACTTTTTGTACTTTTATAAATTTTCCAAGGAATTTCTGGCCATAACAAGCATCTGCATTTTATTGTTTGGTCATATTTTTGGCAGCCAATTTGTAGGTAATGAGTACTAATCCATCTTAAAACAGTAAGCCTCCACAACAACTTTCACCCACGGCCTGATTTTCTCTGGAAAAAGGCCTTAAAAAAAGAAAAAAACCACCAATACGAGTCTTTCCCAGTTTTGTGACTTTTTGTTAGTTTGCTGTAATGTGATTGTAAGCAGCTTAGGCCATTATCTTCCAAAGCCTAACCTTTGCATTACTCACAATGGCTGCTATTGGAGACTAGTGGGACAAGCCTGAATCTTGCACTTTTCCTAACACTGGAAAATGTAAACAGAAAATATTATGCTACTGATGAGTTATTCTCTCTTTAAAATGTGTTTAATAAAATAAAAGGCCACAATGTGAGCTGTAATGTAAGAATCCTTTGTTCACATGCTGTATTAGTATTGCTGTATTATCATTGGCTCCAGCCTATGGGGTTTTTGTAATTATTATTATTTCCTTGTATTCTCTGTTTATTTTTACAGCTAGTAAAAAACAGGCTCATCCAGGACATACAGCATGGATTAAGCTGAACAAAGACTTTTTAGAGTCAATAATCTAGTTGTTTAGCCATTGGAGTTTGGTCAATAAAAGGGCTCTTAGTGAGTGCAAAATGACTAGGCAGCATTAACATATTTTTGTGAATATTTTCTATTTGATTTTAATGTAAGCATAGAGGATAAAATACAAATAACAGCTTTTCAACAAAATACACACATTTTCCTGGTTTAATCCTCCTTCAGAAAATAGTGCACTGTTGTCATTTGGATATTTGCATGCTACCATTTTTCTGACTTCAGCCACAAGAAATGAGGTGGTGTTACTTTTTTTTTCAAGATTACACTATATCTAATAAGATTGTGTAATGCAAGAGAAAAATTAAAATATTAATTTGACTCAAGTAGGAAAATCAGCACCTGCCATGAGCATGCATGCCTTTAAATACACAGAATTCAGTAAAATACTTCTCCTCCCAAAGAGAAATTGCTACAGAAATATTACCCATAGCATAAGAAAGAAAATAGATTTTCAGTAATGCTGCTGCCGTTCCCAGTTAATTTCAGAAGTTCATATGTTTTTTGTAGGGAAAAACATTCTTATTTTGGGTGAAGAAAATATATTTAAATTGATAGCAAACACTGTGGACCTTCAGGGAATTCAAGTTTTCACCATTAGCTTTTAGTCCTCAAGTAACAATGTTATTTGTGATCTAATTGACATTGTTTTGCCAGGAAAATTTTCACTAAGTATTTTTTAAAAAGAGAGTACCTTTTCAAGGACTGAATATGATATGGAAATTGGAATGTCACAGAATACATTTTTACCAGTGCCTTTTTTTCCAACACCTTGTTTTCCAACATCATTAGAGAAATACTGGTATTTTTCTTTCTTTTTTTGGCTTTATGGAAAAAAAACCCCACCCTGTTTTTTCTTCTAAGAAAATGTCAGTGTCTTCTAAATGTGAAGCCAGTTTCAGACAATAATTTTAAAAGAGACAGCTGGGCTGGATGGAGCTCTGAACAGCCTGGTCTAGTGGGCGGCATCCCTGCCCATGGTACATAGGGTTTGGAACACGATGATCCTTATGGTCTCTTCCAACCCCAAACATTCTGTTGTGGTATGAAATTATATGCAAGGTTTCTCACCTGTTATAGTCTATACAAGAAGCTGCTACAGTCCTCATTAGTTTGTGAGGTTTGTTTCCTGAGAACTTGAGAAAGAGTTTCCCCTTCTCTCAGTGGAAACCCACTGAGAAGATGAGGAAGTCAGCCCCTTTGAGCTGAGGGGCTCCTGGTAACATGGTAGATCTAACTGCATCTACTGTGCTACAGTTGAGTGCAAACATCTTCCTTACACTTGCTAGAAGGACAGAAAAACAAAAAGCATCACCTGTGTAGTGTATAGGCTGTGTCAACGGAGGAGCTTAGCTTTGCTTGGAAGGTGGTTTTTTCAATGAAACAGCAAGTTGAGAAGTCTGAAAGGGGGAAATATGAACAGATAATCCAGAAGCCATCATTCTCAATTCCTGATGCACACACTACTGTCAGTACGTCCAGGTCTGAGGTTTATTCTGCTTATGAAGGAAATATGTATCAGACTGTTCATGCAGAGATTAACATCAAAACAACCCTGAACCCAGCACTGCAACGGTTGGAGACCCAGGTATAGCCACACACCCATTCTGAAAATGGAGACAATCACATTTAATTGCTTCCATGCGTAGTTGGATCACAGATGTGACAGGCACTGTTCCTGACCACAAATTATTAAAGAAAAACATTAGCTGGTATAAGTCTTGTTTATGAAAGAGTGCCAGTGGAAAAAGTCACAGGATCATGGTCTCCAGCTACTACATAGATGCCAAGGAAAAGCATATCAACAAGGGCTGAAGTTTATAAAAAGTGCACTATGCTTTTTGGAATAAAAAGGTTTATGACTGCATTAACTTATACTGCTGTTGTTTTAAGAGTAAATAACATGCAGACATCCAGCTAGCTAATTGGCTGCTGGAGTTTTCATTTGGAATAATTTACAAAATTATGACATAAGACGTTATGCAATGATTGGCCTTCCAAGAGCTTAATTTCACACTGTGTCCCTATCTAAACCAAATACCATTTGGGCAGATATTGTCCACTTTTTTCTCCTTTGGCACCAGGCTAAAGATGTTAATTTCTCAGTGTTCTGCCGGGCGTGAGAGTCACTGACCCTCCCTGGGCTCTGCAGGTTCATGTCACCCCAGTGGGAGTCTTTATTAATGAGTGACCTGGAGAAGGACAATCCAGCTACAGCAGGTATCTAGGACACCACATCAGGCACATTGCTGACAGGTACCACAGCACACCTCCAGTTTGGAACTAGATGATCTTTAAGCTCCCTTACAACACAGCCATTCTATTGATCCTGTGATTCTTTGAATGTTGCAGGCCTCCATATGACAGATGGAGTAAAGCAAAGATGGCGTACAGTAAAAGTTTTCTGGCTTGAACCACGTCTTAACTCTATTTTTGGAGGGATTAACCGATCTGTGACAAAATTACACTTGGGAAAGAGTAAACACACATCAGTGAGGTGATCAGGGAAGGATGCTGGCATGAACCATAACCAATTTATTAGATGGTGGAATTACATCCTTTGAGTCCCAATGGAGACAAATTAGTACACAACCCTGACTGAGATGCTAAGCAAAGGCATATACTGGAGCTCCTGTTTTCCTCTTCCGTTTATCCTTTTTGCTAACTTAGTTTGCTTCTGAGTCACTCCCTGTTAGGTGCACAAGAACCATAGAGGCTTATGTTACATTTGTACTTGCTCAATCTCTTTTTTTTTTAAACATCCACACAGCTAAAAATGGCTGGTTTCACCTTTTTAGACTTTTGTGGATTTAAATGGAAAAAATAGTTTTTACATCTATTATTTAACTCAGGTACCACTGACTCAGATGAAGGGAGGCAGCAAGAGCCTTGTCTGTCTCCCCCATTGTCTGCACTAAATCCTGTTAGAGCTTGATGGAGTAGTAGTGCTCTTGCAAGAGGGACACAGGCAGGGATATTCACGTCCCCAAAAAAATCCAGTCTCCAGTCTCTACCCATCATTTCTATATCGTTTTACAAAGATCTTGATTTACAGCCTAAAACCGAACACATAAACTCTTCAGCCATGAACCTGTTACTAATTCTGTCAACATGCTGCTCTGCTTGAGAGATTCAAAAAGTGCTTTTCTTTCCATAACCTGTGGCCTTTACTAAGCCAGCAGGAGACTATTTCTCAGTAAGGTAGAGAACACTTAGTGTCCACTTCCAGCTTCCACAAGCTTCCCTCTATACCTGCTCATAGTATACACAGAAGTAGCTGGCAAAGGAAACAACCTGTCAGATTACTGAGTCCATTTCCTTACAAGGATAGGGCATAGTCCCATGGGAGATAATGTATCAGATATTAAAGAGATTTCATGCTTGATCTTAGCCAAGAGGTCAGACCTAATATTTATTGTACATGACAGCTCTATGAGTTTGTGTGTTTAGCCACATTGCAGTAAACAGACAAAACCTGTGTGGTGAGCACATACTCCCTGTCTGGTTTGGGGCAATGAATCCCACAAAATGACCCCATTTGTAGAAGCTTTGATTTTCAGGCAAGTCAGGATACAGGAAATCCAAACAAGGAGTCTCATAGAGCTATGGTTTCAAAAAGCTGCCAAAAGCATCAGCAGAGTCCCAGAGTTAAAATGTCATGTGTGCATTGGAAAAGCCCCTCTTAGCTTATAGGAGGTTGGACATCATTATCCACAACACAGAAAGTTAACACCAGGCAAGGGGCATCCTCTATTAAATCCTGACATAGCATACTCAATAAAAAGCCTATTTAGAAATAAATTAACAACAAAACGTAGTGAATTAAAAGCCACAATGGAGGAAAATAATTTAAGGAATGGAATAACGAGAACAATTTTCAGCCATGAAATGTTTTTATCTTCTGATAACTTGCAAACGGTAAAGCCATGAATTTATGCATAAGATACAATACACAACAAAGAGATAATTCATATTCAAATCTCATGGTCCTCCATCACACATCCCTCTGTTTATATGTAGATAGTCTTATGAGAAAATGACACCAGGCACAACCAAAATTATGAGACAGCAAGTCAAGCCTGAAGATAATAATTACTTAGTTCACAGAGGCACAGTGAAATTCTTCAGCTCACTGTCTTGGTGGCCTGCAGTGGCAAATGTATCGTGCAAAAGTAGTAAATTAGACGGATATTCACTCCTTTTTTTTTTTCCTGAAACACTTAGTGAACTAATAACTGTTTGACAATTGCATAGCTGGCATTTCAGAGGAAAGGGGAACATGAGGCTGACTGAGAGCACCAAGAGCCCAAATCCATTCCCACTTACATTACTGTAAATCTTGACTAAGTCCATTGGTTTCAGCTGAATTACTCCGGATATCAATGGCATAAGGCAGGAGAAAAATGGACAAAGGGATCACATTTTACTATGGGAAGGCAGTTCCTTTCAAAAGAAAAGCACATTATATAAACTACAAGGAATACTCAGTGTCCTAGTTAAAGGTATTGTGGTAAAATAAAGCAATGAAAAATTAATCTAATCTCATAAAATAAAAGCATTAAAAAAACCTATTTACAACATTTTCCCCTTGATAAAAGGGACTATTTATCATTTTGTCAAGATGCTTAGCTATTCAAGGACTTCGTTAGACTAGCCTATTGAGATATATTTAGCAGTATACACAAGAAATGCCTTAGTTGTCTCTTCTTCCTGAGAAAGTTTGACTATTTACAGTTTCATCAACACTCAGATTCTCCTTTTTTCCCCCTCAAAACAGTCAACAGAGCAATTAATTATGACATTTCTCTCAAGATGACTACAGGTTGGAAAGTGTGCAAAGCGTCTGTTTAATATAAAGATACATTTAAACTTCCTAATTGCTAGAATCATGATATACAATAGTCTTTTCTCATAGAAATTGTGATTAAATAGTCATAGGGTGTCTAAGAATAAAGTACTTCTGGCACTTCTGTAAGAGAAATTTAACATCAAGAAGATTTTGTTCTAATGAGTCTTAAAGCAGCAACATGTTACTGTTAAGAACTGCCAATACATAATTCTGCCTTGGGATTTTTTAATGTGGATGTTTTTATTCCTTCTCCAGATATTTTTTTCTTTAAAAGCACCTTTCTCTTCCAGTCTCTGAAGTCACTTATAAAATTATAATAGTGTATTTTCATTCCTACTAAAGCTGTAGTAATGCTTGTAACGGTTTGCTCACTGTACTGGTCAAGCTCTTTGTAAATTGCTAGCTAGGATATAGTGTATTTTAGCTTCTAAATGTGATTTCACAATTTTCCTAATGTAAACCACAAGCCACAGATTCACTGACTTTTAAATTAACCAAAATTCTCCCAAGAAATGCAAGAGGACATTGAGAAAAAATCCTTCTTTTTGGAAGAGTATAACACGCAGCTTGTAAAATGGAGGGCTTCTTCCAAGATTTCCAGGTCTGCTCATGAACTAGAGAGGACTAAATGTACAGATGTACAAGAAAGTGAATGCTAAAACCATCGGCTGAGATGAGTTACAACAAAAAATATTGTAAGGCTGTATAATATATAAATTAGTATGTATAAAATATAAATTATGGTCACAGGAACATACAAAACCACAGACAATTCAAAAATCTGTACATAAAGGAAATTAATCAACATGAAATTAAGACAATTATCTTAATTTACAAATCTTTTAACAGAACTTGTCTAAACATATGCCAACACAGAACCTGGATTTGGAGAGATTGGTTGGCTCGAAAAAAATTAATTTGAACTGATTATTTTCTTCTTTAAGATTTTGTGCAGGAAATTTGAATATGATTTTACAAGTCTATCTTCATGAAGATGGAACCTGAGGAAGATGATAATGGGGAAAATTACTGCAAAATAACACACTCAGATTTGTATAGTTGTCCTGGCCCATTAAGCTAGTGTTACATTTTCAGATACCTATGGAAATTGTAGAAGAAGAGCTATTACAGAATCTCAGCTAAATTTTCAATAAGAGTTTCAGAAACCTGATGTGATAATAAAAGGCAGTTCAAATGAAGTACTGCACACTTAAAACCTTAATCCAAATGTTTCATCCCATTCCATTAAAATTGTTAATTCACTAATGTTCTGCTAATTACAGGCTTTTTACTTATTCCATTTTATTGCATGTTTGCCTGAAAAATACCTTTTAAGTAGTTTCAAAATATGACTAATATCTTTTACAGGCTTATATTTAAAGAATAGTTTAAAGATGCCAGGCATACTTTTTAATAATAATATGTCATAACAAAGACAACCTTCCCAAGACAGTTCAAGAAACCCAGTTCTTTTCTTTAATTCATATTATAATAAATGTTTAATAAATATGAGCAAGTAATGCAAAAATAGTACTTGATTTATTTGATTTTTTTTTCTGTTCATAAATTATCTGCAAAAAGAACACATTATTCTTCAGTTATTGAATTATTTGAATTACAGATTTATTCCTCAAAAATATACTGATAATTTATTAGATATCTAACAACTCTGAGGTAGTTTATTTTGAATATTTAATTTAAAAACTACGTTATTTATATTAGCTACACAGCTCATTTTTGTTCTTAAACTAGATAAGCTTGACTATTAAATCTCAGGTGTCTGATGCAAATTATTTTGATTACAATTCAGTGAGTTTTCTTCAAAGACGATTATTCACTAGAATAATTTACAGAGCATGAAAAAAGTAATATTTTGTGTCAAAGTCTAAAATTTCCATAAGATTCCACAGCTCCTAAGCCCTTAGTTAATACTTGCTGCATAGGAAGGGATATAACTATTTTGTTAGTGTCAAAGTTAACTCTGCAGATCTCCCCAATATGCTCTAGCAATGCACCTGGTAGGGCACAGACAGGCAGCTAAAGAGGTGTGAGTTACAGCAGTCAGCTCAAGCCAGGAAGCACAAGGCCTGGATAAAGTCTGTTCAAGCAGATGTGCATGCAAGGCAGTCTCAAACCCGAGTGGCATTGACTCATTGTGCTGTTTAAATGAGTAAGAAAATTGGGAAAAAAGAAAGCATAGTTTCTTCTCTCTCCTTATGTTCTCTCTCTCCCAATCAATGCAGGAAAGTCTAATTGGCTTTTCTTGCTTTTTCTCCCCCTCTAAATACACTACCCATTTTGAAAGAAAAATTCTCAGGCTGCACTGCGCTTCCTTATCTGCTGTGAGGATCTCCTCTGCAATCCTGCTCTCCCTGGAATCCCAATGATGGCAACACCAGATCTGCATGCAGAGCAAACACGGACTAAGCATCTGGGACCCATCTTGTGGGTAATTAAAAGAAATCCTGGTTCCTTACAAGAGAGCAGATTCAATAAAACTTATCAATTTCAGTGATTTAACAGTTCACAGCCACTACTGTAGAGAACAATTTATTAACAAAGGTTACAGGAAAATATCAAAGCTAACTTAAGCAATATTATTGTTTCAATACTTAGAATTCAGGCAGGCCCTACAATAATAATTTTTAAGACCTAACAAAACAACGTAGCAAAGAGCTCCAATTCTACTTCCTGTATGACTTCTATAAATTACTGTCATGACAGGAAGAATTAAAAAGGCTAAAGGAAGCAATTCTGCAGTCATCCTTTGAGATTATGTTATGAAACCACCTAGTTCCCCAGGTTTCACATGAGTTCATTTAGTTTTGGTGGTGTGTTATTTTTGTTTTGTTACTGTACATCTTAGACATTCAAAATTAACTTTCAAGACTATTATAGGTAGCATTTTTAAGGTTTTGTGAAATGGTATGACAAAGGTAACGGAAGCTTATTGTGGCTTCATAGTGCTAAATGCTCTGGAAGGCATTTTCATGTCATAGATTTTACAGGTCTATGTCATTTTTTAAACATGTTTTTCCACTAATAAGAAGGTTTCTGTTATTTTCAATTTAATTTGAATTTGAGTAAATATGATTTTTTGGGAGGTTTTGTTTAACAAGCTTTGGTAGCAGAAAGAGCAGACAGAAAAATAATTTTTCTGCAACATAAGATAATGCAGCTTAACATTACAAACATAAGTGTTGCTTACTTGAACAGCAAAACACTCTTTACTTGAAGGCTTTCTGAAACACCACAGTGGGTTATTGTTTGTTGTGTTCCAGTAGTTTCCATAAAAATTATGATAACAGCAACCTGTTGGGGCTCTGACAGAATCCTCTGGTCTGATATTCATCAACTATACTTGAATCTCAATCATCTGCAGTCTTGTCTAACTGTGGGCCCAGGTCCTCTGTTCCTCTAGCACACTGTGTACATTCTGTATGGTACTTTAACAGTGAAGATCTCCTATTTATCTGGTTTTTTAGTTCTGGAATATGAAGCAGCAAGTCACATAAAACTCAGGCTATTAGGAAATTAACTAAATGTACTGAAAACACAGATAACTTAAAATATGCATGCATCTACCTAGATAAAAACAGTGCTGCACCTATATGTTCTTTGCCTTTTTTTTTTTTTTTTCCTTCTGAGCTTCATAATTCAGGTAATTTTCTTCCAAGGAGTCCTACTGCATGTAGCAGTAGAGAGTTTGAGCAGAGAGTCCCATCAGCCCATAACTCCTGAATTTGAAGTAGTTAGCAAAAAAAATCTATTCTTTTCTAGCCTGTGCTGACATATTCAAGACAGCAGTGTGATTTTCCTGCTAGAAAAATACAGTCCTTTAATCAAAATATGGTTATAATTACATATAGCACATAATTACATTGCACTTTAACTCCATGCAACTAACAGGAACAAAATAAACCAGAAAGAGACATGTACTACACATCTCTTTTTGTCAATCCATTTGCTCTATGGAACCAGAAGTGTGACTCATCAGAAAGGTGGCCAAGACGTGCTCTCACAGCAACACTGGCAGAATAAAACACCACTCTGAAATGAATAGGAGTTATTAGACAATGTGGGACAAAAGTGTGTTAAAATAATCAAGCTGAATTCAGTCAGTGTGTTTCAATTTCCTGCAAGTATTGGTAAAAGTACTGTGCTTTATTATTACTATTAATAACAATTATAAAGTCCCAAGTCATATCAAGATCATATTGTACTAAAAGATACATATTTGTGTAGAGTTAACAACTCTTGATTCTTGTCTAAAATTTGCTATAAAATAAATAAATAAATAACATGGACAAAATTTGAGTGGCCAAAAAAGTATTTGCAGTAGTTCAACCATTTGATGCAATCCTGAGAAATTGTATCTCAAATAATTGAATTCACTACCTGTTCCCATACATAGGAAGAAATATTGATTTTTGAATTCTGCAGCATTTTTTAAAACATAAGTTTAAACTTTCTGACAATCCAAAAGAGATATAATTTTTTATAGTCCATACTGTTTTTATAAATATAAGGTTTTACTACAATCATGAGGAATCCAGGACTGTTCCATGGATGCAGACAACAGAGTATATGGGTGGAGATTTTTCATGCATATAACAGTGAAATATTTTGTCTTGGTTTTACAAAAAGTTAATACAGTTCTACCTTCATTATATGCTTTTGGAAAGTATTTTGAGAGAGACTATCTACAAGAGCTTGTCATGACAGGACAGGGCGGAATGGTTTCACACAGAAGGAGGGTAGATTTATATTGGATATTGAGGAGAAATTCTTTACCCTAAGGGTGGTGAGGCACTGGAACAAGATGGTCAGAGAATTCTGGATACCCCATCCCTGGAAGTCTGAACAAGGCTTTGAGCAACCTGTTCTGGTGAAAGGTGTCTCAGCCCATGGCAAGGGGGTTAGAGCTAGATGATCTCTAAAGTCCCTTCCAACCCAAACCATTCTATGATTTCATGCTTGATTTTAAATGTCCACAGCATTCCAAAATTCTCTGTAAAACAAAATCCTTCCCCCTGATGACTGTACAACATCATATATTACCTCCACTACTAAAGGTGTGAAGACACAATCACTGTCGGCATCAGCAAAAGAAAACTGACAAAAATATTAAAAAGCATTTGAAGCAAAAAGGGAACAGAAGAATTATGGAGAAATGGGAAGAAGACAATGGGCATTTGAATCTGAGAGGGCAAAAAGCCCCCATCATCTAAAGGCTAATTTTCCAATGTGTATATAAAGAAATCATGGGTAAAAAGAATGTAGGTAAGATATCTTTATTGGTAAAACTGTGTTGACTCTCATTGCAGAGTAACAGCTTGGATTACAGTGTACAGCCTGACAAAATATTTTTTGTGGTGATAGTAGCTGAACATGTGGTCTTAGGTGTAGTATTTTGGGCAACTAGAAAGCTGGAGAAGTTACATGAGTGGAAACCAGAAAATGAAAAAGGGTTAAAACTATAGACTTGGAGGAGATAAAGTCTACAGTTTCAGAAGCAGGAATGGCAAACAGCACAGTTTCAGATGTTGGATTCAAAAGGAAACAGTTTTAACTATAATTTCTTCACGTGACAAAAGCTCCTACTTTAACGGAAAGATTTCTAAAATTGCTGAGAATCCACCAAGTCCTGCACATATAAATGAGAGTATCTGCACATTATGGATTTTTGAGAATCAGGACACTTTTAATTTGTTCCATCAACACTCAGAGAATAACCATTGACATCACTTCCAGAAAATATTGGACACAAATTTCACATTAGGATCTGATTAAGAGCAGAAACCAAAAATTTATGGAAAGAACAGGGGTGATGCAGCAGTATTCAGTATAACTCTTATAGATTTTCATCCTGGGTTTCATTTTTCTTAATATCTGCATCTATTTTATTTTGTCTCAAAATCAAATGAATATTTGAAATCTTGTGTATAGGGAAAAATATTTTTACAACCCAGTAAGGGGGTCAGAGATAATAAAAACATTCTCTGAGTTCCAAGCCTATCAATATTCTAAGGTTTGAACAAGTGTTAACTTTTAAAAAAATCAGCAATATCAATAAGATATTAGCTAGATAAATAATTTATATTAATCAAGATAGATGATATTATAACTATTTATAGTTGTCTTGTGCCTCAAATATGCTAAATGAGTTGGTAATCTGTATTCAGATCATAACATAAAGCACGCATATGTACTTATGTTTTGTTGTTAGAAACCTCACTAAAGAGACCATGAATAGAAGAAAAATATTTCCTATTAATTCTGCAGAATTATCTCCTGGTAAAATTTGGCTTATCTCAGTCTCTCACTATACATACTCTCAGCACTACAAACTGTCACTTTTTGCATAAGTTACAGCTCACTTAACAATTTTTCTTAAGTTTCTTCTACCTTACAGAAAGAAGTTTACCACAGAATATGTTTTTGCAAAGTTTGGATCTTGGATTTAAGTGGCTTGAGAAATACCTGGTTACTTTAACAAATTATCATCTTGATCACAGCTGCTTACAGCAGTGAGTTTCTCTTGGTGTCATGCTGGTGTCTTATCCCCATCCCTATCAAGAAGTAAGAATTTAAAGGAGGAGAAATTTAATTGATAACCTTGTCAGCATCCCAGCTTTTCTTTGTCTAAAAAAGGCTAGTTTTGCTTGACCCTCCACTCTGGCAGGGAATATTTCTCTTTCTGTATTTTTCATTCTTTCCACTAGTTCTGAGAGCAAAGAGGAGGTTTAGCTGCACAGTATAAATATGTAACATGAAAGCTATGCAACCTGTCAGAGAATATTCCAGTGTTTAATGACACTTTTCAGAATGTGAGGCTTGGAGATTTCAGATAGCATGCATTCCTTGGCCAGTGAAATATATCCACACTTCCGCTGTATCTATTTGAATATTTCAGTATTTTAAACTATTCCCATCCACTCAAGGCTAAGCAGAGCCTAAATTCTCAGAGTAAGTGCTACTCACAAATCTTGGTTTGGAGTCACAAAGGAGTAAAATCAGAAAAAGAGTCTGTGAGAGAAGTCTTTCCCAAATATCAACCTTATTCTATTGACGAGACAATGCTGCCAAAGGGAAAAACTGCCCTACTTTTCAAAATGCTTTGGAAAAACAGTGCACAAAAAAATACTTACTAAATAAAACACTCCTACATGGTGTAAAATTAAAACAGGTGAACTTTTCTTGGCTGTACATGATCATAAGGAAAGTCATAGTTTCTTACTGGCTTCTCCAATCAGGTCGAGCTCTTTAGACAATAAGGGCTCAGAAAGACTAATTGTGCTTACAGTCAAAGCTCTGCCACATCAGATACCAGGGATATGTGTTAACTTTAGGACTGAGTGTGGACAGAAGTTTTCTGCATCAGTCAACTTCAATTTAATAGAAAACAGGAAAGTATTTTATATCAGTTTCTGAGGAACGGCAGAGAGAAGTAGAAACATACAGCATCATTTTGATGCTGAGAAGTAAATCTCTTGAATCAGAGTGATGGAGATTTGTTTTGCACTTAGTCTCAATATACTCAAAATGGGGAGTGAGATGTTTGAACAAGTTTCCCAGAGAAGTTATGGACATTCCATCCCTGAAAGTCTTGAAAGCCAGACTGGGTGGAGCTTTGAGCAACCCAATTTAGTGGAAGGTGCCCATCCCCATGGCAAAGGGCTGGAACTTGATGGTCTTTAAGGTCCCTGACAGCCTAAAACATTCTAGGATACTATGAATTTTTTTAAAGTATATTTTACTGCTAAATCACATACCTTCTGGGACCATTTTTTTTCGGGGGGAAAAATGCACACTTCTTTACTCTGATTAGTGTTAAGATGAAATGGTTCAGTTACTGTACATTTTAAAGCCTAAATCCTCACCTCTATCAGCCTCAGTAATATGAGATGGAAAAAAACCCCAAAAAAGAAATGGAGGAGGGTAATTTCATTTGATCATTTTAACAAGGGAAAGAGTCATTGTGCAACCACTGTAACAACATGAAAATTAGAGCAGCTCCATGCCCTCAGTGCCACCTTTACCTGAAGGAAAGTTTCAAGGACACATTTGTGGTTTGGTATGGTGCTCCAATTCACCCCATTTCTGCCCATTCTGGAAAGCAAAGCACGAGAATCTTTCCTTTGAGTTAGGGTAAGGAATGGACATGAGGTAAACTGGTTTGGACTGCATCTGTCTTTCTGCTCCAAAACCATGATGGTATTTATTAGAGATAAATCTTGCATTCTTCTGAGACATGACGAAATACTTGTATGAACTTTTAACATTGGAAGAGATCTGACCAAGTGAAGTCAATTAATTTCAGTATTTTTTTAATCTACAGTGGAAATTAGAAGAACTGTTTCTATAACAAAGATCATGAAGATGGGACAGATTCTCATTTCATCAAGGATTATTTATTGAAATCAAAGGTGAACTAATTTAAAAAATTATTATAAATCATCAGGTTAAATAATTTTGCATTTAGAAGGTACCCACTGTTCTCTTTACTTCATGGCAGTCTACCAAGCAAAAATTGTACTGAATGTATAATCTGACCTGCCACATCTGAAAGAATTTGTGTCCAAAGATAATTCATAGCAGTACTACATGCATCCGGAATATTATGCACAACCTGAAACAGATACAGAAATTATGCTATTGTCCCATTAGCTTGTAATTTAGCTGCACCATTAGATCTAACATGGCAATTGCAATATTTCAAAATTACTAAGAGATACCATAGATCTCCTAAGCTTAAATATATGTGCACACCATTTTGTCTTAAGGACACAAATCACTGGTATAAATACCTGACTTTATTGCTTTCCATTTTTACATTTCTAGGGTATGAGCTAAAATCATTGGGATATCATGGTAATACCACTAGATCAGTAAACTCAGGGTTAAATGAACACTGTTTCACTGGAAAATAACAAAATTCTATGGCATAAATACCTAATATTTAAGTATTAGATCTTTAGAAGTTTATTAAATATATTTTTAAATACTTCAAAGTGTGCAATACTTTGAAAAACCCACAAATAATCAGAATATCAAAAAATATTTACAATTATATGTCTCAATCAAATACCTTTATATCAAAAGGAAGGAAGGAGACCAGATAGATAGAAAGCAATAAATCCAATAATGTTCATGTGCATCTTGGTTTGGATTTTATCTGTACCAGCACCTCTATCAAGGGCTGGAATATTTTCTATCTAATGTGGAAGGATTTAAATTACTTTTTTTTTTTAAAGAAAAAGACAGTAGAGAATATTTTTCCCTTTAACAATAACACAGACAGAGACACTAATGAAACGCTGGAGAGATGCAGATAGAAGGAAAGCTGCAAATTTTTACACACTGTTGGTGTACAAATTATAAGCAGAAACCAGATACAAAGCAACTGAATTTTTGAGTAAATCAGTGGATTATGGAAAGCAGTCTGATAGCTTTTTATAATTATAGTCTTATTGGCAAATAATTTGAAATAATGTCTTTATAACTACTTCAGAGGAAGAAAAAGAAAAACATCTTTGGAAAATGTTCCATTGAATGTATAGAAAATAACTCAGTAGGAGGCATGCATTTAAAACCAGGCTGTTTTCAGAAGCTGTAAATAATCATTTTAATAATGTAACACATCCCATTGTTTATTTCACAGGGTTTTTTTTACAACTTCTTAACAGAATAAATTGCTATTGAAAAGAAAAGAATATAAGGTTTAGGCTTATCATACCATCATTTGACACTAAATGGGCACAAAATTCCATCCAAAAGCATATCTGAATTTTGGGCTCCAGAAATTAATTTCTACAGAAAGCTATAGTTATTTCTTTACAGGCAATTCCTTGCATTTTTCAATCATGCACAAAGCACAAGTGATCTTTTCATATCTCATGAGGTTCATGACACATTGTGGATACTGAAGAGGGTGATAGACTGCAGGAGAAACAGTACTTAAAATCTGCTTATTTTCTTCCCTTTTTTCCTTACTTTCAGTCAGGGATGTTCAGAAGAAATTATTATTCTGAGCAGTTCTTCTGTACAGACTTTATCAGCAACTCATTAAAATTAACAGAAAAGCAGTGGAAAACAGAGAGGGACCATTTCACCAAAATTTGTAGCCATTGCAAAAGGGATTGGAACATCTGGAGTAAGCAAGTAAGAAACAAAACCAGAACAGTAGTTAGGGAGGAAATACCAAGAAATCCCACGTTATATTGTCTCCAGTTTGATAAAAGCAAATATGAATAACATTAATTTGTTTTCAATGGCATACTGGCTAAAACTGATTATAAACTATTAACTTAGAAGCCGATTTTATTTATTGGTCTATAGAGACTTCAATGGAAGACTTATACGTGACTGCCATTGGTGAAGATGATAACAAGTATATTTATACAATATATTATTATACAATATATTATTACATTATATTTACATATTGCAAAATACAATATATTATTATACAATAACTAATTAACAGGTTATAACACAGCCCTGTAGGAAGGGCAAGGACCACTAGATTCTAACTATTGTTGTACCTAATGCTGTGCTGAAAATTAGGTGAGGAGAAGAGTTTGAGAAGCCATTGCTAGGGACTAGATGATGTGAAGAGACTGTGTTCCCCATCAGGGAACCACAGATCTAGGGACTGACCTCCCCTCTGCCCCCTCCAGGGTTGGAGTCTCTCTGTTGCCCAGCGAGTTTGTGGCACAGGCGGACAGAGCTGGGAGCAGCTCTAGACTCAGTTCATCACTACTTCCTTAGCTTTCCTTATTGCTGCCTAGCTTTCATGCTGGTGGTTTACTTCCATACAGACATCTGTTTTAGGCATTTACATAATCCTGAGTGCTGCTGCTCTCACAGACCCACATTAGCCCCTGGAAAGTCTTCAAGGTCACTCTTAAATCACAGCCCCCTATTTTCACAACTGTGAGCAAGTTTTGCCAGCCTCTGCTCACCTTAATGAATTAGAGGATTTGGGGTGTAAAAAAATTAAAGAGGTCAGTGCCATCATCACCATTTTACAGACAGGAAAGCTAAGGCATAGGAATGCAGCTTAAGTCTCCAGTGGCACAAAAGAAACCAGAACATAAATGGTAATATATGTCTGAAAATGCAAAGAACACTGCTTTGGTGTTCTGGCTATCCAAAACTACAGTTTAGACGTGATACAATACTTTGACTTTGGAATGATAATTAGGTTTTAATCTTTCATTAATTAAAAAAAAAGAGGTGTTCTACCAAAAAAAAAAAAAAATTGGAAAAAGATCCTCTGAATTCCTAAGCCTGTGAATTTTAATTTCATATATATTTATTCACTGCTGTTTAAGAATGAATAATAATTAAACAATTCTCTCCTTTTCTTGTGTTTTTAAGTATAGCTTCATTTTATAATCATCTGAGATAATACTAGTGAAAGATAAAAGCTTCTGTATAACCATTAGTTAATAGAAGTGGAGCATGCTGAAAATCACTAAAGTGAAATGGAACATATGGAAAACTCATTTCTTCAACCACCGATTGCCTGTCAATTTCCAGTCCATACATTGCCACAGAACTTGTTCCTAAATTATTTCAAAGTCACCCCTCCCCTTAATTCTAAAGTTATGCTGTGAGAAATGTTAATAGCAGCACAATGTCATACACCTGATTTTTCTCAGAGAAAACCCAATTTCACCCCTCCTTTCTCATCAGTTTTCTCTTTGCTATCACATCACAGAAAGAAATCTACCTTTGAATTGCAGGTATCATCGTATGCAGTAAAAACCAAGTTGAGTTCAATCTCTTTAACAGGAAACAGAGAAAAAAGCTGTTGTACTTTCTGAGAACAGTACACTTAAAAAATACCTGTTGCTGGCTTTCAAAATTTCAGGAGATTAAGGTGTGCTTTATTAGCAGTGGTTGCTAAATCAGTGCTAAATCAAAACCATTAACAATTTCTATTCAAAAGTAGAACCTTGAAACAAAATTAGAAGGGAAGATTGCATGCAAAATGTTGAGACATGATGGAAATGAATCTTCAGTCAACTGGAAAGACAAATCTCTCACTTATCCTGCCATAATTCACCATTAAACTAGTCAATGGAAGGAACTAGAATATAAATAAATTGGGTTTGGGAAAAACAACAGGTATAATTCCAGTAAACTGATGTTTTACAACTGAGTAGCTGCTTCTAATCTCTGAGGAGTATGGCCCTTCATGCCCTACCTCTGTCCTCCTTTTTTTTCAAACAATTAATTTTTATGTTTTATCTTTAATTACATCTCCTTTGAACCTGTGACATGTCCTTCTCTAGAGAATACACTGGAAATTATTGGTATTTGGGAGAAAATTACTGATGTTGAAACAATCCTTGAAAAAGCTGGCTCCCTTTTGGTTTTACCAAATGTCTGGGCGTTGGTACCCTCCTAAACAACTTCTGCCTGTATTCCTCACACATGGTGTTTTTTGAGTATCAAAAACCAGTCACGCCTTTCTTTATTGATATTCAGGCTTATCCTAAACCAGGCCACATTCACTAACTAGATGGGTGTAAAAGGCTTTGCATAAAGTGGACTTTTTTCAGCATATCTTTGTTTCTTGCTTCTGATGTCCCTGAAGACCCAATAACTACAAAGCAACTCTGAATAACAGGAATGTAGGAACAGATGTTATTTGGGCACTCTCACATAATAAAGACTTCCAAGAATCCCTGATGCCCAATTATCTAAACACTTATTCTTAAGTTTCCATTCAGTGCATGATGAATTTAGTCTATTTCAGCTGAATACTGAAGGAAAGTAGTTAGTGTGAAAGTGATGTCAATCAAAACGGACACATAAATGGACTGGGTAACACTATCTCACAAAGCATACATTATATAATCAAATAGGTAATTTAAATGAGATCAGTTTATCCTGTAATAATTACATAAGTACCATGTGTAAAGAGGGCAATTATTATCTCATTATTTTCAAATTATTTTGGATTATTTTGAATGCTAGAGCATTATCATATGTGCTATGTTATTATAATAAAAATCCATGGTCACACGGTGCTTTTAAACAATAATACTGGAATAAAAATAAAACCAGAGTGACCCAGAATACGAAGAAACTCTATTTTGATTTGGAAGATATTCCATTTTACCATCATTAGGTCCAGTGAAGGACTTCAAGAGGCTTGGTTTGCAGTGTGTCAGAGGTGGCACATCAACCTTCAGTGACCCCCAACAGACAGAATTTTTGTAAGTCCTTCCTTATCTCAGCTACTTACAGACCCTAACTTCTTCATCTGCTCATGGATGGGCAGATCATTCCAAGAGACAGGATTGCACTGAAGGGAACAGCATACAATTAGACATATTATATACAAGACAAGGGGTTAATTTGTTCCATGTTTTCTTTATAACGTCACTTTCCACTACATGATTCTTAAAGATGTAAACAAAAGGAAAAAACTGAAAATGCCATTGAAACATTTGAAATTCCTATTGTAATATTAGAGGAAATAAACTGTGTTGTGGTTTTTTGGTGGGTTTTTTTTTTTTTGAGAGAGAGAAAACACAGAAAATTCTCTATAAATGGATCATAATTAAGCAGAACTCAATAATCGCTCAGGACATTGGCAGTATTTTAAAAAATAGTGTTAAAAGTCATAGTCATGATGTCTACAAAGGATTGAGAAGGGCTATAGAAGCTTAAATCACTATAAATTTGCAGAACTGCTTATTTAGCTAATAAAAAGCAAGCTTTAATTTCTGAAGAAAAATATTAAAAGTGGTGTTCTAAATTAATGGCCATTTTCGCTTCTGCTACTTGACATTGCACAAATTAAAAAATGGAGAAGCAATGGAAAGAACTGCTAAATTATTATTTTGAGGCTAATTCAATCTCTGTTTTTTATATTTTCTATGTTGTTTGGTTGTAAATGACAGATGGTAGCAATAGGTCTTGCCTTAACTATAACACATCAAAAAGCAACATGGAATGCTTATCTGTGCCTTCTTCATTAACATCCTCTTTCTTTAATCAGGATCATTAGAACCCAAACTGTCTTGGAGGAATCAGAACCATTCTAATGTTGAAATTCATCTTCTGTCTTAGCTTCTTAGTATTCTGCTCTCACTAAGGGTACACTTCTAAGAGGAATTTAAACACACATAATCCTAATGCTATGGGAATTTTCCTTTGTAATATACATGAATCCAATATAAAGCAATATGGATTATTTTCTATACGTTTGTATCTCCCAGGCATGTGAAGTCCAAATAAGGACAAAGACAAGGGGGATAAAATCAAATATGAATAAATGATCTTTCATGAAGAGAAAACAAAGAAGTTTTCAAACACGGAGTATGTACATTCAAATCACCTTGAAGCAAATGTAATATATGCAACAAACACTGTTGAGACAGGGGAGGCACAAAAAAGGTAACATTTTTGTTTGAAGCTACTTTGAAGAATCTGGTCAAGAGTATCTGTTCACTTGTTTGCACTTAAAAACATTCACTGCCAGGCAGTATGTCTCACCTTATGCAAAGGTTTTTACCATCTTGTGTATTAGCAGACAAGGAGAACTTTTTTTTTATATAAGGTTTGGATTTTTTAGGGTACTTGCCTCCAAAATATGTCCTAAATAATATTCAGAGTGGGCAACCCTGCAGCAAAGCTGAGTGCTAAACCTGGTTTTAGAAATATGTGTTGAGGAACCTTTTGTAGCGATGAAAAACAATGTAATTAGCTGTTCAATATACACTACTGAGATTAATTTATCGCAAAGCACTAGAGAAATTGATCCAGTTAATCAGGCTGGATTTTGGGAGCATGTCACTGAGAGTGATCCAGAATGCTTATGTCCAAGAACCAACAAAACCTTGAAGAACCTGAGGCAAATAGTCAGCTCCTTCTTATGGGCCAATATACTTATGTAGTTACACAGCAGAGCCTGGCTCACAAGGCTGTGCGTGTCCCAGTCAGACATGAGAAACAGGATTCAGGGAACTGCTTTGTCATCCAGAGGCAGACAGAACATTTGTGCTTTCTTCATGAAGGTCATGGTAAACCCTTGACAGATTATCTTGATAGACTTGGTGCAGCAAAGACTCCAGACACAAGGCACAGAGTCCATTTTCCAGGCACAGCATGTCTAGATTTGGGATCTAGCTCTTCCTTCACTCAGATAGGCTTGAGTGATCCCCTCAGGAACTAGCTGCAATCATCACCTTACAGGATGTCACAGGGACTGAAGGTCAGAGAACTTTGCTTCTTATGAAGCTGAATTTTTAGGCAGCAAAAATAAGGCACAGAATCAGATTGTGTTCAGATGCATTTTTCCACCTTTGCAAAACAAATATCTCTGTGTTATGTCCTGTAGCTCTGTTTTACTTTTCATACCATAAAACATAAGGAAAGATTTGTGTTACTTCTACATCATATACTATTCACAATAGGTTTCTCTTCGGAGAACAGTGAAGATTTATACGACTGCTAACTGTAAAAATAGAAAATAAAACTGCATTAAAGATTATGAGACTGGCTTTAAATAAGTATGTTTTTTGCAATATTTTTTTCATGAGTAGTCTATGATTTGCATATACTTATACGAGTGTAAATTAGGTCAGAATTACCGAAATATTCACTTTTTCTGAGTATTCCACTGGTATAGCAAGTATCAGAATTCAAACACAATGTGTACACATAAAACAATATCAGGACTTGGTGTATACAATCAGTACAACTTAAGTCCACTAATTATGATTAAAACCATGCAAATCAAGAAGGTAAATGTCATGAGGATCATCTGCATTCAGCTTCTAGAGAAACCAAACAATTTAAAGTTCGGCATTTAAATTACAAATATGCTTATTTCAGTCCTCACATTCTTTATAGAAAAACTTGAATACGAGAATAAAACTTTACTACATTGACAGATAGATCTAAGGCATACCACAGGAAGAATGAAGTTCAGCAAGTGAACTTTGGAACTGGTGGATGTCAGGAGACTAAAGTGGTTCTGCAGACAGAGGAAAGAGACAGAGAAAGATGCTAACAGTTTTTATGAGAGACCATGCCCTGTTAACAGTACCATGTGCTCAGCTTGCCTCAGCAGATAGCCTCTGCACAGGCAGCAGCACTGCAGAGAAGAGAAGCTTAAGGATAGAGGTATGTTTTCTGAAAAGCTAAAATACCCAGTTAGTTGAGCATTTTGTATCAAAAGCTGTTTGGCTATATGTAAAGCACTGCTCTCTACCATATTATCAATTTTTTCCTTACTGGGGAATGTCTAAGCACATTCATGGAAGCAACTCCATACAAGCTCACCTGTGAGATATTACCCCCCAAAAAAGACAGTTTTTTAGGACAAAAAAATGAGCTTTTTATCTCACCGAAACAAATGTTTAATGTTCAGGCACACAGGTAAGGAAAAGAGGAAAGTGTGCAACAGTGAATGCTGCTATTTCACCATATAGGTTAAGGTATAAATGGAGTAGGACCTTCAAAGCACACTTTCCTTGACATTCAGTAGATAAATACTTTCTCAACTTGTTGTCTGTCAGTTGTGTAATGTGTTTCCTTATTCATGCTTTAGTTAATCTGGAGGCTCCTGGGTTCTATCCAAGCCCTTATTTCTTACAAACATATGGGCAGCTTGGTGATGATGTTGATGGCAGAGGGTGAGAAGAGAAGAAGAGCAGTCAGATGTCTGGAAATTCTGCATCTAGGTCAATAAAATCTCTTGTTTATGGTCTTACATTGATATTGAGCAATAGTATTGAATAGCATAATATACAATGCAGTTTTTTTCATGAGTTGAAGGATTCTAAAGGGCCTTTTAGGAGATTCTGCTCATCACAACCCTCTGACAGCTGTTATGAGAGTGAACAAAGCCAATTTAAAGTGGTTTTGACAACCCTTTCCATGTCATGAAGTTGGGCTTGTGTCCAAATCTAGTAGATTATCCACAAAACAACTGAGTAAATTAGTAAAATCTTTTGTCTGATTCTGGGAATATTTATCAATTTCTGCAACCACTGGACAAAGACAAGCTTAGAACCCTTTTGTCAGCTGATACCACCCATGGTTTGTTGCCATTCTTTTCTCAAGAATATTGCCTGGGAGAAGGGGAGCAAAATTGAATTGTTAATGTTATGGCTGAATTTCAGCAATTTATATTTAAGCTCTTTCTAGATTATTGTATGTTTCACAGTGTTTGGAGCATCAGCTTCACTGAGATTACCCTCCATAGTCATGGAGGAGCTCATTATTTGCTTGTTGCTTTCCTTGCTAAAACACATGATGTAAGAGGACAAATGTCAAGAAGATCCCAAAGTAGATCTAGTGTGATCTACCTCAAGCAAAGACTTTTTGTATCTCCATATAAATGAAGACAAGCCCAAACCAATGGAATTTCAGTTATTTTAAAATTGATTCATAATTTTGTATGCAAATTGTAGCTTTAAATAAGTTTCTTATGCTGAACCTTGCAAATAAGATTTCACTTAAAACATCATTAATTAAAAGTAGAAAAACAAGTTAGAATTAAAAAGTTAAATCAGAAACAGTGATGTGATTTAATAGAATGTTTGCTTTCACAAGAGAGCACAGTGTAAAATATGATTCCTGGTATGACCTCTTCCTCTGACTGCTTTCAGGAGCAATCTAACAGCTATAGTACGTCTGCAATGGATATTAATTTCTTTTCATTTTGCCTTCTCATTTTCTGTTTTGTAAGAGAAATAGAGAGAAGCAAGCAAAGAAAGAAAGAAATAAAAACAAAGAAAAGGAAAAGAAAGAAAGAAAAAGAAAAGAAAAAGAAAGAGAAAAGAGTAGGAAAGAAAGAAAAAAACCAAACACCATAGCTTTAATCCTTCCCTGATTGGCAGACTGGAAAGCTCTGAATTATTTAACAAAAGACATAACTTCTAACAGCATAGAAGTGACACATAGAGAGGAAACCTTCAAACAGGTGAGAAAGAACACAATGAAAAGTGAAAACCACAGTCAGCTATATGCCCTTCGTCCAAAAAAGCACTTCATTTCCTCACTATTGTGTTCCTTCTGTCACAAAGTTTCACCACTTTGTGGCAATTGTTACAAATGCCAAAGCTTGTTTTCTTCTTCCATGATTTCCTGTGTTAAGAGTGAGAGTGTTTGAAGAAGGTTGACTAGTATAAGATGTGTAAAAATTGAAACTCAAACAGTTCTTGCGGAATCAAAATTAGGCAACTGAAACTAACCAAGGCATGTCAAACAATATCTTTTTAGAAAGCAAAACTACACATGTCTGCCTAAGAAAGAGAGGAAAAATCATAATAATAATAAACTGTAAATCTTTGAAAAATTTCTGTCATCCTGCTTTCCCATTGATAATTGGATTTCTACTGAACTTTTCCTTCATCCCCAAATAGAAACACCTGGAAACTCTTCAATTTTCCATTGAAGAGTTCTTAAAAAAAATTAAAAAATTATGGAGATAGTATTTTACAGGTTTGGATCTTGAATAAAGTCACAGTTTTCTCAGAAAAATGCTGATTAAAATATCTTTTCTTGGCCCTAAGGCTACGACTTATGATAGCAAAAGCTCAGATCAGCCTGAAAAATCTGAGCAGGAGCACAAGTGATATCCTTTTCCCCCTTCAGAATGGGAGACTAGCAGGAGGTTTTTAGAAGTTCCCTGAATGGAGTTCATAAACGCATCTGGTCAGCTATACTGTCAAAACATTTTTTCAGAACACAGTTCTGTTAAAATTTTCACATTGCGTTGGGTTTGCTATAACAAAACCCCAAACTAATCACAGGAGTTTCCACTCCTCTTTTTAGAAGTTTTATCTCAGTGGAGCAGGAAAAGTTACTTACAAGTCTGTGGGTGCTTAAACCATACTCCTCTTTATCTGTGCTCCTGTGAATGTCATCTGCTCTCTACATAAACACAATCAGAGCTGCTGCTGGTACTGAGCCCTCAGTCTCACACTTCACTCATGTCATTAAACACAGCATTTGTACCCCCAAGAGGCACAAACAGCCAACGAGAGCAGAGTACAGCACAGACTGTGCAGGGCTGTGGTCTGACACCCCCAGAGTTACCTGCTTTGGGTCCTTCCATTCAAGGGACATAGGAGCCTGCTGGCCTGATCAGCTGCAAGTACAGAACATATGGGCACAAAAACAGTGTACAGTGTGACTAAATGCCTGCATCACTGACAGAACCAGATAGGTCTGAAAGCTTGGGGGAATAAGAGGAAAAAAAGCTTCAGTAACACAGACATTAAAATCAAATTTACACATGTCCTAATCCACAGGTTTACTGAATTTATTGTTGGATTTTAAGCAGCTATAACAGACTGAATTCATTACCCTAACACTTGGAGCCAAATTTGAAGTGCCTGTATTGCATTCAGAGTCTAACCTGTTTCATTTGTACTGTGTCCTCAACCCTTATGCGCATGGGTTGAGGACACAAGTCAGCTTTTCCCTTCCACATCTGCACCTACCTCTTCACTTGAGCATGTGCTTATGCATGACAGCAACAACTACGTGCAAGGCTGAACTTCAAGATAATGGTGAACTGATAACTGAGTCATGATGCAGACACACGTGTACATGCTCCTGGACAGAGTGAGGGTAGGACTAGTCCCCTCTCCTGAGGCTGCTCTGTGAGCCATCCCCCATGAGCACAAACTGTGGATTCTGGCCAGGAGCAGCACCAAGTCTGAATGGCCCAACAAACTCAAAACCAACTGCCTGTGAGGCAGAGGAAAGCTCTGAAGGGCTATGATGCGGATCAAAGCAACATTTAGGTGGATTTTACAACCAAAATATGTATAGGTAGCCAGAAATCCACAACACAGACTTTTTTCTTTACTGTTCCCTTCATCATTTGTTAAAATGAAGAAACTGCTCCCTCAAAATAAATCGTAACTCATATCCTGAATCCTGTTTGGTATTATTGACTGACTAATTCAAATTACATGGTGACCCTGGCCATTGTAGATCTTTAATAAAAATTAAGTGGTGCTATTAGCCTTAGGTATAATTGTTTATTATTTCTCAAATATTAAGCAATTATCTAGGAGTCTTAAAGTGCAGACAGATAGTTCTACCACATAGACACCTTGGGAGGTAATTACTTTTTCATTTTATGAGTTTCTTTCGCCTAAATATGACATCTCTTTTTCCAGTTTAGACTTAATGAAAAAGCACCACCAACAGAGACAGTGGTCAAAGAACTGCATGAGTTTCCAGGAAGGGGAACATTTATCAAAACATACTGTATGGTTAATGATAGTATGCATGGATAAAGAAGCCTGTAATATACAAAAACAATAAAGTTGGATTAGTGTATCGAAGGTTGTTTGGACAAGATTCAGTTCCATTTCCAAGAGACTTCAATTTCCTTTCACATAAACTCTGTGAAATACTTTATGTGACATGTTTATGACTAGCTGATTTTATGAATGTTATAATTGCAGACCCTTATGAAGGCTGAGAACAGAATTGCCCCTTCAGCAAGCAAAAAAGCAAACAGATGAACATGACAATTAATAGTTACAGTTGAAGAAAGAAAATCCACGTATCTCAATTACATTACACCAGATTACAACACTATGTGGTATACACCATATTGTTTAGGATTTTTTGCAGTTCCTAATGGCTAGCAAAAAAGGTATACTTAAGTTCAAGTGTAGGCAATAGGTTATGAAACTGTAGATTTTCTCTCTGATTTAATAGGTTTACTTTATCAGAACATTACATAGTCACACTTCAGAAATCAACTATCAGATTTACAGTTCACGTTGTTAATTTCTGCTTAAATTTTCTCTTAGAAAGTACTCATTCTCTAGAGAAATATTATTTTGTTTTGCTTTGAAAGTGTCCATTTTACTCTGTCATTTAGATAGTCCAAGGTATTTAAATACTGTGAGCTACAAACTTGCCTGAAACATTCACTTTTATTGAGCAGCCATTGCAAAAAGAGAGCCCAGCAACATTTTTTAAGTCAAAACATAAATCAGAATCATCCTCTCATATGAAAATAAAACAAGAAAGTTGTGTCATCTCTTCTCACATCCTAGATACAAGTAGATATAAGATGAAAAGAGTTTATTGCTTTATATCCATAAATTTAACTAAACCACAATTATTAATTTTACAGGTAAAAAGCCAGAAAATTCCTTACACTATTTTGATGAAATCAAACTCTAAGGCTATATAAAGTTTTACAGACCTCCACAATTCCAGATCCCAGGGAATGATACAGGTTTCATGCCTCAGCACATCAGGACAAGTTCTAACTTGCAGAACCAAAGAAGAGATTGGTTGGAAAGGACCTCCACAGGCCACATAATCCAATCTTCTGGCTAAATCAGAATGAACTTCAAGATTAATTCAGTCGTTCAGGGCTGTGTTGCAACTTGTGACTGTGGCATCCTGGCCTTCCACTGTACATGACCCTAACCTGACCACAGAATATTCTTGATATCTTCTGACTGCTGCCTGTGCCTACATGTTTCATACCTCCTGTATATGCCACAGATTCAACATTATTTCAGATGCACCTTCTGAACACTTTGTGGAGTTTTTCTCCTCTGGACTTTGATGCCTTGTACTGTAGGAATTAATTCATCCAAAATAAAAAAGAAGTACAAACTGAAACAGTATTGTATTTCTGTCTTCACCTGAGTTTTTTCCAAGTGTTTCCTGGACACATGGAAGCATTGTTAACTCTAGAAGTTGTATATCTTCAATCAGCCTCTTGGATGGCTGTACCCTACATATCACTCCATCTAGCTCTCCAGTTAGAAGTAAGAAATTCAGATTTTGCTTTCTTCAGCTTATTCCTTATATAATCCAGATTTTTCTTCTAAAAAGAAAAGAAATACAGTTCAAACAAGAAAAAGGCTGAAAACAAATAAAAATAAGACACTAAATTTTTTGTGATAGAATTTAATTTCTCTCTCAGTTGCTTATTCACATTTCATGTGGCATGCATTCCTGGTAGAAACATACCTTCCCATCACTTTTTATATAATTTGTTTATTTTTAACAGTTAAAAATAGCTGCAATTCACATTTCTCACTCCACCAAAAACTCCCTAGAAAAGACCTAGAAAGAAAGAAATGCATCAGTTGAGATAGACACACATTTATATTTATGGTCCAAGTGGAATAACAACATTTTGTTTACACATGCATTTTTAAATTGTCACTGATCTCTGGCTCACAAATATCAAGATGAATTTTGCATGTGGAAAAATCACTTTTGCTGGCACTTTATCAAGCAGTTGCATCCTTTTAATGAAGACTGGGATACAAATTACTACATTTATATTCCATTGAAGGACTCCCCTTCAAGTAAAATGGTTGCAACTGTAAATATTAATGAAAAAAAAAAGCTACTAACTTCCTGGACTGTATTGTGGGGAGAGAATAATTGCTGTGACTGGTCACAGAACAAATATTGCAGTGCATTTTTTCAGTAAATTTACCATGTTACCTGTAACATGCCTACTAATTCATCACCTCTGTGTCTACTTCTAACTTTTCAACAAACTCAGTACATTAAAAGTTTCCTATTGAAACAGAAACAAAACATGGCAATGTTTCCCTTTCTCCTCACCTACATTTCACACTAAAAGATCCAGGGTGAATACTATTGACTATCCGCTTTTAAAGAAAAACATCAGACTGATCCATTGCAAAATCCTTGAGAAAGGTTTTTCCTGTTCCTGTTACACAAGTGAACTGATCATAGAAAGTCAGTGGATTGGAAGACCAAAAAACTTATTTATTTTCTATAAAATTTTTTTTAATCCTTTACCAAAAAAATCACCAACTTTCAAGGGATAATTCTTTATATCAAAATGTGAAATATGTAAATATAATCAGACAGATTGCAAGACATTCCTTCCAGGAAGTATTCTTATTGTCAGAATGGGTTTATTTACTATTCAGCAAAAATCCCCCAAAAAACTCCCAAAACCCACAACCTCTTAAATAGTTATGCAGCCTCTCCATCACACCATCGTATATAAAAACTTCTAAAAAACAATGTAGGATAACATGAAGTTTAAAAAAGCAAATCACTTTTTTAAATTTTTGAGGTGTCAGTACTAAAGCTGACAGTAAAATTTTAGTTCAAAGCTCTTGTATATGTGACTTTTTAAAATAGTGTGCAGCTAATTAATCACATGCCATTCTCCACAGAAGTTTACGACTTCATTCAGCATGCAGAATGACTGGCATTGGGATCCTGAGATAAAGTTTAATACTGGGCTGCCTTCCATGTGCACCTCTCACATCTTATACTTTAGCTTACTTTAGTTCTAATCCCAATCCGAACACAGACTCTTTATTTTTCCTTGGTGTTTTTCCATGTCACTGTAATATAAGAATTTATTTTCAAATTAACAGTGTGAAGTAGAGAGATGTAGCTATCTTCACTTTACAAAGTGCTGAACCACACAGACACTGAAGTCAGAAGTTTCCAATTATTTTAAGTATCCAGCCTAAAATACCTTACCCAACTGGTTTTCAAAAACACACTAGAGATATCTTCTAAGAAGTAGCTTCGACTGGCTTTGCTCATCACTGCAGCTTCTCCCCATACCATGGCATGAGGTCAGCCCAGGTACACAAAAAATGAGGTACCTACAATTAGAGATCCCTTGTGAAAAGTCTGGTATAAGGAGCTTGCTGAACATCATGACAGGGCAGTACAAGACTTGGTTCTCCAGGCTGTAATAATTGCAATACAGTATTACCTCTCATCATCAGCTCTAATTACAAGATACACTCACTGATACCTTCTCATTCCTGCACTAACATGGCAATGAAGGAGGCAACAGCTTTATTAGCGACAACATTGGTTCATCCCTGGTTTGTGTCACAAATAAAGATCTTCATTGGAAAAACGGCAATCAACCACATAATGAAAGAACCTACCTAAATCTGTTCCACTAACCCTGCACTGAATTCAAGATGAACAGTTTGGGGTCCTGCCTCCAAAACTACAAACACTGGGAATGTACTGTTGGCTGCCAGCTAATCTTTGAGGTACTTAAGTTCTCATTACCTTTCCTTTCATAATTTTTAACTTCAGAGCTCCAAAGGCACTAAAGCATGCCAACTCTTTACAGTCTGGGCAGCTCAGCAACCAGCTTGGGCTGTGGCTCCTGTCTAGTATCTAGAAGCCATGCATTTGCCTGCTCTCACCCTCCAGGCTTTGACTCAGCCAGTGCTCTCAAAACACATTTAATATGCTCCAGAATTATCACCTCTCACAAAAAGCAACACTACAGTCAGAAGGAACTCCTTCTCTGGCTGGTTTTAAAAAGTACTGACCCCTTTTTTCTTTGGAAATAATGTATAGTGACCTGTCTCCATGAGGTGTCTCTGAGCTGTGCTATCTAAATATATAAAAACACTCCATTTTGCTTATAACAATACAGTTAAACTGCAAGAATTAGGATGCACCCCTCTTCTGACCCATTCCCACTTCTTAGTTCCAGGCAACAAGATGCTAATAGGGTTGTTCAGCACGCAAATGTTTTGAATTTCATTCCAAAGTACATGATGTTCTTATTGGGTGATTAATGAGAGGCCAGTGTCTCCACTTCCGAGATTAATTCTTTATGTACATTCTCACTACCAGTGTAACATTCTTTTAATTTCTGTAGCTCTGTCTGACAATTTGCTTCTTCTTGATCATTTTAATGGAAGACTTTTCAGTAAATCTAATGTCATGGTCTTAATAAGAATAGTAAGGGAAAAACCACATTTTCCTCAGCTTTCTGTGTAGCTCTGTTTACTTTCATAAAAAGTTCAAATTCTTATATTAATATCTTTCAGATGGCATGTTTGGAGAGTTCAGTTTGCAATGAGGTCCTATGCTTTTTCTGTACTTGTTAATCAAGTGTACATTTCTCTTTCAAGGTCTTTCTTCCCATGCCTTGCACTTCTATCATCGGGTAAGCTTTACAAGAGGCAGTGAAGAATTGTTTCTTTCTCGTAATTAAGGCTTTTGTATATTCAAATAAGTTGGAAAGACTTATAAAATCTGAAAGAAGGATAGCAAGAGGTTTGTATGAATTGGTTCCTTAGTGTCAGAGTATCTCCAAGAACAAGTTAACCCGAGGCCAGTACTGTCGTATAACAACATGTACATATCTATTTTCCCCTGTGCACTTAATGGACATTGATGGCCTGATGCTAGAAGCCAAAGCTGAGTTCAGGTGCTAAAATATGATACCACCTTAACTTTTTAGTCATCTAACTGCTCTGTTAGTTCTGTGTCATAAGGTACATTGATAGGAACTGAAAAAAGGTTGCTCCAGCAACTCCAAGTGTGGCAGCACCTAACCTCAGTGTTTGACTTTTTTCCTTGATAATGTTTTTCAGTGTTGTTTTGACAGTGCTTCTTTAGGTTTTCAAAGTGTGCACTGACATCCCTCTCCTCCCTTTTTAGTCCATGGCATTATTTGATGTTTGTATTTCATCCACATATTGCTGATGATCTGGCCTAAACTATGTATGGAGACACTTCTGCCTCCTTGAATAAGAATGAGATGGTTTTCACAGATATTTTTCAGTATTACAGAAGAGAAAATTTTAATTTTAAAAGAAGCTTAAAAGCATGGCCAAATCTGAGTAGATTTTAGTGGGATTGGCAATGAATATGTTTACACAAATATATTCTCTTGACAAACTTCAAGTCTTCCTGCAATGAAAATGGACTCCCAATGAAGAAATTATGATATAGAAGGTCATAACATTCATTTTAACACTAAAACCCAATAATTTTTAACAAGGGAAAAACATAGCTTCATTTTCAGGGGTAGTTTAATTCTCACTCCTATACCCACCCTTGCTCTACCTTCCTCTCTCACTCCCTTTTGTCCTTCTCCATACCAAAATATCAGACAAATTTGGGCACTTTGAATGCAAAAGTGTCAGACCAGGGGTCAAAGTTGTGCTGTTATAAAATCTGGAAATCAAGATCTTACTTAGAGTACCAAGAAATATTTATCATTTTTAAAAATCCTGTTAGAGAACAGTAAGGTTCTACACATCTCCTCTAATTTAACCTTGGTACTAAAAGGGATAAGAAATTTCCTAACTTTTTATTCTTTATTTATTGATACCTCGATCTGCAACAAATAACTGCAGTTCAGGATAAGGTTGAATGCACAAAACCTATGAAGTTAACAATTAACACAGTAAGCAATACATAACATTTTTCCTGTATAGTAGTTCAAACCTGACTAAATGGCTGTGGTAAATTTCAGTGGTCATAGCTTATTTTTTCTCATATTTGAATACATTTTTTCTGAATCAAAAAACATTTATGTATGTTAATATATTTGTGTATGTATAAAATTTATAAATCAGATTACATATAAAATTTAAAAATCAGATGACTTTATTATACTATTAACACAGAGGGTCAATCAAATAATATAAGATGGATTCCAGTGTTTTCCTTTAGGTCCTTTGCAATTCAAAACTTTTTGTCAACTTTTTCAGAACTGAAACCACATTCTCTCTGGAGACCCACGTGCATAGTAATGTTGGAATTTTCTCCAGAAAAGATATTATTTGGAAGTGCCATTATAACTAATATCTGGTTTACCGCTTTGACCTAAGAGCTTGTTTTTGGCACCATGGAGAAACGCTACATATATGAGGCCAAATGGTTTTTTGATTGCTCTTTCATCTTGACAGATGCAGTGCAGAGACACAAAAGTGACACCTACTGAGAACAGTAATGGACTGCTTTCCTGAATTTTAAAACTTGACAGAACATTTGGATTCTGGACTCAGATGAAGACCATGAAAAATTCACAAATCCAGACATCTCACTCAGTAAGGTAATAATAATAAAGAAATCACTTTCAAAGCATCTTTTAAATCATTTACCTGTATTTCTTGTTCTGAAGAATTAAGAGACATATTTTAATAATTCCAACTGGGAAAGGAGCCTTCATTATTGCAGGCTGTACTTGTTAGGTTAATACCTTGAAACTGCTTTTGGCTGGTCTGTAATCATGAAATATATTGAAATTTGCCAATATATAAAGGCAAAGGCAATGATTTGTGGTTGTCCTGTTTTTGTATATGTGCAGTCATAAACCAACACCAATGATTTGGCAATGCAGAATTTTGCCTTTGTGGATGGCTTTAATGAAAGAAAATTCACCTCCAAGTAATTGACTTAGTAGCAAAGTTCCCAGTGAAAAGCATTCTGCTCTGTTCTGGAGAAAGATTGCCTGGATGAGTTCTAGCATCTGACGAGCTGAAAGCTTACAGTGAGAAGGACCCTCTCATTCACAGATATTTTCTTGGCCTCAGGCTTGAGAGGTTTTGTTTTGGTGTGACATGATAATCGCTGTGAGAATGAGAGGTTCACAGGCTGAGCTGGTAGTGTGAGAGAAATACATGACATGACATGAAATGAGATAGGGGCAGGGTGATGTCTGGCATCAGAGTGGGTGGATAATCTGTTTAAAGATGGCACTGTAGATGATCTTGGAGGTCTCTGTACTGATGTTTTGATGTAACCCTTTTGCAGCTTCCTCAGGATGAGTGACAGGAATGAAAGCAGCTTGTGTGGAGGTGGGAGCAGGTCAAGACTTCATCCTGAATGAAGTAATGAACAACGGACACAGCTATATGCAGGATTACATGATAAACCCAGATTCTCAACCAGGAGAAGACTTTTAGATCACACATAATTATTTTCTCCTATTTCTCCACTGCTGGATCCACCATTCAGATTTCTAAGGTAACCCTCCAAGGACACCAAATCCACTGCATTAAGTATCAGGGAATCAGAAAAGCACTGTGATATGATCAGGAACAAAATTAGGGTTGGTACTATAACAGAAGGTCAAGAGAATGGGAGCCCTGGAGGTCTCCCAAGAAAAATTTTCACAACCATCACAAAGATGGCAGGGCAGAATCACATACCTGGAACATATTTTCTTGGTCTTGAGGGCATCTTCTCTACAGTTCCTCAGTGCCCTGGTAGATGCCAAGCAGGAATAAAAATGAGGTCCAGATAATTTAATTTGATTTCATTTCACTTCATTTCATTAAGCTGTGCCCACCTGTAATTAATTTTTAGCATAACAAATGTCATGATCTTTTTCCTACATTAGATTTGACCAAGAAAGAAATTTTGGGTCTGTGCAGAGTCTATCATTCATAATCTAATTTATATCTTCTGCATAAGTAAGAATGCATCAATAAAGGCTGCATTATGCAAAATTGTGAGGACTTTTTTGGTGCAACCACCTACTGAAGTACTGGATGAAATTTTCCTTCTTCTGAGGTAACAAAGATTGCACCTTTGTGTGTTTAACATCCTTGAAAATTACAGCTATTACTCCATCAACTTTCAAGGTTTCCTTTATAAAACTGAAATTTTCCTGTGGTATTAATCGAAATTCAAGTGAATAAAGTAGCCTGGAACTGATGTGGGCAGACACTGAAGAGAGAAAGAAATGAAGCCATGCTTTTGCCATGATCACAGATGAAATTTAGTCAGCTGAACTTTTGAAAGATGGCAAACACCCTGGCTGAAATTCCAGGTGATATATTAGACTGAACAACCTTAAATTTTCTCGTTTCTAACTTTAGGGATTTTACTAACACCAAACAAAACAAAAATGCATATAAATAATGGATGCTCAGAGCACCAGTGATTCATGTAGAGTTGGGAGAATTATACATAGTAAATAAATTACAAGATAAATTTTTCCTTTTTCTATTGGCAAATTGTCTTTGAACAGTTGATAATTTTCCTAGATTTATTTATTTGAAATTAACCAATTAATTATTCATGTAATTAATTTATGGCTGTATCTAATTGTAAAAGAATTATTTGGAAATCTGCAATAATAAGAAATTATAGGGCACAATATTTCACTGAATTTATTGTTGCTCTAGGTCAACTGTGCAAAATTTCAGCTTAAGTTTCCAAATATTCATGGATGTGAATTTTAAAATTCTTTTACAATAATACTCTTCAATATTTGCTTGTAAATTTTATATAATATTGAACATTTCTATAATAAATCTCTCTACTAAAACTATTTGCAGAAAGCAAACAAAATAACTGACATAAAAAGACTAAATATTGAAGGAATATTTTCCAGGAAATAGTGTTGAGCTGGACTTTTAGTGACAGTGAATTTTTTAATAAGCTTTGCTTATTCCTGATACCAACACAAGCATGCACTCACTAAATGGTATTAACATTTGGCAAGGCAGCAAATGTGCAGGTTATGCTGTGACTCCTGATGGGAAGAGGAATATTACAGAGCTAAGGGATCAACAGAATGAGGCTTCAATTCATTAGTTCTTCAGTGGTCATTTCAGATGCTTAGTACCAGAACTCCCTGATTGACATTCAACATTCATTGAAAGGCAAGTTGAAGTCAGAAAAGGTACAAGAACAGGCAACAGAACTGGCTACAGGAATAAAGCAGTTACCTTGAGAGAGAAAATAAAATAAGACTTTTGGAGACAAGGATAAAGGTACATACAATAGTGGTTTATATAATCATGAAGATGGTGGAGTAAATTCACTGAGAATTGTTATATAGAAAATTCCTAAAAACTGGAATTTCAAAGTTCTGAATCTCCTAAAAGACCATATAAAACAGATGGAAAAAATTGTATTTATTTTTATTAAATAGGTAATAAACTTTTAAAATGTGTTGTCACAGAAGACTGTGCATACAGATAGTAGCAGTGTTTCAAAAAGAGATCAGACTAAGATACTAGAGCGTATATGCAGGGATATAAACTCTCTCCCATATTGTTATGTATCACATACTCAGTGGCTGTGAATCCCAGGAGAGGAAAAAGGCAGGTGGCCAAATTCACATGTTCTAACTAAATGTCATCCCCTACTGCCAGTGTTAGAGGCAGGGTGTGCTGTAGGAAACTGGCCTCACTCAGTAGGATGTTTAGCACATTTCTGTGGAATCTGAAACTTTTCTAGTATGTGCACTTTTGATTTGTTTATTTCTGCTCAAAACATTGGTTTCCTATGCCCTATCAATCATTTTCTTGTGATCAGGTAACATGAGGCAGGGGTTATAAAAATTTCAACACCTTCACAGAGCAGAGCAAACCTTTATATCTGTATATGTTCCTTAAAGACCCTGTAGGGATTTACTGGGACATATTCATTCCACATTCCCCTCCCCGTATGAACTCTGTACATTTTCACAGTCTGACAAGACTGAATCTCTAAATGTTAAGCCTGCTGTTTATGAAAGATGACATATTAGTTTTTTTCCATGAGAAATCCTGTCTTAAGGGGTTATCTCTTCTTGTGCTTTATTTGCTGGACATGGGAAGTGCTCATGAATAAGTCCTAACCACTGTTGGTGAACTCATGCATCTCTATCTGCAGTAACAATGAATACAATATTGAAATATACCTTAAAAAAATATGGTCAGCTCACCCGGAAGTTCTTTAGAAAACAAAATCTGTGGGCAAAAGCAATGGTACAAATATTTTTTTAACACCTCAAGGGTCAGAGCAAGCTCACTTTTACAAGTGTGTTTAAAGAAAAAAGTCCTTCCAGGCTCCATAGCTGACATCCTCTCTCCCATGGCTGACAGAGAGAAAAGAGACAGTTTTTCTTTCATGCCCTATACTTTCTTCCTCATGACATAGACAGGAAAAACAGAGAATAATGGACAATTTTCTGCCACTCATTTCTCTTGTGGCTGCAGAGGAAAATAAAAGGGACTCTTAGAGTGTCACCCATTCACAAATCTTTTAATTTATGAAAGCAACACAGATTTCACAAATCATGCTTCTGAACAAAACAGATAAAAGTCTTTGATTTTACATAGCAGTGAGGAACTGATTACCCTGTTTTGTTTATTTGCCTGTAGAAAGTGCTAATGGCCAAGTATTCAGGCTGCAAGAAAAACCAAATTCCCTTCCCCCCTTAGGTGTGTATCATCATATTTCTGTTGGTGAAGCTCTGAATGAAAACCTGCAGTAGCAACATTTCAACACAATTCATGCAGTTACATAAATTTAGTTCCTTGTCAGAGAGATGTTTTCAGTTTAAGGCATGCATTTGGGCTAAGAGGCAACTGAGATAGCTCTCCGTGTTTATATTTCTTCAGAGTGACACAACAAACTTTCAATACAGAGGTCAAGCATCAGAGGCAGTTACAGGTTGTTGGCATTCATTTGTCTTCTGGGTACAAGAGAGAACACTTATTCACTTTGAACACTGAAGAGCTGAAACAAGGCTTTAAATCACCGTATGGTAGAGGCTAGTTCAAAGAGCATAGAATATAATGCCATACTACTGGTCTATAAGTGGGGGAAATACATAAAGACAGAAAAAAGCTTTATAAAAACCACAGAAATCCACAGTATCTGCACAGCTGCTGTTACAAGTGTGAGGAAAAAAAATTAACAGGATGAGAACTTACACGGAAATTTTAAATAAACATATAAAGAACCGATTAAGCTGTGAATTTATGTAAAATATTAGCTGATTTAACTCCACATCTTTCTATAATCATATTAACAGCAAGAAGAAGAATGAAGTAGTTCTTCAGAACATTGCTTCCTCTCTGGGCACTTCCCTTACTCACCACCATCAAGAAGGCTCTGGGCAGAACAAGAGAAGCAGCACTGTAGTTATGTGGCAAAGTAGTATCAAAATCTGAATGTCTTCTATAACTTGGGTGGTTCTAGGGTTCAGTGAATACTGAAGAGGCTTTTCATCATAGCTGAACTTAAATTTAGAATTAGAATTCTAAATTCTGATTTAGCTCTTCTCTAATTAGATACCTGAATTCTATTTTGGGTCTAGGACAAAAAGTTTTCAGATGCTTCCTTTGTTTCTCTAGTATTCTCTGTTCTTCATAAGCTGGCATACAAAGTAGCTCTAGAAGGTAGGTATTGGGGTTTTTTTTGGAGGTAAACAAAGTTCTTGAATCTTAATTTTAATGAAATTTAGATAAATATTTTCTTCTGACCTTAAATTCTAGTGCTATCTGTGTATTCATAACTCTGTAGTTGTGCCTGTATGTATCCATTTTTTTGAGGCCATAATCAAGTTCTTCTTTCAGAGATATTGCAACTTGGTCCAGAAATATTAAAGTCTGAGCTTTGCCAAGAAAATCATACTGTTAACAATTTAATTAAGAGTAAGCCCCATGTAAGTTCCTGTGTAGCACTTGCAGGTCAATTTTACCTCTTTTGAGAACTAAAGTGATACTTTAAAGCTATGCATCATATGTTAATATACCCTTTGCTCATGGCTGAATTCACCTTTGAATAATGTTGAAACTTCTGTTATTACACTATTAATCACAGAATATATTGGGTTGGAAGGGACCTCTGAAGTTTGAACCCCCAGTCTCAGACCACTCAGTCAGACTCTTTGCAATGATCAGGGACATCAACAAGATGCAAACATCATTTTTCCTAGTGTATTCTTACCTAAATATTTATTGTTAACATATGCATGTATTGTTAAGATATTGTTAACAGCAAGTAAAAATTCAGAGAGTCCTTTTGTGGGATTTCCACATAATACAACAGGCATTTTTTGTGCCTGGAAGAAAATGGTAATACATGAATGTCCCCTGTTCTTCCTCCTCCCTCCCTTAGCTTTCATATCTGAGCTGATACCGTATGGTATAGAACATCCATTTGGTTAGTTTGGATCAGCTAGCCTAGCTGTATTCCCCTCCCAGGATCAGCCTTCGGATGGAGGGGGAATGTCAGGGAGAGAGTGTTGTTGCTGCGCCAGCCCTGCTCAGCAGGACCCAAAGCACTGCTGTGTTAGCAGCACCTTTCCAGCCACCAGCACAAAGCATGGCACCATCAGGGCTGCTGTGGGCAAGTGAACTCCAGCTCAGCCAGACCAACCATACCAATGCACCAAAATAGGAAACAAAAGCTGTCTAAGCCAGAACAGTCATTAAGACCTCAAAGGTGAAGGTCTGAAATCATAAAAACTATGTCTTTTGCATAGTTCAGCTCTACAGATTTTAAATATTGGCACCCAGCTCCAGGACTGGAATTTACAAGGCCAAATATAGTAGTTGAAAATACTAAACATATAAATTAATTAGGCAAAATTAAGTTAGTGGATTTGGATTCATAGTAAACAGCATGTTGAGCACAAATGTATTTAAGCTATCTAATAAGAACTAACAGAAGAAGGATTTGTCTAAAACTCAGCTTCCCCCGTGGAAGCCTATATCACAGATTTGTCACCCAGCCAGTTTTTGCATAGCAGATCACTGGATCAAGCTCTTGTCTATGAAATGGAAAGCTTCGTCCACCACTGAGAGTTTTTTATGTATTTATCTACATTATGCATGTATATAAGTATAACATCACCAGCTAATCTGGTGTTACGGATAAGAAGTTTCACTATTTAGAGAAATACTCTGCAATTCTTAATGCAAAATTCATAAAGAAAATAAAACTGTGGGACAAAACAAGCATGACCTGGCTTAGTAAGCAATACATTGGTTTGAAAAGCAAATTTTGAAGTCCCATAAAACATATAGCAAAATCATTTGACTGTATTTAGAAATGTTAAGTGCTGAAATGCATCTGTACATTGGTTCACTAGTCATATGACTAGGTTCTCTAGTTATATGTAGTAGGACGGTTCCTTCACAAGGATGCCATCTGTCCTCTGCCTCAAAGCAACTGGAGCACTTCTCAGCGTTTAAGAGGACAGTCCAGCAGCCAACACAGCAATAGAAACCACAATATAAACACTCTAAGAAATGCCACAAGCAGGAGTACACGTGTATTTGGAACATATGTATATGGAACAAAGTACCTGCAGTGGAGAACTTGTTGCACCAAGAGAATACGTAAAGCATTTGGGTGAATAGAAATGATTACAGTTTGCCAGGGTGCCAAGGGAAGAACATTAGTTTGTGAAACATCTCAAGTCCTATAGAGCTAGATCATAGCAACTGGAGAAGATTTTAATGTCATGCTTCAAGGAATAAAGAAGTTAGACCACTTGTCCCAAGATGCAAGCATCTCTCAGGAAAAACCATTCCACCCTATGTTAGAGGGTGCAAATCAAGTTTACTAGGTGCACAGCTCTGGAAATTATTGCATGAGGAGAGAAACAAAGGGAATAAATATATAACTGGTCATTGTAGGTGAAAAAAAACCCTCAAACAGATCTCATATTTATACATAGACCTGAATTAAAGAAAATAAATTTATGTCATTGCCCTAAAGCAGGAACGGAAAGGGAAGTTTGGGGAGAAAGGGTTGACATCACTTTTCTAAGTTTGAACAATAGGGGACGTTCAAGTGGAGGGCTTAAAAAATGGGCCATCTGTTCAACATTGATGTGAAAAACACCATTTCTTTAAATTTATTTAGGTACAACATCAATGACATTTCACAGGAAAATACAACATTTGCTGCTCTAGAACTTATATTAAGGTCTAAAGAAATGACATCTTGATTTGAGAAAAGTGGTAGAAGGCTGTCACTGGTGGTTTAACACAGCTTAGCAAAGAGCAACAGCAGTCAAGAAGTGTGAGTAATAGAAGTAACATTTCAGAAAGAGAAGTGAATAAACTGTATACGCAGTTCACGACACAAGCTGAGCCAACCCCCAAATCTGTCCTCCAGCAATTAGGAAAGGGTCATGCAGACTCCTTGGAATGATGAAATACATAGAAAAATATATGTTTAACCTCTTTGAACCAGCAGCCAGAAAAATACAGTACAATGATGCTGGATAGCTTAAAATTCTTAATGAAGTGTTAGAGGACCTGGAGGGATAATGAAATACCCTAACATAGAGGTAATATAATAGCAAATGAAAACCAAAACAACACGTATTTAAGGAGAATACAGAGACAGAACAAGCAAGTTTTCGCTATCTTACAGTATGGTATTGGACCAAAAGAAGAAACCCACAGACCCCTGGACTAGCACAGGACAACTATAGTCCTAATAATTAATTCCTTTGTTTAACAGAATGGTTATATATATTCATAACATTCCAGAACCTTAATATGGCTCGTAAACTGCTGTTATTTTTGTACTTGATTACTAATAGAAGATGTGAAAGACTGGACTTAAAAGAGATTTTAGCAAGAAGTTGGAGCTATTATCTCATGCTGAGACTCCTGCTACATAACATTGATTGGTTAGAAAAAAAGACCCTGTCAGACTCTTTTGCTAAGAATGATTTCTGAACAAACATAGCTTTCCCATATGAGGTGATAGTTTAAAAATAGGAATATATCTTTACCACATGCAGTTTTCTACAAATGAAGCAGTGACATCAAACACAGTAGTTGTTGGTTTATTTAAAGTTGACTTCTTAACATGGTATCTCAGCTCAGTATGACAGAAAAGAATTAAGAGCTGAGCAGTAAAATTCAAAAATTTGCCATGTATACAGGAAAAAAAAATAATGGTAGGTTGAATCATTCCCAAAATGAAACTCATAATAATTCTGAGCAAATGACTGCTTTTAACAGTTATTTACTCTATTTTATAGCACAATGTTAACCTAAGCCATAAAACATAATGACTTGGACTGCAGAAGTGGCAGCACGTTTTAATTTTCATTCCAAAAATACTAATACATACTGTTTGTAACTTTTGCTTTAGTGCTTTGTATTTAATGTGCAGGAATTTGTTGTAAATTGCTATAAAAATTGGAATTAATTTCTAAAGCAAAATAAAAGCAAATTATTTCCTTCTGAACCCCTCAACCGTCTCCTGGACCCATAAAATAGTTTCTTTCATTGAACTGCTTATGAAAAATGTAATGTTTTTCCAAAGCAAAGTTCTCTGCAGTGATGTGCCAAGTGATCTGATCATAATGAGGTAACCATGGAGTTTGTTTTCATCTACTTCATAATTACATTGCTTATAGTTCATGCTTTTAGCCTGCAGCTACCACAAAAACCTTTTCAGCATGTCTGACAGCCAAATCAGTTTTTCTGTCCTTGGTCTCTACAGCAGCCGTGGTTGGTTGTAGCCTTTCTGATGGGTATCTAAGTGGTCTCAGGCATAACACCTTGTGCCTAATTGAAGCTAAAGTACTGTACAAGGTGAAAATCAATGTGTGGAAGGGAGAGAGAGTGATAGAAGCTGTCAAATGCCATTTCTGACAAGCACTTTTGGCTGTAAAGGAAACACAGGCCTCTCATAAGATGGAAAATTGTGGTCCCAAGTCTTTGTTTACTAGGTGTTCTCATTTTCAACCCCCTAAGAAAATTAACTAATTGAGCCACTCTGTTTATTTTTAAAAATTAGCAGAATCACACAAAAATTTGAGAGTGACAGAAGCTTTACTCAGAGAACTGCTGAGAAAGGAAGAAAGCAAGCGCTAAATGTCTCAGAGATTTTTGGAACACAAACAGTGAAGAGAACAAGAAGCAGGGGAAGATGACTTTCTAGATTCACTTCTGACAAACAGGACACAACTGGATGAAAATTGGAGGATGAAAGGCAACTCTGATGGACTGCCAACAACATGACAACATTCATTACTTAGGAAGAAAGGGAGTGAAAACAGAATATTAAGACCAAAAAAATGTGTGAAAAGCAGACTCCAATAAACTCAAAGCTTTGTAAGTACACTTTTATGGAAAATAAACCTGATGAGGTAAAAAACTGGGTTCTGAAAATTTAGCTATTGTTTTAAAATTTATATCAAGGGCACACGTGTAAATTACAGTGGCAGATGAAAGATAGAAAGTGAAATTGGTTATAATGAGTTTTTCAATCACTTAAAATTTAAGAAAGAAGAACAGAGATGTAGAAATTATGTGATTTATGAAGGATCTTAAAAGAATAGTTGGAGCATGAGGAAAATAATAGAAGAGCCAAAACTCAAAGTAATCACTGCTGGCAAGAGACATGAATAGCAAGAACACCAGTAAAAGGGCTTGCCACCTCCCAAGGGAGCAGGAAGCTATCAACATATGATATCAAGAAACTGAAAGTAAACCTAATGTCTTTTTTGCTTTAGTCTTCACAAAAAGGTCAATTCAGTCAAACAGGCAATGCAGTTAATGCTCATGACAAAAGGATGAGTCAAGCTATAGAAGGATAAAAACAGGCCTGAGATTGCTAAAAATATTTATAGGCTTGTAAGTCATCTGCACATGCCCATTTCCACTCCAAGGCACGTAAAAAAAATAATTTCACTAATGTCAGAGGCATTAGAAGTCCTTCTGGAAAATTTGTGACAGTGAGTGAAGTTCCAGAAGACTAATACAGTGAAAATAATACCCACTTTTAAAAGTGCAGTAGAAAAATAGGACTTACAAGAAGTTGGCTTAACTTCATTGACACAAATTAATTACAAAATTTGTAGAAAGATGGAAGATAATATGGACACAGACAAGAGCCAGCAAATTAGTCAAACATGTCTAATTTTCTTCTAAAAGATGGGGAGCCTTTGTGTGTGGAAATAGAATGTTTTCATGTCAGTAAAGTGCAAACACTCTTAAGGCAACAAACCAGAGGCGAGAGTGTGCTGAAATATTTTGGGCAATTGTACTTTCACTAGTGAATCAGAATCAGATATTGTCAATTTCCACTAGGCAAGCAGCACTGTGGGAAAGGTAAATACATGTCCTATCCCAGAATATGCAAGACCTCAGCCAGTGTGGGTTCTTGGTCCCAGTAAGGGGAGTTGACCACATAAGGTTCGTAAGTAGAAGACAACGAAGAACAGTAACATGTCTGAGAGAAAGTACTCACAAAGAATATTTGAAACATAGGGCTAGTCTAGTCTGGAGAAGATATACAGAGTAGTAAGTATCTAATGTGCAAAAGTGGTATAAAAGAGGAAATAAGTTGCTCTCCCCACTAAGTGTGGGTAGGGAAGAAATGAAGGCTTTAAACTGGGAGATGAAATTAAGCTCCAGACGAGGAATAAAACTTCTGAGTGAGAAGGCCAGATAAAAGCAGTAATCAATTTCCCAGAGAGACATTAGAAATCTTGGTTTTTAAAAGCAGATTGGGCAGACATTTTCAACACCAACCTGAGATCAAGGAAATGGATTGGATTACCTCACTTTCTTTATATATCTATCGGCCCGACTGCCGAGAGGAGGGCAGGAGTGAAGTGGAAACCAGTTCAAGGTGGAAGAACTTACTGAGGGGACAGGATAAAATCCATCACTCTGCAAAAAGTGAATATCAGGTCTGTGTAACATGAAGGTTTCCCCAAAGTCCCCCAGATTAAGTGGTGCTTAAGTGCTCTGCTGGAATTTCACTATAATCACTGATCTACTGAACAGGAACTTTCCTGTCTCTTCCAAAACAAAGTGAACTGAAACCTCTGAATTGCTCTTGTTATTTTAATTTAATCTTGTTTACTGTATTACTGCCAGGAATTAACCAAAACCAAAGCCCCACTGTGTTAAATATCATATTAGAACAGAAGAATAAATAGTTCTTGCACCAGAGGGCTCACAGTTCGAAGGTAGATGCAATTTATTCTTTCTGCTTTTTTTTTTAACTTTGAGATCTCTGAAGAAATGTAAATATATATTTTCAGTAAAGATAAATCTGAAATTTCAAGGAAAGTAACTTTGTTATCACCCTTATTTTCAGTGCTTACTACATTGCTTATTGTTTTCTACAATAAGCATTTTAAAAGTTGAACTGTTTGAGGACTATTTTAAACAGGTCAGAGTTTGAGTGTTTTGAGGTTTGAGGTTATTATTATTTAAAATTTTTCTCTATGTAAAATGTCTTTGTACTTGGGGAAATATTCTACTAATTTACAGTTACCGGTACTTAAGAACAGAACTAGGTACAACTGTATCACGGTAGAAATTGTTTGTCCTTTCTGAATTACATAACCTATATCTTGTCTTTCCAGTCTGACTCTGATTTTGTAAGCCAATATAGTTCTAATCTGGTCCAAATGTCATTCGTGTCTATTGTCAAACATTCCATATCTTTAGTGGGAGCTAAAGAAAACAACTATTCACATGAAGAGCATATTGCATGACATTACTCTATGAGTTTTGAATCTCTTAAACTTAGCTGTTTTAGCTTGATGTTTTTCAAGACTCCACATACTTTCAAATTATTGGAGTGGTTTTGTTATGTGGTTAGCACTTTAAAGTATATTCCATCAACAGTTTTGTTGGAGCATAGAGGGAATGAAAGCAACATTACAGCATTAGAGAAATTAGGCTCACGGTAGAATGCATTTGCAGCATGAATGAAACAAATATACAAATGTTTTGTGCCCTTTTCTAGAGAATACATCATAAAACCATATTATGTACAGGACTTTTTTCTCATAGTATATGAGAAAAAGTCTTCCAAAACATTAAGAAGTAATTATAGCTTAATATGGGAATTCTGTTATAAATGCCATTGTATTATTCCCAAGGGGTTTTTTTCATTCTGTACATTGTCTGTTTGAACAACTATGATGTGATCCTGTTTCATTACAGAAATAACAATTTCTGACATCTAAAGTCAGTGTTGATCTAACTTCCAAACTATAAAGTTTGTTTTAAAATAATTCTTAGCATTTTCCCATTACAGACAGTGATTAACTTAAGTTAATACCAATCAACAAAGATAATAGAATTTTGTGTTTTGCTTACAATTTCATTCTTTTACATTGTGCTGCAGCTGCATTTACTGTATATGTTGATGTATCAACTTTATATTGTTGTTTTTCTCTTATCTTTTTCTCCATCCCCTTTGCAATATGTAAACTGAATCTCTGCAATATTCTAAATGGCTCTTTTCTTTTTGTCAAGCTTTGTTTGTGACACTTTTTCTCTTGGTTTTCACATTTTCCTTCAGACCCTTGTTATAAGAGGGCTAAATTATCAATAGATTTATTCTGGGTCCAGTTATTTGGCTTTATGCATATATGTACTCAACTGTAGTGGAACAGTTAATGAACCTAATCCACTGTGCTTATTTTAACCTGCTTTGTTGAGCAAGAATGGACTGAAACATTTGTGTCCTGTTTGGCTGTGTATTTTCATGATTTTTTGAAGCAGGCTTTGTGTGCAAATTTAACCAAATGTGTAACTGTTTACAATGTAAAAACTTCATTTTCCATAGTGATATCTATGCAACTAAAGCCATGATAACAGCAAAAAAGAACCCACAATGATATATATCTGGATTTGTGCAGATCTTGAGTTAAACTCAGTAATATGTCAGAGTAATGGAAGCTACTCCTTGTCGTGTTTAAAAGTATTAATAATAATATGTACATAAAAATATAAAATGCAGTTATCATGAATGTTATGTATTTGATAGAATATGAAAATAGGCAGTAACAATAGAAGTATAATCTGAAGAAAAGCTTAGGTTTTTTTTTAATATTTCAAGTGGAATTTCAATGATAATATTTAATTTTTTTTATTTCCGCATTCAACACTGCCAAACCAGAAAATATTTTTAAAATTTTTGTTGCTTTTGATTGGTAGCCTAATTTTAAGAACTGTAATTTAATGGGTTCATCACCTTACAATGAACCCATTAATCCATGTAATTCATTCACAAGGCTGAAAATCTGACCAAAGCTTGTTGTAATAAAAATGAGGCAGCAGTTTTCCCTCATTTGACTTAATAATTTTTAATATCTCTTAAAAAAACCCACATATTTTTAATTATATAGTAGGATATCCAATTTTATAGTTTGCCATATCTGTAGATGTAAATATATTTTTTATTCATTTGCAATATTTATGCTTTGTTTTTAAATTTGAGAAACAAATTTGTGCAATGTTTCCCCTTGGTTTAGATATTCTTCAAAGATACTACAGTGAAGCGACATGGCCCAAAATCTCTTTGCACATTATAGCAATTAAAAATGATACAATATTGTTGCTTTCTTTATGCAAATGAGAAATGAAATAGCCTTGAGATGATTTAGATATACCCATAAATCAGACAGGCTAAACAAAGTAAGCTTTGCTTTGCACAGATGTGACAGCCAGATGTGGCTCTGCTTTTTATTTCATAGCTGTAATCTGTACTGGATTTAAGTTATTTCCTGAAAAATAAGGCATGCACTCAAAGCTGAAACATCACTAGTTGCTTCAGATCAGTACTTGTTTTTAGCAGGGATCATTTCTCTGTTTGGGCTCTTTTTCTCTGGGGAAGAGGTGAAACAGGAATTGTTGTTACAGGGCTTTTTTTTTTTAAGAGTTCTTAAGAAAGGCCAGCAGAATCATTCTTCAGTCTTCTGCTTGTTTAAAAGACTCATTCAAATTATTAAACAGTTTTTGGCAAGGGGTGCAAAATGTTTTCACCACAACAGGTTTGTTTCTATATTACATTAAGTTATTGCTCTTTTAAGCCAAAATTAATATGTATCCCGGGATGATCATGTTTTAGTGTAGAAAGAGTGTATTATTATCAGGGTCCCTTGGTGAAACAGGAAGTTTTCATGGCCTTTAGCTTTCATGTTTTTTGCTAATGCCTTCTCTAGAATTAAGAGACCAAGCTTTTTCCTTGGCATGCACATTCTTCCAATTAAAGATAATGGGTGAAATGTTGTCCACAGCTATCTGATCGTGATCTCTGAGAACTTTGTGCCAATTTTATTGGAAATTATGAGCAAAAAATATAAAATTGCAGCTATGATTGCCTGTATGAGATTCAGGGAAAGTGCTATCATGTCTCTCTGCATTCATTGCACAGTCCTTATTCCTGTTGCCTTGTAAATGAATATTCCACATCTAATCCCTTGCTCTAAATATAACCTCTGCCTGCTGCAAATTAGTCAAAAACACCTAGGTACTTGATAGTAGGAACCCAAGACACCGATGCTTTCACACAGAAAAAAAACAGTAGTCAAACACCCTCCACTTACAGATGGATGAAGCAGAAAGATGACCTTAAAATATACAGCGCGTCAACTTTGTTTAGGCTTTCCTGTTCATCAGCTTTCTGTGGGTTTTTCGTATATTCAGACACTGCTTTTCCTGGATTGTCTGGCAGCTACTAGGCAGTCGTCAGCTCTGAACCTCACAGCTCTGCCTTGCTGTAAAGTTGAGTGTTCTGAAACAATGGGTAAATAGCTATATCAAACTGGATTATGCTCATCAGGAGTTAGGCACTCTGAAGATCCTCTTTCTCTTCTGAGAGCAGCACAGCTAGATCTGTGGAGTTAACTGGAACACATTTGTTCTAGTCCTTTTTCCTGTGTGTTCTAAACAAAAGGTCTGCTTGGTACATTTTTAGCCTTTCAAGGCTACCTTTAACTGTAGCTAATACAAGTTGTATGGGCCTGTAAATTTTGATTCTTTTTAGGGGTTTGTGGCTCCCAGCAATCTATGTAGAAGCAATTGTGCAAGTAAGAATAGGATCAGTTTTCTTTGTCCCTTAATACAGACATGTTCTTGAAAGAGCACATGGTAATGCTATCAGCTAGACCAAGGATATCAGCTAGACCTGGTTTGATACCACTCCATTAAAAAGTAACATATGGGCATGAAGTATGACCCAGCTACCTTGGAGTTTTCTGTGCTCAGATTACCTGACTGTAGTTTTAGACATGTTCATGGATTAAAAACTGATAGCTGTAATTCAGCTTCTTAAATTGCAGTATTCAGCATATCAAACTGACTCTGAGGGCCAAGGTCCTTCCAGAGAAGACTGCTTTCCTTTTTTTTTCATCATTTGATGAACCTTGATGCTGGTCAGCTATCTACCTCACGTAAAGTTCATATTTAGTTTTTGTTAGGTATTACTATCTTGGATAATGTGGCTAGTTCCTCCTAATCTGGAAAAGAGAATAAAAATAGGCAGATGTAATTTGCTTGTTTGGGCAGACAGGAGGTTAGCGAGTAAAGTAATGTTGGCATGGGACAGTTCTCAAGTGTAATGACTCAGTGTTAATTTAAAAACAGACTTAAAGAGGTCATCTTGCAATTTATAATCTGTCCGAATAGATTGGCCTGCAAAGCTACACTACTTTTGCTGTGTTTTTCCAAAAAGTAGTTTGTCCTGGAACATGGTGAAAGGGCAAATCCTGGCTGTAGCCCATCTAGAATGGTTCTGTGGTAAACAAGTATCTGTTATTTTGTCATGACAAGGATTACAGGACTGTTTTTTTAAGTCTGTTTATTGAATTTATAATACTAAGTTCACTTTTAAAAGTCAATTTAGGTCTCACATAAACAAGGTAGCAAAAATGCAACCCCACTTAGTATTACTGCTTTTTACTTCAGTCCACAGTTTCCATTTATTTCCACCATGGTGAACAATCTCCTTAATTCATCATCTCATAAACCAAAAATTGAAAACTTTTTTATGTATTTCAACACCAAAAATTTGGGGTGGTTTACAAATGGCAATCCTGTATGCTGCTGAATATTTCACTCTTGGGTTTATGCTCAAAATACAAAATTTCAAAATCTAGACTTCAGAGAAAGATCTGACTGGCTAGAAAAAGGTTTACTTTAAATAGAGAATGTGGTTGGTTTAAGTCAGAGTATTTTTGAGAAAGACTACATGAGCCCTCTGTAGATGTCTTTATAATGAGCTTCCACATTAATTTTAAGAAATCAGTATGATGTGCTGCTTGCAGATTATAATGTAATTCTGTAATACAAATTAGATCAGCTTTGAATGTCTTTGAAATGTAGTGTGTTAAAAATGGTATGTACAGGTTAAAAGATACAGATTCAGAACACCGGGATTTACATGAAATTATCACACATGCTTTGATAGAGTCCTAGACTGATTCAAAAGAGCAAGTTTCATATGAAGCTGTCTCATTTTCTTTGATAGCCACCTTGATCTTTATGCAGTCATCTATTAATTATATTACAGATAAGGTAAATAAAAGTGTTGAAATATTGAGATCACAGCCTCCTTTTTTCTTGTGAAGACTAAAGGTATGCTTCTATGAAGTCAGTGAGCAACGGGGAATGATAAAGGTATTCTTTAGCTGTCAGACAGTATTTATTTTGACACGTGACTGAAAGATCTAGAGTTCAATAGCTAAGAGCATAACTGAAAGGATAAAACTTATACATGATCTAGACCAAAAGTGCTATAAGACAGTCTATGGATTTTCCAGGGTCAATGCACTGGATAACACTATGAAAGTTTTCCTGGAGGAATTATATTTCATTTAGTTCTCACAGGACTGGGCTGTAAGCCTCATCCTGCCATGTGCTGATCACACCATACAACTGCCACTAGCACCACTGCATTCTAGCTTGTTTCCTCTCAGGTTTGGCCTCTCTGATTGCCTCACACAAACAGCTTGAAGGCTTTAACCCTGTTAGTTCTAAAGGAGTCCATCATGCTTATTACAGACTAAACATAGGAAATTTGCTTATTTTATCAGCATTCAGGATTTAGCAGTATAGATTTTGAATGTAGAAATTTTCCAACTTTTTTTTTAAGGCAGCAACATTTAGCTAATAAGCTACAGTGTCACTGTTACACAGATGTCACTGCAGAATACTGTCTCCAGAAATTGGTTTACCTGCTTACTCTTTAATTCAGAATTTTCCAAAAGCAGATTCCTTTGCTTTCAGTAAGCCTTAATAGAAATGTCTAACCCATAAAGGGTATTTATCACTGTGGGGATGGAATATTCAGCTGAACCAAATGTATTTGTTCACTTTAATATTAAATTCCAGCGTCCTGCCCTCTGCAGATACAGGTAATGGACCCCGCCACAAAAACAAGAAAAAAGAAAATAAAAACAAAACCATAAAAGCAATCCAATCGTGTATCTCTGCTAGAACAATAGCTTGATTTAAACAGACATAAAAGTCCTTGTATAAAACCTTTGTGAGTGCAATAGGTTTAATTCAATTCATTGCTTATATAGACATTGGCATTGTCTGAAGGTAACTCAAGAGGTCTTCTTTATCTCTTTATTTCTTTATTTTTCTTTAGGAGATGTCCACATATATTTAAATTTGAAACTGATATCAACAGTGTGTGATTTGGCTCACTGTGACATTGTCAAAAGTTAATAACTACCCCTCTGTCTCTACTGATGTGTTAAAAGTGTGAACTAGCAATTTGCTCGTAGAACACTCTAGATTGCTGCATTCATTACTGGTGCATTTCTTCTTTAAGGGATTCTTTTCCTAGTTCTGTATGTTTCAGTCATAGTCTTTAAAGGGTTTATTGTCCAAACATGCATATCGTTCCTACCTCCATTGATGATATTTATGCTGTAAATGTATGCAGAGGGAAAACAGTCCTTATGCTTTTAAAAGTAGTTTATATAAATATTGCAAGAAGAAAACTATTCAAAACCCTGTCCAGTATTTTCCTGTGCTAAAGTTCTTTTGTAAACTCACTTTGTAGTCAAGACAGATGAGTTTTTCGTAAGTTTATTTTTCTCAAACCAAGGAATGCAATTAGGTGACTTTTATCTAAAACATAAATCTGCTGACTTGCTGCTAAAGTTTTGTAAAATGAGGAAGTAGGCAATGGTTACAGCAAGAGTTTCCTAGACTACAATTGTATAGGTGCTTATTCCTAATTTTGTGTTTTGCTCTACAGAATCATTTTGTGGGAAAATAGTGTGAAGCACACAGGGGCTCTAGGCAAGCTGCAAACACCATGGAGAATGAAAGGAAAGAAGGATGGGCCCAAATCCCCTGGGAAAAAAAAAATTATAGAAGGCTATAACATCATTATTCTTCTTATAGGATGACCAAGTGGTATCCCCTGCTAGATAGGTTTTCATCAAGGCCAATGTTATGCTATGTATTTTAAGACCATCTTTGGTACAAGACAAAGAGTGGTAACATCTGTGCTTGAAAAAACAGTGATTTAATGTAGCAATGTACATTAATGTAGAGAAGGGAGCTTATTAAATAAGTATGTATGTTTTCCATAAAACAGAACTGGAGTATTGCCAACAAATGAGGAGTACTTTGGCTATAAGAATGTAGCTTCAACAGGTTTCCATTCATAAGCTAAATTTACTGTAAAATACATTTTCTACTGGGTATGAATGTTCTTTGCTCTTCTGGCCTTTGAGTGATTTCTCTAAAATTGTCAAAACTGAAAAGTGATGTGTGCTTATAAGTCATGTGCATGCTTGACATTTTTGAAAACTACATCCTGAACTACTTATCAGACCACACAAGGCATGCTTATATGGACATCTTAAAAATATCCAAGACTTTGCTATGCAGATTTACCCTTCTTGGTTGTTGGGCTTTGTTAGACTTTCTCAGGGGTGGGGTATTGGGAAAGGGCACAACCCCCCCTCCCCAAAAAAAAAAGTCATAGCTCCCATATCATGTCAGCAGAAATACTTTCATTTTCAGACACTTTATTGTAGTAGAAAAGTAACACATTCTGTCTTTTTATTGAATATGTCTATCGAAAAAATAAATCATTAATTTATTTTCCCCTCTGAATAAACTTACATATACATGAATTCACGTATACATTTCCCCTGTTGTTTGGGTGCTTGGGTGGGAGGGGTTTATTGTTGTTAGTTTTGTCTGATTTGGTTTTTAATTGTTAAAAAAAATGATCTCTTGGTCATTCACTGAAGTATCAAATTCAGAAGCAAAGACATTCCAGATTATCTCCAAATGGTTCTGGATTTTCTGACACAGACAACCATCTCATACTACAATGGCCATGATATGGCCAAAGGAAAACACAGTGCACAAACTAGCTGGGGACACTGGAGCTGCAGCCAAAAGCTCTTTTGATGTTCTAAACTGATCCTTGTCCTTGCAGCTGTGAGAGCTGGCACTGGCATGCTACTAGTTGATGTGCACAGACACGAAACTTGTGATAACACCATGAGAGTCATTAGAGAGGGGCTGACATCAGGCAACCTCTTCTAGGTGGCAAAGCAATTTTCAAGTACAACATTGGCCTTCAAGGGCAAGTAGCATATGGGCAGGAGAGGGATTGTTTTTTTCCTGGTTCATAATTTATTTTTTAATTCATTACCTTTTTTCTACCTTTTAGAACCAGTACTTTACTTTCCAAGGCCTATATTGAAAAATAAACAAAAGCCACTGATTTTGTTTGTATTGACTGTAGCTGAGCCATTAAAAGTAGAATGCTGGAGTAATCATTAGCTTTCATACTGAGATTTTATCTTTAGTATAGTTTTCTTTCAATATGGATCATTTCCATGTTAAATGTAGGTATATCACACATTAACATGTTACAGAAAGTATTTTTAAAGATAAGCTAACAGTTACTTTTTTCCACTTGGTTAAAAACTCTCTGCCTTTGTTTAAAAATAAAAATAGGTGTTTTCTTGCAGGAAAAAGCTATATTCACAGGACTAAAAGAGACAAGAAAGGTACTATATCCAAGATCAGCTTGGGAATTACGAGACAATGTTGAATTTTAGAATTATTAAATTATTAGAATATTGATTTATCATACATTTTGAAAGGTCACTCACCCTGTGATAACAAAGGCTGACACTTCAGATCCCAGCTTCCTCTTCCAGATACTACTGTCTGAGAAAACCCAGCAGTATAGCACACCAGTGACTACTCAACAGATATCTGTACCTGGTGACTTCAGATCAAGCTTCATCGACTCTTCAGCAGACCCTGTTTCAAAGCTATAGTGTAATTATGTATGGTGTGCACCATTATTGTAAACGCTTTTCAATACAAAAGAAAGCTTCAAAAGGAATTGTAAACCATCTCACAATACATATACATCTGTAGTGTACAAATAAGGCAGGAAATAGTTGCACCACCTTTTCCACTAAATCCACAGAATATCCATCTAACAAAAAACAAAGAACATTTTTGCAGCAATTATTGGTTCTCTCAGAGTTGATTAGAAGGCATAAATTATACACAGAGCCATCCATAATAATTATGCCATTTTTACAGTATTTCATTATTGTTCTAATTTTCCTGCCAGCTACTCATGGGATGCCCCTGTAACTCCCACTGATATATTGACATAAGAAGTTCTGAAAGTTTGTCTTACTCTAAAAATACACTTGAACTAGCTGAACTTCCTGATCTACTTCTCTCCCCAAAATAAACAATGAGTGTGATCTGTTTACATTTCAGAAGAAGTTGGTCTGAATATCCTTTAAGTGCTTTTGTAGAAGTGTATTTAACTGCATATATTATTCTATTTTTTTATTATACAGTATTCCCAATATGACAAATCCAAAGGATTTGATTGGAACATAAGAAACCAATATCCTTAATATGATATGTTAAAATTTAGTAATTATATTAAATATTTTAAAATTTATGAAAATCCTGAATTACAATAGATTATTTTGGAAAAGATCCCATGTTATTTGTTCCCTAATAGTCCCAGGGACACTTGGCTTTTTCCAAAAGAAATATAAATCTCATTAAAAAAACTTTAGACAATTGGTGTGTATATGTCTAGAGAGAGGTTACTTTCCTTTTCATCTTTTCTTCATCCAAATTCTGATTTCTTTGCCTTTGTCAGCTTAAATTAGGCTTTTAATGTTATTTTTGCAATTTTTTATTTAATATGTACTGAAAATGGTCTGGCCCTAATGTTAGCACAGCTGTGAAATTTGATTTTTATCCTCTTTACTAAATAACTTGCAGAAGTATAAAGATTTTTATAACAGTGCTTCCTAAGGAGGTAAAAATAATCAATATACTACCACTTTAAAAAACAGTAGAAAATTTGCACAGTACTCATGACCACAGCAGTGATTAAATAAACTCTAAGTAGACTCACCCACTGCTTGCAAATTGGTAAGGATAATTTAGCCATTACCATCCACTTCTGATTTTTATGTATCAAATTCTGGCAGTGACAACAGCTTCAATGTATTTCAGAGTCATGTGATAACTGAGTAGAAAGAACCTCTGCAGGTGATCTGATCCTGCAAGGCTGCCTGAAATTGGGCTGCTTGGGCATGTGTCTGCCACAGTTTTGGATATCTCCACAGAGAATTCAAGAAATTCTTGCACATGTTTGAAAAGCTGTGTGGAGAAAAAGTTCTCCATAATATTTAAAAGTGGTACCGTCCATCCGTTGCTTTCTGTCCTGTCATTGTGCAGCTCAGGCTAAAGCCTGGATCTGGCTTTTGGCCTCCTCCAGGGTAGATGGAGATGGCAGTGAAGTGTCTCTTTCACATGCTCTTCTTACTGAACAAAGATCTAAACCTCCCTGCAGGTGTTCTGCACCCAAGCCCTGTGGCCCTCTGATAAGCTCTCTCTGGCCAGTCACTGCCTGCTTTGCACTACCTGGGGAGCACAAAATGAACACAGTACTCCATGTGCCTCTCCTTCTCAGAGCTGGGCAGAGGAGAACAGAGAATTCCTTTGATCTGCACCTCTCCTGGTTAGCTCACCAACACCCTTTGTTGGGAAACTATCTCATTTTCTTCAGAAAAGTTTTGGTTGCAGCAAAGACTTGGCCATGGTTGGAAGCACACTGCTTGCTCCTGAGTGGGACAGAAATGACCAAGACGATGCATGCAGGGTCTGCGTTATTGTGGGGCTACACTGATTTCTCTCCGGTTTCTATTTCTCTCATGCTCCTGCCTGCGAAAGTGTCATTGTTCGGCCTAGCCAAGACTGGTACTCTCAGTTCTCATCTTCTCCAAGATGATGGCCACAACTTCTTAGCTTTGGAAACATGAGCCTTCAGATGGGAAATAAGCCACCTGCTATTTCATGGCAGCGACAAAGGAGAACCCCCGAGTGCTAGCTCATGGCCTGGTTGCTCCCTGACATCTGCACTTCTTTGCAGCTTTCCATGGTGCACAACACACTTTCAAAGCACCCTTCTGCCTTTGCCTGTGCTCCCAGAGCTTAAGCTTTTACATCCCACACTGCTCTCTCTGAAGGCCTGATCACAGCCTGCCCTCCAGAATGGGCCTCTGGGCAGTCTGGGGAAACACCTGACCCCTATATATTGCAGCAGTTTTCAGTCAAGTTTGACCGGTATCACTTCATTTTGGTCAGAATCTCTCCTGGCTCTGTGTCACCCAAAGCAGATGGGGACAATCACCAGATGGGGGCTGGACACCTACATCTGCTGAAGCCAAAGTAATTTTGCAATATTGCAAAGAAAGTCAGGTCCTCTCCACCCAGCTTCTTCAACAGCTGATGTAGAAGAGGAGGGCAGAAGCACTGCAGGCCAAAAAGAAGGTATTACATGCATGGCGTTTTTGCCCACCAGCATTTTTGCCCAGGCTGGTGCCTGTGTCCTGCCTTCAGGGTAGCTCACTGCCCTCCATCCCAGCTAATCCCTGGCAGGTTGTAGGCCACTGTAGCAGGTTGACCTTGGCTGGGTGCCAGGTGGCCATTAAACTGCTCTATCACTCCCTTTCCCAATGGGACAGGGGAGAGAATAAGAAAACAACCAGTGGGTGAGATTAGGCAGTTTTATTACAGTGAGAGGAAAGAAGTAAGCAAAAGTCTGTGCTCACATAAGCTAAGAAAAGAAATCAGTCTCTACTTCCCATCAGCAAGCGATGGTCTGACACCTCCTGGGAAGCAGGGCTTCAGTATGAGTAATGGCTCCTTCAGGAGGCAAACACTGAAGAGGCACAAATGTTCCCCCTTCCTCCTCTCTCCCTTAGCTTATATATCTGAGCTGACATCATATGGTATGGAATATCCCTTTGGTTGATTTGGTCAGCTGGCCTGGTTGTGTCCCCTCCCAGGATCTTGCCCCCTCCCATCCCTTTGGTGGGGGAAGAAATGCCAGAGGGACTGCACTGCTCAGCAGTAGCCAAAACAGTGGCCTGTTATCAACACCCTTCCAGCTACTAATGCAAAGCACAGCACTGGGAGGGCTGTCAAGTCAGACCCAATATAGCCACCTTCACAACCTGAAGACACCGGGCTCAGGCTAGGCAAGGTTGTGGACTACAGATGCTTCCCCATACCTGCAGAAGAATGGAAGCAATGAAGTTTGTTGCTTCCTTCTGGAGGGAATCTCATCCAGAGCCATGTACATAGGCAGCGGCTGCACGTCCTGCTTAGTCCCTCACCATCTCCTCTTCAATGTCATCTCAGTCTCCAATGGATCTGTCCCCCTGGTGACCTCAGAGCAAAATTTGTCACCTCATACATTCATGCTTTCTCCTCATGCACTCATTCCATGCCCTGCCTCTCCATATCCTTCCTTTGACAGGCATTCTCCCTTCAGCTTGTCAAGCCTTGGCAGGCAGAGGAGCTGGAACTGCTTTTCCAGCAAGGAGTGGATTGTCTGCTCCAGATTCCCAGGGGTACAGCTGGTCTGGCAACGTCTCATCAGGTCTTTGTGGAAAGATTCTGTTAAGGGGACAGGCTTGTGACAATCTTTCCCAAGGCAAACTGGGCTCTGGGGAAATGCTCTTTCATGCTCCAATCAGAGCTGACAACAACTGCCCTTTTCTTCAATACACCCCCAACTGCTCCAAGGCCCCTCAGTGATCACAGATATGACACACTCAGCAACTTGAGGGGATAGTCCTGTGGGTGGACTTGTTTTAAGGGCTTTTAAGGTACAACAGGTTACCCAGTATGGTCTGTCAGGTGGCTGGTGACAGCAAGGGGCTATTGGGAGATGCATACCTCTATTTCCTGACTCCAGGATCTGAAGTCTTCCATCAAAGCTACCCACTGGGTGGCTTCTCCATGAATGTCTGGAAACCTCTCAGTATGCCAAGGCAACTTTCATCCCAGTTCACTGGGAAAACTTTCACATACATTTCTTTTTTATCATTCTCTCACACTTAATGAGTTTACAAAGACAAAATAGAAAATATCAGTAAAGATAAGTTTCTTATTAACATTTAAAATTAATCAGAAAGAGTACTTGTTTCATATGCATTCCAAGATCTCTGTGCAACGGTAAAAATATAACATTAAAATATAATATAATTTACAGTTATATTTTAATAATTCTCCTTTCAACTTTTATCACCATTTTTTAATTTTTTACTCTCTACTTTACATGCTTTTTGTTGATAAGGCAAATATTGACCACTCATGATCAAGACTGCTGTCCTTTTTAAGAGCTAATTTATAAAACCTTTAACATTACACAAGATCAAAATTGTATGCCATTTTTTCTATATTATGGTATACTCTATTTAACTAGCAGTATCATTTAAATCAATCATCTCCAAAATGTGGTGGGGTATCTAAACTATTTTAGATCAATGGCATTACTCCTTTAAAGTAGTGTTGAATACCTCTCTCATGAAAACTGAATAGTCTGTTTCATGTACAGTTAAAGGTAATAACAGAAGTTAATCCCAAGAAATTGCAATAAATGAAAAAGAATTAAATTAATATACCACACTGTTTACTTAACCACTTAAAAGCTGTTATGTACCTAGAGCTGGACTTCAGAAAAGATTCACATAACTGTGTTTTAAATTATACCTAGGGGCATAACTCAGTTGTTTCCACCATTACTAAGAAGCAGAAGATTGAAAAATCTCTTTTGCATAAACCTACAGTGAAATTTTGATAATATATTTGTCACACTAGTGATAACAGAACTATAATACCATAGTTACTATAGTTGTACTTTTACTTACAGCCATAGAGGCTAAATACAGGGATTTGAAGGGAGTTTAAATAAGATGTTATTATTGTAACTTTTGGCAAAAGAAACTGTCATTCTGTTATCTGACCTTTTAGTTAGTGTAATTAGGTTGTTGTCAGTAGGACTCCATCTTGTTTTTTGATAGAATTAAGATTTTTTTTCACTAAAAACATCCTGTGTAAGCTTATATCAAAAAGCAACTTTTCTATGTTACTACAAAAACAAAGGTATTTACTATCTACATGAAATTAGCTACATATCAGGTGTTCAACCAGTAATACCACTGAATGTGTTGCAGCTAGAAACTAGCATTGGTTAGATGCAATTTTAGATGCAATTTTTTATATTCACTGGTTTTGGTTATATAAAAAAAGATCTCTGTATGTGTGTGTAAGCTGTACATTGGTATGTAAAGCAGAAGAAAAAAAATAACTGCTAAATCTTCGTACATTTTATATTTGATGTACTTGAGGGGGAAAAAATTAAAAAAAAAAAAACCTACAAACTTTGAAAATATCTTGGTCCATTTCTCTTAACAAATATTATCTGAGGGACTAAAAATAGCCTTTACTAGGAGTGCTTATCTTCTGTGAGCCATGGGGGTTTTTTTGTGAGTCTTTGAGCAGATGCATGGAACTGGAGGGACAACATAAAAAATTGCCCAAAAAAGACATGGTAAAAGACCTGACAATAAGACAAAATTTAATTCAAGAAGCGTCAAGGACCCAAGTGCTGTGGCGCATCTTTTACTGAGATTTTGCTCACAGTTCTTTATAATTATTCCAGTTGATGTTACAATGATTGTGGAGGTAGACCTACGAAAAGGTGTATCAACAAAACTAAAATATGAATAGCCTTTGCTGATGAAGATGTTGACCCACATGCTAGATGACTTCCTTCTCTGCTTTGAACAGCAGAACAGGGTTGTTAGGTTCCACCTAAAGTACCTGTTATAGAGCCAAAAGAGACATATGCTTAATATCACATTGGGATATCTGGAAGGATTTCTTGACTGCATAAAGAAACACAGTAATCCCTATTCTTCTACTTCATTAACAGGACTTAGTTGCTTCAGCTTTGAAATGAGAATTTATTACTTTCCAGTCTAATGATGAGTGCTATATTGGCAAGCAAAGGAAAATCTACGAACATGTGCCTTGCTTTATGTGCTCAGAAATCTCTGAAAAGACCCACCATAATTTTAAAACCAGGGAACACCCTTCTTCCCAAATTAGGTAGCTGCTGTAAAGCTCCATTTGTAACATCTTTTAGAATAAAAAAGGTCTTTGAAGGTATACTGAAATATATCTGTGGACACATTTTCTTTTCATTTATACATGCTGAAGGTAAGAGGGAGAGGTCTGTAGTTTATCCCCTCAACAAAAGCAAGAAACTTTTAACATCAGGGACACAGGTAACAAGTAATAGTTATAAAATATCATATGCATTTATGTGATGTTGCCATCAACATATATTTAGACAGATATATGTTGTCAGGATAAAACTTCAGGGAAAGTAAAAATTCAGGCTTTCAGAGACTTGAGAAGCAGTGCTTCAGACTTTATGGATGAAAGGTGTATTAAGTGTGAGTGCCTTATTCCAGTTTTACAGAGGTGAAACTTCCCTGATTTCTGGCATGAGAGTATTTTAGAGCTCTGCGCTTCCTACAAGTCTAACAAAGTTTTCAAAGGCAAATTAAACAAAACAAAACAAAACAAAACAAAACAAAACAAAACAAAACAACTTCATGCCCCTCCACTCCTAAGAAAAAGAAATTTCCTAGATCCCAAAAAATATTCGTAAAAAAATTTTTAAATTACATATATTTCATATACGTACTGATTTTAAGATGTACCTCTTGAACACATCATGAAAATGGAAAAGAAATAAAAGTTGTACTTATTTTGTAGTGACCTGAATTTAGCATCAGATGTTAAAATCAAGACATGAAATCTTGGTAGAGAGATAAAAGTCGGAACAGAGACCTGACCACATGCCGGATGATATTAGTGGCAGATGTGATCGTCAGAAGTGTGATGGCATTTCCTCTGAATAGGCGAATGTACTCTTCAAACTTTGATGTTAACATGATTAGCAATGAAAGTATGCTTTGTTCCTTTGCCTTCACATGGTCTCAATATTGGCAGTTATCGTTTACTTGTATTTTTAAATCAAATATTATCCTGCCCTGTATTCATGTGCAGATGCTTTGCACAATGCTGCTTTTTCTGTTGGACCTAAAAGAAAACTGTGAATCATTGTACTGAACAGAAGCTAATTTTTTTCTCTCTTTTACTCAATCCACGCATTTGTATTTCCTAGTTTTATACTGGAAGCCAAAGTACCACGCTTTCCACATAACACCAATATCCCTATTACTTTGTCCATTGCCCCCAGAAAGCCATTAATTGACTGCAAACACAACTTTATTGCAAAATGACTGCAGCTTTATTAAGCAACAGGATTTACAGGCAATAACATAATCAATAGAACATTAATATATCGCATAATTAAGCAGTTCTTACAAGCTCTGCCTGTAGCCTTAAATATATAGAACATCATTGTGACCAGTAATAGCTGTTGTCCAAAAACTATTAAAATCATGATTTCTAGTGTGGGAAAATACATATACTCCCTCCGCTGAAGGGAAAATGTCCTATTTATCCCATGCACATCCTCATTAGTCACCTAAAAATTCTCACTTGTCCATCTTAAAAAAAATAACAGTTGTGCAAGATTGTTACCATAATACAAGTTAGAACAGCAAGGTATGCTCCTGTGAGCATACTGGGATCAACTTTCTTATTTCAACTCCTATAAGTACACCTGGAAGTCAGGGATGCTTCCTGTATTTCGCACATTATTTGTGTGAGTAAAGATGGCACAGCAAACAAAATGGATAAAATATTAATTCTTGTATATTAGATTACCATTGAATGTCTTTCAGCTGCTGCAATAAATCTGGGTGTACTTATGGAGTTCTGTGAACCTAAAATAGAGTTTACTATTTCCATGAACTCTACTTTTTCATGAATGAATGACATTTAAGATGATGGAATCTGTTCAAACAGTATCTCTCAAAAGCCGAAATGGTCTTGAACACATAATTGTCCCAAAACTTGCATGAATAGTCTCTGAAGTTCTATGCATTCTTTTTTTGCCAAAATATTAATTATTCTTAGTACATGGAGATATGTAAACCTGGACAGCCATGTCTGCACTGCCCTATTGGAATGTGGTTCTGTTGGCAGCCCTGAGGTCAAATTTCCTGACCAAGTTCCTGTCGTACTTCCATGTACTTTTGAAATGTTCTCTGGCAGATGGTAGGCATGTTGTCACTTGAACAGGGAAATGTGTGTGACAGAACCATGCAAATATCCAATACTTCCCCAACAAATCCCCCATACAGCCTCAGTACCAGTGCTCTGTAGCGCCTCTCCTGAAGTACATAAGTCTATCCACTCTAACAATACTTTGAAAAATAAGATCATGAGACCTTCATGCCATAATCCTGTTCCTTCTTTCTGCACACAGAATGTCTCTGTTCAAAAAACCATGGCACACATAGGCCTCTCATTTCTAAGCATGCCACCCAAGCAAATGACAGTATGCTACCACTGAGAACCCATCAACCAGGAGACAACCTGGGCAAAGTTAGTTTTTGAGCATAGTCTGGGAAAGTCAGATGTAGCAACTCTAATTTTACAGAGACCACTGACAATTTGGACCAAGTCAACTTAATGCAGAGGGGAAAGCATTGACACGTGGGGGAAGAAAAGTTGGTGGAGCCTTACAAGCCAAAGGCAGTAATTCTGATCGGAAGGAGTCTGTGTATAAGGAGATCCATCATAAGACTGTTGTGCAGCTCCTTCTATTCTTGGAAAGGAAGCTAGGAAGACAGATCTCCAAACTAGTAACTCAAAATATAAAGGAGAAAAATAGAATCAAACCGTTACCTCCTAAAGGATACATTCAGAAAGAAAGACAGCAAAATGTCTGCCATGCACATAAGCCTATGAGTGACCTGTTCCTTCCATTTGCTTTGTAGGACCTTCCAGCCTAGCAAGGCAAACTCTTTAGCTTGTTTGAAATCACTGCCTAGGGGAAGTGAGAACTATCCCAAAGACATATGCTGCCCAGTGCCATGTTTCCAAGGCTGGCAAACTCTTTCCTTATGCACCTACAAGTTATTCTTCCTTTACATATGAGTGAGCAGTACTCACCAGCCAGAAATCAGTTATTCTCTCACATTGTGTAGGATATAGTTCTGCTACACCTACCTTGGAAAACTCCTTTGGGATATATTGAGACTATACTCCCTACTCCTGATGAGGAGGAACATTTATCTTTTGCTGATTCCCTACTCCACAAGCTCCACTTCAGAAATTTCCAAGGAAATTCCTCAACATTGTTAGGAAGCAAGATGATCAAATCCTTAAGGGAGATTTACAGTAGAAAATACCAAGACAGTGTTCATTCTGTAGAAAAGGAGGCATAGTGAAGGAGATCGCTTTCAGACCAGACTTCACACAATTTCACCATTGCTCAGAGGGGCTCTTGATTTACACACAACACACATACATAACTAGTTCTATCAATGCTGTCTGAACATGAGGATGAACATGGATGCAAGCCCAGAATTCCCTCTGGCAGAGAACTGTGTATTATCAAATACAACAAAAAATAACCAGATCAAAAGCTGCGTCCCAGGAGAATCTCACAATCTTATCCATTCTGGACACTTTCTTATGAATAACTGGGCAAACAGCCCAAAGCCTGATCTGGTTAGAATTGCACATCAGGTTTATACATTTGACAACAATTAAATATTTTTGTACTTTCAAACATGTGTTTGTTCTCTGGACTAAAGGTCCTATGGGACTGCCCTTAGCTCTACTGCTGTTTTCTTTGTCTTCCCTATGAGATCGGCATGCACATGCTCTGATCCCAGGAGATGGGAACCTCTAAACATTCAGGTATGGACTAACGGTCTCTTACAAAAGACCTGGGAGTCTCAAACCTCATTCCAAGGAAAGGTTTGAAAAAGATGACTGCCAAGTGCAAAAGATATTCTCCCTGGAATCAGGGATATGAGATATTGTGCTGCTGCTGACTAGGAGGTGTATCACCAGCATTTTTCTGCCATGCTTTCAAACTAATGTAATGAATGGCTTCTGTCTGTCAAAACAGTAGTATTCTTGGATTGAGACTAGCAGAAGACTGGTCAGGATGACTGACTGTGATGTTTGTGATGATGTCTTGGGAGCAGTATCCCATTGCTCACCTTCTTCCAAAAGTTCAGGAAAATAACATCCAGAGACTCTAGATAGTGAGTTCAGGAGTATGTTTTCTGATGTAGAATAATGATGGAGGCTGGTATTCAGTATGTAATGATTATTTTTCCTTGTAGTTTTACAGGAAGCTCAAATTTTTTTTCAAGTAATGGGGGAAAAGAATGTTTTCAGATTGAAGAAGGAAGGGAGAGCAGAGTCATGAAGACATGGAGGTGAGGTCTAGAGAACAGTCAGTCTGCTTGCTGACAGCAGGCTGCTCTTACAGGAACCAAGGGAGAGACTCCTAGCTGCTGAGAGAGCAGAGAGGAGAAACAAAAATAAGAATATCATTTGAAAGGGAGAACAAGGAAAGAGAGACACAAGATAAAAGTCAAGTAAATTGAAGCCAGGAAAAGACCCTGAGAGCAGGTGATGAAAACAGCCGAGGAACATTTACACAAATGGCCTTCAGCCACATCTTTTCTATTCCAGGAACAACTGACTGAAGCCACATGCATGGTCAATGAGCTGAGAGTCATAAGTGCTTATTGTCAGGAGAAAATGCACAGATTGTGGCTCCAAAGGTAAGAGACACTCAAAAAAGATGCATGGGAAAACCCTTTTAATATAGGTGATTGTACTCAAAATTGTACTCAAGACTCAAAAGGCCTGCACTGTGGGCATGGATATTGTGTATTATCAAAGAGTGCTTTCCAGAGAGATGTGACAAACTTGAATCAGTCTCTCAGAGCTTATAAGAGGCTATCAAGCAAATGTAGATAGGCCCAAGTACAATAAGCTCAATATTATTCTGGGAAGAGGGGAAAAAAGGCAAATCAAACATCCTAGTGAGGCCAAGAACATACACACACCCCTTGTGATGGAAAAGCAATGAAGATGGACAAATTTCTTGAGGAGAACAGCACTTCTGTTATGCTTCTCTGATCCTCCATATAACTTGCATAAATTGGTAAAGGAGGACCTAGGCAGACTGTAGGACTTTTCTTGCCTAAGAAAGCCATGTGTCTGGGCATTTCAAAGAGAAGACGTCTTCCACCTCCTTCTGAGAGCATCCTCATACCCAGATAGTAGACACACAAAATGTAATGCAAGATCAGACTCCATTAGTTTCCTGGTGGATTTACCACAGATTACCAGAAGTATACAAATTTCCTGTGTTCACAATATATCATCTCCTCTTACCTCTTGTCCACATGTAATCACTTAGATTCACAGAGTGGGCCTTATGAGCAAGGCCTTGGGGAATAATTCTAACATACATGTGCAAACACATATGCAATAATAGAGGGCTATATAATTTTTTTTAAAAGTAGTTGGTGACATGAATTGGTTTCTGCTTCCTCCTCTGCTCTATTGCTTTCATTTCTTGTAATAAGAAGATTACAACAGAGAAAAGGTATCTTGAGAAGGAATTTATATATTCTTCAAATTATTCTTCTCCAAAGGGAGATGCTGAATTAAGGTTCAGCAATCTTCTTAAGGTTCTGGAAAGTAAGCCACAGGAGACACACATGTTGTACACCTCCATATCCCATCTCCCTCAGAAGATTGTAATCTCTTCCATTAGCACACTACTATGTATTTTAATTTTACCAGAGGTACCATCACCACCACTACTCTCATAGCATGAATGACAAATGACACCCTATTTGGTTCCCATTTGTTCTTAAAAACTCCTTCTAGTAAAAACTTTATGCTCTGTGACATTTATCAGTATTTCTTAAGTCATATTCTCAAACACACTCTGAACTGCCAAAATTCAGAGAAACAGTGAGGTATTTTTGCTGTATCGGTCCTCATAAGTCTCTTGCTCCCTCACACAGGAGGGACACATACACACAGCCATGCCTGTGTTGCATGAAGAATGTATTCACTTTAGCTTTTCCTCTCTGTCTGTAGGAAAACTACTTATATGGATATGTTTATCAAAATCTCACTTTGAAAAACAATTTTTGTCAAGGTTTCAAAACTGAATTTCCTTTTATTAAAAAAAAAGTCTTATTTTACTTATAGGGTTGCATGTGAAGTTGTAAATTATTTATCCTTTTATAGAAAAAACTTGAGGGATTTGCCTGATGTTTTTAGAAATTTGCTCATAAAACCCCCTCTTCATAAAGTAATTTTCCCAGAATTCACCACTGTTTTTCTAAATACAAAATATATTTGTAAAACTGAAGTGACAAAGAGTAGGTCCGTCAATCAATTCTTAAGCACTGAAGTAAATGAAGTAATTTTAAAATATGTTTTTGAGTTAAAAAACAAACAAACAAACAAACAAAAAGCCCTTGATCTTAAGGCATTTCTTCCCATTGTAACACTTTCTAGGGCAAGCTTCTCTGATGACTCCAGTAGGAATAAGCATAATCTGTAAACACCAGATTTTTAGTTATGTTTTCACTACATAACTAAGTATGGATTTCAGTGTGTAAATTCAGACATGACAGCCAGAATGTATCCAGTGACATCACTGGACATGAGTATGTGTATGCAGTTTAACTGCACCAGTTCTGGCTCTACCACTCACCTGCTGTCACTGTGAGTCTTTGAAACACCCCGTTACACTTGAGTTTCTGTCAAGTGAAAATCCTAATTCAGAAGCTCAGGTTCTCATTTCTGCCATCAACAAAGCATAACTTGGGGAAACCACTTCTCTGCCTTATGTCTCCATCCTCCACTGGTCTCACAGAGGCAGTGTTTCTCCTTTATGTTCTCTGCAGATCTCATCTAGTACAGTTTCACCTGTTCCAGGACAGTGGCTTTCTCCAATGCTATACAGAGCCTTTTTAAAAGGATTCCAGGTACTGCTATTGCAAAGCATAGAAAAACAATAATCACTTCCCCTGGGATTGTGAGTCTGAGCTGGTTGCTCTTTGATAGCCTAAAAAAAAAGTACAGTGCATATACTTGAGCAAAATGTTACTATCATAGTAGAACCAAAGGCTGATGGATGAGAATTAAAAATTAAAAAAATTAAAAGCAAGACTTTGTGTAGTCATCTATGCAGTTTATCTTGCCCTTTGCTCTGAAACACCCCATAAAAGATCCTGTGAAGTGCAGAGTGGTAAAACAGAACACTGATCTGAACTGTTTACATAACTTACATGTTCCCAATGTTGCTTGCAATTAATGTATGGATTTTCTTGAAATAAAGCTCATCAGAGCCTGTATGTAAATTCAGTGGTCCTGAATATAGAAATTTCATTTGCCTATGATTTTTTCAAGCTACTTATATAGGACGAACATTGCAACAATGGTTTCATTATTTCTGCTGCTGTGTCATTACCAGATAGGCAAAGTCCTGAATTTGAGTCAAATTATTGGGGGATTTTTGTTTATTTTTCAATTTTGCAGCGCCTAGAATGAATAGATGGAGGAATCCCCTTCACAATCACATGTGAAGAATCCAAACAGCTCACACATTACGCTATTCTGAATGGGTCTTCATTCCTGTAAGTGTTGTGAGGCAAATTGTTAATATTCAATTATCAATAGTGATGTCACTAGGAAAATACAACTGTATCAGAGGGATCAGCCCAAAGTCAAACCTGCAGTGTACAAGGATTGAGATGAAAGAAATCAATATAAATAATGAGAGGGCAGTGCGGCGAGGCTCTGCACTGGTGGACTTGCTAACCCTAAACCCTTCCACCTGAATTATAACAAGTAAATCAAAGCACTCATATATCTGGATCAAGGCACTTTCCAGCTTTGCTTTAGTGACAAGGGAATGGGCATTACCCAGAAGCTGCAGGGTGATGTTCAGAGGCAGCTAACAAACCACCAGCTCAGCTTTTCTTTTCCACAGGGCAAGCACTCTGAATGCTCCTCCTCCCCTTAACTTGCTGAAACTTGCAGTTGTGATTCACAACCTGACCAACACTGATAGATAACAAACCACTGACCTTGAGGGCGGCTTTGTATGTCAGCCTTCTTATTGCGTTGAGTCACCACACTCCTTGTGTGTGTTATTTTAAGTAGCACATTTATCAGCCAGTACCAAATAGAATACGTGGCCATGTGTATTTTATTAGTGGGTTTTGAGTATTAAAAAAAGAAAAACTGGGAAAAAATAGTAATTTTCTTTTTAAAAAAGGCTTGAAGGCTCTGACACACTCTAAAAAATCTCCTTGTTTTCAGTTACTACATAAGGAATCTATATGGATGCTAATGTTTGCATTTGTAGTTTTTCCAGACTTTTTTTCCCCCAGCACAGCACAGTATTGCAATGTCAGAAATGTACCATTCCCCATAACAGGACACATCTGTGGTGAATCTGCACAGAAGCAATTAATTTCCTTGCGGTATTTTTACACTGGGGTCTTAACGCAAGTCCCCACTATACAAACAAAAAGCTCTAGACAGCTCCTGCTGCCTGATAAAAAAAAAAAAAATCAGATTGAGAAAGGCTGTTTTGCCTAGGACTGCTACAGGCAATGACTTGTAATGAGGCATCCCAACACTAATTATGAAGCTTATTAAAGAGAATTGTTTAAGTTGTACTAGAGTGCATGCTATAATCATGTTAAGGGAGATATACATACTGAATTGGGGTTCTCCAGTTTCTTCCCTTAGAGAAGTGGACCCACTACTTAATGAAGCCAATTTGGGTCTCCATTTCTAGCAGCAATATCATTGTGCTTGGCAGACTGGTCAAGATGAATTTGATGGAGAGGCAGGTGAGAGCCCCAGCAGCTTGGTGATAATTCACACATCATAGCCTTCACAACTAACTAACATCTGCAGGAGAGTGGGCCAAGAAACTGTCAAAAACAAATACTTTCAATCCGGGATTTTATTATTAAACTTCTCCCAATTGTTCAGTAAGGTTGAAAAAGCAATATTTCAGTGTACTGTTTCAGGAAAGGGAAAAAAAAAAGATTAATAAAGATGTTAGGAGGCTGAACTGCTGTGAGATTTGTTTAATTATTCCCCACAGTACTGCCCCAGCAATCTGCTGACATTTAGCCCCGACCTTGCAAATCCTCAGTAAATATTAATATATCAACTCAAACAGGGACCGTTGTTTTATTGGTTCACGGAGCTCAGAGAGATTCGCCACAGCAGTGAAAAATAATGTGCAGAACTGAGGAAGAACGGCTCCTTTGATATCACCTTCTGCTGCACACATGTGCTGGGAGCATCAACAAAATGGAAATTCTGTTACTTTGCCACAGCTGTAGAGTGACACTTCAGATGCCTTTGCTTCCCTTTGTACAGCCTGCTGGAATAATCCCAAAACCACAGTGGCAAGAGATTAGAAAACACACACACGCACGCGCGCACATATACACACACACGGAGGAAGAGAGAGAGAGAGAGATCACATTTTATTATCTGACACAGTGGATATTTTAATAATGGTAGGCTCCCACCTTAAAACCTGATAAGCTTTGCCAAGAACAATGAATGTGCTAAAAAGAGCCAAGGAGAGCTGAGTGCAATCTACTGAAATCTGTTTACTCTGGTGACTTTGCTGTTTGCCTCCGTGAGTGCCACATAAACTTCTTTTTTCTCCAAACAGTTGCCCCCACTGACTGCTTCCTAATGTATTTTATGTGCCTACCAGTCCTCACAGATCCTGACAAAGCACCCCCAATTTATTTTCTCCCTTTTATTTGCTTCCCTCAAATATAAATATACATTATTAAAATATCTTCCCATAACTATACCTCCATTGCTAATAGACGAGTGTTTGATGTGGGTCAATACTGCATCCAAAATTCTTGGGTTTAGGGGAAAGGGCTGCTGTGCAACATTTGGCATTCAGATGTATTGAGCTGCAGAGTTAATGCGTGATTAATTTTATTCATAAAAATGTTAATCACTTCATTGTGAGATCTCTTTAACATTCTGTGCACCGAACACCTTTTAACTTCTTTTTCACACAAGCTCACAAATGTATTTAATATTTTCAAACATTCTGTTATTACCAATAACACTGGTAATTAAACATACATTTAAAATGCAATAAAAAGCTGGCAAGTAACGGCACGACACCAAACACAAATGGAAGCCCGTTGCCCACTGCCTCTCCTGTGCCCCCTCCCCCTTGGCAGCAACTGACCAGTTTCTTTAATGTGCACTTGTTTGCAGAGTCCCAGAGGCATATTTTTTCCCTCAAGCCTACTCCAACCCTCATTGAAACAGCCGAATACCATGAAAATAATACAGCCGTGTAGCAAGCTATAGATGGTTGTAAAAATACTTCTGTTCTCAGGGAGGGGAGGATCACAGTGTTGGGCACATCATGGCAGGTTGGGGGCTCTGAGGGGGGTTGTTTTGGGTTGGGATGAGGTTGGGGTTTTTTTGAGACAAGCACTCAAGCCTCATCTGAGAGTGGTGTCAGGCACTGGTGGGTGTGCCGGCTGCACTCACTGACTTCTTGTTTCCAGCTGGGCAAGGCTATTGTGAGTGTATTCAGCCAATGCACTCATGAAACTGGATAAATGGATTAGTGGATCAGAGACACCATCGGCATCTTCAAAAGGAAAACAGCAGCCTGCAAAAAGACTGACATTTGTGTACTGGGGCAGAGGGTGTGTGAATGCTCTGCCTCCTCCAAAGGGACAAGACAGTGATAAACTTTCCACACTGACCACCTCACTTTGTGCTACAATTGACCAACAAAATAAATGGATTGCTTCATTGTTTTTGAACCGTAGGCAGCACAGGGAAAGCGCTCCTTGTGCAGCAACAAAGGACAATGTATTGTGTGGGGCCAACAGCTCAAAATAAAACCTTTAATTATCTATGGGTCAGCCATAAATCTGGAATAAAAATAAATGTTACTTTTTAAACTCGCCTTTAATTCTGCACAGAGTTTACGCCGGTGCTTTCTATTCTCTCAGGAGAGGCACTACCAGGACTTGGTGTGCGCCCCACGTTTGCATTTTTGCATCGGCTTGGCTGCCAAAGAACGTGTTAGGAAATAAGTTTGGCTATCAGACATGAAGGATGTCTATAATGCTAATTAAAGCAAGCAAAAACAGATATAAGATGTATTTTTTCACTTTTTTTAAAAACACCCATGCATGTGTTCTCTTCACATACCAAAAAAAAGAAGCCAAAACTAATATTAATAGTGGTGACGGGACTCAAGTAAATTAATTCCTTACAGAAGTACATTGTGTAGTTTTAAGAGCTCATATTTTCGAAGTCTTAAATTTTGAATACCTATTTCTATGGGGTTTTCAGTCTCCTGGTACCCAGCGATTCCTGTCCACATGGCTGGTTTTATGGGCAAGCTATGAATGGCACTGCATGGGGGCACCGCACAATGGGGAACACCAACCTCGCCAGGAGCCGTTTCTGTAACTTTTCACTGGAAAACACGCCACACAAGCCATGTTTATTACATGTTCCAGCGTTTTACTTGATTTGTTAGTCCCAGGTAAATTTTACTGCTGAAACGCAGCGACTTGAATCCTGGAATCAGGCCCCACGTTCCTCCTCACCACAGCCCCCACAGAGCCAGTGGTGGGCTCAGACCCTGCTGGCCGTCACCATGGCCTTCCTGGCAGAGGGGGACCTGTGGTCCTACATGGCGCAGCTCCGCGGCTGCCACCCGCTTCCCACAGGCCGGCGGGGACTTGCCACAGCCTTTTTCGGCCGTGGTTACCTGATCCACGGTGGGCAGCTGGGTTTTGGGGACAGCGGGTGGCTCCTCGCCATCCACCTGCAGGCCTGCATACAGGGCTTAGGTGCACAGTGGTCACCAAGATGGCAGGGGCGCCTCACCCCCAAACTGAGGGAGTGGTCTGGGGGTGGAGGGCATGTGCTGAAGCCCACGTTTGATGCTCTCTTTCACTGAGCACCAACAGCTCACCAGCCTGTGCTGTGCCGTTTGTGCGCCTCTGTCAGCCCCAGCTACATGTAAAGACATGTAAAGAGACATCTCGGCTTTTAAGGACATCGGGGAATTAAAAAAATATAGAGACAAAAAATTAAAATACCCAACACCATTGGAACTAGCCAGGCGATGGAGACTCCCTTTATCGCCTTCCCTCCCCAGCCACAGCGCGGATGCCCAGCCTCAGGGCATACCCCGGGGCAGCCTGAGCCCCATTCCCGCCCCGGGGTGCGCAACCCTCAGGGCGGGCAGCGGCAGCCCGCCTCTCCTCCAAGGCCAGGCGGCCTAGCGCGGCTCTTCCCTCCCCTGCCTGCTGGGCTGATGGGGACGGGGCGAGGCAGGGCCCCGCAGCCCCTTCCCCGGGGCCGGCCGGGGCGGGCGCGGGCGGGCGGAGCGGGACACCCGCGTCAGCGGGAGCCCCGCCGGGCAGAACTAATGCCGGGCCAGCATTGTCCCCCGCCAGCCGCCGGGCGGTTTCAATACGAGCCTGGTTAACAGCGGGCCGATGGCCGGCCGAGGCGCAGAGCCACCGCTGCTGCCGGCCCCCGCCTCCTCGCCCCCGCCGCTCCGCGCTCTTTGTAATAGTCTCATCTACAAGGACGATTGAAACTTTATAGTGCATGATTCATAGAGCGGGGCTGCGCTCGGAGCCGCGGCGCATATTACATTAATCAGTGTCAGGCCACTAAAACAGAGATATGAATATGAATTCTCCATATTGCAGGGGAGATAAATGTGCTTGTGAATAATTGATCGGCGCCCATGGAAAAAAAAAAAGAAAAAAAGTGGGGGAAAAAAAAAAGGTTAAAAAAAAGTAAGGAAAAAAGGGTTGGGGCGTGTGGGCGAAAACGTGGTCATACCAGGAAAGTTAGCGGGAGATGGAACGAGCCCCGTAGGAGTTCAGGGCTGCCGGCGGGCGGGGGCAGCCTCAGCCCGCTCCGCGCCCCCACCGCTTCTGCTCGCCGGGCGCTGCTGGCGGCGGCTTCGGGGCCGCTCCAGTTTCGGAGCGAGCGCATCAAAAACTCAACCAAAACGGCAAAAAGGGATGACAGGAGCCGGGAACGATAACAGTCATAGGAACGAGCCAGTCTCAGCACACGCACCCTACTAATCTTCTCCTTAACTTTCTCTGGGCTTTTTTCTTCTCTTTTTTTTTCTTTTTTTTTTTTCTTTCTTTTTTTTAATCTAGTTAAAAATAGACTTTTTTTCAGAATAAAACAGAAAAAGAATAAAAAATGAGGCATGCATACCAATCAGCATGTTTCATAACTACGTCTCTGTGACAAAGCCAAATCCCCGTAAAGCTGTCGTTTGCTTTTAATCTGTTCTGGCAACTGCGAATTTCTGAGTTTGCTGAACTCGAGATTATATCAACTTTCCCGTGTTCTTTCTTCACAGATTTCTGCCATTCTTCTGTTAATGCTAAGTAAATAATAACAAAAACAAGATTCTTTTACTGGGGGAGGATGGAGGATTGCGCAAACACGTATAAAATAATGTTTTCTGGCAACCTTTTAAGTAGCACGAAAACGTATCTTGGTACTCGGTTGTCTTGCTAGAGGAAGTATTACTTCTTGTAGTTCCCATTCGAATCAATGCAAATTTTCTTATTGACTTTATTTATCAGATTCGGGTACCGTCATCATTTAAAACAACAACAAAAAAAAAGGTAGGAAACTAGTACTTTCCAATTTACTCTTATCAGCTCGAAGCATTCCCAATTAAGGCAAATCGTTTAGCTTAAGCTTCTTTATTATTCTCCCTGTACTCTGGTATTTTCTGGTATACATCTGCTGGGGTGGATCTCAATGAAAATATGACAGAAAAACTACAAATTATTTTCGTGCCAGGGTGACGTAAACGATCATTCCTGACACGGTTCACGTGACAAGCGAAACCTCGGGATTATGAAGCCCCTGCTCCTTCCTAAAACCAGCGCGGCCCGTGGGGGCTGCCGGCGGCGGGGAGAGGCCGGGGGAGGTGTGGAGGCGTCCCGCCCAGTCCGGGCCCCTCACCGCAGCCCGGCATCCTCCGAGGGCTCCGTGCAGTAGCGCAATGACCACTCGTGCACGTCCGCTCTCTCTCTGAGACTTTCTGGAGGAGAAATGGCCACCTCACTGTGGCTTGCGGGGCAGGGAAAAGCCATCACCTCTCTCCCCCCAGGTGCCTGATAGGCTGAGGCAGCGGCCTTCGGGGACTGCTGGGCACTGAGGCACGCAGCCACGCCGGAGCTCTTCTCTTAAACAACACGGCGTTTCTCAGCCGCTCTTAGGACATTTCGGTTTGGTTTCCCCTTCTCTAAGGGGAATCCACTTGCGCTCCTGTCCAAAAACTTTGGGAGCAGCGCAAGCACCCTCCGTCCGAGCAGGCAGCCCGCAGCCCTGAGAGCGCTCCTCCCGCAGTCGGCATGGAGCTCCCAGGCCGCCCCCGCCTTGGCCGGCCGCGGAAGAGACAGGAGTCGAGTGCTTCGTCCCGTCCCCGGCAAACACTCTGGGCGCGGTGGGGAAAGACGGTGGACGGTGCTGACCCCTCGGGGCTTCATTCGTCGTCCCCCCTCCCGCTAACACCCTCAGCTGGCTGGGAGGGACGCGTCACAATTATTAGCGTTACTGGCGGGGAGAGGGTGGGAAATTCAAATAAGCAGATAAGGAAAAAAAAATCCAGTTCTGCAACAGAGTCAGCTCTAGAGATGCTGAGGCTTCCAAACGAGGAAAACTGCCAACCAGATAACTACTGGGAATTATCACTCTCCGGAGGATAATCAGAGCTGGAAGCGCGCTCCGGAGGATGCTGCTGGCTTTCTGGCTGGATTGAAGGCGGGCAGCCTCTCGCTCTCCGCCCCAGCCGAGCAGAGCCGCGGGCCGGGCGCGGGGACGGCGCCGCCCGCCGCCCACAGAGGGCGCTGCGAGCCTGCCCAAAGCGCGGCCCGCGCCCCGGTTCCGCTCGGCACCGCTCGGCACCGCCAGCGGGCAGCGAGCCGGGTGTCCGCACACGGGCGGACAGGGGACAGCCGCACACACTCTCTCTCCTGCCCTCCCCACAGTTCAAGTCCCTCCTGACGTTGCTGTGCCACACAGTAATCCCCGCTCCTCTCCCCCAGGACAGTTCGGCAGCGCCGCTCTCGCTCCGCCTCGCAGAGCATCCCGGCGCGCCTTTTAGGTGCCGTGTCCCCCTTGGAGGAGCAGAGCCAGCCCATGACAGCCAAGCGGTCTGTCCCTGCCAGCAACGACACCCCGGACGGCCGGGTTGCTCGGGGTCGGCCGCGTCTCCCTAGAGGAATTTGGGAACCGGGTCTGCCTGTGCGGGACGGAGGCGATTTCATCTGAATTGGTATGAAAGAGACAGCAACTGCATCAAGTTTACACCGGCATGCACCGTTAGGCTCTACATGCTTGAAGACCTTTTTCTTTCTTTTTTGTTTTTAAATATATCTTCCCTCTCCCTGAAGGCTAAATTACTCTAGTTTGAAAAAAAGTGCAATGTTCTCTTTTGTTGGAACAGTTAACAACAATTACCAACGCGAGACTGTGGTTTAAGAAAAGGGGGGGGAAAAATGCTCCCAAACAACGAAAAGTCAAAAAAACCAAACAAATTGATGGTAGGCTGGGAACTGTAGGATGTCAAAATCAGTCTCTTTCCAGAGACTCTTCTTCAGATATCCCCCACAAAATCTATTTTGCCTGACCTGTTTCTCTGCTCCATCATAAAAACACAAAATGTAGGAGCCCACTGTCTCCTCCGTGTTGCCAACAGATCTCTAAGCCATAGTTTGCCGAGGCTGATCTTTGATTGAGATTACTTTTCTGCTAAATTAAGATCAATATTCTGATCTCCGACTGGAATTTTATTAATATTTTATTTGAAAATCTCATCTTGTTTCCGACAAGTCCTGGTTCGAGGTTGGTTCAGTTTGGATAGGGCGTCACCGCATTATTTCTTAATGACTTTCCCAGCTGCTTCTTTCCATTTTCGACCATAAACAACCATCTGGTATCTTATTAGCACCTCAATGCTCATTTAGTGTTCTCATTTAGGAGAAAAAAAAAAAAAGAAATAAACACTCAAAATATTGCACACTTTAACGGACCGTCTTTGGAAGATTAATGCCTTTATGAAATGATAGATCCTGTCTCTCAGTCTATTTTCAACCAACAGATCGGAATTGTAAAACTTTCTTCTAAGATGCGCAAGAGCTGCCTTTTTTTTTTCCTGCTAAGACTGTGTTTAATCTCACAGGACAACGTCCTTCACAGTCATATTTCCGCTGAGTTTATTCAAAGTGCAAATCGTTACAAATAATTCTTTTTCCTAAACTACGATATTTTTTTTCCTTTGGACGGAATATATACCAAGGCACTAAAGCTCTTGATCCAATTTAGCAACCAGTTTGGACAGAAAAGTTATATACTAGGGAACTGTGAGAAAACTTGTCCCTTTCAGTTTTAGGGAACTATTTTGGACTGTAAGTGGAAGTCAGGTCCATTTATGTCTGGAAAATGGATACTACAGAACACATCTGATTCATCACAATTGAAAAAATAACTTTACTATTACTAAGGCAAGAGCCAGCTTCACTCAACTTCTTAAATTTGCGTGTATGAAAAAGGAAGCGTGTAGCTTATTTTCAGCGAAATACCTTGGATTTGCTTAAGTTTTAGTTACCCAAAGGCAGAGACTTGACTTTTTAGAAAACAAATTATAAATGTTCGAATAGATTTGAAATATATGTATAAGATCCTCAGCAACAGAATACATACCTGAAAAGCGCTCATAATTTCATTTAGTTTATTAGACAAAAATATATGATTTAGACAAGTTTTGCTGACGTGTTATTTACAATCTGAAATCACTCTATATACAGAAAAAAAAGAAAACCACAAACACATGGGAAACATTTACCAAACAAATAATCCAAGAATGGTTAGAATAACACGATCTGAAATGGTACAATGAGGAAGGGGATCCATCTACAGATTTGTGTAATCGCTTTTATGGATTTGCACCACCTTATTGCAAAAAGAGATTGGGAGTCGTTTATGCCGTTTCCTTTTTTTTTTTTTTTTCCTTTCTCTGTCCTTAATACCAGTCTCTGTAATATTTTTTCACCAAATCATTTAATCAAGCAGAAGGGAGAGCTGTTAAAATTCTCGGTGTTCCCTCTTGCTGAGCCAAAGAGCTGCAGGGGGGAAGGAAGGAAGAAAAAAAAAGGCGTAACAATCTTTCGGGAAAAAGTATATATTTTTTTCAATTGCCTGTCTATTACTATAGCATCTTAGCAATAGATAATCGCACAAAAATCATTGTTACTGGAGTAATTAGTATAAGATTTTTGAGGTCTGTTAAGTTTTAGAAAAGTTACAGTCAGGCTATGTACAATTGCAATTTAGTCTAAGTTTGAAAAGATTAGAGCAACTCCTGTGCTGTTCTCATTGTCTGTATGTATTATTATGGTGATGATTAGGTGTTATAATTAGTCTTTATTATTCAAACACTCTGTTTCACATAAGTAACATTCCTACAGTGAAAACAAACAAACAAACTCACTTGTCACGGACAGGCTGGAAGGGCGATTTTAGCGGCTGGGGTGGGGAGTCAGTTCTTGGAACATTTTCTCTTTCTAGAGGGAGACAGGAAAAAAAAAGAAACAAAACAAAAAAGAAAAGAAAAAAAAGCCAAACAAAAACAGGAGAACCATTTTAGAACAACAACAGTAAGAATCTGGACACTGTGCAGAAAACACGCTTCCCTCTCACTCTCCTGTTCATATGTGTGTAGATACATGTGTATGTGTGTACAGCACTATTCCCTACTTTCAGTATTTAAGTAGCCTGCAAGCTTTTCTTGACTGACATTGACATTGTCACTGACCTTTCTTTTACTGTCATTGAAATTATTGGGAGATGAGGTTCTTGAAGGAGGGAAGGAAAGCTCAAACCTATACATTTCACTGCACTCTTCCTGGATTTTCATCTTACTTGATGGGCGTATAGGGTGAGAATGTAATAGGCCACGTGAAATGCGCTTAATATATGTGACCAACATGCTGGGTGGGGGGCCGGAAATCAACTCTAGAGTGAACTGTAACTCCGTTAAAAGCAATCAGTTACACCAGTGTGACACCATTCCTCAAGGAGAAGTTCACGTGCATGTGTTGGGGGTGGAGGGAGAGGTGGAAGCCTGGTGCATTAATTACCTATGTGTTTGGGACTGGTCCTCTCTGAAGGTTTTTCACTGCTTAGGGCTCCCAGGGTTGCTGTTAAAACAGAAGATTGTTGCTGGGCCTGGAGGTGGTGATTGTGATGAGCAGCATGGTGGTGATTTACTCCCAAAAAGGACCTCACGTTTAGAAGGGAACTCTGAGTAAGGAAAGCCCCATTTGTCCAGTTGTGAAATTTGCCAATCTGGCATGTGTAAAGTCCATGGCTAGGGAGAAAAGCAGGGTGCTGAATCTGAGGAGAAGTGTGGTTAACCTGGGGAGGAGGGGGTGGAGGAGGAGAAGATTTCAGGGCACCATCAGGACTGGTTGCCGTCTCTGCCAAAGACCAAATCTTGGGTTTGCTGTGAGATGGCATCTGTAAATTGTTTGGTCCCCCAGGACTGATGATTCTTGTACTATTGTCAGAGGCCTCCTTCACCATGGCCAGCGTGTCTTTGGGTTTCAGCCCTTCAGACCCTGATAGTGCCAAATCCTTCTCCTTTTCCAAGTGCTCCTCTTCACTGCTTTGTCTCAGGAGCTCGGGCTTCTCCTCCTCCTCCTCGTTGCTCTGCTCCCCATCATTCTCATCGATTTTATCTATATCTATGCTCTCCAGGTCAATTTCCTCATCATCTTCATTCTTCTCGGGGTCCCCCTCATTGTCACTCCCAAAGAGGTTTGCATCTTCTTGGTCTTTACTCCTGGACCCCCAGGTCACCTTGTTCTCCTTCTTGAGCCGCCGGCGGCGTTGGCGAACCAGGTGGAGACCTGGGTGAGGGTCATCTTGGTGATGATGGCCAGCATGATCTTCTCGCCCTTGGTGGGGTAGGGGTTCTTGCGGTGCTCGTTGAGCCAGGCCTTGAGGGTGCTGGTGCTCTCCCGGGTGGCATTTTTGGGCCGCCCCGGGTCCCCGTATTGGAACTGTCCGTAGGGATAATAGCCGGGAGCGGTGTGGGCAGCAAAGGTAGCAGGGTGGACACCCGGATTATCTTTCAGCTCGTACTGGGAGCCCTGCAACACATTCAGACAAGCGGAGAGGAAAAAGCACATCAATTATCTCGTTAGCGTCTCTAACAGACCTGAATAGGCTACTCCGGGAGCCGGAATACGCCTTTCAGCGGTGCAAAGGGTCTTCACAGCCAAATTCGGCCCTCCCCGCTTCAGGCTCTTCACATTCAGGTCAGACAGAGGTGTTCCCAAATGATTCCCCCTTCTTGCAGGGAAAAGAAAGAGAGATGCTAAGCGGGGCTCTGACCAACATTGTGAGTATTTTCTCCGCAAACCAAACCAAATCAAAAGAGGGAAATGCAGCAACTTCGCCTTCGCCTCGGCGACACAATTTACTGTGCCCTTGAAATTATCAGGCACATAAAACAGGTACTGCACAGCAGTTACAAACTAATGCCCGCGAACAGCGTCGCATTTATCTGCAAAGTATCCAGGAGGATGTTAGAAATGCATGCAAAGCATTCTTTATTTTTTCTCCTAGTGAGACGAGACTGAGGAGGTGAATGCACAACTTCAGTACGAAGAGACATAATGTAAAAGATTTTCCACACACAAGCCAACACCACCACCCCCGCTTCCCAAATCATACACCAAGATTCTGGAGTTAAACATTAACTTCTAACTGTTGGAAGAGCCTTTAAACTCTGGAAGGAAAACTGATCCACGCATTGTAGAATATGGATATGCAGACACTTTATCTCATAAGTTTTACTTTGATCTGGCCAGAGCAAATACAAGTTGTTTACAAGCGTTTAGAGACGGTGATTTATTTGCAATCAATATTCTTTTTATCATCAGTAGTAAAACACAGCAAGTCAAATTATCCCATCAGGTGTTTTGGTAAATAACATTTTATCTTTCTAGCAACCTCATTAGGCCTCATTATTACCGCAAATTATCCAGATATTAACCTAATATTTTAGTTCTTGGTTTAGATATGTTCAGAAATTTAGAATTTATTTCAAAATATCACCGTCATGGTAAATCACTGTCATAAAATACCAGGATACTTTGCGAGTAGGAACGGGAACTGTTCCAAAATAGCAAACATTTCAAGCAGTTTTCTTTCTTTATTGCTTCTATTACAATCTTGCTTTTTTTTTCCTAGTCCAGAAACACATTCTTAGTATTAATATGTCATAATTTATGTCAGCCTTAAAAATGGACCTCTTCAATAATGCCCGCGAAGAAACTAATTTAACTTTGTCAAACAGTTAAAAAGGATCATGTATTTTAATTTCAGAGACACCGCTTATACACAAAGAGGAGCCCGATGTAATTTTTGCAATGTGTTACAGAGTAGGCTTTCTGCACTCCCTTTATTTCGCTGTCTTTTGTTATTGTTTCTGAAATGATATTTTTTGTGTAAACCCGGTTGGGAATTCTTTTGAAGAAGCCACTTGTAAATCACTCATTGCTTCTGTCTCAACTTTTACTGCATTTCCAAAATCAAGGTAAAAAAAAAAAAAAGTAGGAAATGCACTCTGTTAAAAGTGACTTTGTAGAAACTGTTTGCAGCACAAAAATTATCTGTTTTCAGATGCTGTCCCTTGTTCAAAAACGTATTTACTTACTTGCCTACAAACATGTATTAAAAACCCTAACAAGCTATGCATTGCATGCATAAATATAAATATTCACACTTTTATGTGTCGGGGGGAAAGAAAAAGCGACATTTAGAAAATGAAGTGGAACCCATGCGTAGCGCCGCAGAAAATTTTGGAGATACCAGCAACGAAAACGTTTCAACGACACCGGATATAAAACCAGTTAGCTTAAAAAAAAAAAAAAAAAAAAAAAAAAAGTTTCACTTTCTAATTATTACATTCTTTCGAAAAGGGCAAAGGAAACCCGAGGACAGAATGGGCGACAATTTCTCTTAGAGTTGACGCCGATATGCTTTTCTGCTCCGATGCCTGTAATGGGATGTAGATGCCTTCTTTCGCTTCATGCAAATCCCATCTATGATACCCGCCATAATCAGAGTATGAAAACTTCAGGGTACAGAACGGGACTTTTTCAAGGCTTAAGGAAAATGCCTTGAAATAAACGGGCACCCCAGGTACCGATAGGTTGGCCTTTCGGAGGGAACCTGTTTATTGCTCGGCGTCAAAGAAAAGTACCAAGCAGAAAGAGGAGCGCGCTGGAAAGCCCACTGAAACAGCAGGATCGACAATATCACCCGTCAACAACAACACCAATAACAACAACAAGGAAAGAAAAGAAAACACAAAAAGCCGAGTTGCTAGGGAAAGCCGACAACACGGAGGCAGGAGTCCTGCTCAGCCCTTCCACCGCCAAGAAAAACTCGGAGGAGTTTTGCCCGGCTGGAACGACGAGGAGAATGGGGGCTCCGCCTGCAGACGGAGCCCGGGACCCCCAGCCCCTCTCTCCCCCGCAGACCTGTCGACAGCCACCCTTCCCTCTCCGCGGCGGACCCCGCGCCGGGCTGAGCCGCCACCGCAGCCGCCCCGCCGCCCCCCGCGCTGGGCTCTGCAGCCTCCGCCCGCCCCCGGCTCCCCCGGCCTCTGCGGCCGCGCTCGGCGGGCCCGGCAGGCGCGGGGGGCAGCGCGGTGCTCACTTACCATTTGGGAGAACAGGCCGAGGTCGGCGGTGTAGGGCAGGAAGGCGCTGTAGTTGGGGGCGCTGTAGGGGCTGGCGTACATGCCCAGCACCGAGGTGACAGCGGCCGAGCCGCTGCCCAGCTCGGCGCCCGCGGGCCGGCCCGAGGCTGCAGCGGCGGCGGCGGCGGCTGCGGCGGCGGCGGCCAGCACCCCGGGCCGGTCGCTCCCGTATACCGCCTGGCTGGCGCTGAGATACTGCGGGTAGCCCAGCTGGGGGAAGGACATCTCCGGGGCGCGGGCACAGAGGCGGCGGCAGCAGCACTGGCGGCAGCAGCAGAAGCGGCAGAGATATAAAAAAAAAAAAAGAGGAGGGGGAAGGGGGGGTGGGGAGGGGGGGGAAGGAATTATACCAAAAAAAAAAAAAAAAAAGAAAGGGGAGGAGGGAGCCTGCTGAAGAGCCGGGTAGGGAAGCGGAACAAACCCGGGCTTCTCTGGATATCTCTCTTTCTTTTTCCTCCCCCTCTCTCTTTACTGGAGTCAGGCAGGGCGAGAGAAAAGAAATCGAGCCGATAATTTTCTTTTTTCGTTCTGACTTCTCTCTGTCAGATATATATTGCACCCTAGGTACGGAGGAGGAGGAGGAGGAGTGTGGCAGGATTCAGTGGGGTGTCTTTCCTCAAATCTCGGCTCTTCTGTGCTCCTAAATCCCTTAGATGTGATCTGATCAACAATTGAGCTCCAACTGATGTGTCTGCCCTTAGGTCCTAGGCTGATCTTTCAGATACAATTTGAAGTTGATGTTTTGATTGGCACCCACTTGAGCTGCAAGCGCCGCCCCGCGCCCCCCGCCCGCCCCGCCGCCCCCCTCGGCGCAGCACGTGGTGCGCAGCCCAGCCCGGGCCGCTCGGCTCGGAGCTGCGTGTGCGTGTGTGTGTGCGTGTGTCCGCGCAGCTGCTGTGCTCTGCTCCGAGTGTATTTAATGTTTAGCAATGGGCTCCTTTCAGAAAAGCCCCCACTGCTGTATGACAACCTGTCTACACGATTTTACAGCTGTCCAACATTGGGGTTTTGCTGTTTCGCAGCCTTAGTGTGTCCCCTTTTAACAAAAACAACTGTGTTGCTGTTTTTTTTTCCACCTTTAACATTGAGTCCCCCTTGTCGTTGTTGGACTCAGGAACAAACGAGAGTGGCCGTGAGAGGAAAAGGGGGCTTTGCAGCCAGGCGACTTGTAACAATTTACCACTAAGAAAAAAAAAAAAGGCAGATAAATAAATAAATAAATGCGATCACTCTACAGCAACACACAAACGCCACTAATACACGAACACATATGCGCAACTTGCTGAAAGTCAAAAGGCTCTCAGCGGTACTTCCCAGAAGATCTTTAGTTAAAAAAAAAAAAAAAAAAAAAAAAAAAAGGAAAAAGGAAAAAAAAAAAGACCCGCAGCGATGCGATCCTCCCCGCCGCCCTTTCTCCTCCTTATGCCCTGCTGACGGATTGACACTCAGGGACAATTATCATAGGCATTGCGACAGTTCTCGGAATACTAGAAATAAATAATCCCTCAAATCAACAACCTCGACATGATTGCCGAGGGGCACAGAAGACCCCCAGCCCTCGCCCCCGAGCGGGGGTGGGGGTAGGGGGAAATCGAGTGTGTTGTGGATTGTCAAAACTTCCATCCTCCCGTTTCAGTGGGGACCGAAGAAAACACACCGGGGGGCAACGAGGAGAGAGGGACGGTGGCGGGGGGGACACACACGAAAGGACCAAAACGAGCTCTTGCCATTATGACCATTAACAACAATGACTAGAGAAAGGGATTTTTTTTCTTCTCTTTTTCTCCTTTTCCCCTTGGAGAGGGGTGGAAGGTGCAGCGGGAGACAAAGGACTCCTCTGCGAAGGACCCGAACGCCTTAAGGGAAACGGGTTGTCACCGCTGTGCCCTGACTGGGCTGTTGTCCAGTTCCCCGACGTGGCTGGGCTCGCCCGAACCGCGTTGGGACGGAGAGAGCCTCGCAGCGCCCGGCCGGCACCGCAAACTTTCCTTTTCCTACCGCTGCCGGGGCCCTCCCAGCTCCCCCGCTGTGGAAAACGAGGAGCGCGGAGGCGGCGGGCCGAGGGCTGGCCGTTTCTTGCCCCGACCTTCCTACCCCGGTGGGACTGCCGGGGGCCGCTCTGCCCCTCGAGTCCAGCGCGCAGCCTGTACCGGTGCTGCGCTCTCGCTCCGCCGGGTGAGGGGACAGTCCGCAGGGCCCGGCGCTGCCGCCCTTTTGGCTGGCCCCGGCGAAGCGGCCCCGCGGAGGGGAGCGGAGTGGCCCTCCCCGGCCCAGCCCTCGTCATCGCGATCCCCGCAGCCCGGGAGCTCCGTCTTTGTGCTGAAGGGGCGACCGAGCTCTTCTTTAAGGGATGGAGCGGCGCGGAGGGGCCGCAGACGCGAAGGCCCGCGGCTTTTCTGGATGCAAGTGTTTGGCAGGGGAGAGGGGGAAGGGAAGAAGGAGGAGTGGGGGGACGACGGGTGTCTCCCTCTTTTCCCGGGCACAGAGAGAGAGCGAGCCCTAAGGTTCGGGCCGCCCAGCGGGGCTTCGCGCCCCCTCTCCCAGCTTGCAGCAGCGGGTTGAGCCCGGCAGCCCCGATCCCGGCGGGAACTGGCCGCGCGGGAGCGGAGGGAGATGCCTCCCCTCCTGCCAACGCCCCCGCGGGGTGTCTCCAACCTCGGCCAGCCCTTTCCTCCCCGTGCTCCAGGGAACGGCTCCGTCTCACGGTGGTGATTAAACTTCCTTCCCCATCAGTTGGAAATAGCGAACTTTCCCCTTCCTATGTCTAACAGGGCGAGGAGTACCTCCCCCGCGCCGCTCCAAAATCTCACCCTCAAAGCAGGAGAGCGACCCTCAGACAAAAATGCACCGCCGTAACAGAGCTGAGTGGGACTTGAAATTTGCAGCCTTATTTTGCGAATGGAAGTGTCACATTACAAGGGCTTCAGGTAAATAAAGGTGGGATAAGGCACCGACGCTGCCGAAATCTTCTTAGCTCTTTAGATCTGTGTGGAATGTGTATCCAGAAAAGGTTTCCACTTGGAGGCTTAAGAAATGTGAGTCATCCCCTCCCCCACCCGCTCTCATCCTTCTCAGATCGGTTCGGTGAGAAAAAAAAAAAAAGGAGGAAAAAGGAAAAAAGTCTCCTTTGCTTTTCTATCAGCCCAGCATCTTTTTGGGGCGAACTTTGCTACTCTTCACCTTGAGTACAAATAGAGCAAATAAATACAAAATGCAGGTTACCTGTAACTGTGATTTTGGAAAGAAAAAAGAAGGGAAACAGGAGAACAAACAAACAAACAAACAAAACAACAACAAACTTAAATTGGAAGGAAAAGACAGTAAGAAGGAAAAAAACGCCGAGAGGGGGAAAAGTTATTAGAATGGTAGGAAAGCTTTGTTCCTGCAAAGTTCCTTGAGCAAGGATGAGCAGGGTCCTGCGAATGCCATTAATTATGTACAATTCTGATCAGAAAATGCCAATCCCTTACCACGAGATTCCTGCTCCTGCACTGGACATTGCCCCCCTTTTTTTTTTCCTGATGGTTTATTAAGTCACTTTAGTAGGCAACCTTTCAAAGCCCTTTTTAATTTTTTCCCCCTTGTGCAAGTAAGCTGGGACCAGAGTTGCTACACTAAGCTACTTAGCTTGAAAATCAGTTTAGTGAAGGTCTGGGAGATTCTGGGTTTATTTCCTCCCATACAAGACCTATAGCAGGAGCTTAATAACAAAAGTGCGAAAAGAACGAAACTGTACGGAAAATTACAAACATCAGCAGCAGCTGCCAGAAGCGCCAGGAAAATCTCCCTAAACTCAGGACCTGAACAGTCCAAAAGGCTGGTGTGATCAACCCCTCCTACTCGTAAATTAGCTTCAAATTGTTAATAGGTGAAACAAAATACTGTTTAGAAAGAAGTACTTTAAGTCATAATTCGAAAAAAAAATCTTCCTTTTACTTTTTTCCTAAATTTTTTTCCCCGAAAACTGTGTTGTAGTTGCTTGAACGCCTCCTTAACTTTCTGCAAGACCTAACAAAAAGGAAAGCTGTGCCAACTCATTAGCCGAACAGCGTTTTTAAAGACAATCAACAGTCACGTAGCAAAAAAAGGATTTGGGCTGAGAGTGAAAAGCAGTCACCTTCCCGTCGGAGAGCGGATGCACATCAGAAATCAGGCGGGAGAGAAATACCTAACAGCGCTGGGCATAATGTGATTATACCTAAGGTAATCGCTTAAAATAAATTGTATACTGTTTAAAATAAATCGACCTAAATGGCCACGCTCATCTAATTCAAAGATCATTGGGCCGATAAACTTCTTAAAGAGCCTTTCTGGAGAAGGAGTTTGCTAAGACAGTGTGATCCTTCCAGTTTCTTAAGGCGATGCATCCAGTGCCAAGAGATTTTCTCTTTATTATTAACAAATCAGTTTAGATAGGGGTCCGATAAGAAATGCAAATCCAGACATAGGGGTCGCTGCTTGGCCGAATTTTAACTGAAGGCTGGTTCTGCGGGAATCGACTACAGGGTACGTTAGCGAAGAGGCTGTGTGAAGCTTTTATACTGACTCTACTGAAAAATGAAGTCAGTGATTTTGATCTGCTCCAGATGTCCTAAGAGTGGATATTGCAGTGCTGGGAATCCGCACCAAATATCTGAGGGCAGCGATGGTAATCAGCGCAACCCATCAGCCAGGGGGGACTGGCAATTGTGATAACCTGCTGCAAATGCGCAGGGCTGGAGATGGCAGTGATAAACCGCTGAAAATATCTTCAAATGGAGATGACAGAGATGTTGAAAGGAGACACCTAACTATGGGGAGAATAGGATACTAAGCGGAGCACAATCTGAAAGTGGAGTTCAGATATTTACTAGTCGACGGTTCACCCGTGTAATTTCCACAGAGATACACGCGTTTGGGAGCCGTCTCTGCGGGTAGATACACAAGCGTATGGCCCCGTTGCTAAAACTCGGGGTTTATACAGCGTTGATAATCAGATCTACCGAAAGAATGGGAGGGTTAGTCTCTAAAGCGCCTTGTTTGTGGCTTGGGGAGAAAAGTTTTCATTTAATTCTGTAACTGCTTTGAAACATCCTGGTAACGATTTCTTTTGCAAATCCTCTTTTCATTTTCAGCTCTCACCTGTAATAGACGAAGAAATTTAAGATGATCTCTTCAGTTAATAGTCTGTTTCAATTTTCTTTTCTGTGGAAAGAGCGTGCGGGAGGGGTGGGGGGGGAAGGAGGCGTGAAAAAAAAAAAAGATTATCCGTATGTTGCTAATTTTCTGACTGTTCTCAGCAGGTAGTTTCATTATATTTATTTTTTTTTCTAGCTGCCTTTTTTAATGCGTAAGTTTAAAATAACTCCACCATGTTAAGTATCAATCCTATATATTTTAATGATACATCTGTGCAGGACAGAATCCATTAATTTAATATATCTCGCCTAGATTCTAATTATGCACCGACTGCCGACTATTTGGATCAGTTGACTGAGTTTTCATTAAGTGTATTACATCTGATTTAGCATGGGACCGTGTTTCATTTGAGGGCGTTTACTTTTTTGGGGGTGCCGGCGGTGTGGGGGCGGCTCGGCAGAACCTTGGCAGGGGTCTCCTCTCGCCGATCGCCCGCTGCCAGGCCCTGTCGCCGCCGTGTGACGGTCCTGAGCGCTTCTCATCAGCCCTGATTTATGAGCCTTGTTAAACACTCATTATTACTTTGCACCTTTTTTTCCAGCAGGGTCTGGGAAACAACCCCACTTTGTGACAACAGGGCATGTGTCAAACAATTATAGGCGGAGAGGTGATGTAGCTCTGGAGCGCCAGACACCCCCTCTCCTCCCCTTCACGCCCAACCAGAGAAACATTTCTGTTAAAAAGAAGGTAAATAGGGAAGGAAGGAAGGAAGGAAGGAGGGGGAAGGAAGGAAGGAAGGAAGGAAGGAAGGAAGGAAGGAAGGAAGGAAGGAAGGAAGGAAGGAAGGAAGTTAGTTTAAAAACACCTCACTTTATTTTTGCCAATTTAATTCACAGTAACAGCAACCTTCAAACCTCTGACTGTGCAAAAGAATGGTTTGGTTTGTCCAAATAAACACAAACTTGGAATCAGGGATACCTGGTCGATTCCTTAAATGTGAAGATGTACACATCCGTAGCATAGGTAGTCCAGGAAGGAATCCAAGCCCGAGCAGCTGCAGAGTTTGATTGTACTCAAGGTAGCAGCTAGTAAGGTGTTTGTTTACAAAGATTATTTCAGTCAGAGAGAGAGTGTTTTCAAAATGAAAATTATAACTTTTATAAAAGTAATTTAAGAGAAATTGACTTTTCCCCCTGATATTCGGGTGGTGACTTTTTATTAATTCTTTATCAGTTCACCTCAGGTGCAACTTACGTTTATTTCCGATAGCTATGCGAATACATAGATGTTCTCTTCCTTTGCGCTTTTGCAAATGAATTGTTAAAGCTGTGCACACAGGCCTATACGAACAAGCACTAAGATCTATAGAATGAATCATCTGCCTCTCTCACTATTTCTCTCTCTGTCGGTCTGTCTATCTACCTATCTATGAATATTTTATGGGTCTGAACTTAATTAACAAAATAATTTCCATTTTGTCTCCAAAATGATCAACAGCAATTATGTGAGTTTTTTAAGGTTTATAATTTTATGTCACCAGACTGTTGCTTGGGGGCAGAGGCACAATTGCCGTGCCAGCTGCAGTTGTATTTATTTGGGTTTTTTCTGTCTTGTTCCTGTAGGGCTGCATTATGCAGTTTTTAATTAGTTTGTGTTTGTATTTCACCCGTCCCAAATCAATGCCATCCTGGAGCAATGCAATGTAAATTCCTGCAGTACAGGTGTAGCTGCTAGCTCTGGAACACTAGGAAACTCATGTCTTACAAATGAAAGCAGTGAATGCCATTCAGCCAAACTGTCAGCTTTAAACAGCCAAGAGGAAGGAGATCAAAGCAGAGAGCAGGAACTTCTACTCTCCAGATTAGTCTTTATGGTTTCAACGCCTAATGCTATTAAAGGGAACCAGGACATATAGCACATCGTTGGCTACAAAGTTACTTCTAATTTTGCTAAAGTCCTGCCTTATTTTGGCCAATGTAAGCCTTCAGAGCATTTCAAGATGCACTGTTTCCTTTGAGGCCTAGTAGCTACTCATTGGAAATTATGCAGAACTAATACCTTCAGAGACACATTCCTGTTTGTGCACATATTTATATAACTTATCGCCTTTTGAAAGATAATTTTGATTTCCTCCTAGGTTCCACAAAGTCTTTTAATAGAACTTGCAGCAATAAAACCTGAAATTCTAGTATCTCCAGACATGAAAAGTCCCTTTATATTGTGTTTGGTGTCTCTTCTTTCTTGAAATGACCTCTGTATGGTGGTGTATAAATCTATTATTCCAGTCACCAGGGAATTCTTTTAAAGCTTTTTTTTTTTTTTTGTCAGGAATAAGAGATCGTTCATCTTTAACTAGGCCACATAGAAATTATGATTCAACAGCAGTGTATATTTAATTAGAGTAATCTCACTTGAATTTAATTACCTAATGAATTATTTGTTTAAAAGGTAAAAAGGCTTGTTTGCCAAGTACAGTGCAACCCACTGATAAGAACTTCCGTTATAAGAACATTAATATAAAAAAAAACCCAACAAAACCGACCCAACAAAACCCCAAACCACTGGTTTTATATTTTAACTCTTTGGTTCAGCAAGCCGTCGGTGGGTACGCCGAGCCCACTACGATGAGGGCTTCCTTGGACTCCCGGCAGGGAGCCTTGCGCAGCCCGCAGCCGCCAACGCGCGTAACTAACGCGCCTAACAAACGCGCGTCCCCGCGCCGCGCAGGCGGGAGTGGGGGCGGGCGGTAGGGGCGAGGGAGAGACGGGACAGGGACCTCTTTGCTGGGTGAATTCGAGGCGAGAAGCAGGCGACGGCAGCACTCGGCAAGGGCCGTGAGGTCTCCCGGCTGCCGTGGGTGGAGGGGCTGCGCATCGCTCCGCGCCCTGCGCATCCCCGGGCAGCAGCCGCGATCGGAGCTGCGCCCCGGGGCTGCTGTCCCTTCCCCTCAGAGCCGCGTCTGGAAGAGGTTCTGGCCAGGAAGGTGCCAGAGCGGGGAGCGACAAACTACAAAACCAGTCGTCATCTTTATTTTATTTTATTATTTTCTCCATTTCCCGCTAGTCTTATGGTCAGTGCAACTGATCATAGTCCTTTGATTATTTATGCTTCTTCAGCCAAGGCAACAAAAACTGGCCAACCTCAGCCCTTGACCTTTCTCCTCGGTTCCCAAGTTTTCCAGCTACTTCGTTGTTTGTTTCCAAGATAGTACGTATATAGTGCTGAACTACAACACTTATCAGAAGATTCGTCTGAAAGCACCACAACTCGGGGGTTAGACGACTTAGAAAAAAAAAAAAAAAAAGTGGAAAAGAAATAAAAACTTTTTTTTCCCTTTTTTACTTATGCAATATTGGGAAGCTCTCCTTGATGTATTCTATTTACCTAGTGCACAAAAACTAGGTAAAAAAATTTTTGGTTTGCTTGCTTGTTTGCTCTGCTCTGGGAATCATCTCTATGGTTTGACAGTGGGTCCTCTCGAAGGTGTCACTGGGTGGCTGCGTGTCGCTTGAACCGAGAACTTTCGGTCTGTCCTTCCCCCTACCCTGAACACAGCGAGGCCATCGGCAAGGCCCAAACCGGAGTGTGAGGAGCAGCGAGGGGTCAGACCTACCCCGCCTTCCCTTGCTGCCCCAGCAGTGATGTTGTGGCACCGCACAGGAAGCCGGATCTCTGTCAGATTAGAGAGCAACGTCAAAAGATCTCTCTGGAGGTGGGGAAGGTGGCCAGGGGATGACAAACATGAAGGAAGTTGTTTCTGCCTTACCTTCCTTTGGTAGGTAAGAAGCTATCAAGCATTTCTGCTTGAGAAACACCAGCAAGAGGGAAAGGGGAGTGTGTGTATACTCAAACCGGGGGCAGGGAGTGTAAAAGTAGGTGCAAGCTTAAAACTAGGCTTGATCAACGTTGAGACATCATTTCGAGAGACAGCCGTTCTGGGGAGTCCCTAATGGGTGGCACTGAAGCTCCCACTCACACTGCAATCCTGCAGCGAAGGACCGCAACACCCGTGGGCGCACAGACGTGCACCACACGCGGGGGCAGAAATGCAGAAGTACCCACGGATAAACACATCAACCCTGTCTGCTCAGCAGGGAATTCTCTCCAGGTCCCCCTTCGCCCTGCGTCACAGGTAGGAGGCAACCCTCCTGTGGCCGGGCGGAGGTGGCGAGGGCAGCGAGCCGCCGGCGACCCTGCGTGTCTCCGGCTCACCTCCAGCCCCGCAGCGCCCTCAACCCGGTCCTGTGCCCCTTTAGTAGCCGGGTCTGAGATGAAGATGGGCTCTCCAGGTTACCCAGAGCTGCCCGCCCTGCTGTAGGCATGTCTGCTCAAAGCCCCAGTCAGCCGCTGAGCAGCTTGAGCAGTGCCAAACTCCCCAGAGGTTCAGCGAGGCGCGGAGGGCTCCTCTCGGACTGCGGGGTCAAGGCGCGGTGGTCTGGGGATATTCTGGACATCAGGCGGGAAAGGAGTGGTGAGAACCAGCCTCAGTCGTTGCCGTTCCCTGTCTCCTCCATTTCAGGGCAGGGATCCTAATTTTTTTCCACGAATTTTGGAGGTCTGGGGAAGTGAAGCTGTTTTATATAGGGGTTGCACTAGCTGCTGGTGCTGTGGCAGCAGTGGGGCTTACCAGCTCACCAGCACCTCACCTCCTATATCCTGGTGCCAGACACATTTGAGTCTGATGACTGTTTTGCACTTACAGGTAAATATGCCAAGTCCTGAACCCAAGAGTAGCCTCGGGTCTGTTACAGAATGGATATTGACTTCAGAAAACCTGGAACCTCATGATTGTATTAAAAATGTCTAATATATTCAACCCTCTGACTGTGGTCATTTTCAGATCTTAGGGCAAAATTATCACAACATTTCACTGTTTATAGTCACATAAATATGTTGGTTTCCTCTACCATGCGTCATTTGCACACACTGTTATTAGAATCAACTGGCACCCTCACTGAAATGTTTATAATGACTTTAAGTTATTATGGGAGTTATAGATCTGCAGGCCTGGCATTTTAATTCTTGAAGGCCTATGCTTTTCTTAAAGTTACAAGTGCAGTTGCCACAGCACATCTGCATAATGTGGTTTATTCCATTAATTTTTATAACCAAATACATGTTATCAGATCATCTTGGCCGCTGTGTTTTTATTCTTACCCCCTTAGGACCATCTATGTATTTCCACTGTATTTTTGCTGATAAACTACAGCTGTATAATTTCAATCATGTGGTTGTGGTAGGACAAACTATTAAATAAATCTTAAACTAGAACTTACTGAATTAAAATTCCTCACCAAAGCTTCTCAGATTCTTTTTAATATTCTATAAACAGAGTAATTTACAATGTCATTCCATCTCTTCTGTAGCTTTCTTCTAACACTGCAGCATTAGTAGCAGTTGGTGTGTTTTCTGTCTTTGGTTTCTTTTTCCTTAGATGTATAGTCACTCTTTTTGCTAATATAATTGATTTATGTATCCATTGATGTGTGCTGCATGTTAATGACGACTCTTTGTTTTATCCAATAATACTTTTCAATAAGATTGTTTGGATTGCATTTTAAGGACAGGTGTAAACTGATGCTTAGATTTTTAATGCCCAGTGTTGACCCAGGCAAGATTTTTTCCTGGGAACAAATCTGCACTCAAATAAGACTGTACATTTTTATGTATTTTTACAGTTACATAGTTTTTTTACTTTACTTTAGGCTTACTAAATTGTAATTACCTTTCCCCCTTTGCTTCTTTCCTCTACATTAATATGCTAAATTCTATGAGGCCCATATATTTTATATTTTTTTCTTTCTAAAAACGCCAGATTATATTTGAATGGCAGGACTGTTTGAGCTTGACCTGCATCAGATAGCACTGCTCCACTGAAAACATTGCAACAGGATAACAGTGGGACCAGAAATAAAGTGGATTTAATAAAATAATGGTAATGGAATGAAAATGCATCTACTGAAACACCTTATTAGAAGAAAATCCTTCATATGTTTTTCTTAAACAATTACTGACTAGTGAGCTAATAATATGACTTTTTTAACAACAAAGTTAATCACATCCTCCACTGAATTATTGGTCTAGATGCTGTAAGAAATAGAAAACTAAAAAAAAAAAAAAAAAAAAAAATTAGGGTTGGGATCTTGTGATGGTTAAATCACTGTGGCAATGCATAGAACTTAGTGTGCAATCATTAGTTGCATCATTGTACACTACAAATTAGCACTGGGTTTATTTTATTGATTCACTGCAAGTTTTTCTCCTCAAAACTGCTGTTCCCCATCCCATATGTTTGATTTCACAGTGCATGGTAGTTCCCTGTCAAAGGTGTCAATTCTGGGAGTTTTTGCCTGGGCTTGAGAACACTCAATAATGATAATATCACATCCATTGTTAATTTTTCATGTATAACTAGGCTGCTTCAGTTTACAATACATTTCATAAAATATGGATAGATATTTTTTTCCATGTGTATTCTAGTTTCCTCATATGTTTTGCATTGGTCACAGACAAGATAAATTTTAGAAGACTAAGTCATGATGTTCAGAGGCTCACACATATTATTAAGAACAGTGAGGAATTATGAGCATTCATGAACACAACAGGCCCAAATTAAGACCCTCAGTTCAGCAGCTGGAAGCCTTTTGGGGTTGATTACTACACGCAAAGAGAAAACATGCAAAGAACTACTTATTCCATGTATTCTGCACCCTCAAGCTAAAGACACTACCAATGGAGTAAAATATCAGTTAGCTTGGGTATAAATAGTGGAATCTGAACTTAAGTTTTTTTATTGTGTTCTCCTATGTCCATAAGTTCAAATATTTAACACCTGGATGCTTTTTTAATGTCACAGGATACTCAAAGTCAGATACAAACCAATTCTAATCCAAGCAGATGTTTTGAAGGCCAGGAAAGTAAAAGGCCATATCCTGCTAAGCTAGGCTGATAATAGGCAGGGAAATGTCTATTTTCTGTTTCACCTTTTATTCCTATCCTCATCTTTTCCATGAGGGTCAGAGAGTTAGGCAACAACACAGTCATTCAGTAGTTCACAGCAGGTTTTGATCTCTCTCTCACCTTGTCTCAGGCCAACAAGCACTTGCAGTAGCTCATACTGTGCTGGCATCACTGCTGTAATTGCACTAACCCAGAACAGTGTTGCCATAAACATTTCTATGCTAAGCTTAATAATTCTAATGCTTCGTGGAAACAGTCTTGGTGCAGTTGCATTGATGTAGTAGATGCTGCCAGCATAACTCACAATAATCTTGCAATCCTTACAAAGCCTGCTCTCTGCAATTTCCTTCTACTTCACATTATTTACTTGGTCTAAACTATTTGCTGTTTCATAGAGTGATAAATACCAGTTCATTTATTTCAAATAAAATAATCTCTTCAGGTATTGATTGGTGCTCTGACTAATCCCCACTTCATGAGTCCATCTTGGGACCTGTTGGGAAGTTTCCCCATAATGCAGTGCTACTCTATAGCTTCTGAGCCAACTTCTGTGTTAATATAGCAGACTTTCACCTACACAGAGGTTTGCTGTGAATTTTTTACATTGTTGCAAGTTTATATGCTCCTTTAAACTATGATAAACTCTACAGACATAAAAAGAACTTCTCTATTAGAAGCTGGAGTACTTGATGGAAAATAAGCTGTGGTCAAGAATCTTTACATTTCAATGTCATTGTTTTTTGGGGTTTTTTTTCGCTTGTTTGCTTTTGCTGTGAGAGTTTGTGACTGAAAAACAGCCCATGATGTCCTGGGAACAGAACATCCAAATTAGTCTCACTTGGTAGGACACAGAAATGGCAGAATACCCCTTCTTGGGGGAAGAAGAAACTCTGTGATGAGAAGGCTGTTGGACCCCTGTGTCTCCACTGAACAACAGAGCTACTAATAATGTCAATGTGCTGCCATATACAAGTTGGATCCTACTAGTTACTTTCTTTAAGGTACCAGCCTTTCTCTCTGAATTCAGTATACCATTTATTTTTCATCAATCTTTTTTAGGTCTTCTCATCTTGCTTTTTTATCTTCACCCATTAAACGACACATTTTTTTTTGTCTCCATGTTCCATGCTCCTAATTGTCCATCTCTCCTGGCTCAGTCTTGTCAGCTCCATGTTTGATCCCACATTAAAACCACTCTTGCTCTCTCAGTTGTTTTTACTGAAAACAGCATCCTTATATTCTTCATGTTTTTCTGTACTTCATAGTTGATAAAGATTTCAGAGAAGGGATTGTCTTTCTGCATGTTTATATAATGCCTACTCCATCTGAGACCCCAAAGCCTAAGAAATAATTAATAAATAAAAGCAATCATCCATTGTCCCCTGATATGCTTATTTTGCTTAAAAATCATATGTTCAAGCGATTGGGAACTTAGGTGACTCCTCATGTAAGTACAGTTTTGTGATAAATTGTGTTACCCCTTTCACTCCACTAAAACTTACACTTGGAAGAGCATGTATGTATACAAGAGTTAAAAACATTTCTGGATTTGTTTGTTTTTGCATTCCTAACAGTTGCTTGTTAATAGGAACATGTTTATGGAAAAAATGGTGGCCTGTGGATGCAATCTGACCTTCAGCCAGAGCTGATATCAAGTAACTTTACAGTTTGTCTTCTGACTGTCCACAGTGTTAGGAAAGAGTATAAGTGTATGTGTGTTTAACTGGACTTTATGCTTCCATGTATGTAGCACTTGCACAGTTTCCCCGATAGCAAGAGTTCTAATTAATACACATACAATTATGGACAATTTGTTTTTTGTTTTTTCACTGCTGTTTGTGTTCACTTGGAAGGCATAGAAATGAGGTAATACACTTAAGAATATAATACACTTAATACACTTAAGAAAGAAAATAAAAAGCATTTAGCACAACTAAAAGCATAACTTCAGCCAGCTTGGCAAATTCATGGGACGTGTGGGGATGCAGCCGAGAATATGGAGAGGTAGATGAAGATGCTCTGAGGATGGCTCTCCAGTTCAGGACCTGAACCTGACAACTGAACAAAGTCCTTCTTGGGGACAGTTTCTGGTGAGGCCCCTCAGCAGCTTATGTGTGAATCCACACTGCTCCTTACCAACCTGGGAGGTAGGATAGGGTGTAACCTTAGCAGGTTTTCAGATCATACCAATTTGGGTTTGAGTGGCTGCTTACCTAGAGAGCAAGCTGATGTTCAGAGGACGTTGATAGGCTGGAGAAAGTCCAGTAGGACTCTCATGGGATTCAGCACAGGTGAATGTAGAGTCCTGGCCCTTGTCTGGGAAACCATCCTCCTTTCATCTAGCCTTGGCATCAACTTTTTGATAAGCAGCCTTATGCAAAAGGACCTGGTGGCCCTGGTGGACAGCAGAGGGGACATGATCCAGCAGCAATCAGCATTTGCACGTCTGCAGTGGAGGAGACCAACTGCATAATGAGCAGTAATAGTGTGAGTGTAGCCAGTAGGAAGGAAGTAGTTACTAGTGAGGTGTCAGTCTCTTCTCCCAAGGAATGAGTGATAGGATGAGGAAATGGCCTCAAGTTGTGCCAGGGAGGGTGCAGATGGGATATTAGGAGAAATTTCTTCACTGAAAAGATTGTCAGGCATTGGTACAGGCTGCCCTGGCAAGTGACTGACTCACCATACCTGGAGTTATTTTAAAGCTGTATGGATGTGGTGCTTAGGGACATGCTTTAGTGGTGGACTTGGTAGCGTTAATGGCTGCACTTGATGGTAAGCATCTTCTCCAACCCAGATGATTCCACGTTTCTTCTTTAATTAGCATCTTTGAGGCTCCATATGAAGGACTCTGTCTGTTTTTGAGCTTCCCAGTGCAAAGTAGGCATTGACATGCTGCAGTCAGTGTAAAATGTTACCATGATCATTAGAAGCCTAGAGCACATGATGATGAAGAGAGGCTGGAAGAATAGTGGTTCAGCCAAGAGCAACAGGCTAATGGCAGGCCTTATTGCTGCCTTCAGGTACTTTTTGGTAAAGTGTAATCAAGATGGAAACACTCTTCTTAAAGTGGCAAGATGAGCAGCAGAAGATAATGGGAAATTCTGATTAGATACCAAAAGAAAAAGGAGTGAGGGTGGGGGGTTGGAAATAAAATAAAAGCAAGTCATAAGAATCCAGACAGTTTATGGACTCACTATCCCTGAAGATATCCAAAGCTGAAATGGGCAAGACCTAGAAGATTCTGACATATTTGAACCCATATTGAGAGGAGGGTTGATGACTTGATGACCTCCAGAGGTGCTGTCTAACCAAAACTATTTTATGATTTTGTAGCAGTTTGAGCACATAGCAATATAAGAGTGGAGTTAATATCCTTGCTCATGTTAAAGGACCATCTAGGACAGTCTGTAAAATATGTGGCAATAATGCATGTTGCTGTAATATGTGAGTTGTATTGACTACAGATACATTTATATCATAGCTTATATAATTTGACTCATCAGAATGCACTGTGCAACAACACTGATGCTTCTCTCTCTTGTGGGTTTATGGTACAGCTTTTATATAGCCAGGGTAGTTAATAAGTTGCTGCCTGGTATGGCAAACAAATCATGAAAGCAAGCTAGAGACATCTGACAAGCACTGTGCCATCTTCATCTGTAAGCCATTTCTGTGTCCAGGAAAGAATGGAGAGGAGGGAGAAAGAAGTGAGCAAGACCTGAGAAATTGTCATCACCCTGCTGATAGCTGAATTTCCATCCCAGGTGGTGATATAATGGTCTGCTCTCGTGGATTTGTATGTAGATGTTCAGGACAGCACTGTAAGAAAATAGAGCTGCTAGTTATTATCATGGATTATATTTCTGAGGATAATTCTTTTGAGCACTCGAGTAAGGGTGCCTCCTACCTGAAGACCCTTTTTCTATGGCCAGACTAACACAATTCAGCTCTCTTGTCTTGTGATGCCCCAGCAGAGCCTCTTGGCCCATTCCAAGATTATAAAATAACAAAGACCAAAGTCACAGAATGTGAAGTGCATGAAGGGAACAGGAATGGCTTGAAATGCATTTTGTAGCGTTGAAATAGAAGTATTCTATGACCTTTCTTAATCCTAATTATTATTTATGAAAGAACAAGTGCTGCTAAATAAAAGATATAATTTTAATTGTGGAATTAACTGTAATTACATGTCATTATGAAATATTTCATAATTTTGTAATTGCTTAAAGTGTTGGTATTTAGTGAACATAATTTACTGTAATTCCTTTATTCTTTCTTTGTCTAACCAATAATCATCATTGTAATAGGTAGTGGAATCACAAACTGAACAAAACTGTACACATTAAGTGTTCAAAACATTTCTATTTGTCTTTTGTTTCTGTAGGAATCCAAAACAAAGTTAATCTGATCAACGGGGATCAATAGAAAAGTGAGTGAAGATTCTTATTCCTTTGAAGCCAGTGAAGGCAATGAAATAATCCTCCTAAACAATGAAGGCCTTTAATTCAGAGTCTTGAACACTGAAAGGCATTGTGAAGTGGGATTTGCAGTGTTTCTGTTTTCAATTTCAACTGTACAAGCAGGTGCAGTAGTTGGAGGTGAATTACTCTTACTACATTTCTGTGATACTATAAGACAAAAACCACAGAATAGTCCCAGACCTGATTTATGGACTGCAATAGTAAAAAAAGTCTTAGAAGAACTTCCTTTTGTTTCACCCTCCATGTCCCCATCCCCAACTTTAATGTATCCATCCTCCTAAGAAAGGTGATTTCATTAGGTCCGACATCTCAGTACTTGGGACTCTGCACCTGGGTGAGATGGCTACCTCTGGTAGAAAGACCAGCCAGATCTTCAGCTTCCCTCTATTTTGTGCCTTCACCTGAAATGCTGGTAGTGGACTGTGGGCCCTTAGTGGGTAGAGGGCCCTTCTGTGAACTTTTGGGACTGAGGAATACCGAAGGCAATATGGGATGGGTCCACCACCCTGAGTCACAGGTAGCTGGTTCATCAGGTGGGTAACACACAGCAGCAGGGCTGGGACTTGCCAGACAGGACTGTGTTACACTCTTCCCAGGGTCTAGAGGTGGCAAGGGGGTCAATTGGGAGTTCAGGACACTTGACATTATTTGGTGATGGGGAAGTCCAGGAATGTAAGTTGGCCAAGCAGGATCCATTCTTGTGGTAGCAGACAGGGTACTACTCAGCCTGATGACCACCAGACAGGTTCTGGAGTTTGGTGGCAGGTCTGAGGTCAAGCTGGGGTGTCAGTCCATGGATCAGAGCCCAGTCCAGCAGACTACGTAGCTGGACATGGCTGTGACAGACCTGGAGACAGGAACACCTACAGCACAGCTCAGGCAGGATGTGATGGCCCCAGGCTGAATTGAAACCGCGCCCCTGGGGTGTGTGTGGGCATCCATAAAGGGCTACTAAAACTTACAAATGTCCCGGGGCCTTGATCAGCACATGGAACAGTGACTGGCCAGTAACCAGAGAGCAGCAGGAGCAGAGGGATCTTAGCTGGAAGGCACAGTATTGGAGAGAAGGAAGGATGCAAAGAAGGGCCCTCTGTCTCATGGTGCGGCAACCAACCAGGCTGGGCAGAGGAAAGCACGGTGGGCTCCCACTGTGATGAAGCTGATGGCAGTGCTGTTATGGATAGCACGAGGTTGATGTTTTCACTCTCTCTATTTCTGTGTACTGCATAGGCATGTGAAAATGCAACTTGTAGTAGGCCACCATTAACTTGATTGAGGTAAAGTCAGTCACCATTAACTTGATTGAGGTAAAAGTTCTTATAAATCTTCTCCTGACTTCTATTCCATCTCCTAATTCCCTTCATGTTTAGCTAGAATCCATTTGGCAATGAAAATATTAATGTTAAATATTTATGTTCAATATTTCTAGTTCCATATATCTTACAGAAGGAACTGAGGACTGATTGCTTGTTCTCTTTGTCTTGATCTTTCACTTTTTTTTTTTGTCTTTCCTTTTCTTGTAATGTGAGAGGAAATTCAACTTTTGAACCCTGGGATAAAGAGTTTGTCTTGACCTTAGGCTGAACTTGCTGATTTTGTCATTCTGTGTTCTTGTTTGTAGTATCTAGGAAGGTATAAATGGGCAAAATCAGGCTTACTGTGGATTCACAATTTTAATCATGATGACGGCAGCCATTGTGAGGACCATTTAAAATGAATTTAGTTCACAAGTTGTCTTTGGGGTTTTTTGTCTACCTGCAAGAGAAAATATTGTCCTCCAGCCCACCTACCTCTAGGAACTCAGGGACCCTCAACCATCAAAGCTGTCACAGAAGATTGGTTTCATGGCATTATGGGGAGAGGCACGATGCCAGAGTGTTGTTCTTATCTTCAAATAACATCTCCCTGAATAAGGTCCTCTTTGTTTTGGGAGCCATGGGTGTGTTTTGTATGCACCGTTCATTTATTTTTTCAGTTACATGTTCAGAGATAACACAGGTTGAACTAATTGTCTAAATAAGATTTGGAATTCAACAAATTACAGCGTTCAATAACATAATTTTCTTTGACAAAAACAACACAGGTAGTGCTTTCCTAGTCTGACAGCTCTGGGAGCTAGAGTTGATTCAGAAGTGCAAGAATGAGATTCTAAAAGCATAAGGAAATAAGAAATGTTATTTATCACTGTTTCAGTGTCACCAACTTGTTATTTTTTATTGTTCTTCAGAATAATGGGATTTATTGAGGCTGTTTATCCTCACATCACGTAATACACATTATTCTTGAAGAATGAGGAGGATTCAAAATAGCAAAACATAAAAAAGCACCTTAAATTTAACAGAAATCCATGGCAAGGAGAGCTACACTTTAAAACCTACCCTATTTCTATCTGGAACAGGCAGAAAACAAGTACATGTGGAAAAGAATAGTTCAGTTAATAAAACCACACAAATTGAGATATTTGCATAGTTACTGCCATGCTCAAATGAAAGAAGATAATTGTGTATATGAAAGGTTTTCAACAGCTGTCTTTGAAATCAAATAAAGAATTAGATAAACCTGCTGGCTGCTTTGCATCTGGGATATATACATCAACACTCAATATTCACAAATCGCTAAGTGGTTGTTGGACACCTGAAATTCTATTGATTGCTAAAGCTCAATAATGTCTCAGAGACTTGATCAAAAGAGCAGGCAAGCAAACAAGTAATTATATAGCATTGGGACTCTTAGCATATACAAAACTCACAGCGATAAGAGCAAACATTCCGACTAGATAAATAACCTTAGTTCGGTGTGGCAGCAGCCATAACAGGAAACCTTTCAAATGTTGATTACATAAAATTAAGGACGATACAGTGAAAAGGAGTATTGTAAATCAGACAGCAGGGAATTTCAAGGATCACAAATCCTTGCCTAATATAAATTACAGCAATAAATTCTAGCATGGATTGTTTCTTTTATAACAATTGTTACCAAGAAAATAGGAATTCTCTTGAGCTAAAATTCCAGAGCATTTAAATCATGACAGTCCCTAGAAGTTTAATTGCTTTATTTTGCTTCCAGCTTGCTCAAAAGTGAGCACAAGTAATAGATATAAAACTGTTTGATTGTATAAATTAATGTTTGTTTCCTTAGATTCTATGTTAAGTCAACAAATAATGTTCTTATTGTGGTTATTATAGTGACTGGAAATAGTCAACCTTATTACTTTTCATAGATTTTTGGCATAACCCTATGGACATACATTAATATATGGAGAATTCCGCATAAAACTGTGGAAAGATACCCATACAAAACTGGCTTGTGAGTAGCCAGTCTTAGTGCTTGGCAGAGGTTGTTGACCCCTGGATCTTCTCATTATTACAAAACACTCAAAACACCAACTGCCTGAAAGATAATAGTGATTAAAAAAAAATTCTTTTAAGATTAACTCCCAGGGCATTGTGCCTTGCTTTTCATCTCACTGGAGTTATTAGTCATCTCTCAGATGGCTTAACAGGGATGGTCACCATACTGTAACCCTGGGCTCTGATTGTGGGGATGTCCTTACGCCGTAATTAGAGGAAAGATATTGCCTCAGAGAAAACAGTAGTATAAACATGTACTGCTCTGTCTAGCATTAATCTGTTTTTATATGAAGTGATCTGGCATCATGGGGAGCCAAAGATTTTCTTCATGTGGTTTACAAACAAAAAGAGGAGCACTACAAGACTACAGAAAAACACAGCTCTAACAATGCTCATAATTTGGCCTGAGGTTGACTCCACAATACCTGCAGGCAATCTCATGCAATGCAAAATACCACCAGTGAATTCCAGTTTTCTGTACAAGGCAGCCCATAATGGATGGTCATCCTGCCATTATGACTAGTTACATGTAAAAATAATGTTGTACATGAGTTAACCTATGATCCCATGTATTTCTGGTCAAGTTTTCCCAGCAAAGAAATTCTGATGTTGCATACAGTGTGTTCCCATGTTCCCATCCTTTGAGAGCAGTCCAAAAAGGGAGGCTAGATGAAAAAAAGTAATTTCTGTTCTTACAATTTAAATTTCACTGTTCTCAAAGTATTCAACAGCTCCTTTCCAAAACCACAACTTCAACTCTATATCCAACTATACAAGTTGCTAGGTGGTAAAGAGTTTCTGAATTTCCCCACAGAATTATAATGCTTTAGGACCAGTCTGTGATTATTCTGTTTAAAGAGAAAGGTGAGTCTACAGCTACACAGTGTCATCTGATGCCACCGACGGCGTGATGTCAATTACAAATAGACAATACTGCTGAATTGTTCTGCACTTCTTCAGAAGGAGTAAATGAAGATTCAAACCCATTATTTATTTACCTAGGGTACTTCCACAAAAAATTCTATTACATATCTTTAGGGCTTCACAGTGGAGCCATTCCTGGAGTAAGATTGAAACACTGGTAGTAGTCTAATGCCTCTGCAGTGAGAGAAGAAAGAAGCACAATTTCTGTGACCCATAGGATTGCTTTATACAGGACTGGTTGTACTGGGATATGCTGCTGAGCTGTGTTGTACCAGGTAATCTCAGAAGACCCATAGTTATGACTTTTAATACATCTTCTGTTTAAATGATAGCAACATTGTCTGATACTAAGGGCACATAAAAACCTAATTCATTTTATTCTATTTTTATATGATTGGAACCAATGAAAGTGTCAGAAGGTGAGCAGTTACTTTGCAGAGAGTTTGTTGTTTAGTTCCATTACATCAATAAGAAATGAGGTATTAAAATATATTCAAAGATAAATATGACAATTTTACCCTGTTTTTCCAGTGTGATTTGCCTTCACCATGTCTGTCATTCACACAGAAAAACTTTATGGTATAGATGGTGATTTTTTTTGGTATTGCCAGTATCTAAGAAATAATAAGGTATGAGCATAGAGATTAGATTAATATGAAATTTTAAATATTGTATTTAGGATGGTGGAACTGTACCGCGTGATCTGCAAATAAATTACTTATTCATATTTCATTTACCTGTTACAATCCCAGGAATTTCCAACAATTCTTGTATATTTCTATCAAACACTTGATATCAGGACCTTGACAAAAGAAAATTAAGCATTACGCTGCTGAAGAGTCTCTTCATTTCACAAACCAAGGAATTATATTCCCAACAAGTCCTCAAATGAACTTGTGATACTGAATTGTGCTGGCTATTCTTACTTCTGTGTTTTCATCAAGAAATTGTGGAGGAAAATGGAAGCACATTCTCCTCAAAACCCTCCTCTCTGGCCCAGTGTCTGGACTCCCAGTTTTCATTTGCAGAGCCTGGCAAGTGTCAGTCTTCTTCCCACGTAGTTGGTCTTTAGCAAACAAGGATGATCTGCTCTCTACTACAAATAGATGCTGATGGTAATAATAGCACTGGAAAAGAACCAGATGAATGCCAAACCTTCCTTGAAATACCCCAACCCCTACTGATGAGGAGGCTTGCATGCAGCACCATCTGTCAGAGGTGTTCGTTGTCATTAACCTACTGGGTAGAAAACATGAGCTCAAATGCCACCTGAAAAGAGGCAATAGCTCTGTCTTAAATGGTGTACATTTGTTTCAAGGAAAAATTGTGAACAGAAAGTAGGGCTTGGTGTATTAAATAAATAATTTGCTCTGAGTCAGATTCTGCTATGTTTACTCACACAGAAAAGTACTTTATTTAGCAGCTGAGTAAGCATTTCACTTGGAGTGAAATATTATCCAAACCAAGAGAAAAGATTAAAAATTTGCTTTATATTGTGGGAAATAATCAGTAACTTTTTAACCACGGCTGACTGTGGTTACAAGGCATCCAATAATGGTCAGTAGGGCACTTCATGTTAGTGTGGTCCATGCAGGACTGCATGGAGAGATTACTGCACCATTTGCAAGACATTCTCTTGGAATGAATGATAATGACATTTCCAAGACGTTCTCTTGGAATGAAATGATAATTTTCAGTTAGTCAAATGAATTCTCAGAGGGACAGCAGGCCCCAAACTGGTCCACTGCTTCATTCCTACTTCCTGATCCAAAGCACATCTGAGAATCTTGTAAGAGCTGCCATCAAGCAATTTTTAAGAAGCAGTGCATTTAATATATATAAATGCAGGATAACATAAGCTACAGAAGATCTCAGGAAGTCCCCAGTCCAACTTCCTGTTCCAAGCATGTTCAACAATGGGATCAAATAGGAATGCATAGGGCTTTATCCAATTGGGTCTTGAAAACTTTCTAAGGTGGAGACTGCACGGTCTTTCTGGGTAACCTGCTCCCTAGCTTCACTGTTCTCAAGAGGATAAAGTTTTCCTGATATCAAATCCAAGGTGGCATATATTTTGGTAGCTTTTTTTTCTCTTAAATGACTGAACAGCTTTAAATGAAACTATTCTTTGGGCAAAAGAGGTGTTAGTTCCCTGCACCTTGTTTTGTGTGGGGTTTGATACAGAGGGCATTTTCCAAAAGTACTTACTAGCCTTGATCTACCAAATGAAGAAAATATATTTGGACATATGGGACCTTTGTGTACATCTAGGTTAGGATGGAGAGGTGCTGAGGATCTTGACTCTGGGGGATGCACTCAAAATCTGCCATACATTCCTCAGGCCTTTTTTGCAGCTCCTTTCCTATTCTTAGGCAAGAAAGACTCAGTAAGAACATTCACAAGTTTTGTGGGGCTGGCACTTTTAAGAGCATGTTTGTCATATGAACAAAGAGAGTTTTAGAAGTGTTGATAGCTTGTGTATTTTCAGTTTCACGATGGGAATCACATTAATGAGAACATCTGACTCAGAATGTTAATGCTTATTCTCATATGAGATAAAACAAGTAGACAAACTGATAACAGCATCACGTTTGTGTAGCTGATCTTTTGTCTTGTACACAATGCACTATTTCCAGGGAAAACAACAACATCAGCTATAAAACTTCCTCTGGACAGTTAATTAATAAATCTATATCAATTAACTTTAAACCACCGTTAACTACAAAACCAGAAGTTTAAATCAGCCGTAAATTCAATTGTTTATTCCAGCCCCCTTGTGACAAGCAATTTCTAAGAATTGCTAACAGGGGCTGATATTGTGGGCTGGTCCGTGTCACTGTTCTTGTTCACTGCTGCTACTGAACAGAGCATGAAGGATAGAAAGCCTATGAAAACTGGAATGAAAACGTTTGAGAGACTTATATAGAAGTCATCATGTCTCCCTCATTGTCAAATTCCTTCACAACCAATCCTGTACACATTCTTCAGGGAAAATTGTACTCAGACACTTTTTCAGTTAGAAAATTTGGTATAGCAGGCACTTTGGCAGCAGACAGTGGCTTGAGAGGCAGCCAGTACTTGGTCATTCAGTGCATAAATAACTGTGTGCCTGTGGGCTGGTGGTGCAAGCGGGGGTAGGCATGGGGCAGTGAAAGAGCAGAAAATGCTGTTGCAGGGAAGTTCCTTGGAGCAGAGTATAGCTATCAATGTATGGATTAATTGCACTGAAAGTAGAGGATGTGGGTGATCTGAGGTCCCATGGTTGTGGATAAGAGGGGTAGAAGCTATGGGGAGGCAATGCAGATGGGTACCAGTGGATAAATTGCCTTTACTGACACAGCTGCAGAACCTGAGCTGGGTAGCACTGATCCCTTCTGCCCTTTGCCAGTGAAGGATACCTGTAAGCCCCAGCATAATGATAAGATGGCAAGAAATACTACTCTAGTTCTCACTAACCCTTTTCAAACGGCTGGCTGTATTACAAAATAGCTACAATCAACTTTACTTGCCTTTTCCTGAACTTCCAATTCACTCACCAGTGATGTTTAAAGGACCCACTAAAAAGGGTGTTCTGACAGAAAGGTGTTCTGATTGAAGTCGTAATGTTTACTGTGGTTCATGGTATTTTTTTACAAAGGCTCTTGGTTGAGGAATACATAAAATACAGATTTTTTGCTTTGTCATCCAGGAATCATATGAGTTTCAGACATGGATTACTTTACACCCAGTCCTGAGCTTCTTTTTGGATCAAAATTTAAATAATATCAATGGGTGTTTTGATCATAAAAAGATTGTTAATTTGCCCTCTGGATATCTGGACTGCCATCTTCTGAAATGCTGACTTGGGATATAAATTCCATAAACAGCTTAAATTTAGAATATTTCCCCCTCACCATACCTATCAAATATCTTTTTTTATCCTGTGGGGAAGAAAAAGCTATCGGAAAATCACAAGTGATTAACATATTGTTAAAATCTCAGTTCTGAAAGTAAAAAATAAACCATGAAAGCTAACCCCCAGAGCATTAAACCCACCTTTAAACACCTACACATTTCATTCCTGAAACTTTTATTGTTTTTCAAGTAGGAAGAATATCTCACTTGCTGCAGCCATCATAAATTTTGACACAGCCCCAACCCCATTATGATGTGCCTTCATAAAGCTCAGTCTTCTCTCCCATAGTTTTTCCCTCTTGCTCGCCCAAGTTACAATGTATTTTGAGACAGAAAGGCAGTAACAGACAACTGTCTTTCTGTAAGATATAGTGAGGTTATTCTGTACAAATGGAATGAACCTCATTTTTTCATTTCAGATCAAAGCAGAAATCTTTTGAAGTTTAGCTATTTGATAAAAAAAGGGCTTCATAACAAGCAGATATAGAAGTTAATAGGACATAGAGATATTTTATTAAATTGCAAACCATTATTAATATTGCAGTTTTAACTTGAAAGAAATATGTGAAATGACACCGGAAATTAATTAGATTATTTCATCATTCTTTTACATTATAAACTTTGATACACTTGCATAGATATATAGGTACATTGATAAAAAGACACAAAGACAAACAGAATTTTAATGAGTGGGGAGCTTTTATCTACTATCACTTTGTGACTTAATTTTTTCTGTTTATACTGCCTATTGATTCCAGTTGAAACCTGCTGTTTTAATGTTGTTATTGATATTCTCTCTGGGTTTTCTTCTAATTCTGGCATTGATATTACCTTGATCGGATTTAGTTTATTTGAATTGCCTGTAGGTTTCAGTCTCTGGAGTTTTTCACTGCTTATAGACATGCAAAGATAAAACCTCTCTTTTTATCTAAAAATCCTTGAGAGACTCTGAAAGATACAGCCGTTTTCTGAGAACATTAAAAAGAAAGAGACAACAATCAAAAGGAATATACTTCTCACCCAGCCTATTCAAGACATCATTTCTATACACCCTGAGTATTCTCTGACATGCACAGACTTCTCATCTAGTCAGTTCCATTTTACATTTGGAAACAATGTGTGAAGAAATTGGATTGTCATGAAGTGACAAGTGGTTCCAAGCTCTGTGTCTCAGGCTGCACCTTCACCGGACTGTCTCTGGTCCTGGGTGATCTGGGAGGAGAACCTGCATAGTGCTCCATGTTTTTTATTTTTGCACCATGGTGAAAAAATAGGCTCTAGCACATTCCTTGAATGTAACAGAAAATTTCCCTTCCCAATGAGAGAAGTCAATGTGTGAGGGTGGGTGGGGTAGATGAGGGAAAACTTGCTGTGTTTGGGCTGGATGAAATTTCTGTGTGTTGTTCCAGAGAGCTGCTATTGGGTAGGTGCCCCATACCTGAAACATTCAAGCCCAGGTTAGATGGGGCTCTGAGCAGCCTGATTTACTTGAAGATGTCCCTGTTTGTTCCAGGGGAGTTGGACTGGCTGACCTTTAAAAGTCACTTCCTACACAAACTGTTCAATGATTCTGATTTCCACAGTTTCCTTGTGGCTCTTATAAAGAAATCAGAAAAATAATACCTAAATAATAATAATAATAATAATAATTAAAAAATCCAAACCCTTTTATCTTTCAAATTATGTTTCCATTCTTGCAAAAGTAGAACAAAAAAACTGACAAATACTCATAACTCACTTTTCTGCTTTTTTATTTCTCTGTTTGTAATTTATTTGCTTTATTTTCTTACTCTTTGTAAGTTATTTTCCTTTCTTTTTCTTTTCTTTTGGTTTGAGTTAATCTTTGTTCCCCTTCTGTTTTGTTTTGTTTTCCCCTGCTTTCTTCTTCCTGTAGGCCTATAGTTTATTTTCATCTCTTTGTTCTGATTCCTTTGTCGTGTAACAGTACACATTTTTGGTAATAATTATTTTGCAGGAAATAATGAATATTTTCAAGTCTGTAATTAAAGACAGGTAAATACTATGAATATATGTGTAAACATGTGCTCTATTTGCATGTGATTTATTTCCTCTGTCCAGCTGTCACAGGCCATTTATATTAACAATTTAACATCTTATAGAATTCCCTAGGATCTAACAGACAGCCTGTGCAGTACAGGGTATTCATGGACAGGAAGAAGGCTCAGAATTGTTCTCATGGCTTAACACTGAATCATCTTGATATCACAATAAATGTAGGTTTTAATAACATTAAGAGGCAATGGTAATAGAAAAGTGGAGATTGTGCAAAAAAAAAAAAGTCCTCTAAAGTATAAAGACTGTGATGGGCTATTGGAAAGCAGCACAGAGTGAAATGGAACTCTGTTTGCCTTTTACTGCAGTCTTCCCCGTGGATCACCTGCACAGGGCCAGCAGCACCACTGTCTACAGGCTGTACTGACTGTATTGTTAGAATTGCTTCTGACAGCAGGAGTGAAAATGCATTGTAGGGGAAAAGGAAGGGACCCAATGAATCTAACTGCCAGTCCAGCTTTTGGGAATCAGACAGATATGCCATACAGACCATCATTTACAATAGCCAAATGTGTAAAGTTATACTTGGGTATGAATTTTGAGCTCATTTAATTTTTGATTTACTGAGGGAATGAGTGCTATGGCTAAAATGTGTGTACATTTTATACAAAAAAATTCCTTTTGCTACCTGATAATTTCTCTGAATGCCTCCTTGTTCTTCTGTAATGAGAAATAGTGGATGAATATTTTTTTATTCACATCATCCATCCTCTTAATGATTTTGTAGACAAAGTTACATCTTTTCCAAGCTGAAAAGTCTGCTATGTACTCTTTTCCAGACTGGAAAAAATGTTTACCTCTGATAGTCTTTGCAATTCTCTATTTTTTCTGATTTGCTCTTTTGCACATGGCATCCAACATGTGGGTTTGACATGTGTTTACAAAGTGCCATAATGACATTATGACTGTTTTTCTCAGTTTTGTTCTCAATATTACTGATATGCATTAAGCACAGCATGTGCATAAAAAGTAACTTCAGGATCTATTTTTTGAGATCCTGACTTTAGCTATTTCTAGCAACTACCTCAAAGCTAATGTAAGCTCTCTCCTTGTTTATAGTTAGATGTATTCTTCCTATGCAACTAACTGTGCTTATTAAGACCTAATTTCATCTGACATTTCAGAATCACATCAGTCAATATAATTTTCCATTTCAGATTTTGCTATCCTCTATCTGTGTCTTCACTGAATTTTATTTACTCTCCCTTCTCCTTTATCCTACTGTCTTTAACCTCACTTGTATATATTTAGTAAGATGTATCTCAGTACAGGTCCATGTTCATCATTCGTAAGCCTTTGACTGGCTCACCTAATGAAATTCTGCGACTGAATGTTTATTTCTAGTCTTTGTTTACTGTCCTACAGCTATTATTTATCAATGAGAGGGCCTTATCTTTTAATCCAGACCAGCTTAGTTTATTAAAAAGCATTTGGTGAAAGACCTTAAAAAAACATCTGGTGTTTTCTATCAGTAAAGTGGTCTTACCTCCCTACGCATTGACTTTTTCAATAGTTTTGGGAATTATGACTGGTTTATGAAATGTTATGTATTTTATTTATCCCTTCAACCACCAATTCTGTTTCTACCAATTTTCCCACTTGGATAATTAAACTTATTGCTCTGTAATGTCTGAGACAATTAAAAAAAAATTATGTCATATTTGCTGTCTTCTTTCTCTTCAAAACAGAGGTAAGTAGGCTGCACTCTTGACTTCTAAACTCTTCTCTGAGGCCTGCTGATTCTCTGCTTTGTCATATTTCTTTTCCTTTCCTTTATTTTGTTCTACAAATTTATAAAACTGATAATCTTCTACCAGTTTTACATTGGTGAGAATCCACTGACTTTCAGGTAGCTTCTCATGTTTTTCTGGCGTGTCAGAACACTAGCAACTTGTATTATGTGGAAACTGTTGTATCTAACTATTCCCTCTGTGTCTGCATTATTTACTTGCTCATTTCTGTTTCATTGTCATTTCAAAAGTTAATTGCCAGCTTCCTAATAGGTAAACAGTTAATCTCAGGTTGGCAGGCATAGAATCAACTCATCTCAGACTCTAAAACACTCAAATAGTCTGTTGAAGACTTATTGGTAGTATTTATTTGCTGACTGGCAGTTAAATATTTAATTGTTGGATTCACTAACAGTTAACCGTATCACACAAAAATGTTGACTAGCTTTTAATTTTCACATCCATTTACTTTTCATTTTCATGTGTATTCTGCTTTTTAAGAAGATTTCAAAGACTCAGTGACTTGGGAAGACAAACACCATCACTGCAAACATCCCCCCCCACAAGAAGAAGGGACCATCTGCAGTGCAAGACTGGGGAGGAGGAGGAGGAGGAGGAAAGATAAGGAGGGACACTGGAGACCTTGTATGAGCACAAGTGGAGACTGCAGTTCAGGATATGCAAGCAGAAAGCAGAGGTCTAAGCAGATGGAAAGAGCACAGACAGAATTCTGGGAAGAAATAAACAGAAAAAGCAATTTTAGGCTATTCCCTATCTAGAACCTGTCACAATAACCAGATTTGATAACCTCTATCTTTCCTATGGTCAATGAACAGGCTTGAAACCCCCTGGTTAAACAGACCATCATAATTTTATTAATGGTTAATCAATATACTCAGTCTGCTATCATGAGCACTTCTCCGCTAGCTCCTTTTAGTTGGAGAGGTATATGCTGTGATTCCAGAAGTCCAAATCCTAATTGTGGCCCTAGTATTAATGCTGATATAGATTAAAACAGGAGATGTTTCATTTAAGAAAATTTGAAATCTGTGTGAAAAGAACACTGAGAATGCAAAGTCAGAAATAAAGGTGCTTGAAACTCCCAAGTCTAAACACATATATATGCTCCTACTTTTGTCCATTTTCTGTCACTGTTATTCTGCAGACTTTACTGACAGACCCAGGAGAGGGAAGACAGAGCAGGACAGTGTGACTCAGACCCTGCTGACTGCTGAAGGTGTCTTCTCTGAGGGTGGGCAAGGTTTGTGTGATGCCTGTTGCCTGTAGCATCTGTGCCTCAGCAAATAGGGCAGGGTGATGCAGAGGAAAGAGGCACAGCCTTGCAGCCAGAGAATGGGAATGTCTCTGCCTCTACCACAGACTTATATGAAGACCAGCAGGTCTTCAGCTGAGCAAAAATCCTGGTTTTCTCACACTCTGTGGATACCTACACAGGACTTTGAAGATTTGTGGAAGTGCGAAATTGTTACTTCTGGAAACCAAAGAAAAACTGGCTGTTCTCACCTTAGACAGTTTTGAACACTGAGGGAAAAAAATAAACCCAAACTACTCTCCAAACAAACAAACAAAAACAACAAAAGAAAAGGAACTAAATAAAAAGTTGGATCTAAATCTCTTAAGTAAGCTTATTGGATCATTTTGACTATTTTTGCCTGAGATTTTTCACCTGTAAAAGGATTGTAATATTTTCCTCTTTTCGTGCTGATACAGAAAAGAATTGTAACTAATTACTGCTCATGAACACACGCTTATCACATGCTCATGAAGGAAGAAATTGCCCTGAATATTGTGTGTGTTTTCTGGCTTTTGCTAATATAGTGCAAGGAGCGGAGCACTGAGAAAAGGATTGATTCAATGTGATTATATCAATTCAGTAGTTAGGCATTTAGTCTAAGTTCATGTCAACACAGTGATCTAATGATTCATCCTATTCCAAGCAGACACTTATGTAGAACAAACCATCCTCTGTAGCTGCTGGGCTCTCTGTCACTGGTTACTGAGGAAGCAGGAATGACTATTTCAGACAATATACCTGAGTTTAGGAGCCTGTAGAGTGACTGAAGGTCAATAAACACTGAAAAAGTACCCATGATTTGGGAACTGGACAAACTGTTTTTTGACTAAAACTTTTCTAATTTAATTTTTACAGAGATTTAGTTAAGAAAAAAAAACCCAAGGCTTGGCATTGTTCTGGGTAATATAGCAGGAGGAATTGCTCTCTGGTGCAGTTACAAACTAAGTAATGAAAAAGGTGGAAATTAAAAAATGGTATTCCAGTCATGTAGAATTTTTGTAAACAAGATCAAAATGTTTCAGCTGTTTGACTGTGATGATGAGGTGAGCATCTGAGGCCTGCATTCTAAAAACACATTCCATTATATGTTTTTTAACCATTAGAAATGATCAGTTTATATTATTTGCTGATATTAAAGCATATATAAAAAATCAGTGTATTAGCTACTGTGTATCATTACACAAGGTATGTTACATATGAACTGAATATCATGTCTGGTGATGGAGAAAGTCTGTTTGTGTCTAATACTTTTCCCTGGAGAAATTGTTCAAGAGCTGTTCATCCTTGTGGAAAGATTACTCTGATATCAGTGAGACTTATCTGCTGTGTAAATGCCAGTTGAGTTGTAAAGCTTCTCTAGGGCATTTTATCAGGTGTTCTTACTCAGCATCAATGGTCTCTATGAGAAGAGAAAGAGCTGAGAAACAAGGCTTGGTTCTTACTGTTAAAATAAATGGACCTGATAAATGCCTTTTTAACCCTGTATTTAAAAAAATTATTATTAATTTAATATTTTTAATTTGATGCAAAGTATCTCCACCCCTCTGCTGTCACAGAGATATTGAAACCTATAGCATTTCTATTTTACTTATTTTGCTCTCTCTGTTAATGCTGAGTATTACTTCAGAGGAAAGAAAAAGGACGTGCTAAAAGATGTGAATCTCCATTTAAAAAACTGGTTTTCTTGTGCTTATGCCAAGAGTTTCATCTTGGAAATTCTTCAGATTCTGTCCTTGGACAGATTTATATATGGGATTTTCACATATGTTTCAGTGAGAGTTTCACACTTTTATCTTACAGAAGAATTTGACCTCTGGGGTTTACCTCTCTTGGGACTAGTTTAGGAATATTAGCTGTACTATGTCCTGAAAATATTTCACGCCCATTGCTGCCTGACTGAGAGCAATTCAGATACCACTTTGTAAGAGACTGAAAGTGGATTTTGTAATCCTTTTGAAATCTTTCCTTTTTTTGATGTCTGTTTATAAATCAAATTGGAAACAAAATGTAGAAAAAGTTGAGACTCATAGTAAAATACAGCACTGTTTGCTAGTGGTTGAGAGTGGAAATTTAAGTCAAAAGATAAAAGTTCTGTTACAGCCTCAATTAAAAATTTTGTCTATGGCTTGGGAAATATCTCTTAGGACTGGAACTGCTCCCACTGTTGTAACAAGAAGGAAGAAATGAACATTTTTTTACAGCTGCTCCTTTTTTTCCCTGCTATCAGACGAGGTGCTAATTTTTCTGATCCACCACTGTGGGAAGGCTTTTAGATCTCTGATTTGCTTTGAGAGTCCTGAGTAGGTGGGGAGTTCTGTCCCCCTTGGTATTACGTTTTGTCTATTTTTGTACTTCTGTAAGAAGTTGCATCAATGTAATGAGATTGTGTGTTTCTTTTACTGCTTGTGAAAGAAGGCACCACAATCAAGCTTTAAATAGATGTTATTACAGTAGCTGGATTTTGTCCCTTCTGCTCCTAAATGCTTAAGTAGTTATTGGGAGAGAGGACCGAGAGTTATTTCTCTAAAATTTTGGGGGCAGAAAGAGTTTGTTTAGGCAAAATAATAAAGCAGAGGAAAGAAACAGCAAAGGAAAAAGGGAGCTAGAATTGCTTCTTGCATTTTTTTCCCCATAATTTCACAGCCTCTTTTTCAGCTAGCAAAATAAACAATTAAAGGCCTTCTGTTTGATATATTATTCAAGTTAATGAGCAAAAGCACGTTTGTTACTCTCATAATGGAGCTGAGAGAAGGAAATCTGTTGCAAACTTGTCATTGTTTGATGCAAGGCTGAGGATTAATATTCTTGTTTCAGATCAAGAGTATCCCATTTCAGTACAACAAGTTGCTATTTTGTGAACTTATATTATGCAGAAATCAGAGTGCTCACAAACAGGATTACATAAAAATAATAAAAGGTATGAAACAAAAACAACTCGTTCATTTTTGATCTAACTTTTGCGTATTAAATCTTAGGAAGAAATACCCGAACACCGCAGAGCACCCCATAAGTTGTGTAAGAAACCTGCACAAAAAAGAGAAAATTAATTTAAAAAACTGATGAAACATGAAATATATAAAGAAGTATGTTGCAACCACAGTGTGTATTGGATTTAGTCTTCTTCTGACCTACTGTATTCCTAATACTTCCATAAACTCCCAGATAGTGGACTTCACATTTTTGTGCTTGTTGAAAATTTAACTCTCCATGTCCTTTGGGGACTTCTGTGCACTCTTATCAACACCTAAACTCATGCAAGAACAAGCTGCACTTTCTAGCATGGGGATTGCATTAGTCGAAGACTATTTAATCATGGTCACATCAGTCAGCTGTAGTTTCTAGATTTTGCTTTGGGAACAACAACTCTAAAACATGGAAGTGCTTGGTGAAGAAAATGGGGATGGTTCATTCAATTAGCTATGCAGATGGTAACTGAATATTCAGAGTTTCTTTTGCATATAGAGCATCTTCTTCACTTCGTTTATCCATTAGGATGGGTGGAAATGAGTCAAAATTTTTGGTGGTTAAAGTTCAAACCATATTGAACTATTTAAACAATTGGTTTGTAATTTTTATTTTGTTTCATATTTATGATATGGCAGACATCTACTGAAGATATCTAGCTCCTAAATGTTATTTCTGGTATCTCTTGATGTTCCTGAACTGTTGAATTCTGGTTTGAATTTTAATTTGTCAATCTGCACAGTACTTGAAAGAGCAATCAATAGCTAACTGTATATCTGGTCAGAAAAAGTGCATTGTGTTTGAGAAGTTTTGAGTTTTTTAAACTCTTCCCTTTCCAGTGCTGTTTTGCTTTCTAATGCTATTTTTGTGTTACTACTGATTCCAATAGAAGGCATTCCAAGTATTAATAATATCCTCTCTTGGCAACTAGGTTTGGGACTGCATTGGTCAACAGAGTTGAAAAGCAAGTAATATTAATAACTCTAATTACCATCCTTATAGGCTAAATGGAATGGAAGGATTTTTAAATCCTCTTTGGAATTTATAATAATTTACCTGCCAGCTGACCTGAAGCATCTAGCCAGACCGTTGTTATAAATTACCGCCTCTTATCAGTGTTTGCTTGATGTGGGATGAAAGAATTATTTACCATTAGTGCTTGTTGATAATGGTGATTATTCTGCATGTCCTACATCTGTGGAGGAGCTTACAGACAGGGATTGTACAGTAAATGAACCTGGGAACTCCAGAAGTTACATAAAACCACTTGAAATATCCCTGGTCCAAAACATGTGAATTACCAGAGCAGTCCCCATTCCAGCTTCCCTCCAGCTCAGAGAACCACCCAATCTGGACAGCAAGTTTAACTTCAAGAATCTTAGGGTTGATAAAATGGTGGAAAATGTTCACTGTGCTTATCAGTGTCTTTGTCTTTTTCCCCTATCCTTTTATTTATATGCACTGAAGTACTGTGTAAATAAAATTTCCATTTAATATGCATTTGCTTGTGGGTTTTAGTTTGGTTTTTTAATTTTGGTATTGCTTGTAAGACATGCCTCAGGTTACAGTAATTTAAATTTATTTGCACTGTCTGCAAAACCTAATTTTTATTTAAGTGCAAGAACAAAGTGTTGGTCTCATCAATCCCTTAATTAGGTGTAACTAGTGTTACTGAGAATAAGACACTATTAAGCAAAACTCTCCTTGCTATAATCCCTCAAAAATGTGTACTTGGGTACAAGTTAAAAGAGTATAAACTAAAAGGTGTAATAGTATTTTAGGATAAGAAGCCCAGGGAAAATAATCACTGTCATGTAGATGCAGAGCTGGGCATAATCTGTAATACTAATGCTTTTTATATGTAGGTTACTGTATGTGAAATGCTACAGTAATTGCCTCCTTAAAGTATTATCTTGATTTCTCATGTAAAAACCAAGCTGTACACAGTAGCTTGAATAGCTCCAAATAACCTTTTTTTCAGCATGTCTGTGGAAATGATCATGCCAATTATCTTTCTCTCTTAAGCTGAATTTAGTTGTTATTCAGCATGTTTTTGTAACATGTCTGGTGGTGTCACAGAGGATTTCCATACAGAGACAGCATGCATCTTTTTCTAGGGCTTATGTCAAACCCCAAGTTATTGAGACAGAAATTCTTCCAGTACATGGTGCTAGAGAACTACTCCATTTGATTAGTAGCCAGGTAAACTTCTGGGAATTTCTCTAGGAATTACATTTTTCTGCTTTCTTTGGAGTGCCGTATCCCTTGGAGCTAATGCCATCTGCAGAAGGGCAGACTGGAAATGAAGGTTAGAGGAACAACTGTCTCACACACAGGAACCAGCAGGGCAATAGTGAATTGGGAAAATACTCTTAAAGGGAGCTTGCTTCTAGTGAGCTGCATAGATTATACTGTCCTCACTGGGGAGGGTGACATAAATCCCATGATAGAAACTTGCTTCTCTGGAGAATTAATAACCCACGTTGAGTATCTGGACCCGTGGGTGTGTTTGTGTTCATAAGTGTGAGTGGGTGCACAAGGGCTCAGATCTTGATGTTCTTAAACTTGTTTTTGCAGATGAAATTTATTGGTGACAGTGAGAATTAAGGGCTACAGATCTGGCTCCAAAAATTGCCGAACAGGTATCTTTCCCAAGACTGACTGAAATTGAGGGGAAGTCTGTTGTATTGGGCTTATGACGTGAAAAAGAAAAGGTGGCCTGCTGGTCATACACTTCTTTCTACAGGCAGTTTAATTTAACATAATGCTGAGAAGAAGCATAGCCAAAGTGAAAATTAGAAAACTCACTTTTGAAAGGTATTCTATCCCAATTTATTTTGGGACTTGGGATTTGCATTTCACTCATTCATTCATTCATTCTTGAAGTTCCAAAGGAACAGCCAAATGGTAATTCGGCAGTGTTTATAAGGATTTCTATCCCATGTCTAGGACCAGGCATGGGAAAATCTGGCTGGATATGCATTCCAGAAGCCAGTTTGTGCTAACACAGCACAGCTGGAACACCGAGGCCTCTTGCAGGACCTGTCTAAAGTCCAGCTGCCCAGGGGCAGGCAGAGATCATCTTCACAGCCCTTCTGCAGCTGCCATGATTTCAGCCACTCTGTCTGTGTCATCCTGTATCCAATTATTGCACCAAAGGGCTGCAGCATTCCCTATGCAAGAAATCTCTGAGTGCTTGCCTGCAACTCATGAGGGAATGGCTTCCCACAGCTTCTCTCTGCCTTAGAGGATTTGTATACTCTGAAGAGATCATTTTAGTTTTTTAAGATTAGAAAATAGTATTTTTTGAAATGTAATAGCATTTCAGGATTTAAATAAGGATGCTCTTAACAAAACAGAAATAAATTTTTGCCTTGTCTGCTTCCTGCCATCCTTGGTCTGGAAAGAAAAATATTCAGCTGCTATTCTAATTGCTCTGTGGGGGCAAATAATTTATATATGAGGAATTATTTAAAATAAAAGGGGCATTCTCCATCTTACTGTTTCCTATCTAGGCTCTAGATCACAGCTGTGATTGCATTCCCTAGAGAAAGAATGAACATGCACTTAAACTGTAATTGATTTTAATTAAAAATAACTAAATATGTACAACTTAAAGAGTTATGGTTTCTAAATGAGAAATGATAATTGTTCTTCTGTCTGCTGCATCATGATGAGGTATTTGGCGGGGAATTTGATCAAATTGTGTGTCATCTGCTGATGGGTGAATGTGGAAGGTGGCCGGTGATATCTGCAGGCATGTCCTGAATGCTTCCATGCAGGATCATAGCTCACATTCTTCTGAAATCAGCTGGAAGTTCTGTTGTTGACTTCAGAGCCACAGAATTATTCTCCCCAGAAGAAAAAAAGGGTGTATTTATTTGCTTTGTTAATCAGTAGAATAGTTTCAGAATATGTAATAACCTGAAAAAATTAAGAAATCAAATACATAATTTTTATTCCCAACATGTCTTGCATGTTAAACTTTGAAATAACTGTCTCCTTCTCATAGGTTTTCACCCTCAGCATTGCAAAATGCATCTTAAACTCCTGTAAATATTATTGTGTGACCCAGCATATTTTGAATCTTTTCTAAATTTTAAGCTTTCTATTTTTCAAGGTGGCACCAAGCTCCCAGAGCATCAGCACTCTCCAGGAGACAGACAAGTTCAGGGAATGCAGAATTATATATTCTTATCACTACACCTGAGGTCATATTTGTTGGTGCTAGAGGTTGTTAGGCCATTATCAGCCACTGATTCTTCTTGAGCTGTGAGAAGAATTTGGATTCAGGGAAGAAACATAAACTGGTCTCTTTCACTCACCTACTAAGTTTAATAGGATTTGCCTTCTCTGTACTATGGGTTGGTCCCTTGATAAACCAGTGTTACTGTAACAAGTGTGTTATTTTAAAATTTCCTTTTCTGTTAAAGTATGAACTCTATTGTGACTTACAATTGTGATTTTAAGCTGGTTAAGACACCCGGAAAACTCACATTACTTCATTGGCTTTAGATTAGACTTCTAGGCACAAGCTCACATCATTTAAAGGTTCACAGTGCTGAAGCAGGCACTCAAAAAGGTGCTTGTTTTGTAGGCAGGATGCATTCTAAGCCTTCTGGATAAAAACAGTATTGGTTGCTCTTAAAACTGTGTATCATGCATGATGTCACCTTTTACTGCTCTGAACATATACCCTGATGCTTCTCTTTCCATCACAGTCTGTTCTTGACATATAAAAAATATTTATATTTATATATTTTCTACATATATTTTTATATTTTTATATTTTATATGTATTCTATACATATACAATATGTATGTATTTATTTATATATATAATCAGTATACTTAGGGGCCTTGTAGATATCTCAATTATATATTTCCTGTTTTGTTTGTTCTTGGGTAACATATAGAAGTGGGTAAAAATATTGTCAATACAAGAAGTATCACTGTGACCTGCTGACTTATGTTTTAATCCTTTCATTTTACCAAAGGATAGTAACTATTGCAGTAACTGCACCATCTCATTCTGTGATAACCATTACAAAGGGACTAATATAATATTAGTAGTTAAGTATCTATTAGCAAGCACTGGAAACTGCTTAGATAAGTTTAGTTAGGGATAAGCTATTTGGGAGCCAAATGAATAGTAGATCTTGGTGTGGGAGGCAGTACAGATTGAAAAATAGCAAAGGAATGGTCTGGGTAGCATTTTTCTGATCATGACCATGGATTTGCACAGATGTCTTTATCTGTAGGTGAACAAAATCCTCCTTAAATCACAGTCTCTGATTAGCTTAATTCTCTTATTTCCTAATAACAACGATAAATATCCTTTACTTCTGCTGTTAAGGTATTCCATCTTCTTGCATTTATTTTTCTTTGTGTATTGTCCACTTAATAGCTTTTCATCTCACTGTATAACCCAACTTTTCTATGCTCTATTTGTATTGAACTGTTCTTTATTTATGCATTTAATATTATTTTTTTCATTCCTGTGGAGTCTTATCTTTTAGAAGGACTGAATTAAAAAATCTGTGTATCTCAACCAGAAGATCAGTTCATAATAGAGAAATTGATGAGCAAAAATGCATTCTCTATTTGCCTTTTTACTTCAAAATCTATAAGTTGTTTGGATGTAGAAATCATAATTGTGTCAATCATAATTGGAAGTAAATTTTGCCATATTTTGCATATGGAAACATCAAATAAGGCTAATATTGTTAAGAAATAATATTGGGATGTTCCATTTTTGGATCCCCAAGTGAACACATGAATGTGCTATAAAGTAAAGATCAATTCTTTCCAAGTCAGCAACAACATTTTTGAAAACTTTTGGCTGTGAAATTTTACTAAGCCTCAGGAAAGGCTCCTGTGAGAGTCAGGAGCACAGAAGCATTTTTAGAGTAAACAGCATACCTTGAACATAAAGCTTCCTTTGTATGAAGCTGGTCAGTGTACGGGGTCATGTAATCATCTGCCAGGAAAGACAGGTTCAGATACTGGAGGGCTATTGAAATCTGTGACTCTGTCCCTTGGAAAGTTGTTAACCTTGTGTTGTTCAGTCTACTGCAGCAAAATTAATAATAAATTAATAATAAGGAATATCATAGGGGATTAATTATTAATATTTATTGTAGGGAATAATAAGGAATTAATAATAAGGGAAAATTAATAATAATATTATATACTGCCAGTAATTGTTATAAAATCTGACTAGAATAGCAGGGTAGTGTTAAAAATTGCTTTTCTATAAAGTTACTTATTATCTGTGACAAAAATACTTTGTTGTATAAACATGTCATATCCTCTTCATGCAATAAAGTCTTCAAACCTGTTTTGTGACCAGTGCTCAATCCTGTAGTTCTGAGATACAAAACAGGGCAAACAAGAGAGAGCAGAATCTGTCACCTGAAACATACCACAATGCACAAGAAAAAATCTCAATCTGTAGGTTTTTTTTAAAGAACATGGTCTTTACAGATTATTATGTGGAATATGGCCTATTTACACAAAATCTATATGGCCAGTGGAATCACATGCCACTTCTATAAACACATAAGTATACCACTGCCAAACCTGAGATCCCCATTCACAGAGGTTACTGCATTTATAGAGGGAGGATTGTATATGATCACACAATTAAAAACTACCCCATGCATGTTCAGAGAGCCAAACAGTTTAAAGTTTCATTTCCACCACTTTAAATCTGCCGCTTCCTAACGTAAGTGCTTGACTTTGTAAATCAAAACATTTTAAATGCCTTTTTTGCACATAATATATATAGTTCATGCTCTGTTGTAGCTGATGCATTACACATATTGTTATTGTAGCTATTGTTTATGTATTAAGTAATATAAATGCAACAACTACAAAAAATTTTGAGAAACACACTGAGAGAGAAATACATATTAACAATCAAGCAGGGCAAATAGAAATGCTTCCCCCAATCATCACTGAAAGGTTTGCATAAAATTCCTTTTTGCTTATGTTCCAATCTCTCCTCACAGCCTTTTTATGAAAATTCATGCAAGTTAAATTTTGTTCTTTCAAGTATTCATGGAAAGTGAATTTCAGGCTCTCAGCCAAGATACATTTAATCATGAAACAAAATTAGTTTAATCGTGAAACTAAATTTGTTTGGGGAAGAATTAGAAGTATGCAACTTAATATAATCAAGGAATAGAAACAATAGCCTGCTTTTGGTGGCCAAGGAAACAAAACTTCAGACTGAATATAATGACATGTCATATGTGGCTATAGACAGAGTATGCAATTTGCAAGAAGGTTAAATACACAAGCAGATTCCATAGTTGGATAGTTCCAAACATTTCAGAATGGAATACAACTGCCTGAGCTTTTGCAGGTGTTTTTCTGTAAATCACAGAAAATCACTATCACAGAGTTTGTGTATTTGTTTCTACTAGTCTTCAGGCTTGTCACAGTTCTGGATAAGTTTGTTCTATTTGACCCAACCAGTTTATTGATTAGGTCAATGTTACATGATATTTCAGGTCAGTTTGGGAGACTTCGTTGTTCACAAGGGCACAGTTCCTAGCAATATTGATATTATCCACATATTGTTTGAGATGTATACTTCTGGATGTTTTCTCAAATGCTGGACATGTCAAACTGACTAAACACCACATCCAAAAAGAATATTTTGTAAAACTGAAGTTGAGAACTGATTTCTATGCCTACCTCTGTCTGTGAAAGCTCTTATAAGCACTTCTTAGTTATGTAGCACTCAATTTTTATACATAATTACAATTATTAATTTAATAAAAAAAGATACCAGTGACTTTAAAGAAAGACATTCTATTTTGGATACAGATCTAATAAATATGGTGACAAGGGAGGTTTGGTTTGCTTCAGTTTTTTCCTTCACTTCTTGTCAAGAAACCCCTATTGCCCAAGGACCAGGTATTGCAAATTTTGATCCTTAAATGAAAAAGCCCAACAACCTGTACAGCTACAAGTGGCTGGAAATGTAGGGTGATGTAATAAAGTGAAATCTTGTTACCGTTTTAATTTATCAGAACACAAACAATAGGTCCATCGTTACAGAAGTGAACTCTCTTGAAAAAAGATAATTTCTTATTTACTTCAGCCATCTGATATCAGTGACAAAAATGCCTCTGGACATGTTGGTTTTCACCATTTACTGTAGGAGCCAAGATTGCTATAGAGCAGCTGATCTATGTCACCTGTTTTACAATGATAAAAATATTTAACACTAGTGCTCTTGTTGCTAAGTGGTACTGCAGATACATAAATGAAAGGTTCCAGGGGCGTGATGCCTCAAGAGAAACCAAATAAACAAAATATGCAGATGAGATAAAACACAAAAGAGTAACTGTGATAAGCCAAGGTTGGCAGGCATTGTTTGAGAGTTCCTTCTAATTGGAGTCAGGAGCTGGAAAAAGAGGGTAGGAATAAGGGCTTTCATTGAAGTGAGGAAGTGTGGAAGGGAAGATGGAGAATTCACCATTGAGGAGCACCAGATTTATTAGGCCCCAGGGCTACAAAGTTAGATCTGAAACTAAGTCTAGAGAAGGAATAGGAAGGAATTTAATAATCTGCCTCTGTCCTTTGTTACCTAAGTGAGAAAGTTATGCAGGAGAAAGACATAAATTGTTTCAGGAAGAGAGTGATTGCTCTGTGAAAGCTTCTGTTGCTAGCAGAGTAAAATCAGAGGCCAACTTTATAGAAGTTATAAAAAATAGGGAGGATGGAACTCATTTGACAAACCTTAAGCTCATGTAAGGCTTTATATGTTAAGCAGGTGAAGGAGAATCTGAGGAGGGATGAAAAAGGTGACATTTATGTAGTTATTAACAAGCAAGAAAATCTGAATAGCAGCATACTGAATATATTAGAGCTGAGGAACATGTTTGCAGTCATTAAGATCAGAAAAGAGAGGACTGAAAAAGCCAAGATGTGAAATGGTGAAAGATTTTGCTGTGAATAGTGGTATAAAGATCAACAGTTTAAAACGGCACAGGAGGTGAAATTTGGATATGGTTTGAATATGCTGCTTTAAAGAAAGTGTTGAGCAAAAACTAATTCCCAAGGCAAAGGCTTGTCTGACCTTGGGCAATGAACCAAATCTCTGTTTTGGAGAAGATATTCAGAAAAAGGGAAAGAAGTTAAAAAAAAAAAAAACCAAGGAGAGGGAATAAAAGATATGTTTTTACAGAAAAGATAGTCAGGTAAGCTAGGAAGAGTGATGGTAATGTATGAATGCAAACCAACAAATGTGATGCTATCAGCTATGGTTAGTGTGGAGAGCAGCAGGTGGGAATCTTTCTTTGCAAACAGTTCCTTGATGGAGTGAAGAAGCTCAGGTTATCTTTCTGAACGATTTCCCTCCTCTTCTTCCCCTACCTACTTGGAGTGCAAATACTGGACAAGCAGGAAAATTTGTCAGTCTAATAAAATATTTTTAGCTATCATGGTGCTTCAGCTGTAGCATTTTCAAAAAAGAAAAAATTGATGGCTGATTTTAGTTGGGATGGCACAGGATTTCTTTGTGAAGGTCAAGAAGTTAAAATTTTGACAGGGACGGTGATGAAATAATTTAACGCCTCAGCTGTGTGGGTGCAGATGGTCATCCACATGGGGGATATTTTTCCAGCAGGTTATTGAGTCAATGATGCTGGCTGCCTGCAGCTTGGCAGTTATCCATTAATATGTAAAACAAAATTTTGGACTATGCAAAAATTGGGTGTTGAAGTCCATTTAATGTTGTGCCAGGTTTCCTTCAGTACCTCACAGTCTTGTATGATAGGAGGATTAAGAAATGGAATTTTATCATTGGTTAACTGACTGACAATAGATTGGCAACTACATTTTTGGGGAGACTTTGTTGTTTCCACTGAGATGGGATTGGAATTATTGTGGGTTTTGGGTTGGGTTGGGTTGTGTTTTTTGTTAGCAAATCACACAAAGATGAATTGAGAATGACACGGATAATTTCTCACAGAGTTAATTTTGCTTGTTCTTAACTTCCTTGTAGAAATTTATGTAACTGAAGTGAAATTTATACTTGTTCTTGAGCTGCAGTTTTCTATGCTGTTCTCATGTTTAAAACAGTACTGGTATGTAAGAACCCCAACCTCTGATTGACACAGTTCAATCAACTGCTGGAGAATGTAGCAGGGAAAGATACGTAATGCAGCAGGAGTCAGACCAGGCAAAAGAAGAGAAAAGAGTTGAGGTAATACAGAAAGCTACTTTGGCAGTAAGATTTTTGTGGCTGAACAGAGAAATACCTCTCCCTAAGTAATATAGGATTTTGGTGGGGCCAAATCATAGTCAGGGTTAAGCTTTTTATGTGATTTGAAAAGACTGAAGTCCAAATAACAGTTTTCTGAGAAAGACTCAGTGACTGCTGCTCCCTGGATGAACCTCCAAGCTGCTGCCAAACTGGGGTTCAGATAACACACACAATTAATGTCAAGGACAGAACTCATCTGTTATCTCTCCATACCCTAAACACCTTTTTTGTCATCTCCTGCCTTGTGTTCAGCAGCCACATCAAAATGAACTTTTCTGCATGTTTTTAAGCACTGCCTTCTGGCAAAAGCTTACTCTCCTTTCCCTCAACCATCATTTTATATAGAGGACTTATAAATGCTGAATTCTGGATTTCTGAATGGCATGCTGAAAACCAGTGTAGGAATAAAAAAAGATTAAAGTGGGATCAACAGAAGATCCACCCTTGTAGCTATGAAGACTGCCAGGTGTTTGGAAGAAAAGAGGAAAGAATCAGTGGCAAAAAAGAGAAGCAACATATCAAAGAGAATGTGCTCCTTTATGGTATAAATTAACAGATTATGACTGAAATTAGTTGAAATTTACATTTTGGAACAACATACATTCAATTTAGATGCTAAAAATTTCTAAGGATGGTTACAATCCAGACGTGAATTATTTTGGAAAACTTTAATCTAATTTAGTCTGATGATTCATCAAGGCAATATTCTTTAACATCAGTTAAAAAATTAAAAAAAAATTATTATAGCTACAACTAGAAAACCACTGAATGCTACAACAGTTAACACCATCAAAATCTCAAAGTTTTCTGAGATCAGCCTCTCAATAAAGAGCAGCTCAAATACGGAATGGCCTGATAAAATCTCATATGCTGAGAAAATGATGCATATAACACCTGTATTTTCTCTTTAAATTGATGAGACACAGGAAAAAAAATTAAACTGGAAGCAGTAATTAAAGTGGGCAAGAAAAAAAATGGGATGGGAAAACAATTTGTAAAAATTGAAGCTGTGAAATGAATCTGACAAAAATGGAACTGGATAGGACAAGGTACCCCATAAAGGGACAAGAAAAAGAACTGAGAATGTGTTGGGAGGGAACAATGGAAGGACTTTGTGTATTCTTTTTAGTATGTGCTGCTCTGGTGAAGACAAAAAATGTGACACGGGAAAATATATTTTCATCACCTGTTTCTAGCTGCTGGCAAAAATATAATTATATAGCAGAGTGAAAGTTGAAATCAGCCAAATCTTGAACCCAGCAGCAGCTCTACAAAGTTCTGGAAATTCTTCATGAAGATAGTTATTGTAGTAAATGTGGAACCTGGATGTTTTGGTCCACAAAAGGAAAATCACAGCATATTGTTTGCGGCACACCTATGGTATGAATTTAATTTCAGATATAGGTATCAATCTATTTATTCCACCACACATCCTGCACTTTTGTTGACACAGTAGCTAGAACTTGATTCTTAAACTTTGTTGCATTGTTTGCACCTCTTCAAACGGAAATATTGTTGTGGAAACTACTTGGCTATGGCCTGTCCAGTTTCTGTCCTCTTTAGAGGTGTATGAGTTTGACTAGACAAAAGCAATTAAAGTGAAGTGACTAACAACATCTCAATATTACTACAGTGCTTATAGGTTCTTGCTTTTGTACCCCATTATGCAACCAAGTCCACTGTTTTCTCTCCTAGAATCTGGATTTCTGTATTCATCAGCACCACCATTTTCCCCCAACTGCCTGTAGTTTCCAGTGCTTTACTACCATTGGGTCACTGTGCAGCATGCTTACAAACCTCCTATTTCTGTGTCATTGGTAAATTTGATCACACTTGAAAGTATGGCAAACAAACACCTGACAAAAGGAGAGACTCATTAACAGCCTTCATTTCCTATGCAGCAACCCAAGCAAGCACAGGCATACATGAGATTTCTGGCAGGAATACAAAGGAACTGTGCTTGGAGACTGACAATTAAAACTTTCTTAGGAAGCAGGACCGCCTCCTTGTTTCTGCTGTGCACTGGGAGAGTGAAAACAACTCCCTGAACCACCTGTGGTTACTCCTCACAGATAGTCTAGGGAGCCCAGGTTGAAAACACCTGCCAAGTGTCGGTCTCTGCACAGGAGTCTCACATGCTTGGCAGGCTTCTTGTTCATTGCAGCACTCAGCACCCTGCCAAACTTTGCTGAAATTATTGACATTGACCCCTTGGAGCAGACTTAAAGTGAGGACAGAAGATGAAGACGTTACTTTTGAAAGAGCTTTCTTTGGCATCCTTACATGAGATCTATTATTAAGGCTCACTGGACTTTACACCTTCATGTTGGATTACACAACAAAGTTTTAAATCTCATCTCCAAGAAAGAGAGAGAAACTGGCTTTCCACGACCCAAATGGTGGATCCATACTTTTGGAGACCAACAAAGACCAACTGCATTCAGGACAGAGGTGCTGCTGTCCCATGCTAGTAGCTGCCTCCAGCTGGTATGGCAGCCCCAATGAGAATAGGAGGTGATTCCTGGACCACTATTTCTGCCTGTACAGGCCATGGGATAGGTGAGCGTTATGCTTCTTCAGCCCAGGAACAGCAGATGTTATGATTGCAGCCAACAGGCCAGTCCAGCCGCAGGTCACCAACCCATTCCTTACCCACATCTATCAAGAAATGAAATGCACTATTGTCTTCATGGTATGCCATGTATGCAAGGATTTGTGCCACAGGGAGAATATTTAACCCTTTTTTCCCACTTTGCTTTTCCCCTCCAAACCCCCAGATATTCTGCTGCTACAGTTCTGGCACAACGTATACCGCTAATTCATTACCGTGAATTCTGAAAAGAGTGGGAGAATCACTGATGCAGTGTCAGGACTGTGGCAAGACAACAGGTATAAATTATCTTCAAATCACACCACACAGCTCTGAAGATTCAGGGTTAAAATTGCTAATACTGATTCATGAGAATAAGGGTTATTACTGTTCACAGAGAAATTGTAATTGATTGTTCTTTCCACTTAGGGTTTTTACTTTTTTTTTTTTTTTTGCTTAATGTGATGATTGTCAAGTACGCAAAAGTTAGAAAATCCAATGTTATGGTTATCTAACATTCATCTCCTGGATAGGTGCACTGTGATACTGTCAAGTGATCATATATTTTCAGTTATTAAAAAAAAAATTATATGTCTCTCACTGCACAGAACAGATGATGTATTCTAAACCAATTAGAATTATGCAGTAAATAAGGTTGTTTGGATGACTGGTACTTTATTTCCCTTAGAAAATGCAATGTGAGCTTAGAAACAATGTACGACCTGCAGGAGAAGGAGAACAGGTGAATTTGGGGGGAACTGAACAGGTTGCATAGGTGGGCCAAGATCAACAGCATGAGCTTCAACAAGACCAAGCACTGGGTCCTGCCCTTTGGCCACAAAAAGCCCATGCAGTGCTACAGGCTGGGTGCAGAGTGGTTGGAAAGCTTCCCCACAGAAAAGGACCTGGGCATGCTGGTCAATAGCTGGCTGAACGTGAGCCAGGAGTGTGCCCAGGTGGCCAAGAAGGCCAATGGCATACTGGTTTGTACCAGCAATAGTGTGGCCAGCAGAAGCAGGAAAATGATTGTCCCACACTACTCTGCACTGGTGAGGCCACGCTTTACCCAGTTCTGGATCCCTTAATTCAGGAAGGACATTGAGGTGCATGTCCAGAGAAGGGCAATGAAGCTGGTGAAGGGGCTGGAGGGCATGTCCTATGAGGAGAAGCTGAGGGAGTTGGGGGTGTTTAGCCTGAAGAGAAGAGGCTTAAGGGAGGACCTTTATCACTCTGCAACTCCCTGCAGGGAGGCTGTAGCCAGGTGTGGGTCAGCCTCTTCTCCCAGGCAACCAGCAACAGGACAAGAGAACACAGTCTGAAGCTGCCCCAGGGGAGGTTTAGATTAGACATCAGGAATAATTTCTTCACAGAAAGGGTGATTAGACACTGGAATGGGCTGCCCAGGGAGGTGGTGGAGCCACCATACCTAGAGTTGTTCAAAGAAAGACTGGACATGGCACTTTGTGTCATGGTCTAGTTGACACGGTGGTTTTCTCTCAGAGGTTGGACTTGATCTCAGAGATTTTTTCCAGTTTAACTGTGATTCTGTGATTCCAGAGATCACTTCTATTATTTCCCCTTCTAACATTTGTCACAGCTTGCAGAATCCTAGAATCATTGATGTTGGAAAAGGCTACTAAAGTCATCAAGTCCAACTGCTAACCCACTACTGCCAAGTCAACCATTAAACTTTGTCTGCAAGTGCCACATCTGCATGGTTTTTAAATACCTTTAGGAATGTTGACTCCCTCACTTCCCTGGGCAGCCTGTTCCAATGTTTCACCGTCCTTTTGCTGAAGAAATTTTTCTTCATATCCAATCTAAACCTCTCCTGGTACAACTTGAGGCCATTTCCTCTTGTCCTATCTCTTGTTACTTGGGAAAAGAGACTTCTCCTTCCCACCTTGCCACAAGCTCCTTTCAGATTGTTTTATGTGACATTCCATAATAACTTAGTCTAATCATCTTGGAAGTTTGCTACTGTTGTGTATTGCTTGCAATTAAGCTGCAGTCAGACTCAGAGGAGATAAAAGTCAGCCAAGGCCTTTAGGAGAAAGATCTAAGGCTGATGCAATGATACCCAGTTGATGATTCCAAAATTAGAAGGATTCAGAAATATTTTAAGATTAAGAACGGTGGAGTTGTATTTTAATTTCTATTATTTGTTTCGTAGTTGTGTTATTTTTATTACTTACTAATTGACCTTGAAATTCTTTAAAAAGATGAGAAAAAATGTACTTGTGGGAATAATTGTTCTGATTAAAGATAATTTATGTTATAATTTTTAGTTTCATTAACATTTTCTTTGCATACTTAGTGGATGACAAGTGTTGATAAAGCAATAGCATTACCTGTACAGCTTCTATAGGAAAAAATATTATTTGTAGAAGTATTTAAAAATAGAGATGTCTTTTCTTTTTGTAACCTGCATGTTGGGCATATTTCCCTTCATTTTCTGTCATCTGAAACTTGTAACTGTAGGGATGAGGGACTGGACATATATATATCTGCATTCCAGGTTGGATTATGAGTGAATTTTGCAGGAAATGTGGACAATTAGGAGAGATGCACACTGTGAAATTATGTCAGTGTGCTCCCTTTAAAACTGTTTTCCTTTAAATGAAACTAAACTGGAAGGATTGCCCCTCTGTGTTCATGTCACTGATAGCTGTTGGATCCTTGGGACCAAGCTGAAGTTAAGACAAAATAACTTAGCTACACAACTCCCTAAAATGAATGTGGTATGAAGGTCAGGTTGTCAGGAGAAACTCTCTCACTCTGCAGTCTGCTCTGCAGTGCTGCCCTGATTGTTGATGTAGGCATGGCCACTGTCTGCTGGGATAGATGCTGTCAGGGTTTTGGGATGTCTTGTTTACAATTGTTATGCTGTGGTATTTTTGTATTTTATGTGCTGACAAAACTAGCTACCTTCTTTGACAGAGAATGTTTTTCTCCAGTGAGCTTTTGATAAGATATCTCTACTGTGATTTTAAAATGGTCTCATAACCATGCTGGCATTTTAACATGCCCTGGATTCAGCTGTATTTGAGAGTAAAACTGTTGATTTTGGATGGAGTAGATTAGGACTGAAATGGAGATTAAGGATGTACATTCATGCCTTTTAGAACTAATACAAGCATATGGGGTTTTACACCCAGCTCCTGGATCTCCTGCAGTAAGCTATGACAGCTTCTACTGCATTTCCAACTACAGTCAAAGAAAGGGAAGCATTGGTGAAGGCAGTTTATATAAAACTGCTTGATTCTCCACTGCCTCAATTGGATTAGAAGCACCCAGTTTCAGTAGAGAGAAGTTTCAGAAGTTGTGGGTCCAACTTTTGTTTACTGCCACTCAGATGATTTGTTGTCACTTCTTGCTGTATCAGGGCACAGACTGTAAGTTTACTTGCTTGAAATCTCCCTGAAAAAGGTTCAGACAGATGGAGAAGCTTCTCTAGACAGCCTGGAAGCATATTAAGAAATTGTTCCTTATTGTCTTCCCAGCTGAGAGTAGATGGGTTTAACATATGTCAAAAAGTGGATAGAAAATATTATGCTAGCAAGCATGACTGAATTTGGGACAGCAAGTGCAGTTATTTAAGCAGGTAGGTATTCCTTACTTCAG